>CM022297.1:459589237-460189237 GCA_011799875.1 Thinopyrum elongatum
GAGAAATGGCGCGCGGCGCAAAAGGGCGGGCATGATGCAAAATTTCGGCCTAGCTAGTTAGGTTTCCTTCTCAAAGCGCCGCCTGAAAAGCCCAAAATTTCCCCCTTCTTCCGAAGCGTCAGCCGACATCGAGCCGTCCCCCACCGTTGCGCCGCCGTGCTCAGTCTCTCCCCACACCGTCCGACCGTGCTCATCCCCGTCTAGATCCACCACCCATGGCCTCTGACAGCTGCTCTCATACACCGCCTCCTCTCCTCGCAGCCAGTGACTCTGTACTCTTTCTCTCATCTCCCGCCGCTCTCCATCGATGGACTCGCTAAGCTTCCGGCGACCGCCCCCCCTGCCGCCCCTGCTTACTCCCCATGCTCGGCCGCCCCGGATCCAGATCCACGGCCCCATCCGCGGATCCGCCACTTCTTGGTCAGGAGCAGTGAAGCACTTTAGCTTGCGCTCTATAACCTAGATCTCATGGCATACCCTTTTTTGTGTGTGATGCATCTTCCAGGACGGATGGAGAACAGGGAGATTGAGGCCATGGAGGAAAGGCTACAGGTGCCGGCGCGCCCAACAGGAGCTGGTGATGGCCGGTCGTCTCGGACGACAGCGCCGTCATCTATATGACCTTCATGAAGCCGGACCCTGGCTCCACCTCTGCATCACCCATGACACCGTGACGCCCCAGCCGCCTAGGTGATGTTGCATATTTCTTCTTGTATTTGTGGCTTATTATTTGATACACGACCAGTATAAGGGTCTCAGATTCAGTACAATGTTACTCTTTGGCGCGAACCGTTTTTGCTGTTGCTGCAAATTGTTGTGTGCATTTACTTGACCTTGAGTTAGTTATTTAGCCAAATGAGGCGTTCAACTGGACAGTTGTATTCGGATAATAGTCTAGATTTTTAGGAACTAATTACAAGCAGTACAGACACATGGGAAGTTCATTGGAAATTTTTAGCTACATACTAGCTGTGGATTGTTTGAGAGCTCCCTCGCACTACAATTTTAGGATTTTATAGCCATTTGCAATTGCTACTTTAATTTAGAGCTCAGGGAGTGAAAGGTTAAGTTCACATGACCTCTGTTTCTTCAAAGATAAGGCCATCACCTTGACTTTAAAAATTTAGTGACGATACTGTTATATTTTCGGGGATAGCTGTAACTGAAGAATAATTCCTGGTTTCCAGACCTTCGGCATCAGACTGATTTCCTTTAGATTTGTATATTTTCCATGAGGTAGGCAAGTAAGGTCAGGATCCTAGAACATATGTAAGTACAGGTTCAAAAGCATTCCTCAAGAGCTGAATCATCAAGAATGTCAAACAGATAAAAACACTGCACTACTTCTGGTGTGCATTCTTAACAGGCAGTTTTGTGTGTTTGCTGCAAGTAACAAGACCCGCAGAGGTAAAAATTGGTATAGTTTAGCAAAAAACAAGGTTCTTCAAACTTTGCAACCTAGATGTTAGTATATTACAATGTGACTGGAGCAGTACTTCAGTTGGTAATTTCAGGACCTGATGGCTCTAACATGATAAGAAAATCGATACTGATGATCAAACGGACGACACAAAACAAGGATTTCGCATCAGGAACAGATTCCACTGATCTCAGGGTTTTTGGGTATGAGATTAGGATGTAGTTGATCAACTTATGTTGTAATAGAATTTTCAGGGTTTAGCATCTGGAAGAGATGACCCTCTGGTCTCTAATTTTCTTGTAGGATGTAGTTCATCAACTTAAACAGTAATGGAGTTCTACTGGATTCCAATCTTTCTGTAAGTGCGCTTTAGAAGCTTCTATAACCTTTTCATATATAAATTGTTAATTATTACAATAAGCATGTGCCATCTCCTGAGAGAAAACCAATCAACAATGCAATAAGCCTGGAATGGCGTCATAAAAATTGCAACACTCATATAGCAGAACAATAGTTTGGTTAAGGTGATCCCTGCTCAGTTGGCTAATCGCTTTCCCCAGCTAAAATATCTTATAATTTTGTGTGCCTGCTCTACCTTGTAGCATGGCAATTAGTTAGCTTGCATTATTTTATTGATGCAACCGCTATTTTGGACATGTGCCATTTGCTAAGAACGACGTTGTGTGCTTCAATACTATGGTGAAGTGGAAAGATAACACAACCCTGATGGAACTAGAGGCTGGAGCCTGGTGGGGTTGGAAAATGATGCATCCAGAGGAGAAAAACATAGGAATGACTAGAAGAAAGAAGATGAAAAGATACACGTCCATGCTGGTGTTCGTTAACACACATAAATGTGTTCTTCAAATAGAACCCTTTGACGTATGTATTTTTCAGCCATTTGTTGTACAGTGACACTTACATAAAAATCCTTGTAATGTATGCATTTTTCATCTCTGATTGTCTGTAGCAACGCTTCGGGCACTCTACTAGTGGTTGTAGGAAAAAGTAATTGATATTGTGGAAGTGGTATCTGGAGCACTAACCAATTAATAGACTTGGAGGAACGGTTGCCTATAGACGTAGATGTGAATATCTCTGAAAAAAACTGGGATAGGGTTAGCACAAATTCATTTGGTCCATCAAGTATATTAGACTGCGTCGATACAGTTTTAGCTGGTTTGCAAAAGAAAACCAGCAGCTTGTTCAAACTCTTTACTTATCATTGAACTTATCTTACATGTGGTCATTGTCTGCGAGGATGGATACTAACTTATAATTAAGGCTCCTCATCAAGTTTGCTGCGTTGAGGATGAGAAGCAATCTGAGCAAATGAAGATCACCTGCCAATTTAAACAATGAGCCGCAAGCTTAAAGTGAAAATTACAAGGCAAGCCGAAAAGCTTTGCACCAAGGTACTTTATCATGATTCTATAGAATGATCTATTATCTAACCTGATTGTGATACCGAGAAGGACTAACTATCAATTTGATTTTGATGTCGCTGCCAACTAATTGAACTGAGAAGTTACACTGTCAATTTGATTTGATGTCGGAGCTACTGACAGGAGTGGAAGTTGACTACAAGAATGAGGAAAATATCAGGGAAATCAATAAGGTGCGATTTCTACATAAATGTGTTGCCAAGATGTTGGCTAGCTGTTCTCTTTTTTTGTTTTCTTTTTTTTTTTTTTTTTTTTTACCCGCCCCCCCCCCAAACTGTAGCTAGCTAGCAATTTAGACAAACATTGCAGTGGCGATGGTTGTGTTAGGTAGACCGTTGTAGTAATTGTAGTAGTAGCCTAATTCGGACAAAACATGTGCTGCTGGTGATATTATGGCAGCTGAATGTGATATGTGATTACTGATACCAAGAGTTATCTAATTAATTATTTGATTCGACCTATGATCATAATTATGGTTGTTTTGAATTATGGTACTATGTATTTCAAATTTGATTCATAGGAAACTCTTTCACTGGTATGTGGTGTGGAATGCAAAGGGACCCACAATATTTCCATAGTGTCATGGCTGTAGGTGGTGAAACAACCTTTCCACTGTTAGACAACAACATCCATACAAAAATCTTCCCCTAGGGCTTGTTCCTATAGGTAAGGAAGTTTCCCTAGGGCGTTATGTATACATCGTAGGTAAAGAGCCCTTTCCCCGACTATACTTTACCTAGGTTCTTTACCTAGGGCAAGCCCAAGGTAAAGTCTTTCCCTATGGTTTTTGGTCATTTCACTAGGGTTTATGGCTCTAGGTACAATCGTAGTTTATCCGAGGCCTAAACTTCCGGGCTGAACGGCACTTCTAATTATCCAGTCAAAATTAGAGATCATGTCGGATTCGGCACATGTTGGCCCACGTACCAGACCCCACATATACTCGTCCCATCCCGCTTGCCGGATCAAACCCTTGTCACTCCACTCCACTCCGCTTTTCTCTGCTCCGTCCCCAAGCTCACTTCCAGCGATCTCCGGTCTTCTCCGGCATGGTGGGCAGCTTATCCGAGTCCCCCATCACCCGATCTACAAACTAGGACCTCATCTCAGTTGGGCCGAAGGAGGAGATGGTCGTCTGTATTGCGCTCTGCCGCACCCGCGAGGAGAACGCTTGATAGTGATCGGACTCGATCTGGCGCGAGTTCATAGCGTCCGCCCAAGTGGCGCTTGAATCCGAAGCAAGAGTGTCGCGGCTGCCTCGCCGGAGGCGGTGCGCTCGTCTGGCATCCGAACGCCGTAGAGGTGCAGCCCCTTCGTTGGCGCACAGACGACGAGGCCGTCTAAGGCCCGTTCGCGTTGGAGGCTTATATGGCACGGCGTGCCCGCCATGCGATGCAGAGGGCGAGGGAGGCCGCGGCAGCCCTAGGGGCGGACGTCGGCGAGGTGGAGTCGCACTCTCCGACGCCGATACAGGTGGCCGGCAACCCCGCGTAACGTAGCCGCGTCATGTGGACGTGTCGATCGGCGACATGAAGGCGACGGGCTCGAAGAGGAAGAGTAGAGTATGGGAGACGGTGTCGCCTTGAGTCCCATGAGCTGGTGCGTGTCTCATGTTCTACTCTATCTCGCCGGCGACCGGACCAACATTTGTACTGACACAGCCAACCGCCGAACATGGGCATGACGGAGCCGGACGGGCTCCGCTTAAGATTAAATTTCACGTGCATGTAATTGTATGAATTTGAGGTTTCATAATTGAAGTGTCTGATTATAAAAACGTTAATTTGAGATTTGATCCGTCACTGTCCACAGACACATCTAGAGGTGTCCGTCGATGTTCTAGGGGTTGGTGTATCCGGCCGTAGATGGTCTAGCTGTACCAAGATGTACGAGTTGTTGTTGTGCTGTCATTACTCGTTACGCTTGCTTGCACTCGAAATGACCGGTGCTAAAATGTGAGCCACGTACCTTTGGGGACATCCAATAAAATTCGATAAAAAAAGTAAGCCACCAATCACTTATCTATGATAATCATGCACACCTTGCTTGTTTGTCTTATTGCTTTTTAGAAGATTTGTCTTATTGTTGAAGATGGGCACAGATGCGGATTAACTGAGATCGGACTTATATAAGCTCGGATGAACAATAAAATTCTAAAAAAAAATTAAAACAAAAAAATGCAATTTTTGGGCAAACAATTATAATATTTTTAAATGCTTGCAAAGTTTCATCAAAGAACGACATTTGTGAAAATCGTGGCAAAAGAAAAAATCTATTTTCTTTTTTTTTAGAAAAGGAGGATGACCCCCAGCCTCTGCATCTGAACGATGCATGCAGCCATTTTATTAATTATTCACAAAGACCTTATAAAGTAATACATCAGTAAGTCTGAAGCCATCATCTTGGCAACATCAGCCACTACTCCTATCCAGTTGATGAAGGGGTGCCGAAAGTCCGAGCCAAATGCCAAATAGACCTTGCACCAAAACCTAACATCTAAAGCCGGAGGCCCCACCAAGCCTCATACCGGGTCTGGGGCACACACCGGTCCGACGAACTCTCAGAAGGCTTCACCCTGAGCTCGTTCAGGGCCTGATTGTCCACTGCTCCTATCTACCCCCCCCAGTGGATACTATCACTTATGCTCACATGTTCCGCATCTTACTAAATTCAAACCAACCCTCTATTTGCAATTCGGCTGTGGCTCTTTTTGCACCTCCTAACCTGACGGAACTTTCACTGCCGTCCGATCCACATGGCTATGGCTGTTGTGACTGGTGGGCTGAAGTATGGTGAGGTTTTGAATGAATCTCGTAGCTTACCACCCTACAGGTGAAGGGGAATCAAGCTGGGTTATGCTCTGAGGACTACTGTCTATGGCGGAAGTAGTACATCAAGCTCCAAAACTGGACTCCCTCCGCCTCCTCCCCTCCGGTGTATTGATCAGGCACTCCGCCTTCCTCCGGCGTCGTGATTCCTCCGCCTCCTCTTTCCCTCCTCCTCCTCCTCCGGTGCGTGAGGGCACTCCGCCTCCTTCGGCCGTCTTAGCACTCCGCCTCGTCAGCAACGGCGGAGAGACCGCCGCCCGCCCGGCGGCTAGTCAAGTACAAGCAAGGCAAGTACGCACTTCAGATAAAGTCCCTCTCTCAAGCCTCTGGACAAGTTCCCATATGAATGAACCCGACGATGAAACCGCAACATCAGTGCTAGCCTAATTTCATTAACATTTTGCACGGAACCTCCACCTCCGAACGAGTACTATAGATTGCCGGTGACAGCGAAGCGCACTAATCGTGTCCTGAACGACCAACCCACACCGCCTCCTCCACAATCCAACTATGAGCCGCCTTATTGAAAGTAATACAGGAATCGGATCGTCGGGAAGTACTTTGCATTTGATGCAAGGTTAGTGCACGGGTAAGTGGGAAAAAAATCCCCAGCATTGGGCGAACAGGCGACCAATCGTGCCCCCCCCCCCCCCCACCCCCGTCCTCAAGGTGTCGAGCGTAATCGCGGCTAATCATCCGGGGATGTGCCCGGTACCAATCCTTCTGATTACCAAGCGATGATGTATAGTTTTGAAACAATGGAGGTGGACGACTTCACAGATACCAGTACGGGCATCCTCTCGTCAAACCTGATCATTCATCTCCTCTAACACTATGAAGTGCGAATTCCATGAATGGACATGAAACATGCAGGCTAGTCTGGGAATGATACTTTGGACGCTGAAATTAATAGGAGCACGACCATCGTTGGTCATGGATCTGTTGTGGGTTGAATTTGACGACTTTCCGTTTATACAATCAAAAGGCCTCACAAAAAACACTCGTGACTTGCTACTGTCCCTGTAAGTACTCACTTGTCTGTCATTAGCTCTCTATATACTCAGCTCTTTCATTGCATGTAATTAAATTATCCCTCCCCTATTTTGTAGATTGACGATCGTCGGAAATGCAATGCACAAATTCTATGACATGTGTTCATTTAACCCAAATATCACATAATGAACTGGACGGTTCAAAGAAGTCAAAGAAACCGAGGATACCTTGCTACAATCATTGGCTTTCATAATCAAAAACAAAGATAAATACTCTTTCCTTACAACTTTAAGTGAGTGTTATACTAGTCTTCTCTGCAATATTCGGTTTCCCTCCCCTTATTACTCGGGTATCGTAATGTAATGATGATTTTTATGCATGCGGTGCGCAGGTTCCACTTTATTCCTGCTAGAGATTAAGCTTTGAGCGGGGGATTAGTAAAACCGTCTTAAAAAACGGCGACGAAAATATCCCCAGGAGTAATGATATTCTGGACAGACTGAAATGCTCCAGATTAAGTTCAATCCATCATATCGCACCATATCAGCACTTTGTTCATTTCCCTGATATCAAGTAACTTAATTTTTCTTCTTTGTCCTGGAGGGTTTGGAAAGAGTTCACCGTACTTGTCGCGGCACTGCCGGGAGCTGCGATTTACACACCCAAAAGTAAGTACTAACTATCTAGTTCGCGCATCTCCCATATGATTCTAGTTTCATCTACCATTTATAATGCTTGATTATCAGTTTTTGACATTGAACTCTATTTCTCGTAAAGTGCTTGTGGCAGAAGCCGGGAATGACTTTTTTTTGTGGATCTTCTACGTTTGCGAGTTCATCCACACGCGACTACCTCGTAAAAAGCGAGGCTACTCTGACAAAACAAATGAAGTGTGTAAGCAATAAATTCACAATTTTAATTTACTTACCATATTTGTGTGGATTTTCATTCATATATATGTATTGACCCCACCCCCTCTTCTTCAATTAGTTGTGGCATTGCGGGATAACTCCTACCACATGATCGCATGCGAAGCAATTCAAGAGGACAATTGGCGGGATTCTTCTTGACCACGTCATAAATCAAACCGGAGAATACCTATGCTGGAAATTTGACATTGATGTTAGGGTTTACATAAGAGATTCGATATTTTATATGTCGCTAGTAGCCATCGATAGAATAACCCGAACACTTGTTGTTCGAAAACCAATCTCTGGAGATAGGAGTTCATCACTCCTCTGTATATGTTCATGACGATCTTGTGTACTTATGGTTTCCTTCATTTGCTTACTAGCTAGCTGTCGAGTTCCTCTATACTATGTAGCTAGCGTCGACCAAGCACAGAGAAAGATAGGACCCACTTCTCTCTATTAGCTGCTAACACAATAGGAACACCCCTAAATTAACCCTCCCAATCCCCCTAAAAAACCCCCCCCGCCCCGCTTTCACAAAAACAAAAAACCAAAAACCCCATCCTTTTGGTTCCCGGTTGGGTGTTAAACCAATCTGTGGACTAAAGGCCTCCTGCCTGGGCTCTCCCCGCAGCGGCCACGTTGATCCCCTTTTTGGTCCCGGTTCGTAAAAAGGCAACGCGCGACTAAGGTTTTTTGGGCTTTAGGGTCCTGGGCGCAGAAACCGGGGTTTTAATGGCCCGGAACGGGACAATGGGATGTGGCCCGTTTTTCCACTAGTGTGGAGAAGTCCTATGACTTGTTGGGACCTGGCCGGCATGCGTCAGCGGGTTTGGCCGGGTTGAGGAAACCCGGCCAAGGAAAGGCCCGATTGAGGGGCGAGCGAATCCCCGATGTTTCAAAAAGGATCCGGGTTCGTTGCCTGCCCGGGTTTCATTCCCCCCGGACATCACTAGTTGATTTAGACAAATGTTTTTAATATAAAATAAAATAGAAGAAATTTTAGTGCAATAAATACAAGCTGCCTTTCGGTTCATTTATAGGGAATGATTATAATTAACCGACAGATTAATCATGCTATGTCGACCACCTCTTTTGGGCGACTGTGTCTCACGGGTCCCCACGTCTGCATCCCCTTCTTCCCTCAACCTTATCATCCATCTCTATCTCGAGTACGCCAGTTCTTCTTCCCAAATCCATTATCACTGATTCCCACCTGTGCAACCCTCACTCTAGACACCCTTCTCTCCACTCTCTTTGCACGGATCTTGTCATCACCTCGCTCGCCACCCTCTTCCGCAGCATAGAGCCACACACCTTTGTTTCCCACGCTCCCAAGTTGTCAACACTTTTGAGTTTCGAGGCCGCCGACTAACGGTGCCCACCGTGACGGGGCATCAGAGTGCTGCAAAGGGCAGTGCACAAACACTGTGAGGCGATGGTGCCACATGTCGTAGTGCTACGAGACGTCGACAACACTAGTGTGTGGCTCGATATTGCACGAAGTGAGCTTCTGCAACGGACACTAGTAGAAATGGGGCATCCATCTAAGCCTTTGGTACCGTTCCCTTACGAACCGGTACCCAAAGGGTCATTTGCACCGGTTTGGGGGCTCAGGCGGCGAGGACTCTGCACCGTGCCGGGGTTTGGAGGCTTTCTTACCGGTTCGTGTTAGGAACCGGTACGAAAGGTCTTCGGCCCAATTCAGGCGCGCGGTGGGGCCAGGGCTGGACCTTTGGTGTCCGGTTGTCGTAACACGAACCGGTTCCAAAGGGTGCCACCTATATTACACTCCACATCGCGCGCCCGTCCTGGCTCTCATTTTTCTCTTCTTTCTTCCTCTCACACTCTAATTTTTGGCACCTCTCACACTCCCACAAAATCTCTATTTTCTCTCCACCATTTTAAACAAGATTAAGGGCATACATCTATCCAAGGTTTAGCAATATCATCCTTTCTTCCGGCGTTCCTAATTTAGCTTATTTCTTTGGTAGTTTTAACTCGTACTATTTTTCTAGTGCAGCAAGGTGTCGATGAAATGCCTAAGTTAGGGTGTTTATTTTATTATATGCAATTTGAGCTGAAATTATGGTATGTTTTGTATGTTTAAATTAGTATTCATCCCCGCCTCACCGCCGTCGATCGCCACGCGTCGTCCCCTAGCCGGCACCGTACCACCTCGGTGACCGCTCTTCTTTTTATATAAAAAAAATTTAGTTTTATTGTGAGACTTGAATATTAATTAAGTTGGTCCCATATATCCACGATGTTGTGTAATTAATGATTTGATATACATATATAATGCAGATGAGTCACAATGGATGTACGTGACCGGTGCCATTCCCAAGTTCATTAATGGCATGCATTATTTTCTCAACGTGGCTGAGGCAAAACGGCGGTCGAATGGTTTTCATCTATTGTCCATGTAGTTCCTGTAAGAATTGAAGGATTACTCTACCTCAAAGACCATTCACTCCACCTGCTGGAGAACGGTTTCACTGCCAGCTATAATTGTTGGACCAAGCCGGAGAAAGAGGGGTTTATTGGAACAACGAAGAAGAAGAGGATATGACAACTATCCTATATCACTGAAGACGGTGATAGTAGAATGGGGGAAGACGAAGCTGAAGAAGAGCCCATTTTGATGAGCCGATTTTTGATGACCCGGATGACGATTTGGGTCGGGCCATTCTTGATGCGAAGATGAACTGCGGAAATAAAAAGGAGAGGTTGAAGTTGGAGAAAATGTTAGAGGATCACAACAAACTGTTGTACCCAAATTGCGAAAATGGCCAGAAAAAGGCGAGGAATTGGCGGGATTTTTCCTTCGGGACGTCTTACCACCATTCGCAGAGTACCACTATGAATGAAGATGTACATGTTACATATAGTTTGAGTCGGAGAGTACCACTATGCTACATGTAATAGACATATATAGAGTACGCCTCGGAGAGTACCACTATGCATGAAGATCGATCTTCATGCATGTACTACTTAATTTGCGATCTTAAGCAATTACATGTGTGTTATATTATATGCACCAACTTGATATGCATCACCTTGATCTTCATGTACTACCTAAACCCAAACGCGTTTCTGGTGCATCGACGCGATATGAAACGCTCCGATACCCCTAAACCCTCCAAAAACCCTAACACCCTGCCGCGGCAGAGATTCATGCATTTTCTCTCGCCGCGGGTGGCAACCTTTGGTACCGGTTCGTATTACAAACCGGTACCAAAGCTCCCTGGCCCTGAGTCTCCCTGGTGGCCCGCGTGGAGCCCCTTAATACCGGTTCGTAGAACCGGTACGAAGGGGGGGGGGGCTTTTGTACCGGATTTTTTATACCGTTGCGCAACCGGTACGAAGGCCCTCTGGAACCGGTACGAATGCCCCTTTTCTACTAGTGGGATGGTGGCCTTCTGCAAGACCCCATCACACATCCCCTATGTTGTGAACACTGCAAACATTCCCTATGTTGCAAACACATGTTGTGAAGTGGACGACATCATGATGTGTGTCGCGGAGGCAAATTGTTGATGAGGGTATATGTTGTGGTTGCAACAAGGCTCGTGTTGCAAAGTTGGTTGCGACCTCCGAGTGCAGCGTGAGTCATATGTGGCAAGCCTTTGAACGCAATATGGCTCATGTTGCAAACACTCGTCTTGCAAACTTTAAAGCGCATGAGTCATAATGCTAACCTCCCATAGCAACATTGGTCATGTTGCAACACTCGTTAAATGGGGCTCCCAACCTGGCCGATCTTTGCAATAGATCAGTCGGCGGAACGCAATCACCTTCATTTACTTGCTATATATATTGTAGATACATGGCACGTCCAACAAGACTCACTACCCAACGATGCGCCCAGGGCCGACAACATCGGTTTAAAACTCATTGCATGCGCTAATACTGATTCGAATACGAACTGATATAAAAGGGCATCGAACCACTAATTTATTTCTACACGTGCATCCACGCTTTTGTTATTGTTGACCCGCGCAGAAACTATGCGGCAGGTACATACGAGGCCTCGTCGTCGACGATCAACATCACCTTGGGCACATGGATGGGAAGAACGTCGACGTCCTGTGCCAGGGGCTGCTCTCTTTGACGTCGCCCGAGCCCTCGACCGTCCTAAGCGCCTTCCACACGGCGCTGTTCACGTGAACCCCGAGCCGAACGCGATCTGCCACACACGGTCTCTCCCTCTGATCCTGCCCTTGGCCTCCAGTAGGCGAGCTCGTACACAGCGAGCTGTTCGACGTGTTGCCGAACCTGTAGAGGGTCATCCTCGAGGGCTCCATGTCCCGCAGTCAGCGTCAGGCTTCTCTCCAGCTCGTCCGCACGCTGCGCCCCCCTGCGTGGATGCAAAAGTGTTGCACCGAAACGTGAATTAGGGATGGTACGGCCTCGCCTTGGTGCGGACACCCCGCTTGAGCACGACGGCGCAGAGGAACCGGAGCTGCTCGCTCAGCAGAGGACTGGGGCTAAGGGTGATTTGTTGCGAGCGCCTCGGCGGCCACGGACATAGGTCCTTGGAGAGGGACAGCCCAGGTGCCCAGCCTCGTCTTCCTCCTGCATCACGCAGCGTAGCTCTGGTCGCTGGCGCCAGGTGCGTGCGCACTGTTGATCAGCTGGGACTTGGCCGCCGCCACTCGCTGCGCCGGAGGTTTGACAGAAGAATCGCCGCGCACCCCTACGGAACAGCATGTTGGGCACCAGCTAGCATGGGCCGATTGTTGCCCATATACCAGTTTAGGGTGGTATTCTCCGTGCTCACGACTAATGCGTATGCGTCCATGTATACCTGCAGGTTAACGAGTCAGCACAACAGACTGCACATCGACATTTTTCTTTGAAAAGAGGAAAAGCCCATCGGCCTATGCATCGAATGATGCACTCGGCAGAGCACCGGACATCAACATATGCATCGAGTTCAATCGCATATATTTATCCCTTCTCTCACTTTAGTCATGTTGTTTCTTGTACACTGTTTCATACTATATACGCTACCACGTGATAAGCCTGCTCAGCAATCTTTTTTTTTCGTGAATACGCAGGATACGTATCATTGTATTGATAGGTATAGGGTTACAATGCTAGGCCAACCACAGACAAAGGGTTGTTATGCTAGCAAGTGAAAGGAAAGTACAGATTCAAGGTGGGTCGAACGTGAATTTGCCGGTCCTTTTGCCCCGGCTGAAGCCCACAATCTAGCCTCGTCAAGGATGGTTTGAGTCAGGGCGGAGACAGGCGGTTGAATCTGTCGAAGGTGCATGCGTTCATGTGCTTCCAGAGCGACCACGCGACCAGATTCCGAGCGAGGCGACCCCTTTGCGGAGGATGCGGGTGCATCGGCGGTGGTGCTGTTGCCACCAGTCGTAGAATGGCTCATCGCCGTGCGGCGTGGCACCGGTCAGCCGCAGGGATGCAAAGCCGTCGTGCCAGACAGTGCGGGAGAAGGAGCAGCCGGTGAGATGTGCTGCATGGACTCCGTTTCCTGGTCGCAGAACACGCACATCTGGTTATGCGGGCAGGCCGTGGTGGGCAGGCGCTCTGTTGTCCAGCAGCGATCATGGAGAGCCAGCCAGATGAGAATTTGGCGCTGAGGGGTGCCCAGGTCTTCCAGGTGAGGGCCGCTGTGGGGGGGGGGGGGGGAGGGATCCTTGGAACATGGCAGTATAACAGGAGCGTGCCGAGTACCTGCGTCAGGTGTCCAGCTCCAGCGAGCCGATCTGGTCGGTCTGATAGGATGGTGGATTGGACACGGCGCCAAAGTGGATGTACTCGACCGTGACGATCGCGCCCAGGGCGCCGAAATATCGTGAACCCGGGAACGGCCGTCAAGGCCCTCTGCAACGGTCCGAGATCTACATCGCCTGCGTGGCACCAGCGCGAGAATGGCAGGCGCAACCTCCGCCACGGACGGCCCTGGATCGAGGGTCTAACCAGAATCTGCATGAGTGGCCGTCCCCAAGTTCCCAGCAGGTTGAGGCACGGAAAATAGAAAATACTCCAAACAACACCGCATTCCCAAGCCTTTTTTTTTTGCAACGACATTCCCAAGCCTGCTCAGCAACTTTCACCAATTATACAGCTATATATTAATCGCGCGATATTCGCCAACAAAGAAATAGAAATACTCCGAACAACCGCATTCCCTAGGTGGCAAACTATGATTTCTCACAGGCTCCAAGGTGGCAATATCCAAGATGTACTAGCACAGTACTCATATATACCTGAAGCAGGCGTCTGGCGAGGTCAATACTATAATACCGGCGCTGCAGCCCATTCCGCTAAGTTGTGGGTGACGACGTCGTTGCGCACGCTTATCGGTTGACGACAAGCGAGGTGAAGGAGGCGTGGGGCTGTGGAGGCTGCAGTTCACGATGACCACACCGATGTCGAACGGTCGCACGCGGGTCTTGGTCGCACGCTCGTCGATCACGCCGAAAACGACGGCATGGGACTCTCATCCGCCGAGCGGAGGCATATGCCCACCGCACCTTGATGATCGACGCCGGGAAGTGCGTCACGCTCGCCGAGCCCTAACCGCTCCAGGATTTCCTCGGAAAGCCATGCTCTCCGTGTTGAACGCACCAGCTAGTCCGTGGTGCCGCATGGTCTTGGCGCGGCTCGTCTCGGTGCGCCGGCGCAGGCTTGTACCTGGCGAAGTCCACCAGCTACACCGGCCGCGACCAGGACATGGCGTAGGCGCACGCAGCCGCCACCGCGCAAGCCGCCAATGACACGGCCGTGTTGTCATGCGCGTCGGCGAAAGGCCGTCAATTATCGCATGACAGCACGGCCATTGCCGCCAGTGAAGACACGGCAAGGAGCATTGTACGGGGAGGAGATGAGGCATTGGCCGACGAGACGGCGGTAACAGAGCTTGCCGTGCTTTCTCATCCCATTGTTTACAGCCTCGAGCTCATTTCCATCATTGTATGTATGCGTGGTGAAACTAACGTACGTTTGTTGAAAAACCGGGAGCTATGTTCACTTCGCAGCGCGGGCGCGCACCAATATAATGATCAGAGAGCGGAGGGAGATAGATGCCGCATGGCATGTTCCCGTGCACGCACCAAAGCGGACAAACAGGTGACAAACATGCAAGTATTCATCACAGAGCATTTTCTTCAACGAGAACAAGTTGAGTGCATGGATGAGCAGCTTCTGTACATGCATGAACCCATGGTTTGTGCACACATGAAGGTACGTTTGGGTCATTGTTGACACGTCCACGGATACTCCTGCTTTGTTTCCTTCCCCTACTCTTTTTTCTCTAATACAAACTCATTTTTTTTCACTTAACATAGAAGTAAATTAAAGATGTTACAACACACCCAGAATTCAAATGTAAATGTAAATACTACAATTCAAATTTAAGTTTCCAAATTACTAGTTCAAATTTAAACTTATTTTATCCGACCGCACACGCTCTATTGGTTTCCATAATTCAATGAAACACACCCACAAATGCTCAACTAGATCATTGAGAAGTTGTGTATGGGTTTCTCGACTACAAATCCTCGATGGATCTGGAGAAAATTCTCAACACAGCGGCTACTTGTTGTGGGAGGTTAGTATCACACATGTGGTTAAAATCAACATTACAAAACACCATCCCCTTGTCTTTCACAATCATATTGTACTGATCACACACATGCCATCATCACCTCCCATAGTATCTGGGATCCCACTTTTTAGGGGTCCACGACAATTGCAAGAACGTGTTAGGACACTTCAAATGTCTTCTCCACATCCTACTAGACCCGCCTTGCATTTGGGTAAAGTGAGATTTCTTGTTAACTATTGAATGGGAGATGATCTTAACAAAGGTCGCCCGCGGAGGATAGGTGTTATAGGTAAGCTAAGTACCCCCATGGTATAATCTGCTCAATGATGGTATAGCTGCATTCCGGAGCCATGAACTCACACAAGCCTTGCAACCAATGGTACCGATGGAGCACGCTGATGTATTTGTGAGACCCTAGCATTCCTAAGAATGAGTGCCAATAATGATGTCGTCAAGAGGGAAATGGCGCACCAAATGCCGCCATCATTCGACCCCGCTGGGTGCAGGCTTTTTCCGGAGCTCCCCTGGATAGGGAAAGCAGAGCAACCCGACAACACATTCAGCCGCACACACCTACAAATTTGGTTGGCTTTGGCCACGGCCAGAGACCGGACATCACCCTGCTTTGCTCTCTTTTAGGCTTGATCAAGGGCCTCTCCAAGCGACAGATTTTACGCAACTACATGTTCCTTTTTCTTCTCTTCATAATGAATAGATAATACTATGCAATTTTCATACAAAGAAGAGAAGTTCTCTGCTTGTGTAATATGATTTTGCCGAACTTGTGGTGGTGCCAATAACTGAAGCAATGATGTCAATTTAAAATTTTGATGACAAACCCACGTGTGTTTACAATTTTATGTATCAAAATAGCGGATAGTGGCATCACTCAAGGAGTCAGGTCTACTTTATGTTTCTTTCCAATTTTATGCTGATTGATAAGAACCCGTTTACTTTCTTCATAAATAATTGACAAAATAACCCTTTTATATACCCTGCTCGTTTTATTATACAAGTCTTGTACGGAAATGCTTTTTTGCAAAATAAGAGTTTGCCAAAATGTTGAACGTGACTTCACCCCTGTTACATACTGAGGGTCCAAAGGAGAAGCCATGTGTGGGTGGTTGGATAAGCACTCGTAATCTATTCCTACAAAAAAAAGGATAAGCACTCTAATCCATCAGTTACCACAAATTGTGCACTGGTTTTCTCAAAAAATAATCAGATATAAACTTTGATCAAGCTTAAAGAGAAATTAACTATTTGAAATACCGATATATACCAAATGAAAACATATTCTTGATAAATTAATGGTATTGATTTGGGTATTGTAGTTGTCGATTTTTTGTTGTTAAAGTTTACCAAGTCTGTCTTTTTCTTTTAGTGAGTTTACCAGTTTGTCTTTGAAAAATCTAATATGCACTATGTTTTAAAACGAATGGAGTTTTCCCGCCAAAGAAAACGAATGGAGTTGCTAACGGAGGAGCTTGAAACTAAAGGTTAAAAATCAGCACCTGCACGACTCTGTCTACATATGCTTCATGCTTGCCTTCGATTTCGCTTGGGTTTCTTCACGTGTGATTGACATCGCAACGTGATCATCAAAAAGCTCCAGCGGGTGGATCTTATCCCTGATAATGAGAAGAAGAGAGAGCATCCTCCAACGGCGAATTTTTGGGTAGGCGATAGTATCTGAGAGCATCTACACCCGGCGGCCTTATACTCTCTCAAACCTCCGCGCTGACGGTCCTGTTATTGACGGTCAAAAAAAATCCAGTAGGGGCTCCTCATACACTACTAGAAATCCACATTTTACCTAGGCCAAGTCCTTTACCTAGAGCTTATTGACCTCCTCAAGGGATAGTAAAGCAAAGGAACAGTACACCCTAGGAAAAGATAATTTCAGTCAAAAGGAACACGAGAAATGGCGCGCGGCGCAAAAGGGCGGGCATGATGCAAATTTCGGCCTAGCTATTTAGGTTTCCTTCTCAAAGCGCCGCCTGAAAAGCCCAAAATTTCCCCCTTCTTCCGAACGTCAGCCGACATCGGCCGTCCCCCACCGTTGCCCGCCGTGCTCAGTCTCTCCCCACAACCTCCGACCGTGCTCATCCCCTCTAATCCACCACCCATCCTCTGACAGCTGCTTCATACACCCCTCCTCTCCTCGCAGCCAGTGACTCTGTACTCTTTCTCTCATCTCCCGCCGCTCTCCATCGATGACTCGCTAAGCTTCCGGCGACCCCCCCCCCTGCCGCCCCTGCTACTCCCCATGCTCGGCCGCCCCGGATCCAATCCACGGCCCCATCCGCGATCCCCCACTTCTTGGTCAGGAGCGTGAAGCACTTTAGCTTGCGCTCTATAACCTAGATCTCATGCATACCCTTTTTTTGTGTGTGATGCATCTTCCAGGACGGATGGAGAACAGGGAGATTGAGGCCATGGAGGAAAGGCTACAGGTGCCGGCGCGCCCAACAGGAGCTGTGATGGCCGGTCGTCTCGGACGACAGCGCCGTCATCTATATGACCTTCATGAAGCCGGACCCTGCTCCACCTCTGCATCACCCATGACACCGTGACGCCCCAGCCGCCTAGGTGATGTTGCATATTTCTTCTTGTATTTGTGGCTTATTATTTGATACACGACCAGTATAAGGGTCTCAGATTCGTACAATGTTACTCTTTGGGGCAACCGTTTTTGCTGTTCTGCAAATTGTTGTGTGCATTTACTTGACCTTGAGTAGTTATTTAGCCAAATGAGGCGTTCAACTGGCCAGTTGTATTCGGATAATAGTCTAGATTTTTAGGAACTAATTACAAGCAGTACAGACACATGGGAATTTCATTGGAAATTTTTAGCTACATACTAGCTGTGGATTGTTTGAGGACTCCCTCGCACTACAATTTTAGGATTTTTATGCCATTTGCAATTGCTACTTTAATTTAGAGCTCAGGGAGTGAAAGGTTTAAGTTCACATGACCTCTGTTTCTTCAAAGATAAGGCCATCACCTTGACTTTAAAATTTAGTGACGATACTGTTATATTTTCGGGGATAGCTGTAACTGAAGAATAATTCCTGGTTTCCAGACCTTCGCATCAGACTGATTTCCTTTAGATTTGTATATTTTCCATGAGGTAGGCAAGTAAGGTCAGGATCCTAGAACATATGTAATACAGGTTCAAAAGCATTCCTCAAGAGCTGAATCATCAAGAATGTCAAACAGATAACACCTGCACTACTTCTGGTGTGCATTCTTAACAGGCAGTTTTGGTGTGTTTGCTGCAAGTAACAAGACCCGCAGAGGTAAAAATTGGTATAGTTTAGCAAAAAACAAGGTTCTTCAAACTTTGCAACCTAGATGTTAGTATATTACAATGTGACTGGAGCAGTACTTCAGTTGGTAATTTCAGGACCTGATGGCTCTAACATGATAAGAAATCGATACTGATGATCAAACGGACGACACAAAACAAGGATTTTCGCATCAGGAACAGATTCCACTGATCTCAGGGTTTTTGGTATAGATTAGGATGTAGTTGATCAACTTATGTTGTAATAGAATTTTCGGGTTTAGCATCTGGAAGAGATGACCCTCTGGTCTCTAATTTTCTTGTAGATGTAGTTCATCAACTTAAACATAATGGAGTTCTACTGGATTCCAATCTTTCTGTAAGTGCGCTTTAGAAGCTTCTATAACCTTTTCATATTAAATTGTTAATTATTACAATAAGCAGTGGCCATCTCCTGAGAGAAAACCAATCAACAATGCAATAAGCTGGAATGGCGTCATAAAAATTGCAACACTCATATAGCAGAACAATAGTTTGGTTAAGGTGATCCCTGCTCAGTTGGCTATCGCTTTCCCCAGCTAAAATATCTTATAATTTTGTGTGCCTGCTCTACCTTGTAGCATGGCAATTAGTTAGCTTGCATTTTTTATTGATGCAACCGCTATTTGGACATGTGCCATTGCTAGAACGACGTTGTGTGCTTCAATACTATGGTGAAGTGGAAAGATAACACAACCCTGATGGAACTAGAGGCTGGAGCCTGGTGGGGTTGGAAAATGATGCATCCAGAGGAGAAAAACATAGGAATGACTAGAAGAAAGAAGATGAAAAGATACACGTCCATGCTGGTGTTCGTTAACACACATAAATGTGTTCTTCAAATAGAACCCTTTGACGTATGTATTTTTCATCTATTTGTTGTTCAGTGACACTTACATAAAATCCTTTAATGTATGCATTTTTCATCTCTTTATTGTTCTGTAGCAACGCTCGGGCACTCTACTAGTAGGTTGTAGAAATTTAATTGATATTTGTGGGAAGTGGTATCCTTAGCATCTAAACCAATTTAATAGACTTGGAGGCACGGTTTGCTATAGACGTAGATGAAATATCTCTGAAAAACTGGGATAGGGTTAGCACAAATCATTTGGTTCCATCAAGTACTTATTATACTGCGTCGATTACATTTTTAGCTTGTTTGCAAAAAGAAAACCAGCAGTTGTTCAAACTCTTTACTTATCATTGAACTTATTCTTACATGTGGTCATTGTCTGCTGATGGATGGATACTAACTTATAATTCAGGCTCTCACTCAAGGTCTGCTGGTTGAGGATGAGAAGCAATCTGAGCAACTGAAGATCACCTGCAATTTAAACAATGATGCCTGCAAGCTAAAGCTGAAAGATTACAAGCAAGCCGAAAAGCTTTGCACCAAGGTACCTTTATCACTGATTCTATAGAATGATCTATTATCTAAACCTGATTTTGATACCGAGAAGGCTACACTATCAATTTGATTTTGATGTCGCTGCAACTTAATTTGATACTGAGAAGGTTACACTGTCAATTTGATTTTGATGTCGCAGCTACTTACAGGGATGTGAAGTTGACATACAAGACTGAAGGAAAATATCAAGGAAATCAATAAGGATGCCGATTTCTACATAAATTTGTTTGCCAAGATGTTGGCTAGCTGTAGCAAACTGTAGCTAGCTAGCCAATTTTAGACAAACATGCAGTGGTTGGTTGTGTTTAGGTAGCCCGTTGTAGCTAATTGTAGCTAGCTAGCCTAATTCTGGACAAACATGTGCTGCTGGTGATATTATGGCATCTGATGTGTATATGTGATTACTGATACCCAGAGTTATCTATATTAATTATTTGATTTGACCTATGATTCATAATTATGGTTTGATTTTGAATTATGGTAATTATGTATTCAAATTTAGATTCATATGAAAATCTTTCACTGGTATGGTGGTGTGGTAATGCAAAGGGACCCACAATATTTCCCTAGTGCTCATGGCTGTAGGTGAACAACCTTTCCACGTTAGACACAACATCCATACAAAAATCTTCCCCTAGGGCTTGTTCCTCTAGGTAAAGGAAGTTTCCCTAGGGCTTACTGTATACATCGTAGGTAAAGAGCCCTTTCCCCGACTATACTTTACCTAGGGTTCTTTACCTAGGGCAAGCCCAAGGTAAAGTCTTTCCCTATGGTTTTTGTCATTTCACCTAGGGTTTATGGCTCTAGGTACAATCGTAGTTTACCGGGCCTAAACTTCCGGGCTGACCGGCACTTCTAATATCCAGTCAAAATTTAGAGATCATGTCGGATTCGGCACATGTTGGCCCACGTACCAGACCCCACATATACTCGTCCCATCCCGCTTGCCGGATCAAACCCTTGTCACTCCACTCCACTCCGCTTTTCTCTGCTCCGTCCCCAAGCTCACTTCCAGCGATCTCCGGTCTTCTCCGGCATGGTGGGCAGCTTATCCGAGTCCCCCATCACCCGATCTACAAACTAGGACCTCATCTCAGTTGGGCCGAAGGAGGAGATGGTCGTCTGTATTGCGCTCTGCCGCACCCGCGAGGAGAACGCTTGATAGTGATCGGACTCGATCTGGCGCGAGTTCATAGCGTCCGCCCAAGTGGCGCTTGAATCCGAAGCAAGAGTGTCGCGGCTGCCTCGCCGGAGGCGGTGCGCTCGTCTGGCATCCGAACGCCGTAGAGGTGCAGCCCCTTCGTTGGCGCACAGACGACGAGGCCGTCTAAGGCCCGTTCGCGTTGGAGGCTTATATGGCACGGCGTGCCCGCCATGCGATGCAGAGGGCGAGGGAGGCCGCGGCAGCCCTAGGGGCGGACGTCGGCGAGGTGGAGTCGCACTCTCCGACGCCGATACAGGTGGCCGGCAACCCCGCGTAACGTAGCCGCGTCATGTGGACGTGTCGATCGGCGACATGAAGGCGACGGGCTCGAAGAGGAAGAGTAGAGTATGGGAGACGGTGTCGCCTTGAGTCCCATGAGCTGGTGCGTGTCTCATGTTCTACTCTATCTCGCCGGCGACCGGACCAACATTTGTACTGACACAGCCAACCGCCGAACATGGGCATGACGGAGCCGGACGGGCTCCGCTTAAGATTAAATTTCACGTGCATGTAATTGTATGAATTTGAGGTTTCATAATTGAAGTGTCTGATTATAAAAACGTTAATTTGAGATTTGATCCGTCACTGTCCACAGACACATCTAGAGGTGTCCGTCGATGTTCTAGGGGTTGGTGTATCCGGCCGTAGATGGTCTAGCTGTACCAAGATGTACGAGTTGTTGTTGTGCTGTCATTACTCGTTACGCTTGCTTGCACTCGAAATGACCGGTGCTAAAATGTGAGCCACGTACCTTTGGGGACATCCAATAAAATTCGATAAAAAAAGTGAGCCACCAATCACTTATCTATGATAATCATGCACACCTTGCTTGTTTGTCTTATTGCTTTTTAGAAGATTTGTCTTATTGTTGAAGATGGGCACAGATGCGGATTAACTGAGATCGGACTTATATAAGCTCGGATGAACAATAAAATTCTAAAAAAAAATTAAAACAAAAAAAATGCAATTTTTGGGCAAACAATTATAATATTTTTAAATGCTTGCAAAGTTTCATCAAAGAACGACATTTGTGAAAATCGTGGCAAAAGAAAAAATCTATTTTCTTTTTTTTTAGAAAAGGAGGATGACCCCCAGCCTCTGCATCTGAACGATGCATGCAGCCATTTTATTAATTATTCACAAAGACCTTATAAAGTAATACATCAGTAAGTCTGAAGCCATCATCTTGGCAACATCAGCCACTACTCCTATCCAGTTGATGAAGGGGTGCCGAAAGTCCGAGCCAAATGCCAAATAGACCTTGCACCAAAACCTAACATCTAAAGCCGGAGGCCCCACCAAGCCTCATACCGGGTCTGGGGCACACACCGGTCCGACGAACTCTCAGAAGTCGCCGCCGCCATCTTCCACCGATCCATCTTCAGAGCAGGCACTCACGCATCGACCTTGCCAGGCCTGCCATCGACGCCTCCACGACGCCAGACAGCGCCTCCGCCCTGCGCAAGTCCATCAACTCACATCCGTCACCGAGACCCTGCTGTACCATGCTGCCGAGACTCACCATCGTCGACGCAGTAGATGTACACCGCTCCACTCCTTGCGTCCTCCGTCCAGCAACTGCTCCAAAACAATGCCCTCATGAGGGAGAGCGAGACCAGGAGCGCCGCCATCGTCCGATCCAGGATACCCGGATCTGGGGTATCCCCCGGAACAACGCGAGTGGGAAGAAGGTGTCTGCAATGGCGATGCCTTCAATAAGGTAGCGACGCTTAGACGCCGCCATCGCCTGCCATGACCGTAGTCGGAGCACGGTTTTCACCGGCAGCCACGCCTCCCCAACTCGCCGCCGCGACTAGATGTGGGATCCAGAGATCCGCCACAGCCAGTCGGCCGACCAACTCCGGCAGAGGAGTAGGCCACCACCGCCATGCCCGGGCCGCTGCCCGAGGCTTCCCCATGCCGCGGGACTAGCCCAGGAGCACCTCCACGTACCGCCGTCGGATCCGTCGAGATGCAGTTGGGACAACCACGTGTAGGATGCGGCCCGCCCAGACCCATCTGGGCCCAGATCGGGCCTGCCTGCACCACGCCGCCGCCATCCACTGCCGTCTACGCCGCTCGCCACCGCAAGCACGCCGAGCCGCGCTGGCCGCCGCCACCCTGCAGCACTGCTGCCGAAGAGGCCGGGACGGCCGCCGCCGCCGCGATCCAGATCGCCAACCGAGGAGATCCGCCGCCACCGTGCCGCATGGGCTTTGCCCGGCGACGACCCCGACAGCGGCGGGAGGAGAGGCGGCGCAGGGAAGGACGGATAGCGGCCGGCGGTGAAGAGCCCCGGTGCGGCAGCACGGGAGCTCATATGAGCTCGAGCTGAGAAGGACACTTTCAAAAGTTCTCATTCTTCACTCCTCTTCCTAATCTTTCTCCTCCACGCCAACCGTTGTCATTCTCACGTTCATGTATGAGTAGTTACATATGATAAGAATGTGCACCTTGTTTGTCTTACTGTTGAAGAGGGGCAAAGCTCTTGTTCTTCTCTTCTCACTCTTTCTCCTCCACGCCACATATCAGTAGTTATTTGTCTTATGCGGAATATCACATTAAGCAAAATAACATAATGTTTATAATGTATTCCTTTTACCTTCAGTTCATCATCAAAACAATTAGATAACTAGTATCTTGTAATCATTAGTGGCAGTAACATAATACAATTTTTTTCCAATTTGTCACTGGGATAGATTATATAATAATGGTCAATGAAGGACTAATAAATAAAATATCATATATGTGTACAAATATGCAGCAAAGAACAAAAAAACAAAGAAAGATCCATATATAATCCAAGTGACAATTCATCACACCACAACAAACACAAGAAGAATTCTATCAAATTGACCACAATCATGTAGAACACCTCATATGATCTTTGTATTTAAAAGCAAAGGAGAGAAGATGCCACATCACTACTGTTATTGACTCATAGTCCAAGGAGGAATACTCACACATGGTCATGGATGCAACATGGTTGATGAAGATGGCTTCGACGCTGATTTCCATCTCGGAATGACTCGAAATTGGATTGTCACGGAATGGGTGGTTTCAAAAGTAAATGACCTAAGGAGGGCCATGCGGCCACTTGGTGCGGCCAGAGGCCTGGCCGCATGGGGCTGGTGTCTCTCTGCCCCTTGTGTCCCTCTAGTTTTCAATCTTCGTGACATTTAAAAAAATAGATCTTCGGAAAACACTTTTTTTAAATGTCCAAAAACATGAGGAAAATAATAACTGGCACTCGAGACCGGATTAATAGGTTAATGCATTAAAATGATATAAATATAAAGATGCATAGAGTGATCTTTGGTCCACGGGCACTCATGGGGCGGGATAGCTTCTTGGCCGGGGCGGGCGCCCCCGACATGGGAGATCTTCGTGTTGTTCTTCTTACAAACATTATGCAAATATTCAACTACACGCTCAGACAATTAGATAGAAAAATACAAACATAGGAAAAACAGTGAAGAACGAAACAAAAACACACAAGCATCATAGCCAAGAAACAACATAGCTTGAAAAGCACTGACGCCCACAATTAGCTGATGGACGATGACAACCAAAGCACGAGCGCCAAAAAAGCCCCCGTGTCCATCGACGACAAAAACGCGGACACCAGATGCTCCTCGCTCGTCCCTCGCCGTCTCTTTGCTCCACCTCATCGCTCATCCATCTTCGTCTCCTTCAAGTGCTTCACAAAACTGAGAAGCTAGCACGCAACAACTCAGCGATGTCGCTGGACTCACGCGTCGTGAAGCTACAGTGCTATCTGCATGGGTTGCGCCGGCGTGAGGCTCCAGTATCAGACGACAAAGGAGCACACCGTGGCGATAGCCCACGAAGACCGAGAATAGGTGGGTCATTAAGGTCGGCTCAGATGGCAAGAGAAAGGGGCGACCCCATTATATAACAGAACATCCCGGGCACAAGCCCTCAACGAAATCGACATAACACGCACCGAGCCCCCACCATGCGTAGTCGGTCGTCCAAACCCCTCGTGTGAGCGGCCGGCTCACATGAGTGAGCTAGCTAGACATGGGCTGAATACGCCGTCAAGTGGACCCGGGTTGCTCGGTGGGCACGGGGCAGAGCGCGACCCTTGCCGGCTGGCCCCAGCCCCACGCACAGGCCTGGCTAGCATGAGCGAGGGAAGCCACCCAGGTCCAAAGGCAACCGACAGACAGACCCAACCCACCAGTTGCACGTGACGCGGAGGGTGAGACAGCCAGACAGGCCACGCGCGTGATGAACCCCTACAGAGAGGTGGCCACGGACATGCCCGTGCCCCAACCGCCATGGACCCCTCATATCCATTTTGCATCATTATTTTTCTACTATAATTTATCTTATCTCAATCATATATTTCACATTATGATACAATTCTAATGCCTTTTCTCTCTTAAAAGAGATTACCAACAGCTGAAATTCTGAACCTAAAATACTCCCTCCGTCCGGAAATACTTGTCGGAGAAATGAATGTATCTAGACGTATTTTAGTTATAGATACATCCATTTTTATTCATTTCTTCGACAAGTATTTTTGGACGGAGGGAGTATAAACAAAAGAGAAAGCAATTCTCCGGAGCTCAAAAGGAAACGTGGATTTTTGAAGAATTATTTTGGAATATATGAAGAATATTGGAGCAAATAAGTACTAGAGGGCGCCCACAGGGTAGCCACATGGACAGGTGGTGCAACCTCCCCTTGGCTAGGTGAAAGCACCATGCCAAGTTGTTTCAGTTTTTGAGAAGTTTTGCATTTTCTAGAGGTTTCTCGGTGAAAAAAAACCCTATATGTGGCTAGATGTGTCACAACATACATATGGTGTTGAAAGTTGTTCAAACTAGGTGTGGATGCCTAACATGGGCATGCCCAAATGCTTGTAAAAGTTGGGGTCAATCCTAAGATTTTCAAAAAATACCATGTTAAATGGAGAGTGTTCGGGTGGCGAGAAAGGTCCGTTCTGGACCACATCATTTATCAACATCCCTTAAATGACCCCAATTTTTTTTATGGCCTTGTAGGAACAATTCAAGGCAGCATGCCAAGTTTTTTGGGTTTTTGCTAAGTTTTGCATTTTCTGGAGTTTTCTCAATTAAATAAGACCGATAAATGGCAGAACTTGTCGCAACTTGCATACGGGGTCAAAAGTCGTCCAAACCAGGCATGTATGCCTAACACATACATACCCACCTGCTTGCAAAATTTGGGGGTCATTTAAAGGGTGTCCAAAAATAGATCAGGTCCAACGGAGGGTTTTTGGGTAGACTAGAAGGGTCCGTTTGAAACCACGTTGTTTTTCTACATCCGTCAAATGGCCTAATTTTTTTCCATCAGCTTCTATGATCAATTCAAGGCAACATGCCAAGTTGTTTGGATTTTTGACAAGTTTTGCATTTTCTAGAGCTTTCTTAGTGAAAAAGGGCCGAACGTGTCGCAATGTGCAAATGGTGTCGGTACTCGTTCAAATGTGGCATGGATGCCTCATATGTCCATGTCAAACAGCTGCAAGAAGTTGGATGATTTATACATAATCCAAATAACCATCAGTTGAGAGGAGTGTGTGAGACTCGGCCAGACGGGTGCATCCATGAGCATGTATTTTTTTTCCTAATTTGAATTCTTCTATTATTTGCAATTTCCATCATTATCAATTAACATAAATAATTTTTGTGTCCTAATCATATCTTGTAATTTGTCAACAATTTCAGAATTTCAAATTGTGTCTGAACATTTTACAAACTTGAACACTTTTCTCAAAATTATTAACAAATTCTGAACAATTAATGAAAATTTTGAACACAAATTGCAAACCACGTAATGTTTTTAGATTTTATCAAAGAAATTGAAACGCAAACAATTCTTAAATTTTTGAACAAAAATATTGAAAACCACATTTTTAAAAATTGCAGACAATATTTGAAATCAAAAACATTTTTTGTTATTCCAAAAAATATTTATAATTATTGAGCATGTTTTAAAAAGAATAATAAATTTAAAAAAGGAGAAAATGAATTAATGAAAAATAGAAGAAAAATGAAAAACAGAAACGAAAAAAATGCTTAGGTTTTGGCCCAACTAGTTGACATCACCGATCTAGTCTGGTACCTGTTGGGCCGCCCAAGCATTCGCGTTAAAGAAAAAAGTTCGCCAATTTTGAAAAAAATGTTCACGGATTTATTTCTTTTGGCATATTTTCAAAAAATAGTTCACTAAAAAGGTTGAAAAAAAACGGTCAAGAAATTGAGAAAAAATCACAAATTTGAGAAAAAGTTCACAAATTTGATTTTTTTTATTTTAAAAGATCACGCATTTGAAAGAACAGAAGAAAATTAAACGAAAAAGAAAAAGGTAAAAAAGGAAAACAGAAAAAATTGAGAATAAAACAGGACAAAAGCCGGTCTAAAAAAACACGAAAAAAACGGTCTAAAAGTTCAGGAATGTTCAGTGAATTCACAAAATGTTCGCTTTTTGAAAAAAATATTCATAATTTCGTCGTGTTTTCAATTTTGTTCCTATTTCCAAAAGATGTTCGCATTTTCAAAAAACTGCTCATAATTTCAAAAAATGTTCGCGTTTTCAATTTTGTTCCAGTTTTTCTAAAAAATGTTTTCAGATTCCCAAAAAATATTTGTGTTTTCATGAAATTTAAAAAATATTTGGAATTTAAAAAACATAAATTATTTTATAAAGTCAGATCCGCCACTAGTTCTTATAATTTCACGCAACTTATAAGTCACTCAGACTCGCTAGCTCCACTGTTTTCATCTTGGCATCGATTGAAACTGTGGCTGGAAAGTTCAAATGATATTGCACCTTTCTAGTAGATATAGTTTACATGATGTTTTCATCTTGATACTGCTGGAAAGTACAAATGATATTGCTCTATATTCAAGTGTTTTTCCTTCCACTTTTGCAAGGAGTACTGGAAGAACCTCAAGGAAGTGTACTGCCATGAACCTCAAGAAAGTGTGCTGCCATGGATCCTTCTCTCCTTGTATTTTATGGTTTTCAACCATGTTGTCGATGAGACCATGACTTCCTGGAATGAAAGGCTTTGTGCCTTTGTCTTAGTTTGAAAACTTGTTATTTGTTATGCACTTAAGTTGTCTAAGCTTGGACCTATTAGTTGTGTGTGTGTGACTGTTTGGACCTATTCAAGTTATGTTCCTGTCATATTAAGCACTCAATTTATGTGACTGTTTGGACCTATTCAAGTTATGTGACTGTCTTGTTCTTATTTATTTGTTTGGAGCCTTGGAAGCTTGTTCATATGGATGTGAGGATGTCATGTTTGCTGAATTTGTGCACAATAAAGTTGTTGTTGAACTGTGAGTCTAGTATTTGTACACCACAAAGATATTGGCTATTTTTCTCAATTAATGTGCACAACAAAGATGTTGTCTATTTATCTGAATTTTTGCTAGTCTATTTCCAAACTATTTTCATTTGCTGTAGTTGGTCTGAATATTTCTTTTATTGGGTACCTGAAATACCCGAACCGAAATTTTAGGGTAATTTGGGTTCGGGTATTTCTTTGGAATACAGAATTTCGGTTTCCATTTTCGACTACCCATATTACCCGCTACCAAAAATACCCTAACCGATATAACCGAGTTACCCGAACGCCTAGGGTGACTTTCAAGTTTCAACTCCCTTTAACGTGCATAAGGTCTGGGGTTTGTTTCCCAGACACATCTCTTTTTTGACGTTTTACTTCACACCAATGAATAGGGGCGGTACGTACACAGGGCACACTCGGTGCGGGCGACGTATTTATTTCAAAAAAACACCATCCTACCATTTATTATTAAGGGGTATGGAGAGATCTTCATAGTCAATGTGTTTACGTGCGGGCGCGCGCGCGGGGGGGGGGGGGGGGGGGTGGGGATAGTTCATCCGAACAACTGAAATGTGATTTTATTTCGTTCGAAACATAGTACAAACATAGTATATGTGAAATTGTGAAGATCGCTTTATTCATGGTAATGGGTATGGATTGGACAACGAGCAAGCAACTCGTGTGGCTACTTCACCAAAAGATCACAGAACCAATAATTACGCCTACAGTCCAGCGGTACATCAGACTCGTGAGATAATCCCATGGGGGACAAATGCATTCACTTCAGCTGAACCCAGCTAGTTAGTAATGGTGCTGTGGGTCTGGGCCGCCGGGAACCGTCCTCTTCACTGCGCCACCGAGCGTCCTTCGCATGTTCCACTTGGACGGCGGGACGCCAGCCGGTTCGCCGTTGGCGGCGGTGTGTGCAAGTGCAACCGCCGGGTGCTGGATCAGACGAGCTTCCGGCGAGGCCACGAGCTGCGCGCCGATGAGCATGACCACCAGGAGCCCAATGCCGACGCGAGCAGCTGCCATCTTTTCTTTCTGGTACTTGCGAGCTCAAATATACGGCAGCTAGCGAGCTGATCTACCGTGCGTGTCAGTGTGCAAGAGGTGGTCTGTACGTGTATCTGATCTGATCTGTCCATGGACAGACAGGTGTACTTATAGTTCCTAGCTAGGCGCGTCGTGACAATCGAAGCTTTCTCTTGATCCTTTTGGATGCAGGACACAAATCGTTTGTTAGTTAGTTACAGCTCGCATAAGGAGCGGCGAAGCGGGTGAGAATGTCATAATGTCCACTACTACCACTAGTCGCCATGGCGATGGTGCAGCAAAAGTTTACGACGGACTCGTGATTCCGGTTGGCCTGCACACGTTTTTTTTACCCATGCTGGCCACCTCCAGCTGCACTGAACATGGGATTTGCTGGTGATGATTCCGGATGGAGACTGAAAGTTGAGAACCAAACGGTATGTGAAAAGCTTTTACTCCTTTATTTACAGTATATATATAATCAACCTTGGCAGTACGTACTTTGAGTGGCTGCACAACCGTCGACGCGTCGAAAGTTGATGGATCCATTGCAGTTCATGGGGCGTGTCAACTTCTGGTTTTACCACAGAAAGCAACCAATCCCATTGCAGATTCCAGCTCGCAGCTCGATCAGAAGCTTTCCTTCCCGTGCAAATTACTTAATGTTATAGCCTTATAGGCTAGCTCTAACTCGATCGATAGTTTGAGTGGGGTTGACCAAAGAGTGTGGTTAGGTCAGATTTAACCAAGTCTCAATGTAGTGACATAGTAATATGTAAGAGAGAAAAAAATTAAAAAAATGTTTTGCTCAAATCTTAATGTAAGATCTCACGGATATAGCATCGACAGAGACTTCGTTAATTTCCAGTCGACTGAGAATTAGCAAGACTATTGACAAACGGCCTTTCATACTCAATGTTAGCCCCGCGTGCACATGATGTTCTTGTGTCGCCTAGCTACTTTTGAAGTAAAATGTATGCCGATCGTGAGCAGCTTGCGTATCTGTGTTATGCCATTATGAGCCGCCACTTTGCTCTGATAGGATATACTGTTGAGCGTTGCCAGTTAACCGTTCGTGCTTCGTCAAAAGCTTCACCGTCGCGTCGCTCTTGTGGTGTTCATAGACTGATTTGCCTATATTTTGAGCCTTGCGCTACGGAGAGACTAGTAGTGCAGCATGCATGCGTACCTAATACCTGTGGAAAAGCTACCCACCTTTGCACAATGGGACAAGCAAGAAACACTTTTGAGCCTTCGTGCCATTCTTGTTTTGTTTCCTCGCTTTTACTAAAGAGTTAAATGCGTTGGAGGTGCCTCAACTTGTTCTGCTCGATCAGTTTAGTGTCTAAAGTTGTAAAATACATCAAACAGATGCTCGAACTTGTCCAGTCGGGTAAATATGGTGCCTCCATCCATATCCAGACGTACGTCCAGCCCGTGTGGCGTGCCAGGGTGGTAGTGGCCCGCCTATTGAGAGGGGAAGGTGTTGGGTAGTCCGGCATGAGGATTTCTTTTTACAAACATCCATATTTAATTTAATACAATTATTCCACAAGTTAAAGAATAATTTTTAATACACGTTGAATTCTGAACATTTATTAAAAATTATTGTGTTGAAATTGTTAATACAATTATTCCATGTCTTATAGAATAATTTTTTATACACGCTCAACTTTTTCAATATAAATTTTCAATTTTGTAATGCAAGACGAACATTTTCAAAAACAGGCTATAATTGTAATACATGTGAAACCTTTCCCGAAAATATGTTGAACAGCTTTCGAATGCACTAACACTTTCTTTAAGTTTATGGCAGTTGTAATTTTTTCTTACAAATCTTTTTTGAATGGTAAAAAAAATATGAAAAATAAAAATAAAGAACTTGAAAAAATAAAAATAAAACTTGAGTGGCCCCGGAGAAGCGCCATATATAAATAAAAATTGTTTGAAGTGGTACATATCAATCAAAGCGGATTTTGGGAGCACGGTGGCTACTAAGCATGTTTTTAAAAAGGCTAAAAACTGGCACTTAAATGTTTCAAAAGGAGTTGATTGTTTTCACAGAAAAAACTTATGCATGTGCTTTAAGTGACTTTCAAATTTCGTTCGAAATTATGTTATATTATACCCTGCAAAAAATAAAAAATCCGGCTAAAAATCAAGCTGAATTTTGCATGTATTTGCCATTTTCTTATCTCTCACATACAAACACAGATTTTGATGAAAATTTACGTGGATATATTACACTTCTATCTGTGCATTTACAAAAAAAATCAGATAAAAACTGGCACTTAAATGTTTCAAAAGGAGTTGATTGTTTTCACAGAAAAAACATATGCAAGTGCTTTAAGTGACTTTCAAATTTCGTTCGAAATTATGTTATATTATACCCTGCAAAAAAATATAAAATCCGGCTAAAAATCAAGCAGAATTTTGCATGTATTTGCCATTTTTTTTATCTCTCACATACAAACACAGATTTTGATGAAAATTTACATGGATATATTACACTTCTATCTGTGCATGTACAAACAAAATCAGATTTTTATAGATGTAAAAATCCGTTTCTATGAACTTTTTTTTAAATGACACAATGTGCCTGTGCTCCAAAGTTACTTTTTGCGTAGCAAAGTACTCCCTCAGTGCCATAATATAAGAGCGTTTTTACACTAATGGTGTAAAAAACACTCTTATATTATGGGACGGAGGGTGTAATATATAATGTTTGGCCTCATGAATATCAAATGAGCAGAGTATTGCCTGGTGGACAACTTGGGCGTGCAACGCAATCCGCTACCATAAGGTCTCAGGATGGATCCTGCATCATCCAAATTTGTTTTCTCATTTGTGGGGATTTCCTACATGATTAAATAAAATATGAAGTTGTTTTCAAACAAAAAGTGTCACGCGCAGGCCACCTAGCTCAGTCATTGACGACACCGTATTTGCACATTCGGACAAGTACGAGCATCAGTTTCGTGTATTTAATAACTTTAGGCACTAAAATGATCACGCGGGACAAGTTGAGGCACCTGCAGTGTATTTAACTCTTTAATGAAAGCATATAAATATTTTTATGAATAATAAACTAAAAATAAGATTGCTCATTTAACGCTACATGAACATTTTATCAAAGACAAGAACACTGTTTCAAAATCATATGGATATTTCTTTTAATATTTTAACATTTATTGAATTGCATAAAAATTTCTTTTAGCTGCAGCAAAGACTTTTAATTACATGAACATTTTTAAATGTGTGGAACACATATTCTTCATCACATAAAGTTTTTCTTGTGTTGGACACTTTTTAAATGACACGACTATTTTTAAAATACACGGTAAGTTTTTTTAACAGATATAAAATTTTTATAAATTCAGGATGAAATTTTTTTAGACACATGATGAATATTTTTAACAGCCGAAGAATACATTTTAAATTCACGATGGAAAAAATATGCGTGGAGCATTTTTTTAGATTAGTGATGAGCATTTTTTAGATACTTGATGAACCTGTGTTTATAATACGTGTTGAACATATTTTTCTAAAAATGTGATGAACATTCTTTCAATTCCTGGTGTACATTTAACATGCTATCAACATTTTTTTTAATTCATGAAAACATTTTTGAACACAATGAAATATTTATAATTCCATGAAAGGAAATATTTATAAAATTATTAAAGTAAAAATTATTTATAAAGTTAATATTTAGAACATTCGGAAATATGCATAAAAAGAGTGGAAACGGTAAGAAAAGATCAAACATTACAAAAGGTCGCAGCAACTAGCGATGACCCTGAAAAGGAAAAGCCCATTAGGTCATCAGCCACCATAAACTTGACGGTCCTATGTGATACACGTTGCGTCAAACAGCCGCGTGACGCTTAGGGAAGCCTATCCGACTAGGCCGGCCTAGCGACTGGCACTGTAGTGTAACAATGCGACATAAAAAATTCCGGAAGGGGCAGTGGGCCAACTCGAATCAAGCACGTGACCTCGTGTCGAGGTAGGCTGCTTGCTAGCCACAAGAACAGAAAATGTTCATGATTGTAAGCAGTGCTAAACCTTTATGAACTAACACTGGCGACAGATCGAACAATTTATAAACCTTTCCAAACATTTCTAGAAAAACATGATTTGTTTTCCTTAAAAGAGATTTTTTTGAAATTCTGAATGCTTTTCGGAAAGCGAAACATTTTTTGGACTAGCGATATTTTTTTTGAAATGGGAACACCTTTGAAATACCGATTTTTTGGAAAACATGAATATTTTTAAAATTTGAAAACATGATTTTCTTTTAAAAACATGAAAACTTTATGAATTTGTGAACAAAATTGGCAAACAATATTTTTTCTTGAAATTCCCAAATTGTTTCTAAAAGGCATGAACAAAATGTGAAATTCTTAACATTTTAGAACAAATATTGAAGACTTGAACACTTTTCAGAAAATGAGAATTTTTTGAAATTTCAAACATTTTTAAAAACAGGAAAAAACAATTAAACTTCTGAACATTTTTTGTAAAGAAGGAAACAAATTTTGAAGATTTGAACATTTTCTGGACAAAGTTTGAAAACAAAAACAATTTTAAAAAATAAAGAAAGAAGGAAAGAAAAAAGAGTAACTAAAAAAAAAACGAAAATGCGCCGGTCCAATCTGGGCGCTCCGTGTGGAGCCAAAGGAGGTTTGTCGCATTGTGAAGCAAATAGGGTTTTCCATGATTTATAGACGCACCCGCTGACCCGCCCACCCCGTTCTGAATCAGTTTGTTGCAATTTAATTAAGCCTTAGCTTGTTGTATGAAGCTGGGCTAAGAGCATGTCCAAAAGCTCTCCTTCCGTCCTTATTTTCTGTATTGGGGGAGTTGCACCAAACACTGCTCCAACAACACACTTTTTTTCAATAAATTATTGGTGATTATTAAAAAAAAAACAGCCCAACTCCCGCACATAGAGGGGTTGTTGGCTCTTTCCCAATATCAATCCCAATACTGTGGGTCCCATATGTCATACATCTTCGACCACACCCACAGGTTGGGTATTGAAGATCTGTGAAAGCATCTATCGACGATAACCTGGAAAATGTTATTGAGAAAGTTCTTTAAAGGATATGTTAGAGATGCTCTAAGATTGGTCGTGGCTCGTGATATCATCGTTCGTCCAGTCAAGACTACAAGTGGACACTATTAATACATTTTTAGGTTTTCCAGACAATAGTAAAATGATTTTTTTTTAAAGAACACGGTAAAAACGTATATGTGAACTTGCGAGGATCAGTTTATTCATAGTGATGGGTATGGATTGAACAATGAGCAAGCAGCTCGTGTGGCCGCTTCACCAAAAGATTACAGCACACAAAAAATGCGCGGACAGTCCAGCAGTACATATATCAAACTCATGAGATAATCCCATGGCGGACCAAAGCATTCACTTAACACCGAACTAGTAATGGTGTTGTGGGTCTGCCCCCCCGGGAACCGTCCTCTTCTCTCCGACGACCGCCCTTCGCACGTTCCACTTGGACGGCGGGACGCCAGCCGTTTTGCCGTTGGCGGCGGTGTGTTCTTCAACCGCCGGTTGCTCGATCGGGCGAGCTTCCGGCACGGCCACGAGCTGCGCTCCGATGAGCATGACCACCAGGAGCACAATGCCGACGCGAGCAGCAGCCATCTTTTCTTTCTGGTACTTGCGAGCTCAAATATACGGCAGCTAGCGAGCTGATCTGCCGTGCTTGTCGGTGCAGTGTGCAAGAGGTGGTCTCTACGTGTATCTGATCTGTTCATGGACAGACAGGTGTACTTATAGCTCCTAGCTAGGCGCGTCGTGACAATTGAAGCTTTTTCTTGATCCTTTTGAATGCAGGACAAAAAACCTAATGTCCACTAGTCTCCATGGCTAAGCAAAGTTTGAGGCCCTTCTTTTTTTTTTTCTCGAATACGCACGAGTGTGCGTATCATTCATTAAAGAAGAAATAGGGAAGACTCCCAAATCCACGGTTACAACATATAATTACATGCCGGGATTTACCGACACCACCAGGCCCTTCGGCGGTTATGGACTTGTCATTCCGGTTGGCGTGCACACGTTTTCACCCATGTTGGCCAGCTGCACTGAGCATGGGATTTGCTGGTGATGATCTGGGATAGAGGCTGAAAGTAGAGTATCAAACGGTACGTGAAAAGCTTATTGGTTTACAGTAAATAAACAAGCTTGGTACTGAAACTGTTGAGTACATGTGTTGTGCATATTGTGTATTGGGCCCACCTCCTAATTTTTCTTATATTGTTGAGGTCGTGGTCCACCGTTGTACATCATATATATACATGCGATTGCATCTGAGTAATACATCGTGCAATTCTCATAACATACATGGTATCAGTTTTTTAGGTTTACGATCCTCGCTTCCGCTCTGCCGCCGCCGCCGCCGCGCGCCTCCTCCGTGCTGCCGCTGCCGCCACCCTAGCTGCCGCCGTCGCGCGCCTCCTCCGCGCTGCCGCCGGTACCTTCTCCTCCGCCGCCACGCGCTACTCCTCCCGCTGCCCTCGCCGCCACCACTCCGCTGCCGCCGCACCTCTCCCTAGCCGCCGCCGCCACCAAACCCTAACCCTAGTCCGAGCCGCACCACACATCCATCGCCATGTCGTCCGTCACCTCCTCCGGCTCCTCCAACCCATCCAACCCGTTCGCCGACGCCAACCCTCCCGACGTCACCGAAATCCGCAACCTCAACATCTACGAGCGGGTTCCGGTTCGTCTCTCCCAGACGGACTCCTCCTACTACGCGTGGAAGACGTACTTCTCCCTCGTGTTCCGGGAGTACCACCTCATCGACCATGTGGACGGCTCCGTCGACTCCAGCCTCATCCCCAACTTCCATGACTGGTCCACCATCGACGCCACGCTCATCCGGTGGTTCTTCCTCACCATCTCGTTGGACCTGTTTTAGACGGTCGTGCAAGACGGTGATGACGCCCACGCCGTGTGGACCAAGCTGAACGGGCTCTTCACCGACAATCGTCTTCAACGTCGCGTTTTTTTGCAGCAAGAGTTTTTTGGCTGCCACCAGGACAACTCCTCCGTCGACGACTATTGTCGCCGTCTCAAGGCTCTCGCTGACGAGCTCCGCGATATTGGCTCGAAGATTGACGATGATCTCCTCCTCAGCACGCTCACCGCCGGCCTCAACGAGGACTTCGGCAATGCCGCGGCGAACCACACCCTCATCCCCGAGCCCTTCTTCGCCAAGTTCGTTGCTTACCTCCGGCTGGAGGAGCGGCGGATGAAGCAGGTGAAGGCGCGGGCCATCCACACCGCCCTCGCCGCCGGCACCACCCGCGGAGGGCCACCGCCCCGGCTGCGCCCCCACAGCAGCACCCCCCGGCGCCCTACCCGCCGCCGCAGCAGCCGCCGCTGCTGCCCCTGCCGCCACCCCCGTGCGGGGCCCCCGCCCCTCCCGCGCCACCCGCCGTTCAGCGCCGCGGCGGCAGGCGCGGCGGCCAGCAGCAGCCGCAGGCCGCGGGCCAGCCTCGTCAGCAGCAGCAGCTCCAGGTGCCTCCTCTGTGGGCCGCCGGGTATAACCCGTGGACCGGTGTCGCTCATGCGTACACCATGCCGGTCCCACGGGCCCCTGCGCCGACTCTCCCCGTGCCGCGTCCGCCGGCGCATCAGGCGTACTACGCGGCTCCGCAGCCCTTAGGAGGGTACCCACCGCCGCAGCTGAGTGGCGGCTACGGCTTCCTGATGGCGGCTCCGTCCCCTTCGCCGGCCTGCCACCGGCGCCTTGGGATCCGACACTTCTCGCCGCGCTGCACACCGCCCCTACGCCGAACAACTACACTGGAGGCGGTGATTGGTACATGGACACCGGGGCCATGGCTCACATGTTTGCTCATCCTGGTAATCTTGCCTCCTTCACTCCCGTCACCACCGTCATTGTCAGTGACGGTTCCACCCTTCCTATTACACACGTCGGGCGCACTTCTTTTCCTTCTAACTCCATGCCTTTATCTTTGTCTAACATACTTGTGTCACCTCATCTTATTAAGAATCTTATTTCCGTTCATTGTTTCACTCGTGAAAATCCTGTTACTGTTGAATTTGACGAGCTTGGTTTTTGTGTCAAGGACGCTCGAACCAGGATGGTACTTCACCGATGTGACAACCTCGACGAGCTCTATCCGGTGCATCCGTCGTCTTCCACCACCACCGCACCAGTCGCCCTCTCCGCTGGCGTTGATCTCTGGCACGCTCGTTTGGGTCATCCCAACCCCGTCACCCTTCGTCATATTCTTAGGAGTTTCAGTTTCAGTTGTAATAAAATAGAAGATCACACTTGTCATGCCTGTCGTGTCGGCAAACACGTTCGTCTTCCGTTTAATAACTCCATTAGCATTGCTTCTTTTCCTTTTCAGTTAATTCATAGCGATGTGTGGACCTCTCCAGTTCCTAGTAATTCGGGCTATTTATATTATCTGGTTATTCTTGATGATTATTCTCATTATGTGTGGACTTATCGCAACGCAAGTCGGATGCACTTTCCACTCTGACGGCTTTTTACTCCTATGTCAGCACGCAGTTTGGACGTCCCATTCTTGCTCTTCAGATTGACAATGGAAAAGAGTTCGACAATCTTGCTTTCCGCACCTTTTTGTCGCACCATGGCACAGTCTTTCGTCTCACTTGCCTGTATACTTCACAGCAGAACGGTCGAGCCGAACGCGTCCTTCGCACTTTGAATGACTGCGTTCGCACGCTCCTGTTTCATGCTAATGTGCCGCCTCGCTTCTGGCCGGATGCACTTGCTACTGCATCCCTGCTCCTTAACCTCCGGCCCTGTCGCCCTCGGTGGAACTATGCACCTCACCACCTTCTCTTTGGTACGCCACCTTCTTATGATGGTTTGCGTATTTTTGGGTGTCTTTGTTATCCTAGCACAACCGACACTTCTCCTCATAAACTTGCACCACGTTCCGTTGCATGCATCTTTATCGGCTATCCTTCCAACTCCAAGGGCTATAGGTGCTATGATCCCGTCTCCCACCGAGTGTTCACCTCCTGGCACGTTTACTTTGATGAGCATGTGTTTCCATTTCAGCAGGTTCCTCCGGCTGTCCCTCCCACCGCTGCTGATGTGGGACCATTGGTGTCTCGCCCGGGGCGTTCGCGCGCCGCCCTCGGCCCGCCCTGGCTTCGAGGCGCGTCACGCGTCTCCGGCGGCCTCCGGGTCCAGCGCCGGCCCCGCCTCGACGCCGTCCTTCGGCTCGGCGTCTGCCTCGGCATCCACCTCGCCGCCGCCCTCCGATGCGGCGGCCCCCGCGGCCTCTTCTGCTGGCGTGATGTCTGAGTCGCTCTCCGCCGCTCCATCGCCGCCAGCTCCCGCGGCCTCGTCGGCCAGCGGGTCGGCCTCGCCCGCGGACCGGGTTTCCGCGGCCTCGTCTTCGGCCACGACCTCGACGCTCCCTGGTGCTCCTTCACCGGTCACTGCGGATCCACCACCCGCGGTCGGCCCGGTCACTCGCGCCCGTACGAGCGTTTTTCGTCCGAGCTCGCGCTATGCTTCGAACGAATACGTCCACACGGCATCCACCTCTACGCCGTCGCCTTTGCCGTCCTCCGTTCGAGCCGCTCTTCGTGACCCGCTCTGGATGGTTGCGATGCAAGAGGAGTTTGATGCCTTGCTGTGCAACCGGACGTGGCAGCTTGTTCCCCGTCCCCGGCACGCTAACGTGATTATCGGGAAGTGGGTCTTCAAACACAAGCTCCGTCCCGATGGTACCCTTGACCGCTATAAAGTGCGCTGGGTTGTTCGTGGTTTCCGGCAACGTGCCGGTGTCGACTTCACCGACACCTTCGCTCCGGTTGTTAAGCCCGGGACGATCCGCACGGTTCTCCACCTTGCGGTCTCCCGTGCCTGGCCAGTGCATCAGATGGACGTCTCCAACGCCTTTCTCCATGGTCACCTCGAGGAGCAGGTCTTCTGCCAGCAGCCCACGGGGTTTGTTGATCCGGCACATCCCGACCACGTGTGTCTGCTCTCGCGGTCCTTGTACGGACTTAAGCAGGCTCCTCGCGCATGGTACCAGCGCATCGCAGCGTTTCTGCACCAGCTCGGGTTTTGCTCTACCCGCTCGGACGCATCGCTCTTCGTCTATCACCAGGGCTCCGACACTGCATACTTGCTCCTTTATGTCGACGACATTATCCTGACGGCATGCACTGCTGGTCTTCTCAGTCAGCTCACTGCCCGTCTTCGCGTTGAGTTTGCCATCAAGGATTTGGGTCCTTTGCACTACTTCCTCGGTGTTGAGGTGGTGCGTCGTCCGGATGGTTTCTTCCTTCACCAGCGGAAGTACGCTCATGAGCTCCTGGATCATGCTGGCATGCTTAATTGCAAGCCCACTGCCACGCCTGTTGATACGAAGGCCAAACTCTCTGCCACGGATTGTTCCCCTGCTTCGGATGCTGCCTTTTACTGGTCTATTGTTGGGGCTCTTCAGTACCTCACTCTGACTCGACCGGAGATCCAGTATGCAGTCCAGCAGGTGTGTCTTCACATGCATGCTCCTCTGGACGTTCATTGGGCCGCTGTCAAGCGGATTCTCCGCTATGTTTGTGGCACTATGGACCTCGGCGTCACGCTTCACGCCTCCACCGACACCGTCCTCACCGCCTACTCCGACGCCGACTGGGCTGGCTGCCCCGACACTCGTCGCTCCACCTCGGGCTACTGTGTCTTCCTTGGAACTCTCGCTTATCTCGTGGTCGTCCAAGCGGCAGCCTACGGTTTCTCGTTCCAGTGCTGAGGCTGAGTATCGCGCTGTGGCCAATGTCGTCGCCGAGTGCTCATGGCTTCATCAGCTGCTCCAGGAGCTCTCATATCCCGTTGACCGAGCCACGGTGGTCTACTGCGACAACGTCTCGGCGGTCTACCTCTCTGCCAACCCGGTTCATCATCGTCGTACCAAGCATATTGAGTTAGATATTCATTTTGTTCGGGAACATGGCTCTTGGCCATATTCGTGTTCTACACATTCCTACTTCCCAACAATTTGCAGATATCATGGCCAAGGGCTTGCCTACGGCGTCATTCGAGGAGTTCCGGTCTAGTCTTTGCGTCAGCAATGGCGCCGCTTCGACTGCGGGGGGGTGTTGAGTATATGTGTTGTGCATATTGTGTATTGGGCCCACCTCCTAGTTTTCCTTGTATAGTTGAGGTCGTGGTCCACCGTTGTACATCATATATACGTGCGATTGCACCTGAGTAATACATCGTGCAATTCTCGTAACATACAGAAACAACCGTCGATACAGTTTGAGTGGCTGCACAACCGACGACGCGTCGAAAGTTGATGGATCCATGGCAGCTTGAACTGGGCATCACTTTGTTACCACTGAAAGCGAGAGCTTCCCCTTCCGATGCTAATTGTAACGTTATAGGCCAGCTCTGACTCGAACGGCAGTTTTAGTGGTTGACCAAACGGCCTTTCGCGCGTTCGGAGTAGCATGCATGTTTGCCCGGCGTGTTCTCGTGTCGCCTAGCTACTTTCTGGAGTGATTCGTCAAAAGCTTCTGTCGACGTTGAGTGCGAGCTCAACTTCAACTGTCGGGGACGAGTTTGTTGCAAGTTGCAACTCGCAGCGCATCATCTCCCGGCGGGCACCGTCGATCTTGTGGTCTTCGTGCAACTGATTGATATCGAATCTTGCGCTACATGGCAACTGACTATTTAAACAATGTACGGAAAGGCTAGCAGTGTTGCATGCACGCACGCATGCATCATAAAAAAGGAAAAGCAGTGCTGCATGCATGCATACCTAATACCTGCGGAAAAAGCTATCGACCTTTGCACAATGGGGACAAGCAAACTAGTATACTTTGGAGCCTTCATATGTGGGATCCTTGACGGTTAACACTAACTCAGTGGAGTATGTGATATAACTTTATTCTGAGTTGAAGAGTCAAGAATGGACACAATATTGACATGGTTAAACCAACAACATTCATGATCAAGATTGTCAAAATCGCATATTCAAAATTGACTTGACATAATTAGCAAAAATAGGAAAATTTTAGATTCCAGTACAGTTCAATCAATTTAGATCATAAAGTCGCAAAATCGCACAATAGAGCACCGATCCTGATAACCTTGTTCGTGACTAATTAAAGAAAGGTTTTGCTACTTCTCAAACTACTGAGAAATAGCTCTAGTCACAGTAAAATCCGGTCCAAACATCAGGATACTTGCAAGTGCAAAAGAATATCTTAATCAGACAACTATAATCAGTTATTTGGGAATTATTTCTATGTCAATCGAGCCATACGCATTTCCATTAAAGGATGAGTCCAAAGACTTGATTGCATAGCGCATCTAAGGGATAGATTGAGTCCAGTCCACAACAACGCGCGGGGGGGGGGGGGGGGGGGGGTGGGTGTCCTTCAAGCGGTAGCGGCGGAGTAAATATATGCGCCAGATAGGAGGTGGAGGATAAGTTATCCTTCTCTATTCGGTTTAGGGGATCGGCTAGATCCCGGTTAGATGAGTAAAACCAAAAATCTTACTCCTCTAACGCCAGATAGGGGATCAACTAGAGTTGGCCTTATGGATCTACCATTATACAATGCCCAACTCAGTGTTCTTAGGGATCCATGCTTTGGGGTTTATAATCCAAGTACGTGTGTTCTTGTCGTTTTGCTCGTCGTAGCAAGTTACTATTTTGAGTGGTAAAGAGGAAGAAAATACTAGTGTTGCATGCTAAAAAAACTACCCTCCTTGACATAACGGGGACAAACAAACCACTTCTGAGTCTCCATGAGGGCTCCTTGCCGGTTGCCACTAGCCCACTACGATCTATACTCATGAATAGCGGATCCAACCCAATGGGCCAGGGTGGGCCAATAGTAGAAGTGTTTATGAAAAATTATTTCAACTTTTTTCCTATGATATAAAGCTATTGGAAAAATCACTGGGTGAGCCGCGGCCCACCATGTCCACCCTCTAGCCCCGCCACTGGTCATGATACAAGTTTAGCACAAGTTGAAGGGTCGGCACGATGTTCACATGATTCTAGAAAATCATATACAAAACTAGCTTAACAATGGTTTTGTTATTTTTCATGCTGATGAGAAATAATTTCACGTCAGCACTAAGAATTGTTCAATACAGATATTATGATTTGTGCAAGCACAAAAGAATATGGGTATCTTGATCAAGCATCTATCATCTGTTATAAAAATAATCTTTTAGAAGTTGATTGAGTCATGGTCACTCACATTAAACTATAAGCACAGGAGATTTAGTACCATCTAACATAACTAGAATTTCTCACATGTAGTAACTACTATTGAGCGACCATGGAGGAGCTAGGATTTGTCCAGATCTAGCGAACATGGGCTAAAAGAGTTGTGGGAGATGATGAGGGTGGTCAGGCACCTAGAGTTCCGAACCCTCAGTACCAAAGAGATGATGAGAGAATGGTCAGGCACCTTGTTTGTTCGACACTAGGGAGCCAAAGAATATTTATAAGTCTTAGCAGTTGAGTTGTCAATTCAATCACACCTGAGAAGTTGTTTCTCTGCAGCAAAATATTATTAGCACAGTAGTATGATGATTTTATTAGCAGTGGTAACATTAGCAATAATAATAGTAATACACTACTAGGAGAAAGCCTACTAGTAGCGCTTGAAATACCTACAGCAGTAGCGCTGGGGGCAGTGCTACTGCTAACGCGCTACAGCTAAGTTTTAGCAGTAGCGCTGCCCGGACCAGTGCTACTGGTAAGTATGATTAGCAGTAGCGCTGCCTGGACCAGCGCTACTGCTAACTATCTGTAGCGCTGCACCAAAGCAAGCGCTGCTACTAATCCAGCGCTGCCGCTAGATGCCTTCCAGCGCTACTGCTAGTATTCCTGCTTTCACAGATTTATTCCCCCTCTACGTATTTGTGCATGCTCTATACAGTAGTTTCATCAGATCATAATAAACATACACTATTCTCATCATATCATACACATACAGTAGTCTCGTCATACCATCATCATCATCATCATTCAACACAAATATCATCATATCTCGAAAATAGCGATACACAAGTCATGTCATGTCTCGAATAAATGCAACTGCATGGTCATGGCACACACACAAGTTTCATCATCTCTATCTAAACCATGATGTAGAATAGAAGAGCGATCAACATGAGCAAGAGCGCGACTATGTAGTACTTCTTGAGGCACCGGCGGTTTCGCTCCCGCTCTTGCCGGAGCGTCCACCTCAAGTAACTACTTTCCGCTTCGGCTCTGCCGTCGAACCCTCTGTGGCTAGCACCCGGGTACTTGTCCACCTGGTCCTGAGCGTCTGGCCAGTGGTCGTACACTCCTGGAACCCTCCCAACGAACATGACTTAGCAGTCCTTCGCCATCTCTGATCTATGTACCTGCATCGTCAGTTGATGAATTCAACGATAATATGCAACATAATGTACTTAAGAAAACAAAGAGGCATAATTAGCAAAATACAAGCAACCTATAGTATACGTAAATAACGAAGTTCCTCATACCCAAACTAATTAACTAGAGCGATCTACACTAGTTCAGAAGGACGGTTTAATTACATCACAGAGTTTCGCCGTGCATAAATTCAAAGTTTTGCCATAGAAAGACAGTAGTGACACATTGTCATCGACAATCTGTCCTCCATGTCGGCGGTCCAATCTTCATAGTCAGGGAGGAAGCACCCGAGCTTCTTGAAAGGCTTCAGGTCCAGACGCTGAGCGAGTAGCAGTGCTCGAACATCATCCCGCGTGATTGGCCCATGGTAGAACATCCCTGTTGGTTCGAGGACCTGCTTCATGATCACTTGGGCAAGTTCACACTGTACGTGATAAAACTCAGCTCGGATTCGATGATCAGGTGTCTTTCCTATGCTTGTGGCCCAGTTGACAATCTCGGCATCGTTGGTAGTAGCTGACATGCGAAGGCGTTGATTATTCCTTCTGTACTCGAGCAGGTGATGCATGAGGTAGAATCCATCAGCCTTACTGGTGTACGGTTGCTGGATGCAGCAGAAGTCGGTCTTATGGCTGAAACCCAGCCCGTTCTTCCTGTGCTTTTTCACCTTGATATATCCACCAGACAGGCTGAAGGTGAACAGGGCACTATCGAGAACACTCTTTATGTGCGTGTAATCCTTTTTCTTGATGTTCTTCGATGAGTCCAAGTACATAGCATGGGTGTATTCTGGGTACAGAACAATGAGGACGGCGCCCCCCCGCTGCGCAAAATAATTAAACCTCAAATTAGCCTCCATGCTTGCAAATGAATGATTAAAACTTATGAAAGAATATCCACGGATGACTTACGTAGGATGATAAGGCAGGAGAATCGCTTCCTTGTCCTTATTAGCACACATGAACTCGGCGATGTACTTGCTCGCATAGTCACGGTGCTCTTTGCAAACTTCCAAGAAGCTCTCGTGCATATAGTACGGGTCCGCGACGCAGATATATTTTATGTTCTCGATCCTGATGAATTGGTTGAGATACAGCGCATACATGCGGATGAACTGGAAATCCAGTTTGGTCATGTGGAACATGTCGTGTAGTCAAATCGTAGGATGAACTTATCTGCGGGCCATCTCTCGACGTACAACTTCCCGCCCGACACCTGAGCCGCGTAAAGTGGGTATCCTGGTTTTTCTGAGATGAGAAGGTTTTTCTCTCTGGCCAACACATCTTCATGAAGTCTCCTTAGATCATTGTTCAGTATGTGCTCTAGCGCTTTCGGAGGTAGGATCGGGTAGCCGGCGACATGGAAATGCTGCGCACCTTCGACAGGTATTTTGTCTACCACCCGGGGCTTCAGAGGCAGCTGGCTGCTTGAAGGAGCTCTGGCGCTTTTAGGGCCTTTCTTGTCCGGTCTCCTCCTTTGCTTCTTGGCGGGTGGCGGTAGTGAGCCCACTATACCTTCCCTAACCACCACCCCCAGTGTCGTCGGGCTAATCAGTGGACGGCCCTCGGGTTGTTGCTGGGTAGAGGCGGCATCTGGAGGCGTCTCCTGCGTGGATCGGATGAAGAGAGACTTTTTGCATTCTGCCTTAGGATGTTCCGGCTCTGGCAAATCAGGCAGCATCAAGTCATCATCTCCATGCTCATAGTCTAAGTCATAGTCCCCAGCCATCAATCGTCCATCGTCATAGGCGGTATTGATATAATTGAGAGGGTCATCATCATCCTTCTCCATGACATCATCAACATTTGCTTATTCGACGGGGGCGACGTTATCTGGTACTAATGGAGGCTCTCCCTCGCGTCATCCGCTATCAGCCGCCACGACAGGTGCAGGTAATTGGGTAGGTGGGGTGGTGTTCATACCTTCTTGAGAAGCTGTCGTTGGTGTGATACTGGGCGCCTCGACACGAAGAAGAGTCTTCGGCCAAGGCAAGAACCAGCTCTTGCATGCGCCAATCCGTTTAGGGGTCGCCTCGTCATCGACTGGTACTGGAGGAGGCAAATCCTCGAAGCCCGCTAAGACACTGGCCACGTTAACCTTGAAGACGCCATGGGGCATCTCTCGGTTGTGGAACATGCGGTCCTTCGGCTTCACGATCGTTGCCTTTCCCACGGTCACCTTCTGGCACTTGATGTCGTATAGTAGGGTGCACGGGGTATCGTCGGCCTACGAAGACATGTCTGCGACGTCAAACATCCGAAAGCCAACTGAAACGGAAGACTATATACATGCTGGTGAAAAGGGTATGACGCGTAATTTACCGTGAGGGCGTCGAGCTCAGCCATAGACGAAGCCCCGCCGAGCATGCCAAAGATGGAGGTCGGGCTGCTATGAACAGGAGCGGGACATTTTGCGGTTGCTTGAGCAGGTGCTGGTGGTGTGATGTTCACCGAATTGCTTCCGACGTGGCTCGGAAGGGGAAAGTCCGCTGGCCCTTTATCTGGATTGCTCTTCAACCAATCGATAATTGCCGGAATCAGGCTGGTAATAATTGAAGATTGGAAGTGAGCCGTGACGCCAGCCACCGCTTCTTTGACCGCTGCATTGACTACCCCGAGCAACTCTTCTTTGGTCTCAGATTTGGTCTTATTGACCGCAATCTCGACCTTCTCATCGATGGTCTGTTGAGTAAGCAACCGTCTCTTCCTTCTTTCCTCTGGCTGCTCGTGGTAGCACGTCTTCCATGAGGCGCCATCTCCGACGCCGTGCACACGTCCATAGGACGGCGGTTTGTCCTCCGGGACCTTTTTCAGTATGTTTAGGGCCCGGTTGAAAGGGGTGTCCCACTTGGGCCTCGCCGACGACTGTGCCGACTCGTCGCTTTCGGCTGCCTTTTGGTGTTGCTCTTTATGCAAAAGGAACGTGGATGGTTTACTAATGTGACAAAACCTGTAGTCGAATTGATTGGAAGCGAATATAATAAGGTGGTAATATAACAATTACCAGAAGTCCCATGAACTCCCTCGTGTTCGGGTCCGTGTAAAAGATCTTATTGACGTGGTCCCACTTGTACCGGGCCCTGATCCAGTCATGCTCCAGCGGGTCGGTGAACTCCGCCAAGGGGTCTAGGATTCCGTGACTTTCACGTTCAGCGTCCTCCTTGGCCCATACGTGCCTCTTCCCCTCATAACCACGGCTTCCGAGGCGGTGGGGAGGCGTGTTCCTGGCCTGGAGCACCTTCATTTTCTCTGACCTTTGCCTGACTTCTTCTTTAGCACAAGTCTCCTTGAATTTTTCAAAGTCTGGTTCCTTTAGTGACGGATTGTCAGCATGAATCTTGGACCACGGTTCATTCTTCGCAATCGCATTTTTCACCCGAACTTTCTAGGTGGACAAGTCGTTGGTGAACGTCACCATTGCCTTGCTGTTTATCTTTGTCATGGCGTCATCGTCCAACGGATGTTTGCTTTCATCCCGGCCGGGGAACAGGAACCTATTGTGCAACTTCTTTCGGAGCATGTGCTCCATATGTGGTATCTTCTTCAACTTCTCGTCGTTGATGTTGGCGGTTTCCCTGAGGATGCATTCTAGTTGATTGCCCCAGCACGAGCGCGCTTCCTCTGGCACCGTTGGCTCTAATTTCTTGGCGTGCATCTCTGTGACCACAATTTGTCCGATGCCGAGCTCGTTTGGTCTTCGTGTCCTCTTCTGCTTCGGTGCTTTACCAGCTACGACAGCATCGTTGCCGGTCTCGGGGGTGGTGTCGGTGCCGGTGTCGGTGCCGGTGTCGGCGTCGGTGTCGGGGTTGGTGCCACTACCGCCACCCTGCACCCTCAACTGGTGTTCGTCCAGGTAATCGAAATAATGATTTGCTGCCTCGAGGGGGTCTTCTTCGAGGCGACCAGAACCCCCGGCTTCGGCGTGGCTAGACATGTTTCCTATTCAACAATTGTAAATAAAAGATATAATGAAGAGAAAAGAGGGGCCTATATTTGGTCGGAATGTTGATTCATTCCCCCCGGCAAATCCCGGGCACTCAATATGTCCTAGTTTCTAGCACAAGTCATGCCGAAAATCACGGAAATTTTCGGCATGACCTTTGCTAAAAAGTGGACATATGGAGCGGCTGAAATTTGCCGGAACGGAAATGAATCAACATTCCGGCAAAACATAGGACACTCGGATATTCTTCGACATTCAACCAACATTGCAAAATCATACAACATCAATGACATATATCATTTGCAAAATATATCATTCAAGCAAGTACATAGAGTGAAATGACCTGACTAAACATTGCAAAATAGTGGTCTTTTTGAAAACCAAAAACCTTTGCTTTCACCAAGTTTTTGAAAAACTACAGCAACATAGCAATTTGGCAAGCTTAAAACATGTTTACTGAACATATCCAAACGGAGCATGGATTTGATGCTATCATCAAGAGAACATGGCAACATCATATAACAGATTTCCAGGACTTAGCAAATTAACCAAGTGTTAAAAATAGCAACATTGTATAGGCTACTTTGCATGCTTGTGCTAGTCACCATAGGGCATATCATGCTCCTAAAACATCATCTAGGGTTTTATATACCCTAAACTAAATTGCCCTACACAAATTTGCTAAATTGCCCTAAACTAAATTTGCTAAATTTCCCTAAACTAAATTTGCTACTGTTTTTTCCTAAATGATCTCTCACTCACTCTCTCACTCTGCTACTGCCCTAAACCAAAATTTGCTACTGTTTTTTAGTGCAATTTGCTATTGTTTTTTTAGTTTAGTGCAATTTGCTACTGTTTTTTATTTATAGGTATTTTATATACCCTAAACTAAATTGCCCTAAACAAATTTGCTAAATTGCCCTAAACTAAATTGCTCTCTCTCTCTGCTACATCTCCTAGGGTTCATACATTCGACTCCTAGCTAGGCTAGGGTTCATATTAGAGAGAGAGAGAGAGAGAGAGAGAGAGCAGAGAGCAGAGAGAGCGCAGAGAGCAGAGAGAGCAGGGCAGGGGAGAGGAGAGGGAGAGGCTTACGGGGCGGCGGCGAGGTCGAGGGCGGTGGAGAGGGCGGCGGTGGCGAGGTCGAGGGCAGGGGAGAGGGCGGCGGCGGCGAGGTCGAGGGCGGGCCCGCGCGACGACGGTGAGGTCGAGGGAGGGCTCGAGCGACGGCCGGCGTCGAGGTCGACGACGGGCAAGGGCGACGGCGGGTAGGGGCGACGGCCGGCGACAGAGTTGGGGGAGAGGTGGAGGAGAGTGGGGGAAATGACTTGGTGAAATTTTGAGCCCGCGCGGCGGGGGGTTAACTCAAAATATCAGTAGCGCCGGATTGGGATCCAGCGCTATAGATAATTTAGCTATAGCGCTGGTTCCCAATCCAGCGCTACTGCTAACTATTGCAATTTTTATTTTTTTTAATTCTAAAATACAAATAGCAGTAGCGCTGGTTTAGGATCCAGCGCTATAGCTAACTTAGCTATAGCGCTGGTTCCCAATCCAGCGCTACCGCTATTTTTCTTTTCTTTTTATTATTTTTCTTTTCTAGTTTTTAGTTTTGTTTTCTTTTTATTATTTTCCTTTTCTTTTCTGTTTACTTTTCTTTTTCTTTTGTATTGCTTTCTCCCTTTTGTTTTTGTTTTTTTGTTTTTCTCCTGACGATGGCGTCTCCCTCCCACACTGTGCGAATATCACCGGAACCATGCATGTGGTGGTAATTGAAGGGGATACGATGTATACATCATTTGACCGATAACGGTTACTTAAGTGCGTACACAAAATAGATACATACATATATATATATATATATATATATATATATATATATATATATATAAATGATGGTTTCTCAGCTGCGTCGACGACATTTCACATTGAGCTTCTTCCCTTTCTTGTTCGTTGTCGAATAATTGAGCCCCTCCTTGTGACTTTTCTGGTACCATGGAGTACGATCTTTCTTAGGTAATGTAGTATTGATTCTTCTTTTCACGTATGCTTCATCGTCATCGTCATCTTCCCTCATCGGGTTGCTATATTGGTCGTAGTCTTCCTCGTTGGTGACTCCATCCATTCCGACGATGCTCCTTTTGCCTCTCCTCACGACAACACGGCTGGGATTGGTCTGGTCGGTTAGAAGCATTGTGTCACATTCTTAGCGTGTACCCATGGCTCAGTTTTGGCGATGACATTAACGTTCACGGTAGCGCTCTTTGCGTCGGGTATAGACATGGTAGTGAAATACTTGTTTTCTCTTACGACGTCCTTAGCCCATCTGACACGGAACATCGCCGCATCGTGCATTCCAGCATAGTCAAGCTCCCATATCTCTTCAACCCTTCTGTAGAATCTTTCAGTTGTGCCGTTGGCGTCGGTCACGCATTCAATCGTCACCCCTGAGTTCTGGTAATCACTGTCCATGTCTTTGGCCTCCGTGTAGAACGTGTACCCGTTGATATCGTATGCCTGATAGGTCACGAGTTTGGGCGCGGGGCCATGTGCTAAGGCGTGTATGAGCAATCCGTCCGAACTGCCCTCTTCCGGGGGATTAGAAAGAACTTCCTCTTTGAACCAACGCAAGAAAGTGGCGTTGTGCTCTACAGTAACTTCGTCGTCTGTCTTGAGTATCCCCTTATCACGGTACTTCTTTGCGATGGTTTCTTTGTGCCGTGTCACATAATCATCTACCACATCTAGGTGTTGTAGCACTACTAAGTTAGCCCTGTCAAAGTTGTTCCGTCTATCCGAGTAGTCCATGTGCAATTGTTGGGGATCGTTGTAGAAATTAATTTTTTTTTACGCATCACCAAGATCAATCTATGGAGAGACTAGCAATGAGAGAGAGAGGAGTGCATCTTCATACCCTTGAAGATCGCGATGCGGAAGCGTTGCAAGAACGCGGTTGGAGGAGTCGTACACGCAGCGATTCAGATCGCGGTCGATTCCGATCTAAGCACCGAACAACGGCGCCTCCGCGTTCAACACACGTGCAGCCCGGTGACGTCTCCCGTGCCTTGATCCAGCAAGGAGGAGGGAGAGGTTGGGGAAGACAACTCCGGCAGCACGATGGCGTGGTGGTGGAGCTTGCAGTTCTCCGGCAGGGCTTCGCCAAGCTCAACGGAGGAGGAGGGGGTGTTGGAGAGGGGGAGGGCTGTGCCTTGGATGAGGTGCTGCTGCCCTCCCTCCTCCCCTCTATTTATAGGGCCAAGGGGGAAGGGGGCCGGCCCCTCTAGATGAGATCTAGAGGGGGGGCGGCAGCCAAGGGGAGGGGGCTTGCCCCCCAAGCCAAGGGGGCGCCCCCTTTAGGGTTTCCCCCCAACCCTAGGCGCATGGGCCCTAAGGGGGATGGCGCCCAGCCCACTTAGGGGCTGGTTCCCTTCCACATACAGCCCATAGGGCCCTCCGGGGCAGGTGGACCCTCCCGGTGGACCCCCGGAACCGCTTCGGTGGTCCCGGTACAATACCGGCAAACCCCCGAATACTTCCGGTGACCGTATGATGACTTCCCATATATAAATCTTCACCTCCGGACCATTCCGGAACTCCTCGTGATGTCCGGGATCTCATCCGGGACTCTGAACAACATTCGGTAACCACATACTATTTCCCATAACAACTCTACCGTCACCGAACCTTAAGTGTGTAGACCCTACGGGTTCAGGAACCATGCAGACATGACCGAGACATCTCTCCGGCCAATAACCAACAGCGGGATCTGGATACTCATGTTGGCTCCCACATGTTCCACGATGATCTCATCGGATGAACCACGATGTCGAAGATTCAATCAACCCCATACGCAATTCCCTTTGTCCATCAGTATGTTACTTGCCCGAGATTCGATCGTCGGTATCCCCATACCTCGTTCAATCTCGTTACCGGCAAGTCTCTTTACTCGTTCCGTAACGCATGATCCCGTGGCTAACTCTTTAGTCACATTGAGCTCATTATGATGATGCATTACCGAGTGGGCCCAGAGATACCTCTCCGTCATACGGAGTGACAAATGCCAGTCTCGATTCGTGCCAACCCAACAGACACTTTCGGAGATACCTGTAATGCACCTTTATAGTCACCCAGTTATGTTGTGACGTTTGATACACCCAAAGCATTCCTACGGTATCCGGGAGTTGCACAACCTCATGGTCTAAGGAAATGATACTTGACATTAGAAAAGCTCTAGCGAACAAACTATACGATCTTGTGCTATGCTTAGGATTGGGTCTTGTCCATCACATCATTCTCCTAATGATGTGATCCCGTTATCATTGACATCCAATGTCCATGGTTAGGAAACCATAACCATCTATTGATCAACGAGCTAGTCAACTAGAGGCTTACTAGGGACATGTTGTGGTCTATGTATTCACACATGTATTACGATTTCCGGATAACACAATTATAGCATGAACAATAGACAATTATCACGAACAAGGAAATACAATAATAACCACTTTATTATTGCCTCTAGGGCATATTTCCAACAGTCTCCCACTTGCACTAGAGTCAATAATCTAGTTACATTGTGATGAATCGAACACCCATAGAGTTCTGGTGTTGATCATGTTTTGCTCATGGAAGAGGTTTAGTCAACGGATCTGCGACATTCAAATCTGTATGCACTTTACAAGTATATATGTCTCCATCTTGAACATGTTCACGAATGGAGTTGAAGCGACGCTTGATATGCCTGGTCTTCTTGTGAAACCTGGGCTCCTTGGCCAGGGCAATAGCTCCAGTGTTGTCACAGAAGAGAGTCATTGGGCCCGACGCATTGGGAATAACTCCTAGGTCGGTGATGAACTCCTTCATCCAGACTGCTTCCTGTGCTGCCTCCGAGGCTGCTATATACTCCGCTTCACATGTAGATCCCGCCACGACGCTTTGCTTGCAACTGCACCAGCTGACTGCCCCACCATTCAAAATATACACGTATCCGGTTTGTGACTTGGAGTCATCCAGATCTGTGTCGAAGCTAGCATCGACGTAACCCTTTACGACAAGCTCTTCGTCACCTCCATAAACGAGAAACATATCCTTAGTCCTTTTCAGGTACTTCAGGATGTTCTTGACCGCTGTCCAGTGTTCCATGCCGGGATTACTTTGGTACCTCCCTACCAAACTTACGGCGAGGTTCACATCAGGTCTGGTACACAGCATGGCATACATAATAGACCCTATGGCTGAGGCATAGGGGATGACACTCATCTTTTCTCTATCTTCTGCCGAGGTCGGGCATTGAGCCGTGCTCAATCTCACACCTTGCAATATAGGCAAGAACCCCTTCTTGGACTGATCCATATTGAACTTCTTCAATATCTTGTCAAGGTATGTGCTTTGCGAAAGACCAATGAGGCGTCTCGATCTATCTCTATAGATCTTGATGCCTAATATGTAAGCAGCTTCTCCAAGGTCCTTCATTGAAAAACACTTATTCAAGTAGGCCTTTATGCTTTCCAAGAATTCTATATCATTTCCCATTAATAGTATGTCATCCACATATAATATGAGAAATGCTACAGAGCTCCCACTCACTTTCTTGTAAACACAGGCTTCTCCATAAGTCTGTGTAAACCCAAACGCTTTGATCATCTCATCAAAGCGAATGTTCCAACTCCGAGATGCTTGCACCAGCCCATAGATTGAGCACTGGAGCTTGCATACCTTGTCAGCATTCTTAGGATCGACAAAACCTTCCGGCTGCATCATATACAATTCTTCCTTAAGGAAACCATTAAGGAATGTTGTTTTGACGTCCATTTGCCATATCTCATAATCATAGAACGCGGCAATTGCTAACATGATTCGGACAGACTTCAGCTTCGCTACGGGTGAGAAGGTCTCATCGTAGTCAACCCCTTGAACTTGTCGATAACCCTTAGCGACAAGTCGAGCCTTATAGATTGTCACATTACCATCCGCGTCTGTCTTCTTCTTAAAGATCCATTTGTTCTCTATGGCTTGCGGATCATCGGGCAAGTCTGTCAAAGTCCATACTTCGTTTTCATACATGGATCCTATCTCGGATTTCATGGCTTCAAGCCATTTGTTGGAATCCGGGCCCGCCATCGCTTCTTCATAGTTCGAAGGTTCACCATTGTCTAACAACATGATTTCCAGGACAGGGTTGTCGTACCACTCTAGTGCGGAACGTGTCCTCGTGGACCTATGAAGTTCAGTAGCAACTTGATCCGAAGTTTCATGTCATCATCATTAACTTCCTCTCTAGTCGGTGCAGGCACCACAGAAACATCTTCCTGAGCTGCGCTACTCTCCGGTTCAAGAGGGGGTACCTCATCAAGTTCTACTTTCCTCCCACTTACTTCTTTCGAGAGAAACTCTTTCTCCAGAAAGGATCCATTCTTGGCAACAAAGATCTTGCCTTCGGATCTAAGGTAGAAGGTATACCCAATAGTTTCCTTAGGGTATCCTATGAAGACGCATTTTTCCGATTTGGGTTCGAGCTTTTCAGGTTGAAGTTTCTTGACATAAGCATCGCATCCCCAAACTTTCAGAAACGACAGCTTAGGTTTCTTCCCAAACCATAATTCATACGGTGTCGTCTCAACGGATTTCGACGGAGCCCTATTTAAAGTGAATGCGGCAGTCTCTAAAGCATAACCCCAAAATGATAGCGGTAGATCGGTAAGAGACATCATAGATCGCACCATATCTAATAGAGTGCGATTACGACGTTCGGACACACCATTACACTGAGGTGTTCCAGGCGGCGTGAGTTGTGAAACAATTCCACATTTCCTTAAGTGCGTGCCAAATTCGTGACTCAAATATTCCCATCCACGATCTGATCATAAGAACTTTATTTTCCTGTCACATTGATTCTCAACCTCACTCTGAAATTCCTTGAACTTTTCAAAGGTCTCAGACTTGTGTTTCATCAAGTAGACATACCCATATCTATTTAAGTCATCAGTGAGGGTGAGAACATAACGATAACCACCGCGAGCCTCAACGCTCATTGGACCGCACACATCAGTATGTATGATTTCCAATAAGTTGGTTGCTCGCTCCATTGTTCCGGAGAACGGAGTCTTGGTCATTTTGCCCATGAGGCATGGTTCGCACGTGTCAAATGATTCATAATCAAGAGACTCCAAAAGTCCATCTGCATGGAGTTTCTTCATGCGTTTGACACCAATGTGACCAAGGCGGCAGTGCCACAAGTATGTGGGACTATCATTATCAACCTTACATCTTTTGGCATTCACACTATGAATATGTGTAACATCACGTTCGAGATTCAATAAAAATAAACCATTGACCAGCGGGGCATGACCATAAAACATATCTCTCATATAAATAGAACAACCATTATTCTCGGATTTAAATGAGTAGCCACCTCGCATCAAACGAGATCCTGATACAATGTTCATGCTCAAAGCTGGTACTAAATAACAATTATTGAGGTTTAAAACTAATCCCGTAGGCAGATGTAGAGGTAGCGTGCCGACGGCGATCACATCGACCTTGGAACCATTCCCGACGCGCATCGTCACCTCGTCCTTCGCCAGTCTCCGCTTATTCCGCAGCTCCTGTTTTGAGTTACAAATATGAGCAACCGCACCGGTATCAAATACCCAGGAGCTACTACGAGTGCTGGTAAGGTACACATCAATAACATGTATATCACATATACCTTTGGTATTGCCGGCCTTCTTATCCGCTAAGTACTTGGGGCAGTTCCGCTTCCAGTGACCGTTTCCCTTGCAATAAAAGCATTCAGTCTCAGGCTTGGGTCCATTCTTTGGCTTCTTCCCGGTAGCTTGCTTACCGGGCGCGGCAACTCCCTTGCCGTCCTTCTTGAAGTTCTTTTTACCCTTGCCTTTCTTGAACTTAGTGGTTTTATTCACCATCAACACTTGATGTTCCTTTTTGATCTCCACCCCCGCTGATTTCAGCATTGAATATACCTCAGGAATGGTTTTTTCCATCCCCTACATATTGAAGTTCATCACAAAGCTCTTGTAGCTCGGTGGAAGCGACTGAAGGATTCTGTCAACGACCGCGTCATCCAGGAGATTAACTCCCAGCTGAGACAAGCGGTTGTGCAACCCAGACATTTTGAGTATGTGCTCGCTGACAGAACTATTCTCCTCCATCTTACAACTGTAGAACTTGTCGGAGACTTCATATCTCTCGACTCGGGCATGAGCTTGGAAAACCATTTTCAGCTCTTGGAACATCTCATATGCTCCGTGTTGCTCAAAACGCTTTTGGAGCCCCGGTTCTAAGCTGTAAAGCATGCCGCACTGAACCAGGGAGTAATCATCACTACGCGACTGCCAGGCGTTCATAACGTCTTGAGTTGCTGGGAAAACAGGTGCGTCACCTAGTGGTGCTTCAAGGACATATGCTTTCTTGGCAGCTATGAGGATGATCCTCAAGTTACGGACCCAGTCCGTGTAGTTGCTACCATCGTCTTTCAGCTTGGTTTTCTCTAGGAATGCGTTGAAGTTGAGGGCAACATTAGCGTGGGCCATTTGATCTACAAGACATATTGTAAAGATTTTAGACTAAGTTCATGATAATTAAGTTCATCTAATCAAATTATTCAATGAACTCCCACTTAGATAGACATCCCTCTAGTCATCTAAGTGACACATGATCCGAATCGACTAGGCCGTGTCCGATCATCACGTTAGACGGACTAGTCATTAACGGTGAACATCTCTATGTTGATCGTATCTTCTATACGACTCATGTTCGACCTTTTGGTCTTCCGTGTTCCGAGGCCATGTCTGTACATGCTAGGCTCGTCAAGTCAACCTAAGTGTTTTGCATGTGTAAATCTGGCTTACACCCGTTGTATTCGAACGTTAGAATCTATCACACCCGATCATCACGTGGTGCTTCGAAACAACGAACCTTCGCAACGGTGCACAGTTAGGGGAAACACGTTCTTGAAATTTTAGCGAGGGATCATCTTATTTATGCTACCGTCGTTCTAAGCAAATAAGATGTAAACATGATAAACATCACATGCAAATCATAAAGTGACATGATATGGCCAATATCATTTTGCTCCTTTTGATCTCCATCTTCGGGGCACCATGATCATCATCGTCACCGGCATGACACCATGATCTCCATCATCATAATCTCCATCATCGTGTCTTCATGAAGTTGTCTCGCCAACTATTACTTCTACTACTATGGCTAACGGTTAGCAATAAAGTAAAGTAATTACATGGCATTTTCATTGACACGCAGGTCATACAATAAATTAAGACAACTCCTATGGCTCCTGCCGGTTGTCATACTCATCGACATGCAAGTCGTGATTCCATTTACAAGAACATGATCAATCTCATACATCACATATATCATTCATCACATCCTTTTGGCCATATCACATCACACGGCATATGCTGCAAGAACAAGTTAGACGTCCTCTAATTGTTGTTGCAAATTTTTTACGTGGCTGCTATAGGTTTCTAGTAAGAACGTTTCTTACCTACGCCAAAACCACAATGTGATATGCCAATTTCTATTTACCCTTCATAAGGACCCTTTTCATCGAATCCGATCCGACTAAAGTGGGTGAGACAGACACCCGCTAGCCACCTTATGCAACTAGTGCATGTCAGTCGGTGGAACCTGTCTCACGTAAGCATACGTGTAAGGTCGGTCCGGGCCGCTTCATCCCACGATGCCGCCGAATCAAGATAAGACTAGTAACGGCAAGTAAATTGACAATATCGACGCCCACAACAACTTGTGTTCTACTCGTGCATAGAAACTACGCATAGACCTAGCTCATGATGCCACTGTTGGGGATCATTGTAGAAACTGAAATTTTTTTTACGCATCACCAAGATCAATCTATGGAGAGACTAGCAACGAGAGAGAGAGAGGAGTGCATCTTCATACCCTTGAAGATCGCGATGCGGAAGCGTTGCAAGAACGTGGTTGGAGGAGTCGTACATGCAGCGATTCAGATCGCGGTCGATTCCGATCTAAGCACCGAACAACGGTGCCTCCGCGTTCAACACACATGCAGCCCGGTGACGTCTCCTGCGCCTTGATCCAGCAAGGAGGAGGGAGAGGTTGGGGAAGACAACTCCGGCAGCACGACGGCGTGGTGGTGGAGCTTGCAGTTCTCCGGCAGGGCTTCGCCAAGCTCAACGGAGGAGGAGGGGGTGTTGGAGAGGGGGAGGGCTACGCCTTGGATGAGGTGCTACTGCCCTCCCTCCTCCCCTCTATTTATAGGGCCAAGGGGGAAGTGGCCGGCTCCTCTAGATGAGATCTAGAGGGGGGCGGCGGCCAAGGGGAGGGGGCTTGCCCCCCAAGCCAAGGGGGGCGCCCCCTTTAGGGTTTCCCCCCAACCCTAGGCGCATGGGCCCTAAGGGGGATGCTGTCCAGCCCACTTAGGGGCTGGTTCCCTTCCACATACAGCCCATAGGGCCCTCCGGGGCAGGTGGACCCTCCCGGTGGACCCCTGGAACCCCTTCGGTGGTCCCGGTACAATACCGGCAAACCCCCGAATACTTTCGGTGACCGTATGATGACTTCCCATATATAAATCTTCATCTATGGACCATTCCGGAACTCCTCGTGACGTCCGAGATCTCATCCGGGACTCCGAACAACATTCGGTAACCACATACTATTTCCCATAACAACTCTAGCGTCACCGAACCTTAAGTGTGTAGACCCTACGGGTTCGGGAACCATGCAGACATGACCGAGACATCTCTCCGGCCAATAACCAACAGCGGGATCTGGATACCCATGTTGGCTCCCACATGTTCCACGATGATCTCATCGGATGAACCACGATGTCGAGGATTCAATCAATCCCATACGCAATTCCCTTTGTCCATCGGTATGTTACTTGCCCGAGATTCGATCGTCGGTATCCCCATACCTCGTTCAATCTCGTTACCGGCAAGTCTCTTTACTCGTTCCGTAATGCATGATCTCCTAATGATGTGATCCCGTTATCAATGACATCCTGTAACACCCTGGATTTTGCCCATTTTCTTTTGATTTTGGTCCGGATTCGCTTTTTGTGGCTTAGTAGTCTTGTAACCTGGAGGGTTCACCCTTCATTCTTCTTCCCGAGTGGCTTGCCAACCTCAAAACCATCCCAAGACCATGTTATTTCCATCTTGGACCAACTCCCAATATTCTTTTTCTTGGGAATATTCCTTTTTCTATTAAAGGAATAACTCTGTTTGCCCTGAGTTGTGAAGCAACTCATATTTCTATCGTTCCCAAAATTCTCAAATAATTCCCATAAATCCTTTGGGACATATCTTATACAGATATGTCAAAATATTCCTTTCCATACCCAAAAATATTTCACAAATATTCCTTTTCCGATTCTGCCCTATCTGTCATATTGAGAAGCAAGTACCCTTTATATTTGATTGCTTGCTCTCAAACTTTTTGTGCACTCTTTCCAACCCATATCATTGCCACATGCCAAAATTCAACTTTATTTGGATATTAAATCTCTCTTGGCTAATTTCCAAAGTTTCTGGGCAACCGGAATCTTTGTGAAGCAAGTGCTAGCTAGGAGTATCCAAATGAGTTGAAATTTTGCAAGCATCTTAATATGCTCAAATCCTGACTCTCCACCCAATTTGAGCATCATCCCTTCAACTATGTGAGCATAGCATCAAATCTTTGTTTCTGGTCATTATTCTGGGTTGTGAAGCAACTATGTTTTATGTTGCTCCATAACTCCTGAAATTTTACCAGGACATTAAACTATCTGTATAACACCTCTCCACAAAATTTGGGCTCAATTCATCTACCAATAATTCCCTAGAATTTCCCTAAGATTCTGTCCAGTGGGGTGCTGTGTGAAGGAAGTACCACTTTGGTTTATCCAAACGGTATGAAATTTATACAGTACCCTCATATGATCAAATTATTCATCTCCTTAAAAATTCAGCTCAATCCAAGCAAGTATGTGAGTGCCACTTCATATTTTGCATTTCTGTTCAGTAAAGCCCATTGAACTGCAAGTGCTATTTATATCCATCCAAATGGTCTGCAAATTTGCAGTGATGATCACCCTAGTGAGTGATCACTCTCAGCCAAATATCTGAGTCTAGTTCCTTCTCAACTTTTCTCAGCTCACATCAAACAGCTTGCTGGTGCATTGTATCCAAGCTCCCTCTAGTCATCTCCTGGCCTCTTGTGATGGGATTTCTCTCCCAAGCTACCTTGGGGAGCAAGGACTTCCCGCTAGACATCAAATTAGGTAGCAGAGTGCACCGCGTGCGCCAGTGCACGCGGTGACCATGCGGCTGGTGTGCAGTATGCGCGCTCTGTGCATTGGGGCCCTCGGCCTCGTCGGTTTCTTCCTCTCTTTCGACACCTAGCTATGTCTAGGGACTTCGTTTCGTCGTCGCCCTCGCGCTGGACCCCTCTCCCCCTCTCCCGTCCCATCCGACGCGGTGCACCGACGGTGCCCGTGCCGCAAACCTCCTCTGCTCCTCCCTGTTTCAGTCGCCCGCGAGCTCCTGAGTCTTCCCGACCTCGCCTGAGCCTTCCCCGATCCTCCGTGAAGCTCGTGGATTTCTCTCCCCTCCTCCCCGCGGTTTCCCGAAGTCTCCGGCGCGTGGTGGACGTTTGCCTCTGGAGCCACTCCTCGCCCTCCAATGGCCGAAGAAGTGCCGCCAGCCTCGGCTTAAATTGGAGCCAACCGGAGCTCTTCCCTCCTTCTCTCCACCACCAGTAGATTCTCCTGAGCCCGGTGATCCTCCCCATTCCCTTACTTCACCGCTAGAGCTGCTGTGGCCGCGGCCCCGCGCACGGCCGCCGCCCTCTTCACCGGCCACCTCGAGCCATCACCGCTGCAGCCCTCCCTGGCGCGGCTGCTCCTCCTAGACGGATGCGGCGCGGCACCAGGAGCTCGCCGGTGGCTTCGCCTTGGCCGGAAACGGCCAGAGCCGCTAGTGCCCCACGCCGGCGCCCGCCTCTGTCCACTGCCGCAGCTGGCCCCCTCTGCCCTTTTCACGCTCGGCCGAGCCTCTCCCCGGATGCGGTGCTCGCCGGCGCGCCTGTCCGTCTCCTCGCCGGCCGGAGTAGCTTGCCGGAGCAGCGGCTCCCGTCGCCGGCCGATCGGCCCGTCCTCTCCTCTGTTCTCTGGCGGGCAGGAGGTAGAAGAAGGCAGGGAAGGGAGAGAGAAGGCGGTGGGGCCCGCCTGTCGGTGTCCCCGGCGCTGACCAGGGCCGGGCCCAGTTGACTTAAGTGGAAACGATTTTTCTGGAATGCGTTTTCGGATAGCGAAAGCGTACTACGCCGTTTCTTCGGGCTAAAGTACGTTTTCTCTGCAGGGAAACGTATTCCCGGAAGAGGCGCTTTCGGTTTTAGCCGCCAGGGGCTTGTCTGTGAATAAACTTTTTGCAGATTGGTCCCTAGACTTCAAACGGCTATAACTTTTTGCTCGGAACTCCGATCGAGGTGAATCCAACGCCCACGTCTTCGTCTTGTCGAGCCCGTCATGCTGGTATTACTTTCACTATGTGGTCCCATAGTGAAAATGACCCTTTTGCCCTTGTCCGTAAACAGCCCCTCCGAGAGAGAACTGTTTCCGGCAGTTAACTCCGCGACCATTCCGCACTCCTTTCCGATGATTCCTTCACCCCCAGGCAAGCCACAACTCTCATCTGCATCATCGCATTGCAATGTCATAGTTTGACTATTTACTTTATCAGTAAGTATGAGTATCTGTGAAATGGATTGGATTATGCAATATTCGAGTTAATTCTCGGATAGGTGACTACCATGTTGAGTACCGGATTATTAGTGACTAGTAGCCTACCCACTTGTTGATACTGTGATGTTGAGATCACTGTCTATGATTATTGTGGAGTTCATCCGGCAGTTCGTAGAGATGAATTAGTAGCAGTGGCTTAAGCATACTGGTTATCGGAGTGTCAGCCATGACGGAAATATTATTCGGGGATTAGATATTTCATGGTTGACCTTGAGTCACCTGTCCGGACTTATCCGTGCAGCCACATCTGCAGGTATGGGACGGCCTTGACTTGGTCTGATCGCGTGCTCTTTCACCGGTACCGCCCGACAGGGAAGGTTATGCGTGCGCGCTACCCTGGCCCGGTAGGCGGCGATAACCTTGTGAGCCCAGTTGAGTTCTGTGCCGGCGTCCCCGTTTGGGATATTTCAGTTTGGCCACGACGGTGGCAGGTGTCACGAGGTGACACAGGGGCCACCCAGGGCTTGACTCCGGGGGAGGATGATTGCCGGTGGTATGATGGGAGAGTCACGGGTCAGGCAGGTTTCGTTGGAGCAACACTGGTCCACCCGAATGGGATCACGAGGTCAGTGCTCCATAGTGTGGGTAAAGTGCGCAACCTCTGCAGAGTGTAAAATCTATTCGAATAGCCGTGTCCACGGTATTGGACAGTCCGTCCAGACCTCACTAGGTGGTCAACCATGGTAGTTATGATAATGATGGAAGAACTCGTCGTATGATCAGAAGTACTCGGTGGTTCATGAGTATTCTGAGGGTTGTGAGACAACCCGGAGGAGAGTAAGTTTGTCAGACTTGTCGTACAGATGGAATCAGGTATTTGATATGTTAGCCATGGGATGGCTGTGAGTTGAGTGGTCGGATGACCACATGCTTGGGGATTGGACTTGGTACAGGTTCGGATTGGAGCCTGAGATTATTTGAAGTATGGATTTAATACGCTTTACCTTACTGCAGTCATTCCAGTAGCTACCTTGCTAGATAACCATGCTGGTTAATTTTGGATTGCTATGATGTTGTCTTGCTTTAATGCTGATGTTTGCTGTGAGCTTGCGAGTACATTCAAAGTACTCACCTGGCGTGTCATGCCAGTTTGCAGGTCATGCCGTGATTGCTTGCTTGCCGAGGTTCCTGTGCTTGCGATCTATGATACGCGTTCTAGCCAGAGTCCCTGCGGAGTGGAGTCCATCACCATCGTCATTGTTCCGCTGCCGAGAGAGTTACTCTGCTGTTAGCATAGAGCTACCCCGGGCAGGCATAGTGTTGCCGTGCCGATGTAATCCTTGTACCGTTGTAACCATATCTATTGCAATAAAGAGCTGATTTGTTCTATGTCAACAGTGCCATATTCCAGAAGACTTGTCCTTGGGCTGGAATACGGGGTGTTCCGGTTTACTCTGAGCCGGGGTGCCACACATCCAATGTCCATGGTCAGGAAACCATAACCATCTATTGATCAACGAGCTAGTCAACTAGAGGCTTACTAGGGACATGTTGTGGTCTATGTATTCACACATGTATTACGATTTCCGGATAACACAATTATAGCATGAACAATAGACAATTATCACGAACAAGGAAATACAATAATAACCACTTTATTATTGCCTCTAGGGCATATTTCCAACAGCAATTCCCTCCGGCCGTTGTCGTGACCTCCTCCTCCGAGCCTCCCATCGTGGTTCTTGACGGGCAAACCAACAACAGGGTCTTCGACGCATATATAATTCTCACAAAAGGAGATGCACTCATGCGTCAGATACCCCTGGACGATGCTCCCATCGGGACGGGACATGTTACGAACGAATCCTTTGATGACCCCATTCATCCTCTCAAACGGCATCATGCTGTGAAGGAATGTCGGCCCGAGGTCGATGATGTCGTCCACGATGTGGACACACAGATGCACCATGACGTCAAAGAACGCGGGCGGGAAGTACATCTCAAGCTCACATAGTATGACAATGATCTCTTCCTATAGCCTTCGGAGCTGCTTCACACTGATGGACTTTCGAGAGATAACATCGAAGAAGTTGCAGAGACCAGTAAGCCTGTCACGGACGTGCTTGTCCATTATCCCTCTAATGGCAACCGGGAGTATCTGTGTCATCATCACATGACAGTCATGAGACTTCATCCCGCTGAACCTTTTCTTCTTGGTGTCTAGAAATCTGCTTATCTTCCCACAGTAACCAGAACTGACTTTGATTCCCATAAGGCACTTGATGAATTGATCGATCTCCTTCGCACTTAAAGTGAAGCAAGAAGGGGGGCAATAATTATCCTCCTTCTTGTTGACTTTTCTGCCCCTTTCCCCCTCCTCCGTCTCCGTCTCCTCCGTCGACTTTTAACGGGGCGGCATGTGGAGATCTTTCCTGATCTTCAAATCTTCCAAGTCTTTCCTTGCCTTCGGCCCATCCTTGGTCTTCTCCGGCATGTTCATCAGTGTTCCAAGCAAGCTCTCGAGGACGTTCTTCATGATATGCATTTGATCAAGGCAATGAGGCATGTCGTGATTGGGCCAGTACTCCAAGTCCCAGAAAACAGACCTCGTTTTCCATACCTTCAGCGGCGGCTCCGGCGCCTTTTTCATCTTTCCCAGCGCAGGGAAATGTTCCCAGTTTTTCAACAGCTCGTTGATTTCGGCGCTGCTCCTCTTACCTGGAGGTCCTCGATGCTCAGCCAACCCATTGAATAGATCTCCATGCTTTCTCCACGGGTCATCCTTCTCGAGCCATCTACGATGCCCCATGTACACGATTTTGCCAGACCCGCCATATTTCGTTGACGTAAGCTGCTGAGACGTTGTATCATCCATGCACCTCATGCATCCACAGTATCCGTGGCACACCTAGCCTGAGGTGTACCTGTAACCAAGATAGTCATGCACCATCATCATCAGCCCGGCTTTCATATATAAATACTCTCCTTTGCTGGCGTCCCATGTCCATGCCGGTGTTTTCTGTAACGTGTCTAGCTCCTCTTTCAGAAGCCCCATAGACAGATTAATATTATTTCCCGGTTGTTTCGGCCCTTGAATTAGCATGCTCATGTGTATGTACTTTGTCTTCATGCACTTCCATGGGGGGAGGTTGTACATCCATACAAAGACGGGCCATGTGCTGTGGTTGGTGTTCTGGTTTCCAAACGGATTCATGCCATCGGTACTCGCACCAAGCATGATGTTCCTTGGATCTTCTGCAGCAAATCCATATACGGCGTTGAATGCTCTCCACTGGCTACCATCTACGAGGTGTCTCAGCTTCGGATCATCTCCATCGTCGGGCTTCTTCCTCTCCGCGTGCCAGCGCATGAGCTTTGCTTCCTTAGGATCTACGAAATACCGCTGCAGACAGGGAGTGATCGGAAAGTACCATACAACTTTCTGAGGAGCTTTCTTTCCTGCCTCCTTGTATCGAGAAGCATTGCACACTGGACAGCTGGTTTTTTCCGCGTGCTCCCCCCGATAAATGATGCAATCGTTGATGCATGCGTGGTACCTAATGTGCGGCAAATCAAAAGGGCAAACTATTTTCTTGGCCTCCTCAACACTAGTAGGACACAGGTTCCCCGGGGGGAGAACTTTATTATGTAGATACTTCAAATGCTCATCGAGGCTTTTGTTTGTCCATTTGGTTTTGGCCTTCGTCTTTAGAAGTTCGAGCGTGAAACTCAAGAGGGTCACCTCGGGATCGCAACCGTCATACAATGGAGTCTTCGAGTCTACTTCAAGTTGCGCCAGCTTGGCCTCCTCTCTAGAAGCAGCTCTCTCGCTAGTCGTACTCTTGCGAAGGAGGTCTCGAACATGAGGGTCCTGTACGACTGCACTTAGTAGCGTTGAAGACTGCGGCGTGACCGCCGCCTCTTCTCCGCCATGTTCGGACTCTTCCCTGCCGCCATGTCCGGTGCCATCGTCTTCATGTCGATCGGTCATCGCTTCGTCTAGCCCCATGTCATTCTTCCCTTCCATGTGGATGTCCTCATCATCATCTTCACTTATCCACCGAGTATAGCCATCCATGAAACCATTCATCAGCAGGTGCGCCTTCAAACTGCCATGATCAAAAGGGTCCAAAAGGACTCCTTCTTTGCATCTTGTACACGGACATCTAATCCTAGTCCGATTATTTGCATACATGTCCATCACCGCGGATTGCATGTATCGCTCCACCTTCCATCCACTCACCTTCATGACCGAGACTGCACGGTATAACAAGCAAAAGGGTTATAAACAAAATGCATGCATGCATCAAAGTCATATAAAAATTTGGCATGACCTTGCCTAAAAATAGGACATATCGAGTTTGCTCGAAATTCACCGAAACGGAAATAAATCGACATTTCGGCAAAACATAAGCAACTCGGGGGTATGCCACTCGCACAAATCTCTCCATATCCCAAACATACATATTCCCATTCTTGAAATGCACAACTTTTTACTCACCTATCTCCCGAGAGAGACCGAGCACAGTTAGATGAGGCCATTCACTACCTATAGGGATCGAAAGTGTGGATGGCTAAATAGCTAGCTAGATCTAGTTGTTGGGGAGGAGAGATGACTCTACCTAACTAATGGAGAGGGAGGGAGATGAGCTAGCTAGATCTATATCTATGGAATGGAGGGAGAGCCAAATAAATGAGGTAGCTAGATAGATATGAGAAGGCCATTTATGGAGGAGAGTTATGGTGGAGGGGGGCATTAATGGGGAGAGAAGAGAGGTAGGAGGAAGAGAGAAGAAGGGCAACAATGGTGGAGAACTAACTTAGAGAGGGGAAAGTATGGCAAAATGGGGGGGCAGGAGGGGGAGAGGGGGGTGGGGGGGTGAAATGTGGCACCAGCCGCAACTAGTAGTAGCGCTGTTTTCTAGAAAGCGCTGCTGCTATGGTACTTAGTAGTAGTGCTTTCCAGGAAAAGCGCTACTATTAAGTGGGGCCCATTAGCAGTAGTGGTGCTGTCAAATAAAGTGCTACTGCTACTGCTATTAGTAGTAGTAGCGCTGTTTTCTAGACAGCACTGCTACTACAGCTAGCGTCGGTGGGCTCGTTGGGCCCCACTTAGTAGTAGCGCTTTTTCCATTTCCAGCGCTACTGATAAAGCATTACCTGTAGCGCTGGCCTGAACCGGCGCTACTGCTAATTAGCAGCAGCGCGTGCTATTTTCCAGCGCTACCACTGATGTCCTACCTATAAGCATTTCCCTAGTAGTGATAGTAACAATACCGACACTTAGTAACTTACCAAAGATGATATGAGCAAAGTGTAGGCATGGAGTAGCGACAGATATTTGGATGGAATTCATCATGTAACAGTTACAACGTAGAGCGATACACAATAGCTCCAATTCATTAATCAAATGTAGGCATATATTCCGTATATAGTCATACGTGCTTATAATAAGAACTCGCCTAACATCTTTTGTCATACCCTTCCGTGGCAACGGGGTCCTAATGAAAACTAAGGGCAATTAAGGCGCTCCTTTTAATAAAGAACCGGAACAAAGCATTAACACATAGTGAATACATGAACTCCTCAAATTACAGTCATCCCCGAAGAGTATCCCAATTGTTGTCACCTTGGGGTGTACGGTTCATAACAATATCATGTGCATATAAATTGCAGATAGGATAAAGAACTCAAATATATTCACAAAAACATAATAGGTTCAGATCTGAAATCATGGCGCTCGGTCCCTAGTGACAAGCATTAAGCATAGCAAAGTCAAAGCAACAACAATCTTAGAACAAAGTGGATACTAAGGATCAAGCCCTAACATATTGACTCGATAACATGACGAATCTCATCCATCTCCATCTACCTCCAGTGTACCTACGATGAAATTACTCACTCCCGGTGGTGAGCATCATGAGGTTGTTAATGAAGAAAGGTTGTTGATGATGGCGGCGATGATTTTCCCTCTCCGGTGCCCCGAACAGAATTCTAATCAGGCCCCCTGATGAAGAACAGGAGGTGGCGGCGGCTCCGTATCGTAAAATGCGATGAAACTTTCTCTTGATTTTTTTCTCGGGAAGACGGTACTTATGGAACTGAAGGTAGCACAAACCAAGCTCTGTGGGGCCCACAAGCTCAGGTGCGTCATGCGCGCCCTCGGGGGCATCTGAGCTTGTGGCTGTATGGTGGCCACCCTCCAATTTTAGCACAAGTTGAAGGGTCGACATGATGTTCACATGATTCTTAAAAAACATATCCAAGACTAGCTAAACAATGGTTTTGTTATTTTTCATGCTGATGAGAAATAATTTCATGTTGGCACTAAGAATTGTTCAATAGAGATATTATGATTTGTGCAAGCACAAAAGAATATCGGTATCTTGATCAAACATCTATCATCTATTATAAAAATAACCTTTTAGAAATTGATTGAGTCACGGTCACTCACATTAAAATATAAGCATAAGATATTTAGTACCATGCAATAGAACTAGAATTTCTCACATGCAGTAGCTACTATTGAGCGTCTATGGAGGAGCTAGGATTTGTTCAGACCTCAAGAACATGGGCTGGAAATAGCCGGGGGAGATGATGAGAGAGTGGTAAGAGCATCTACAACTGGGCGCCTCAAACCTTCCTCAAACGTCTGGGCGGCCCGCCCGCTCACTAATCAGTCACAAAATTTTAACCCAGACGGACGCCTCAAACGGGCCTCAAACGCCCGGGCTAACCGGCACCCCTCATATCCGCCTGGCACGTCCGCCACATCGGACCCAACCCACGCTGGCCCACTCAACCCCACGTATATTCGTCCCCATCCGCTCGTCGGACCAAACCCTAACCACTTCACACTCCTCTCCCCTGCATTCCCTCCGCCACCCGAGCTCTCCGGCGATTTTCGGCCATCTCCAGCATGGCAGGCAGTGGATCTGACCCCAACCACTTCGGACCGTCGACTGGTGTGTCATCCCGTGCGGGTTGGAGGAGGCAATGGCGGTCTGCATTGCACTCCGCCACTCCCAGGAGGACAGCGCCCAGCCGACGGGTGGATCTTTTCGGTGCGACTCCATTGCGTCGGCTCAATGAGCGCTCGGGTCCTCTGGGGCTGGATCATCGTGGTCCCAGCAGCCGGAAAATCTTTCCTTCCCTATCACTGGCCGGGCAAACTATGAGTACCACCGGGAACGAGCAGCCCGCCGTGGGAAGGAGAGGATAAGGGATGCCGAGGCCTGTCGTGGTTTTGTCATGTTAGATTTCCTTGTAAAAGGACTTAGTCGTGAGGCCATCGCCGCGAGTGTTAGCTTGAACGGGGTTGATCAGAATCGAAAGGCAAGGGTTTACCCAGGTTCAGCCCGTCCTGGTGGAGGTAAAAGCCTACTCCTGCTTGATTGATATTGATGATGATGATCTCGATTACAAGGGTGCGACTTTGCTAACCTAGTACTCAAGAGATTTTAACTTAGTCCTTTTGCCTCAGGGGCTCCCCTTTATATATAGGTTGAGGCCCTAGGCTTACAAAAGAGTCCAGGTCGCATTACAACCCGTGCACTAAGAGTTTTCCTACTTGTCGTGCTTCCTAAGTAAGAAAACTCCTTCGGCGTCTTGGCAGAAACAACACTCCAGGTCCTGGGCCTCGAGTCGGCCCACCTGGCGGCTCATCCTCTGGACCTTTGACTTTTGGATAATCCGCAACCCGCTTGTTGAGCCTTTTCTCCTTGTCTCCACAGAATGACCCGGTCCCAACGGGCGGGTCATATCATGGGGTTATATCCCCAACATCAGCCCCGAGATTGATTTGAATTTATTCATGTCAAATTTTAAGGTGAAAATGTATCGAAATAACCTTCTGCGTCGTGGCCAGCTCGTATGTTCCGGCTTATGACACGCTTACACTTGTTATTTTACATCCCTTTGAGTTGTGACGTCAACTTCTAGAATTCCAGGAACCCAAGTATGACATCACGGCGAATCTTTTATGTATATCCATCAGCCCCGAAAATCGAGGTGTCCCTTACTCAAAAAGTTATTGTGTCTCCTCAATTCTCGCGCCTGCCTTTCCCTCTTCTCTTTATCTTATAAATACACCCATGGGGATCCTTTTTTTCACTTTTACCTCTTCTCCCCCTTGCCGCTTCTTCTTCCTCATGTCTCATGCGCCTACGATCAGAGCTCTATCGCCGCGCGACCTCGGGTTCTCCGGCGACGTCAACTGCTCTTCCATCCTCGCTCGCACCGGCATCAAAACCATTGAAGAAAAGTCCCGGAGCTTTCACCGCATCTAGGTACTCCTCATTCCCTCTCTTAGATCTGCAGCAGTCCCTCATCGATTTACCTAATTCATCGACGTTCTTCATTGATACGTCCATTTTGCATCATGATTTCCTAAAGTTATTTATAATGTTTTTATGCATAATAATGCTTTACAGAGTAATTCTAATGCCTTTTCTCTCATAATATGCAAGGTTTACACAAAGAGGGAGTATGTCGGCAGCTGGAATTCTGGACATGAAAAAGCTATCTCAGAGTTACCTATTCTGCACATCTCCAAATGAGCAAAAAATTTACGGAGAATTGTTTTGGAATATATAAAAAATACTGGAGCAAATAACTACCGGAGGGGGGCCACCTGGTGAGCACAAGACACTAGGGCGCGCCAGGCCCCCAGGCGCGCCCTGGTGGGTTGTGCTCAGCCCAGCCCACCTCCGGTGCCCATCTTCTGGTATATAAGTCATTTTGACCTAGAAAAAAAATAAGGGGAGGACTTTCGTGACGGAGCACTGCCGTCTCGAGGTGGAACTTGGGCAGGAGCACTTTTGCCCTCCGGCGTGCGATTCCGCCGGGGGAACTTCCCTCCCGGAGGGGGAAATCAAAGCCATCGTCATCTCCAACAACCCTCTCATCTTTGGGAGGCCAATCTGCATCAACATCTTCAACATCACCAGCTCCTCTCAAACCCTAGTTCATCTCTTGTGTTCAATCTTTGCACCGGAACCTCAGATTGGTACATGTGGGTGACTAGTAGTGTTGATTACATCTTGTAGTTGATTACTATATGGTTTATTTGGTGGAAGATTATATGTTCAGATCCATTATGCTATTTAATACCCCTCTAATCTTGAGCATGCATATCATTTGTGAGTAGTTACTTTTGTTCTTGAGGTCACGGGAGAAGTCATGTTGCAAGTAATCATGTGAACTTGATATGTGTTCAATATTTTGATGATATGTATGTTGTGATTCCCTTAGTGGTGTCATGTGAACGTCGACTACATGGCACTTCACCATATTTGGGCCTAAGGGAATGCATTATGGAGTAGTTATTAGATGATGGGTTGCTAGAGTGACAGAAGCTTAAACCCTAGTTTATGAGCTACTTCATAAAGGACCGATTTGGATCCAAATGTTTAATGCTATGGTTAGATTTTATCTTAATACTTTTCTAGTAGTTGCGGATGCTTGCGAGGGGGTTAATCATAAGTAGGAGGTTTGTTCAAGTAAGAACAGCACCTAAGCACCGATCCACCCACATATCAAATTATCAAAGTAGCGAACACGAATCAAACCAACATGATGAAATTGACATGGTGAAATTCCCGTGTGCCCTCAAGAACGCTTTGCTCGTCATAAGAGACCGTTTTGGCCTGTCCTTTGCCACCAAAGGATTGGCCTACCTTGCTGCACTATATTTACTGTTACCTTTACTTGTCCGTTACAAATTATCTTGCTATCAAACTACCTATTACCGACTATTTTAGTGCTTGCAGAAAATACCTTGCCGAAAACCACTTGTCATTTCCTTCTGCTCCTCGTTGTGTTCGACACTCTTACTTATCAGAAGGACTATGATTGATCCCCTATACTTGTGGGTCATCAAGACTCTTTTCTGGTGCCGTTGTCGGGGAGTGAAGCGCTCTTGGTAAGGAAAAATTATTACTATGTGCTGAAATTTATTGTCACTTGTTACTATGGAAAACCATCCTTTGAGGGGTTTGTTCAGGGTATCTTCACCTCGACTGGAAGAACAATTAGTTGCCCCTAAACCTACTACACCTACTGAAAATATTGGTTATGAAATTCCTTCAGGTATGATAGAACAACTACTAGCTAATCCTTATGCAGGAGATGGAGCTGAACATCATGATATGCACTTGATATATGTGGATGAAATTTGTGGATTATTTAAGCTTGCAGGTTTATCCGGAGATGAAGCTAAGAAGAAGGTTTTCCCTTTATCTTTGAAGCGAAAAGCATTGACATGGTATAGGCTATGCGATGATATTGGATCTTGGAACTGGAATCGATTGAAATTCGAATTTCACCAAAAAAAAATATCCTATGCATCTAGTTCATCGTGATCGGAATTATATATATAATTTTTGGCCTCGTGAAGGAGAAAGTATCACTCTAGCTTGGGGGAGGCTTAAGTCAATGTTATATTCATGCCCCAATCATGAGCTCTCGAGAGAAATATTCAGAACTTTTATGCTTGGCTTTCTCGTGATGATCAATCCATGCACGATACTTCTTGTACTGGTTCTTTTATGAAGAAGACTATTGAATTCAGGTGGGATCTTTTAGAAAGAATTAAATGCAACTATGAAGATTGGGAGCTCGATGAAGGTTAAGAGTCATGTATTAAGCTTGAGCTTGATTGTGTTAAATCTTTTATGAATACCGATGCTTTTCACAAGTTTAGCACTAAATATGGACTTGACTCTGAGATAGTAGCCTCTTTTTTGTGAATCATTTTCTACTCATGTTGATCTCCCTAAAGAGAAGTGGTTTAAATATCACCCACCTATCAAAGAGGAAATTAAAGAACCAGTAATAGCTAAAGATGAAACTATTATTTACAATGTTGATCCAGTTGTGCCTACTGCCTACATTGAAAAACCACCTTTACCTGTTAGGATAAAGGAACATGCTAAGGTATAAACTATGGTTTGCAAAAGTAATATTAAATCACCTAAACCTCTCTGAGCAAATTAAAGTAGAACCTAGTGTTGCTATGGTTAAAGATCTCTTGGTAGAAAATATTGATGGGCATGTTATTTACTTTTGTGATGAAGCTGCTAGAATTGCTAAGCCTGATGAAAAAGATAAGCATAGGCCTGTTGTTGGCATGCCTGTTGTCTCAGTTAAAATAGGAGATCATTGTCATCATGGTTTATGTTACTTAGGTGCTAGCGTGAGTGCTATTCCTTTTAGCTTATACCAAGAAATTATGGATGACATAGCACCCGTTGAAATAGAAGACATAGATGTTACTATTAAACTTGCTAATAGAGACACCATCACACCACTTGGGATTGTTAGAGATGTTGAAGTCTTGTGTGGGAAAATAAAATACCCTACTGATTTTCTAGTTCTTGGTTCCCCACAAGATGACTTTTGCCCCATTATCTTTGGTAGACCCTTCTTTAACACCGTTAATGCCAAGATAGATTGTGAACGGTGTCAGTTTTGGTGATGAGTCTCATGAATTTAATTTCTCCAAGTTTAGTAGACAACCTCGTAATGAAGAATTACCTAGTAAGGATGAAATAATTGGTCTTGCTTCTATTGCTGTGCCTCCTACTAATCCACTAGAACAATATTTGCTAGACTAAGAAAATGATATGCATATGCATGAAAGAAATGAAATAGATAAACATTTCTTTGAACAAAAACCCTTGCTTGAACACAATTTTCCTATTGAAACTCTAGGAGGTCCTCCTCCACCTAAAGGTGATCCTGTGTTTGAATTAAAGCAATTGCCAGACACTTTGAAATATGCTTATCTTGATGAGAAGAAGATATATCATGTTATTATTAGTGCTAACCTTTCAGAACATGAAGAAGAAAGATTATTGAAAATTCTGAAGAAGCACCGTGCTGCTATTGGATATACTCTTGATAATCTTAAGGGCATTAGTCCAACTCTCTGTCAACACAAAATTAATATGGAGCCTGATGCTAAACCCGTTGTTGATCACCAACGACGATTAAATCCTAAGATGAAAGAAGTGGTAAGAACTGAAATACTAAAACTTCTGGAAGCAGGTATAATCTATCCCATAGCTGATAATAGATGGGTAACTCCTGTTCATTTTGTCCCTAAGAAAGGAGGTATTACTGTTGTTCCTAATGATAAAAATGAACTTATTCCACAAAGAATTGTCACTGGCTACAGAAAGGTAATTGATTTTAGAAAATTAAATAAAGCAACTAGAAAAGATCATTACCCTCTGCCTTTTATTGATCAACTTTTGTTTTCTTGATGGATATTCTGGTTTTTCTCAAATACCTGTGTCGCAACCTGATCAAGAGAAAACCACATTTACTTGCCCTTTTGGAACTTATGCTTATATATGTATGCCTTTTGGTTTATGCAATGCACGTGCTACCTTTCAAAGATGTATGACTGCTATATTCTCTGATTTTTGTCAAAAGATTGTTGAGGTTTTCATGGATGATTTTTTCGTTTACGGAACTTCTTTTGATGATTGCTTAAGCAACCTTGATCTAGTTTTGCAGAGATGTGAGAAAACTAATCTTGACTTGAATTGGGAGAAGTGCCACTTTATGGTTAATGAAGATATTGTTTTAGGGCATAAAATTTCTGAACGGGGTATTGAGGTGGACAAAGCTAAGGTTGATGCCATTGAGAAAATGCCTTGTCCTAAAGATATCAAAGGTATTTGTAGTTTCCTTGGTCATGCTAGTTTCTATAGGTGGTTTATTAAAGACTTCTCTAAAATTTCTAGGCCTCTTACAAATCTTTTACAAAAGGATGTTCCATTTGTTTTTGATGATGATTGTGTAGAAGCCTTTGAAACACTTAAGAAAGCCTTAACTTCTGCACCTATTGTTCAACCACCTGAATGGAACTTGCCTTTTGAAATTATGTGTGATGCTAGTGATTATGCTGTTGGTGCTGTTTTAGGGCAAAGAGTTGATAAGAAATTAAATGTTATTCATTATGGTAGCAAAACTCTAGACAGTGCCCAAAGAAATTATGCTACTACTGAAAAACTAGCAGTTGTGTTTGCTTTTGATAAATTTAGATATTACATTGTTGATTCCAAAGTAATTGTTCACACCGATCATGTTGCTATAAAATATCTTATGGAAAAGAAAGATGCGAGACCTAGACTCATTAGGTGGGTTCTCTTGCTACAAGAATTTGATTTACATATCACTGATAGGAAAGGAGCTGAGAACCCCGTAGCTGATAACTTGTCTAGGTTAGAAAATATTCTTGATGACCCACTACCTATTGATGATAGCTTTTCTGATGAACAAGTAGCTACAATAAATATTTCTCATAATACTCCTTGGTATGCTGACTGTGCAAATTATATTGTTGCTAAATATATACCACCTAGTTTCACATACCAACAAAAGAAAAAATTCTTGTATGATTTAAGACATTACTTTTGGGATGACCCACATCTTTATAAAGAAGGAGTAGATGGTATTATTAGACGTTGTGTAACTGAGCATGAACAGGAACAAATCCTAAGGAAATGTCACTCCGAAGCTTATGGAGGACATCATGCAGGAGATAGAACTGCTCACAAGGTATTGCAATCTGGTTTTTATTGGCCTACTCTTTTCAAGGATGCCCGTAAGTTTGTCTTGTCTTGTGATGAATGCTAAAGAATTGGTAATATCAGTAAGCGTCAGGAAATGCCTATGAATTATTCACTTGTTGTTGAACCATTTGATGTTTGGGGTTTTGATTATATGGGACCTTTTCCTTCCTTTAATGGTTATAAACATATTTTGGTTGCTGTTGATTATGTTACTAAGTAGGTAGAAGCTATTCCAACTAGTAGTGCTAATCATAACACTTCCATTAAAATGCTTAAAGAAGTTATTTTCCCAAGGTTTGGAGTCCCTAAATATTTAATGACTGATGGTGGTTCACACTTTATTCATGGTGCTTTCCGTAAAATGCTTGCTAAATATGATGTTAACCATAGAATTGCATCACCCTATCATCCTCAATCTAGTGGTCAAGTAGAACTTAGCAATAGAGAAATAAAGTTAATATTACAAAAAACTGCCAATAGGTCCCGAAATAATAGGTCTAAGAAATTGGATGATGTGCTTTGGGCCTACAGAACAGCTTATAAAAATCCTATGGGTATGTCTCCTTATAAAATGGTTTATAGAAAAGCTTGTCATTTGCCTCTTGAGTTAGAACATAAAGCATATTGGGCAATCAAAGAACTTAATTATGACTTCACACTTGCCGGTGAAAAGAGGTTATTTGATATTAGCTCACTAGATAAATGGAGAACCCAAGCCTATGAAAATGCCAAACTATTCAAAGAAAAAGTTAAAAGATGGCATGATAAAAGAATCCAAAAGCGGGAATTCGAAGTTGGAGAATATGTTCTTTTGTACAACTCTCATTTTTGATTCTTTGCAGGAAAACTTCTCTCCAAATGGGAAGGACCATATATTATCGAAGAGGTGTATCGCTTTGGAGCTATTAAGATTAATAATGCCGAAGGTAATAACCCAAAGGTGGTCAATGGACAAAGAATTAAACACTATATCTCAGGTACACCTATTAATGTTGAAAGCAATATTATTCAAACCATGACACTGGAGGAACACATAAAGGAAACCTTCCAGAACGCTCTAGAATCCTGAAAAAGAGGAAGTACATGATACAGTAAGTAAACGGACTCCGAAAAATCCGCAAAAATATTTTCTGTTAGTTTTAGAATATTACAAAAATTAGGGAATTAAGAAATAACCAGGAAGGCAACCGAGGAGGGCACAAGACACCAGGGCACGCCTGCCTTGCCTGGTGTGCCTAGGTGGGTTGTGCCCACCTCGGGAACCTTCCTGACTCCGTTTTCCTCTCGTTTTTATTGTGTCCCAAGATAATTTTTTTATATCTATTTATACCCCTGAATGATCTGACCACCGCATCGCAGAAAAATCCTTTGTTCTTTTTTTTGCGTTGTTTCTCTGCTAGATCTAGTAAGCCAGGTATCATGTCTTCTCCCTCCTCAAACAACGGGGGAGAAGATGATTGGTTGATGAAGATAGAACTGAAAAGAGAGGAACCAAAGGAAGCCATCAAGGAGAACAAGGGCAAGGAGGCTACGAGGGATCAAACTCAAATAGGAGGGCAAGCTATGCCGGCAGAAGAGGAAGAAGATATCCTTCAACCTTATTACGATCATCTTACCCCCATTGAAATTGAAGCCTTTATGGCCTTCAAGACGGTTTGTTTTCAAAATAAGTATCTCACTCATGAAAATATTCTGTTACAAGAACACATCATCTCCCTCCGGAGCATCATCCGTAGATTGGAGTACCTGTTGAAGCTTGCTACCTCGTCATCACCACCTTCATCATCTTCCCCACCAAAGGAGACTTGAGTACACGGGTATGGGCACTCCCCTTGGCTTGTGCCATGCTTGGGGGAGGTGCCCCGGTATCGTATCACCACCACTTTCTTTGCCTTTATCTATCTTAGTTCGATCTTTAGTTATCCTATGATTTAGTTGAATAAAAGTTTAGTTCAATCTAGTTTTGAGTGCTTGCTTAGTGATCTATCTATCTATGTAATCGTGTGCGAGATATATAATAAAGAGTAGTTTGAGTTTTGTTTCTTTACTTTTATGTTTCAATAAAAAGAAAGGGAAATAATGAAAAAGATCATATGCTAATTTTATGGTAAGTAATGACATCACATAAGGAAAAGTATAAGTGGTAAAATTTATTGGAGATTGACAAACATAGCATTGGTCAATAATGCAACTCATGAAAGAATTAATAAGGAAAGAGAAGATTCACATGCAAATACACTATCTTGGACATCTTTTATGATTGTGAGCCCCCATTAAATGTTATATGTCAAAATTGTTGACGTTGGACAAGGAAGACAGCGTAATGATTTATGTTTGTTCATATTCACATAGAAGTTATATTGTCATAGATCCTTCAACATGTGGTGCTTGCTCAATATCTTTGCTAGCCAAAATTCCGCACTAAGTAGAGATACTACTTGTGCATCCAAAAACCCTAAACCCAAACTCATGCTTTGAGAGTCCACCATACCTACCTATGGATTGAGTAAGATCCTTCAAGTAAGTTGTCATCGGTGCAATAAGGCAATAAAAATTGCTTCTAAATGTGTTGGATCATTTAGTGTAAGAGAAAATTGAGCATTGTACGAACTTGTGATGGAAAAATAATAAAAGCGACAGACTGCTTAATAAAGGTTGATATCATAAGGGGCAATATAACGTGACGTTCTTTTGCATTAAGGGATTTGGCATACAAACCAAAAAGCGCATGATAACCTCTACTTCCCTCTGCGAAGGGCCTATCTTTTACTTTCATGTACTTACTTTTATGCAAGAGTCAAAGTATTCTTCTCTATTCCTTTTTATTCTCTTTTTGCAAGCATCATGTGGTGAGGAAAGATCTAGGCACATATATCCAGTTGAATATGGGTGAGCATGAGTTATTATTGTTGACATCACCCTTGAGGTGAATACGTTGGGAGGCAAAACTATAAGCCCCTATCTTTCTATGTGTCCGGTTGAAACTTTTTGCTCATGGGTATGCTGTGAGTGTTAGCAATCATAGAAGATTAAATGATGGTTGAGTATGTGGACTTGCCAAAAGGCTCTGATACGAGACCCTTCCTGAAAATATGATGAATTATAGTTGCAAAGTTGACTGAGAACATAGTTTGTTGGTTTCCAGTAGAGTATATGCTTTATACTTCGATGTTGTGATGAATTGTTACTTGTTCATGAGAAGTTATATGATAAAGTTATATGATAGAGTTTGTTGTTGTTGTTATGATAATAAGCATGATGCTACTATGTCCGTATTTTGTTTTTATCGACACCTCTCTCTCTCTAAGCATGTGGGCATGTTTTTCGATATCGGTTTTCGCTTGAGGACAAGCGAGGTCTAAGCTTGGGGGAGTTGATACGTCCATTTTGCATCATGATTTACTACTATTATTTATAATGTTTTTATGCATAATAATGCTTTATGGAGTAATTCTAATGCCTTTTCTCTCATAATACGCAAGGTTTACACAAAGAGGGAGAATGCCGGCAGCTGGAATTCTGGACCTAAAAAAGTGTAACACCCCGGGTGTCATGCTATAGTAAACTCCTATTAATGATGCCACTTCATCATAATTAAATTTTGCTAATCATCACTTTGTTCCAAAACGACCTCAAATTCAAATTTAAAGGACAAGTCAAAATATTGTTTCTTCAAACAGTAAAACTAAATGTTCGCATTATTCTATAATTCCCCTGATCATTTGTCATGTTGAACCCAACCTTATTTGACACACCAATTAATCCCTAGGAATTTATAAAGAGGTCCAATAGCAAATAAAATAGCCTTTTCAAAATAAGCAAATATTTTTACAATTCCAATTGACCTTAAACTTTATGGGTCATTCTGAAATGTTGTGAGGTATTTAAGTAACAAGTTTCATGATGAACAAAATTCAATTGGTTTTTAAAAGTTGTGCAAAACAGTGGTGAATTATAGAAAACCGAGAATAAATGGAAACAAAAAAAATAAACAATTGAGGAAACCTAACTACTGTACAATTAAGGCCCAAAAGGCCAGTAGCTAGCCTAGCACACCAGGAGGTTTCCTCCTACCTCCTTTTCATAGGAGACGCGTTGGACGAGCCCCCGGCATCCATGGCCGGATCGGCCACGTTCCAGCCATCCGCCACATCCCCGGCGACCCACAAGACCCCCTGCGACCACTCTGCTAACCCTAGTGCCCCATTCTCCTCGCTCGCCCCTCCCCCTCTCAGATTCGCTTGCGCCCGAGACACAACCGCCGCCACCTCGTCGATCCCGCGGCCGCTGACCTCCCCTCGTCGCACCAAGGCTTCCAGGAGTTGCACCACCTTCCCCTGCTTCGACTACGAGCATCGGCTCGAGCTAGGAGGCCCCGAGCGCTCGCCATCGGGTGTCTTCCCCGCATCTGGTCGCCGCTTCCCCGTCCCGGATCTCCTCCCTCAGCGCTCCCCCGGCCTCCCGAGCATGTCATCGAGGACCGCTGTGAGGCCCTCATCCGATTCCCCACTTTCTTCCTTCGGTTTAGTCGCCGTAGGCCGTCGTTCCACCGCCATGGCCGGACCTTCATGTCCCCGGGAGCACAGCCTCTCCTGGCCGCACCCCTACAGCTCGCGCGCGCCTGCGCGCGCGCGCTCGCCTCGCCCCAGCCATTCCCCTGCTGCCTTCCTCATGCGCCCTCGCCAACTCCTCGCCGCGCCCGCGTCTGCTGCTTCTGCTGCAGCCGCTACTGCTTGCCGCGGCTGCTGCTCTGTCGCTGCTACTCCCTTGTGCTGCTATTGCTCATGCTACTGTCGCTGCTTGTTGCTAGTGCTGTCGCTGCTGCTGCTCACCAGCCTCGGCTACTATGGATCACATACAGATGTATACAGATACATTTTAGAGTGTAGATTCACTCATTTTGCTCCATATGTAGTCCATGGTGGAATCTATACAGAGACTTGTATTTAGGAACGGAGAGAGTACTTATTAAAGAAGAACAGAAGAGGAACATGCTAAAGAAGAGCAAGCATATTTTGGATAATAAAATGTTCGTTGCGCAGTGCCCACACATGATGAACCAGAGCGCATTAAGAATGCAACTCCCTGCAGTCTCTCTATATGTGGTGCACGTGCTTTTCTAAAGTAAAGTAGGAACATTAGCTAACCAATTAAATGTTATCTGTTTTAGTAATACCAGCATCATATCAGATTCGTATTTGAGCAACAAGTTTGGAATTATGAGTGGCACGTTATTTAGCTTGATGGATTGAGGAGCAGTGCTAAGCAGCTACGATGATGGTATTGAATATAAAGGAATGTCTGCATGCAAGTCGCGTGACTTTCGTCATTTGGGTCAGTCGACCATTTCAGGTGGTTGGATGAAGATCCTACGTCTCCTAACCCTTCTTCTTCCTCGTCTATGATTTTTCCCATACAGAACACCGCACGGGCCGCCGGCTGAACCACCGGCCCTAACCCCACCGCCCTTCCCTGAACAGCCCCCCACCGCCTATGTTCCTCCGCCACCCCCACCCCCGCCCACACCCGCGTCGAGTTCTTTTCATTCGGCAAGGCCCCACCATCGCCAGGCCACCGCCCCCCACAACCACCGTCCCCACCCGAGCCCCTTCCTTCCCTCCGGCGAACTCCGGCGAGCTCTCAAAAATTGACTGACCCAATTTTGAAATTTAGTCTACTGTCATTTAACTAGTGTGGAATATAAAAGGGGAAAACCAAAAGCATTGCGAGTATAGTGTTGAGCATGCCAAGGCGGATCTGAAGGTGCAAACTGGACAAAGGCAACTTCGCAACCAATGTTTGCTTTCAACTAACAAGTAAGATCCTAAGTGATGGGCAAGAAATCAAAGTAAAGCAGTGGCGATCTATTTTCTTGCTGCGATAAATAAGTTGAGCAGATACGAAAGAGTACCGCCTCTGGTGCTGCACCGTGTATGCATCTGCTGAGAATTTGACGGTGCTGCGGTAGCGATGGCTGTCGGCGGCATGGAAGCAGATCTAGGAGGGTAGACGGTGGCGGCGGGGGAAATATCCCGGCGCGGTGGACGAGACGGTCATAGGAGCGGCACCGACAAGGTGGACGACGGCGGGGATGAAGCGAGAGGACGGGATGCAAGGATCCTGGTCCGAAGCCGTGGATGAGAGAGGTCGATCTCTTGTAATGGACGATGACGTCGGGGTATCAGCTCCGGCATGGTGGAGGAGGACGGCGGTGGATGGGGTGGCGGACGGAGGAGGCTGGGGTGGAGAGGGTGTTTTGGCGCCCACGGAGTACGAATGGGGAAATGGAGGGAGAGAGGTAGGGGGAACCATGTCTTTGGGACGCGCTTGTCTCAAATGCGGGGAAAGTTACCAACTTATCCCCCGTTTAAAATTTTAGACATCACAGGAATATTGGGCTGCTGGGGATAGGATGGTAATCTCGCATACACCTAATATTTGCCGATGGATATTTTGGCCGAGGAGAGTTTGTTTTGGCGCCCACCGTTTATGAATCCGGGTGAGAGGCGATTTCGGCCGAGGAGACACAGTGTTTTGGCGCCCACCGTGTATGAATCCGGGTGAGAGGCGGTTATGTCACGTTTGAGTGAAATTACAAACCTGCCCCTATCAAGACCTATTGAAATCGAGCCGACATGTGTTGCATGTCAAGGACAGGCAGTAATTTCCATCTCCCATATTTTGGTTTCGGGTGGTTACTGCGAGTTTGGCCGCTTCGTTCAAATTTTTGAGAAAAAGCTTGCACGTTTACCGTGCCAACTCAATTCCAATCCATTTTTATTCTTTTTTTTCAGGCAGGATCCATTTTTGATTCGAATAAAATTCTATATACATCATTTTTTATATATACTTTCAAAAGCACAACAAAGAATTATGCTCCTTTATATATAATATGATTTACAAATACAATGATCTCAAAATCATAAGGTTGAATTCAAATTTTTTAAACCAAATTATGTTTTACTCAAATGTATGGATCAGTAATATCTAGATATTAAATAACATAGATGCGCGTGAATTCATATGAGTATGCATGTTTGATAGATAAATTTTGGTTCAAGTATGAATTACATGTATCATCCTCTCGAATTCAAATATTTGAATTCCTTTTATGTTCACATTTTCTATACACGCAACTAAATATTTGAATCTCCTTTCACGCCCATCTCTCTCACGTGCTCCTTCATGTAGCTATCACTCTCTTTTCTCCAGCTCACCCGCACGCTCACTTCATGTTTCTCCTATTTTTGCAAACATGGTCTCTCAACGTCTCCCTTGAGAAGTGTCACACTCTCCCTATCATTATACATTACACGGTTTTCATTATCTCTCATGTCTCTATCGTTCTCTGGTATCAGTAGGTGCCTAAGCTTTCTTTTTCACCGCCACACACACACTCTCACTCGTCTTTCACTTTGTCTTTATCTCTAGGGTTCTCTCACGCACCCTATATCTTTCTAGATATGACTCCTACCACTAAAATTACTCTCTCCCTCACACACAATGTTTGTTGCGGTCTCCTTTCCGTCTTCATCTCAGTTATAAAACTGACATTATTCATTTGTTTACCGATCAGACAAACTCTCCCCCCTTATTCTCTCTCTCTCTCACACACACACAACTCCTGCTTCCACTCCCCCTCCCGACTACCATCTCTCTCACACACACACACAAAACTCTCGCTTTCGCACCCCCGACTCGTATTTCTCTCTCAAACATTGATCGACTAGCCTCCAGATAGGTTTATACATCCGCACACTCTTGCTTCCACTATCTCGTACATGTCTCTCTCGCGCTCCTTGTATCTATGTAGATTTTTCGTCCCTTCTTGAGACACGCCCTCTCGATCGTGCACACACACACTATCGCCTCATTTTATGGTGATACCTCTCACACACACACTCTTTGTGTCTTTGTCACACACGCACTCTGTCCTCCTCCTCTCTCCCTCTCTCTCTCTCACACACACCACACACACACACTTGGGCTTTTTGCAACAATATACCACTTCTCGAATCTTGAAACCAACCACATTCCTCCCTTATCTCATCAAAACCGCCAAAGGAATATATTTTGAGTGAAACATAACATATTTTTAGTGATATACGTATTTTAAAACTAGACTCTTTTCTATCAAATCGGTGAATACGTATTAATCTACTTTGAACGTGTGGCAACGCATTGGCACATTGCTAGTTATTACTACTGTATAATTTTTTGGACACCAGACAAACGGTGGAGTACATATACGAAGAGAAGAGGCGCACGCAAGCAGTCGGTCTCTCGCTATCTCATACACATGAGAGTTACGTAAAGGCACCGTAAACAAATAAACCCTAAAACCCTAGGTGCACGATTGGTGCATGCGCGGGTACCGGGTACGTGGTGGAGCTCACCTTTGTAGGAATAGTCAGCTCGCGTGATAATTTGATCCGTAGGAATTGATGGTCGGGACCACAGGTGAACGACCTAGAGGCGGTGGCTCGCCAGTTGCCACTGATCAAGTAGCCATGTTTAAAATATCATTTTTTTAGCGGGGTAAGAGTTCCGATTTTCAATGGCGCGTTATACTAGTTTTTAGAACAATTGGTATGGAGCAAAAATGGAATTCATAACTACTACCTCCGTCCTCGTTTACTAGTCCCCATCGTATTTTGGGTCAAAGTTTGTCCACGAATTTTACTTGTAAAATGTGAATGGAAAATGAGATTTTGTTATACCCAAACAAAAAAGGACTGGAGGGAGTGATTGCTCTGACACGGACGTGACCTCTCATAGCGTAGGCATTGAACCAGCGCGCCGGCCAAGAGGGCCCCACTCGCTGCCGGCCAAGCTGAACACGCCTCCTCGCCGCATGCAACCGGCTTCAGACTGCCCCGCCTGCCTCCGTTAAATCCGCGCGTGTGCCAACAACACGTCCTTCCGCGAGCCGGCCGGCATTTTAGAACACAACGCCGATTGGCTCCTCTTGTCCGCCCGCTATTTAAATGAGGCCAGACGCCTGGCAAGAACCGCACCACACCGCCGCTCCCCATATTCTCCTTGCACCATTTTCTCCACACTCTCCATAGCATCTGGTGAGCAGGAAGACGAGTTCTCCGGCATAAAAGCCGGCTGGGTGCTCCGACGAGCTAGGCAACTCGCTGCCCCACCTCCCTCCCCGCCCCAGGCCGTCAGTACCATGGGCGAGGCTGCAGGCGGGCAAGCGGAGGAGCAAGCCGCCGCTCCAAGCTGGCCCCTGGTGCATCAACTCGATGCTCCAAGCCTGCTCGCAGAGGAGAGGCCAGTTGCTGCACGCCGGCACAAGGGGGACCACGCCATCCGACACAAACGTTGGTGGAACCGCGGCATGCTAGCGGAGGTGGCCAACACGTCTGCGGCCACCGCCGACACCGAGGAATAGTAGACCACGGGAGCCGCCGCCGCTCCAAACCCATGAATGCTATGACCACCGCGTCGCCGGCATACACCCGGTGTGTTGCCCGGTTTGGCTCAAAACATCGTGGACCCCAGCCGCGGCCGGCATTAGAAATTATACCTGCTTCTAGAAGTTATTCGCGTTTAGTCAAAAAATGTCCAAAATATAATTAATTATGTATGGTCTTGACTTGTTGTGCTCGCACTGGTAGTAGGAACTAGAGATATTTCTTTATTTATAACTCTCCTCACATTTTTTTGGCTTTGAAGTGAATCATGGTTGTGGACATTATCTATGAATGTGCAGATATCTGTGAACATGAGTTTGATGTGGAAGTTGAACTTGGAATGTTGGGCTTGCGTGTGAACTATACCATGTCCAATGCTTCGTCTGTTATTGTTTGGAAAGTAATTGCTGTTATTACATGACCCAAAAAAATATTATTTTGTGCCACATCAGTAGATGCACGGACATCACAACAGGCATGCTGACTGGATAAACATTTGAACCTAGCTATTATGAAGGAAAATTTGTATTGACAACAGCTTTAGATAGCAGGAGACGCCTAGCCTGCTCTGCCTCTGCTAGCTTCTTTCTGGCTTCTTCCATCTCTTCTTTGGCTTGGGTGAAGAGAGCATCTGATTGCTCTTTTCGCTTCTTCAGGAACTCAGCTACATTCTCAAGGGCCGCTGCACGCTTTCTTTCAGCTTTTACTAGAGCCATGAGGACACGAACAGTTGACGACTCCACCTAGCTTGTGTGTAATCCAACATCATCTGGGAATTTGCACCTTGTGTCTAATCCAGCATCATTAGGGAATGGGCACCTTGTGTGTAATCCAGCCTCATTTTGGAAACATGATCTCGAGGTTGACCATACTTCCCTCCTCACAGGAACTACATCCTGACATGAAGTTACTTCTTTTTTAGATCAATAGTCAGAGCAACCCAGATCCATTTAGTAGAAGCCAGATAAATAGGACTCGGAGAAGTGAATTCAAAAGGAGAAATATAAAAACAGACTCCAAGGTGAGAACACCCACTTCCTACATCAAGCTAAAAACGAAAGCATTAGGATGATTAAGAATCTTCTTATTACACATCAAAGAACACGAGGCTAAGAGAAATAGAAACTACAACATATACACATCGAAGAACACGAGGCCAAATGAAAGTAATTGAAAGGGTGTTACTTACCAAAGCTCGTTTTACAGGTTCGGAGCAGCTCCTCTTTAACTTGCCACATTCCTTGAAGATGTCCCCAATATCCCGTGTTTGGTCTTCATTGCTCCTCTTCATGTTCGCACTTGTAGTTTTAAAATCTCAACATGGCAAGAAAAATATAGTAATACTCACGCATCTTGTGGGCAATATTAAAGCACTCATCTACCATGTTAGAGCATCTCCAACAGAAGCGCAACGCGCGGCGTGTTAAAAAAGCGTTTACATCACCGGAATAGCCAGTTTTTGCGGGCCGCGGAGTGCTGGCTCCAGCGGCCGCTGGAAAAAATTGCGCGCCGGCGCCGCTCCAGCAGACGCGCTATATTTTTTTCTCTTTTCTACTCTGACTCGATACACATTCGACTCCGAGTCGATACTGGCATAGATAGATACATAGATAGTTCTCAGCATAGATAGATAAAAAAATAGATAGTTCAACTACTCCTCGTCATCCGACTCCACCTCGGTGATGTCCTCCTCCGACGTCTCAATGTTGGCGTCAAGATACCGATCGTCGTCGGAGTCCCAGGGCGATGCTGCTCCGAGCTTGATGTTGAATTGAGCGTCCGCCTTCCGCGTACGCCTGTCCTCGCGATAGGCGGCTCGCTCCGCCCTCCTCTTCTCCCTCTCCGCCCTCCTTTGCGCGTAGAACTCGCGCTTGTTGATGATGTCCTGCGGGAAGCGTTGGCGCCGTAGCGCCATGGCTTCCTCGTCCATCTCGGTGATGCCAAGACGGTGCTCCCGCCTCCGGTTGTCGCGACGATCCTTGTCGGTGATAAGTCGCGGCGGAGGCGCGAGCTCCTGTGCCCGCTCCCGCTTCGGCATGATAGGGAAGTTCATGTCCCTACGAGGCCGCCGGGGGCGCCACGCCGCCACGTCGTACGCGCGGGCGGCCTCGTGGGCGGTGTCAAAAGTGCCGAGGCCGAGGCGCATCTCGCGGAATCGGATCTCGGCGGAGAAGCCGCCGAAGGGGCGCGCGCGGACGCCGCGGTAGCCCCAATTTTCCCGGCGGCACGACGGCATGGTGGCACGGCGGCGGCGAGGCGAGAAAGAGCGGGGAGAGAGCGGTGGCGAGGCACAGAGCGGTGGGAGGGCGTTGGATTTTATAAAGCGCGCCGGACGCCGCGCGCCAAAACTAGCGCGCGCCCGGACGCTTTTTCCCGCGCGCGCGCGATCCTTTCCTGACGTCCCTGCTATCTCTACTCTCTTCTCTACTCTTATATATACTATATATATATATATTATATTATATATTTATATTTATCACTACTCTTATAAAAAACAGAGTTGGTGATGATGGTGTGCCTGCCATCCTGCAATATAGGCTGTCCGATTTATATCTGACGGATAGGAAGGTAACTATGGCAATTTTGCAAAAAGATACCCGCACCTCTCTCCACGTTTACAGATAAGGCCTTCCCTCATTCATCCTTTTCTCCCACAAGATAAACTACTCATACAAATGCATCTTTATGTTTCGTGCAACGCATGGGCATCTTGCTAGTTCTAAAAAACTTTCCATCATTTGCCACACTACTGGTTGTAGATGAAGAACCTACCCAAGCACAGCGCAATATAGGAGCGACGCACAATTACAAGGTGATATTCTGTTGGACAATGCAAGCTATAACCAATTACTTTTATGGGAACAATAGCAACCAGGAAATTTGAAGGGTAGGTATGAACAAAATTGGAACTGCACATGTACTGCTAAGAGGTTCAATATACACATTACCAATCGAGGAGGAGTACGATGGTCACGGCGGCCTCTGTGCATCCTGGTCGGCAACGAGAGTCAGTTCATTGTCCACGACGGTGGTGCTTCTGCGCTTGGCGTCGGCTTCCGGGAAGCAGATCCGAGACCGTGGAAGATGGTGCCGAGGAAGAGGCTCCGTGTACGATGACGACGACGGACCGGCTCCAGTGCGGCGTACGACGTCGTCGATGAGGCAGATGCGCTGCGGTGGACGAGTGCGCCGATGTGGAAGGGGAGGAGCACGAAGGCTGCGGTGCCGTGGAGAAGTCTATTTTGCGGTGGGGATAGAAAATGGGGAGTATTCAGGTGTACTACTCTGGGTGCCGGGGTGGGGTTGGCAGGGTAGGGTGAACCTGAAGTTACCAAAATAGCCCCCTACCTACCAGCATCCGTAGGCCTGTTCTGAAGGGTATGATGGTAACTTCGCACTGCTCGAATCAGGGTCGCGGGAGATTTTCCCGCCGACCTCAAAATTTTGTAACACTGAAATCCCCGTTTGGCGTGTTGGGTGATTGGGCTAAGCAACTAGCGAGTAGTACTAGTAACTACTAGTACTCCCTCCGTTTTTATTAACTCTGCATATTAGGTTTGACCAAAGTCAAACTTCCTAAAGTTTGACCAAGTTTATAGAAAAATATAAAATTTACCATAGCAAATATGTATGATGTGAAAGTACATTCAATAATGAATCTAATGGTATTTATTTGTTATTGTATATGTTAATATTTTTTGTTATAAACTTTGTGAGAGTTTACAAAACTTGACTTTGACCAATGCTAATACGCGGACTTAAATAAAAACGGAGGGAGTACACATTTGTTTTCTTAGTTTGTAGTGGAATTAATCACTTGTTGTAATCATGAAATAAATATCTTAGGCTACTAACTTCGAATGTAATGGTTTATACAATAGTTAGAATCATTGTTGAATTCCAAGATGTATACGAGGTCTATAGTACTTCACAATATGCTCAAACTCACATAATCTCAGTCAAATGAAAATCTAAATGCATTTCATAGTTATTACTTTGTAGGATGCAACAAAACCAATCATAAGTCAACATGATCCATTATAAAGCAACATTTTGAACACATCCCAATGTGTGAATGAAACATGTAGAGAGAGCTTGCGAAGATGGAGCAAATAGGGCGGGAAAGATTGTATGTATGTGGGCGAGAGAGTAGGAGACAAACCTAACAAGAGAGAGAGAGAGAGAGAGAGAGAGAGAGAGAGAGAGGGAAGAAGTTAGGTCTGTGAGAAAGATGGAGACATGTAATATACGTGAGATGCATGTGCATCCGGATTTTGTACATGTGGAAGGAGAAGAGACAACGGGTTTGATGAGAGAGCTGGAAAACCATGGACGAGAGGGGAAGGATCTCGTGGGTTGAGGGATTGATAATTTTCTGCGGGAGAGAGAGGGGGGGGAGGAGTCAGTCAGCCATCGTCACATCATCCTGCTTCCAAATGGCCCCGCATTCTCTAGTGCAGTGTGGTCGCCGTCTTCGATCTCCTCGATGCCCTCTTTGAAGATTGAGGTGGTGTGCATGCTGGGGTGCAGAGAAGCACAAGCGAGAGTGGTCGCCATATAACCTTGGATGGGAATGAATTGTGTGCTCGGAGGAGGGGGGGAGTGTGTGTGTGTGTGTGTGTGTGTGTGATATTGAGAGAAATCAAACCTATGGAGACAATGTGTGTGTATGTGACGGAAAGCTACATGCTAAATAGGGTTTTCACGAAGAGATTGTGCGTGCGAGATAGGGAGCGATGTGCGGGCCTTGAGGTGGGCAGGGGCCGGGTGAGGGTGTCAAAATGTGTGCGTTGATGCATGTGTTACATGTGATCGTGTGAGGGACAGACGAATCGAGAGAGATGGTTGTTGTGTTACGGATGCTCCTCTATATCTCTCTCTCTCTCGCACACACACAAGTACAAATAGAAGACCGTTCTCTCATGTATACACAACATATCGGCATCTCTCTACGTCTCACTCATGCATGATCATTTGCACATTCACACCTCTCTATGTCTCTATCACACGCACACCGTCTCCACATTGCCCTTCCACCACAACACACATATGGACACATACACGCGTTCTCTCTCAGTCACACACACATAATCAGTATTAAAATAAATGTCTAGGGCGCACCTAAAACGTCCAAATCCAAATAAGCACGAACTGAAGCTAAATTCAAATATATGGAAATAGTGTAGCGTGAAGAACTTTTCCAGGAAAAAAAAGTAGAGTAATATTCGGGGATTGTTTTCACACACACAAAAAGGTTCAGTGGATGTCCTTCGAGCGCGACACGGTGACACACCGTTCGATCGACCGCGCGGCCGCGGTGCACGCGCTTGCACAGGATTCCGTAATGATGATGTGCTAACTAATGTGGTAGTATAAGTGCTGCCTCAGTCTAATGTTTACGTGTACTAGTACGGTGTTCTTTTAAGTTTGACCAACCCTATATAAAACTAAACTAAGCTCCCATATGCGCACTCATCAATATGCCGCCTCCGCCATTGCGCATGTCGGCGCCCACCTGCTCCGGCCGACCATTTCTCGCTCATCACCGCCGTGTCCCCGCCATCCCTGTGCCATGAAACCGAAGGCTCGCCCGCTCACGTCGTCTGCAGTCCCTCCTCGCGATGCCGCCGCGTTGCCAAGCACGCGAGCAGGTGGAGCCGCGTCGATGCCCACAGCATACGAAGAGGAGGACGAGCGCGTGCTCCAGCACGCCGGCGAGGCGGAGCTAGCGTGTCATTGTTGTCTCCGCCCGCGCGGAGGAGGCGCGCATGGTGCCTGTCACGGCGGAAGCCGGTCGTGGTCGCACCGAGCCCGCAAACCGGGTGCGGACGTGGAATCTACCTTCGAGACCTTGAATGCCACATGGATCCTGCAATCTGAAGGTACAATTTGGGTCAGTCGACTCTTTTGAGCCGTTGGATGCAACATGGATGGCCAGAAGGGCTTCTTCAACCTCCGAACTTGATGCACTGTTCATCTTCTCTCTCAGGCATCGAGCCGCCCGCCCGCCATAGGCCTAACCGCCTGCCGCTGCCGCTGCCGCCCCGCCCTCCCCTGAACCACCTGCCACCGCCATCCTCCCCCCACCTCCGCCATCCGTTTAACCCTGGGCACGATCCATTTTTTCCGGCGAACTACATTCCACACCCAACACTCATAAGATAGATCATGGGCACCCTGCCACCCTAATATAGATACTGGGGTAGCTTCTCTGCCGTCTTCTTCCTTCGCTCCGTTGAACTTCTTTCACAAATCGACTGACCCAAATTATACTACTAGTACGTATTAAGTACAATAGGAACACGAAGATACGAGTAGTAGTACCAACCACAAGAAGAACAGTAGTAAGACATACTAGTACTATACGTACTAAAGAGTTCAAATAATGAGAAATAACAGAAACATAGTTCTGCTGGGGGCTCAGCACAACACACCCCTGAAATAAAACTAAGCAACTAGTCCGCCTGACACTGCAGTAGAACCAGCATGAGCAACGGCACTGCCACCTTACTCGGAGTCCGAGTCCATGTCCTCGACTTCATCCTCGTCCCTCTTCCCCTTCCTCTTCGCTGACACTTCTTTGCTTGAACCGGACACTAGGCTCTGCTTCTTCATCCAACCCTTGTAGATATTTAAACAAAGGTAGCCATCCATTGCTGCGTACACGATGTGATCTTCATCTATTGTCTTCGACTCCCATGCATGATGAAACTCCGGGTGAGGTTTCTTCAGTTGAGCGTACGAAGGATCAATCATGGCTGCTGCCAGGGTCAGCATTGAAGGCTGAGAGGAGGACACCAGGCTTTCCTTCTAGAGATCGAAGGGCTGGCCTACAACAAGGCCTATCCGACCCAGGACTCTCCTATCATTCGTAAAGTCTACAGTAACAATTTCACTCTTTTGTCCTTGAGGAAGAACTCAAAATCCTGGCACCTAACATCGGCATGGCATATGTGGTAGACCAAGCACACATTATGTACGCAAACCTAGATCACGGCGGGCTTCTTCATCTCTGCCTCCTTTAGAAGCTTCTCCCTTTCCAGGACTATGGTGTACTCAACATCTAGCCTAGCGACCCACTCATCCTTTGAACTTTTGAACATATGTAGGAAGCGACCAAGGCATGCTTCCACCGTCGCGGATCTACGGGTGTAGATGACGATGAACTCATCGCCGGTGATGGTTCTAACCTTGTACTTACCGCCGATCATGGAGATTTGGGAGGCCATGGATTTTGGAGGCAGGTTAGGAGAAGTGGAACTGGTGTAATGTGAAAGGACGGGACGACTGGGAGTGAACTGTTGTAAGGTAGAAGATGGGGACGAGTAGGGCATGCGAACGGCGTGGGGTGGTGGCTTGCAAGGTTGATAAATGGCTGCATGCCCCCAAAGAGTTCTCGAGTACTATGCGGGACCCACTAGATGTCATGTCTACTAGACCCATATCGTAGGCCTGACGGTATAGCTTCTGCATGTTCGCACGCCATGCCGGCGCATGCATGTAACTTCACTTAATTCCGTCAACCGTCACGCCTCCCATGACCTTCGCCTCCCTCGCGCGGTCGCGCCCTTTGAGACTTCGGATGGCTATAAATGAGCAATTTTTTTGCCTACTCCGCATGCATGATACTCCCTCTGGTCCTTTTTACTCCGCGTAAGATTTGTGTCAAGTCATAGTTTGCAAAGTTTGACCAAATTTATACTAAAAATATCAATATCTACAATACCAAATATATATTTTATGAAACTACATTTCATAATGAGTATAAAAATATTGATTTGACATTGTGAATGTTGATACATTTTTCTATAAGTTTTGTCAGAGTAGAGGTACATTAACTTCAGACAAAACTTATATGCACAATGCAGACTAGTTCCTCCGTCCAGGTGCGTGCCATGTCCTATCTAGTCATCACAACAAGGTTAGCTATTAGAGTACTACTACCTCCCTTCTAGTTTAAAGGGCTAGATTAAAAAATTTCACCTACTCTGACCAAGATAGAGGGGGTTGAATAGCTTTTGTAGTCTGCAAAAGTACTCAATTAATGCTCTCGTTCTTCACAAAAAATGTGTTTACCAATGCATTATCGCATTGCATGCATGCATGAACACTAGTAAATGACAAATTTTTTTACATGCATTAGTCAATATTCTCTTTAGGCTTCTCATAGTGGAAAGTATCATATACTAGTATCATGTGCATGATACTAGTGTATGATACGGGACTACCTTTATAGTGCCATTCATGACACAAAGTAGCATAGTATTTAACATGATACGGTATCTACCTATGTTACTCTAACCCCCCTCTCTTCTTTAATTCTTTGACACATCCGCATGTTTGCTATTCCCGTGTGCATGATACTAGCTAAGATACCACCACTACGGCCAGCCTTAATCATCGCATGCAATAATTTAGTGCACCTTGAAATCTAAACATGTGTGGGGCGTGTATGTTTTTAATGACTTGAGACTGTACCCAGCCCGGCATGCAATGGTCAATTCGTTGCATTTAAGATGACTTATTATGCACCATTCCCCATACCTGCAGGAAGCCCTTTTGTCTCCAAATCTTTTCCTCTCCATGTGTGAAAACAATCTGCCTGCTTGACTCTCCTTCTCCCTCCGGCAATCCCACCACTCCACCCCATGTGGAAAAAATCTGCATGCTTGACTCTCCTCCCCCCGCGCTCGTCCAATCCGTTGTGACCAGCAATCTTTCCACCCCTTCCCTCCCCCGTAATTTACTCCAACAAATATGCCCATGTAGCTGTTACGTTAATCACGCAACATATCTTACGTAGGTGTGCCATTGCTTGCTATAAATACTGCGCCTCCCACGGCATTCGGAAGAAGAACGCTCACGTTCATCGCTATCTCCTTCACTCCCTCTCACGTCGACCACCATGGCATCGCCCCTCCCAAGCCCTAGGCGCCCCTCGCCGCACCGCGCGGAGGGTCACGCTTCGCTGTTCTGTTCCTCGCCGCCACTACTCGAGGAGGACGCGTCGGCGTTCCACTCCTCGCCGCGACGCGTCGAGGTGGACGCATTGGTGTTCCGCTCCTTGCTGCGACGCGTCGAGGTGGATGCATCGGCATTCCCAGTCTCGCCAGCACGCGTATCGGAGGATGCGTCGGCTCCCTGCCACGAGGAGAACGTCACGCCGCCCGCCGAGCCCCCCAGCCTTGAGGAGCTTTGGAAATAAATGGAGGTCGCCTTGTGGGAGGATTTGCCTCCGGCAGAGTGCACCAAAATAGAGGCGGAGAAGAAGGCCGAGGAAGAGAAGCACGCCGCGAGGCATGCTGCCTGGCAGGCCTATGTCGCGTCTGAGAGAGTCAGGCAATTGGCTCTTTGGCATAAGGCTCGTGCGAGGGCCGTGAGGGTGGCGGAGGACGCCTGTGCCAAAGCCCTGATTGCAGTCAGGCCCAAGCGCCTCATCTACGCTTGGTGGTACGTGGACCGGGTGCACGCTTCCAGCAAGGAGGAGTACCTGTTGGCGCCGGATCACCACACTAGTGAGATCGTGCTCGCCCGTCGGCAAGCCGCCAATCAGCACCTCGCGAGTTGCGAGGCTGAGGAAGAGGCGTTGTGTCGGCGCGCTGGGAAACGGCCGCGCACTAGGGCACTCGTGGCGCGTCACAAGCGCTCGTGCGAGCGTTGTGGCTTTTATTAGGAATAATTTAGTTTCGTAAGGCGGTCTCAATAGTTTTGGGACGCAAATGATAAATCCCGAACGTTCGGGAATTATTAGCGTCCTTAATTATGTAAAAGGAAAATCTTGGAAACCTTGTGTATCCATACGCATTTTGTAAGTACGTGCATGTAGCACAAACTTAACTATATATCGCACTACACGTCTCTCTTTATATATGCTTGCAGACTGTGCTACTACTATTACTTATGTATGTGCAAATGCACGTTTTAACATTACGATGCGGTTTTTGTAAAAGTAGAAAAACAGCACTAGTCAAGCTTGTGAAACAATTCAATGCAAAAGAAATGCAAAAATGCTCGTTTGATTGTTTACTTTTAGCTTCCTTCTCTGTGGTTATTTCTCTATCGTACTTTGTACGGAGTATCTCACTGGTCGGGAAGGCATGCAAATTCCCAAACCGCTTCGTACACCCTGTATCGAATTTTTTGCCTAACAAGTTGTGCCGTGCAATTGGAATTCCAACTTGAGTACTACTACTAGGAGTACCAGGGGCCAGTTCTTTTAGGCTTCTAGATTAGTAATCCCATAACTACTACCTCCGTCCTGGTTTATTGGTCTCCATTGTAATCTGTGTCAAATTTTGACCATAAATTTAACTAATGAAATGTTTATGCATGTCACCAAAAATTATATAACTTTTGTTGACATGCACTAACCATTTATCTGTTAAATCTTTGGTCAAAATTTAGCACAAATTACAATGGTGACTAATAAACCAGGACGGAGGTAGTAGTTTAGAAGCCCAAATGAATGAGTGAGGCGCCTTATGTTACTCTCCACTGTGACTATAGTCTTATGGGAAAAGCTGGGGCAGAGGAGATGTAAGAAATGGTTCATCATAAGTCTTTCACCATACTGTAGTAAAAATTCTCAATTAATCTCGTAAATGGCAAGCAAGAACACTAATGGAGCAAAAGCATACATGGAAGATTATAGACTAAACCATAGATGGATACACTTTTATTCAAGCGCGATACTCTAATAGAACAAGATCATGCATGGAAGGTTCTATACTATATAAATAAGAAGTCTCCACATGCTTAGACAGCGGATTACATTGAGCGAAGACTAATGATGAACAGTTGACTTGGTAATGCATATGACCAGGTGAACCTCCTTGGAGTCCCCGTGCACCATCTTGGGGTGAAAATAATACCAGGCGTCTTCCATGTCCACATTGCCGGGAACGGAGCAGCTCAACACAGTCCTAGTCAGTGTGATGGAGGCGGCGTGGGCGCCCTCGTACTTCGGAGGGGCAGTAACAGTGAGCACACACCCGTACACCGGCCTCGTGTCAGCGTCAGCGGCGTTGCCCCTGACGCACACTATAGAGATGGAGCGACGGCCTGTGCGGGCCTTGCCGGTGCCCATGGCCAAGAGGAAGATGCTGACGTCCTCCTCCGCGACTAGCAGGCGGCGATGATCCTCCAGCGACTCTGGCATGGCGAACGGGTAGCACGTCTCGTACTTGATGTTCACCACCGCGGGCCAGTAGTGATTGACGGACGGTGCCGTGAGGTGATGCATGAGGCTCGCCGGCGAGCCCTCAAACGGCGGCGTGCACTCATAGCAGTAGCAGGGCGCGTGCGCGCATCTGGAACTATGCTTCGCCAGCGAATGCTGGTCGACGTACCTCTCGCAGCCGAAACTCTTGTAGACGTAGGGCACCTTGCAGGCATCGACCAGGCCATCCATGAAACGGGAGTGGTTGTAGGCGACGTTGCGCCCGCCGAATGGAGCGCAGGAGGGAGTGGCTGTAGAGGACGTTGCGCCCGCCGAATGGAGCACAGGAGTAGCACACGAAGTAGTAGATGGTGTCCTTACTAGTACTCCCTAGATAAAAACAGAGTTGGTGATGATGGTGTGCCTGCCATCCTGCAATATAGGCCGTCCGATCTATATTTGACGGATAGGAAGGAAACTATGGCAATTTTGCAAAAAGATACCCACACCCCTCTCCACATTTGCAAATAAGGCCTTGCCTCGTTCATCCTTATCTCCCACAACCTCATTGCTGAGCAATTAAAAAAGGAAGTCTCTGGAACAATCTGGCATGGTGGCCACTGCCGGCGCCATCCATCCCCATGCCTCTGCCCAGTTCGACCACCAGTCACCACCACGCCCCAGTCCTCCTCACCTTATCTCTCATCTTTCTCGAGATATCATTTTTTCGATGAAATTCTCGAGATACCATTTTTCCGATGAAATTCTCGAGATATCATTAGTTTTCACACATGTGATTACTCCTGCATGGGTCAATCACAACAGGTGTTTTGTAAAAAAATGCATCTTGATGTTCCGTGCAATGCACGGGCATCTTGCTAGTTTGCATATAATTCCAAACACCACGTATACATGTTCTTTGACCATTTTACAACTATGTTAGTATCATTGTTAGTGGTCAGCCGGTGCAAGTTATAGCCCCGGGTGTTTTAACCTTTTTTTTTAGTAATGATATCTGGCAATTGTTCGCCACGAGCCCAATCCTGGCGAATCCCACATAACCGTCAGATTTCCATCCGACGGTGGCCTATTTTTAAGCCGTAGTAGGAGTATTTGACAAAACCGCCACCCTTACACACGTACTGTAACTGCGTCGCGGGCGTTTGCAACTGCCATGTCTCGCAGTGAACGTTTGCTGGGGATTGGAGTTAGCACCGATGGCGGTTCATAGTCATTCCACCCTCGGGCATTGAAGTTTGTAACTATTTTAGAATATACTACTCCTCCGGTGCTAGTAGTAGAGCAGAGTCCTACTCCACTATATGCAAACTAGGGCATAGTAGTAGGTACTGTAGTTTATTGTACTAGTACTGTGATCACTCAAGCAAGTTGTCTGGCATCGATATGACCCTACGCTGCTGGGATGTGTCTCCTAAGTCAAGCGGCGTGCTGTTGTCATCATCACCTGTCCACTTCCCGCAGCACATATTCGCTTCTCCATCCTCGTCCGCACATAATCGTCCAATCTTCCATCCCCACTAAGGCGCCTTCCCCCTCTTCCGGAACCCAAGCACTAACAATGGTAGAACCGAGCAGCCTCCGCCGAAAGAGTGGCTGGAATTCGCTACCCACAGAGGTAATCAAGCTCATTGTTTCACGTGTGGACAATCTCAGTACCATGCCGCTCCCCGCGTGCTTGTCGGGGCTATACCGTTTACTCAAAGCCCTCAGGCTGGAGCTTTTTAAGCCAGCTCCCTACTTGCTGATGCCGCCTAATCTTTAGAAACGGTGTGTCACGCAGCATAATGATCATAGGGTGGCGAGCATCAACCCCCTCGACTATAATCCGATCCCCGTCACCCTCAACTACATTAACGATATGTACTAGATCGGCATGAACATGTCTTGGATGGTGCTCCTCGACGGTCGCGGCAGCTGGATGCTCGTGGAGGTCTACACCCGGCGATTGATCCCCCTTCCTTCGATTAACACAGCACTGCTTTGGCACCGTGGCCCAGAATACTCGGAATCTTACAGTAGCCAACATGATACCAAGTTTGATTTGCTCAAGGTTGTAATCTGCCAAGTGCCCACAAGATCTGCGAATTATAAATACTTCAGGCTAATTGAGTTCTTCAACCGCGGTCTCGCCTATCTGACAGGTCACTGCGGTAAGTGGATAAATCTGCACGTCCATCGCAGGATCATACATCCTCCATGGTTCTCTGATGCCATTGAACACAAGGGCTTCATTTACGCTGTGGACTCCTTCTATGGCTGGATGTATTGCTAGCCTACTCCAGTCATCACTACAAATGGTTGTTACAGTAGTATGTTACTTTCCTATGATATCATGATGGCTTGCTTATATTACTGTCAACATTTACTGAAAAAATATTCATGCTCATAACATGCTGTTCTTAAGATTGACTACTGTACGAGCCCTTTTTTATTTGACTCCAACTTGACATGATGTTGTAGGCCGCCTGGTGTCCCTACCCTTCCTAATCCCAGATCCTTTCAAAGAAAAGTGGCATGGTAGTTGCAGGTGATTCCTGGCTCGATCAGATGACGGTGAACGATTGATGATCATTCGCACGTACCGGACGTGTTGTTTCGCGAAATACAATCACAGTCACTGCAAGGTCTTTGAGCAGGATCCCAGCTTCTCTGGGCCTTCAGGAATTTTTGACTGGAGGCTGGTAAGTAGCCTTGGTACACGCTCTCTGTTTCTTGGACTGAATTATCCGATTAACTAGGAGATAACCGACGGCAAGGATCATGATGGCAGCGTGGTTTCGTTCATCAGGCAAAACTGTGTGTACACAGCGTACCACGCGTCTCTCCATGCACCATACCCTGATATGTGCCGCCACGCTCTACAGCCCAAAGTAGGAGAGAGGGTCGCAAGTATCAGACTTCGACCTGCTGGCTGGAGTTTCCCCCGTCAGGCACCCATCTGGTTCAAGCCGTCAGCCAATCTCCACAGCTTAATAAATAGTAACGTCTAACTGAGCCAGTTAGTTAGATGCGTACACTTGGTGTAGTAGGATCTTTATTTAGTTTGATGCATACACTTGTTCTTTTTTGGTAGCCCTTTTGTAATGATGGCTGATGTTTGGTTTGGAAGAGAGAGTTGCATCTTTACTCTTCTGGCCTGCTTACTGCTTCTGTTGCACCCCCAGCCCTGGTTGCTGCTGCTACTGCTGTTTTCAATGTACAATGAGTAGTATATTTCATCTGTTGGTTGAATAAATGTGTTGTTAGAACGACAAACACAATGTTTTGGAAGTCGTTGCACGGTCCGATCCTTTATTGCCCCGTACGTAGCGCATACTATTTTTGGTACGGAACACATTTTCTACTTGTCGATAACATGCAGCCCACTGATGAAGGACCAATAGAGGAGCCCATAATTAACTGGAAGGGAGGCTCTCACATGAATCCGGCCCAGGTACATGCTCATGGTCCCCTGAACATAAATAAGTAAATAAATAAATAAAGCTAAATTCTCATGCACTAGTTCTTTAAATTTACGATTTGAAAAGTCAAATTTTAACAGGAGGATATTATTTCCTATGAGAGTGTCGTTATATTCAGTCGATATTATTCTTAGGCAAAGATAGCGACCAGTCTTTTTTCTCCCACCATTTTCATACTGGAACCAACGGACCCATGCAAATCGTAGTCAACGTCGGAAATAGTTCCGGTCAATTATTATTTTTTGATAAGAATGCCCAACCCAGCCCAACACATTGGCGACACCACTTTATCCCAAGGCTTCTGAATGTGCTCGGCATCACACCTCAAGAAGAAAATTATCTAAAAACAACCTCAAGAAGAAAAAGGTGCTCCGCAACATTTTACAATAAGTTTTAGCCATATAAAATTAATTCTTATAATCCCGCATAATGAGTTTTTGGGTCTGACCGGTCCAGCTGCCAAAACCAAACCTGCGTCGGCGGGAGCGCCTGTTCCCGCCTTCTACGGTTGGTTGCGCTGTCGTGCACGCATCGCCGCCCTGTCGTACCCTAAAATGCTGGCTAGGCCATATCTTTACTCCCCCTGACATCCTATTCTTCTCCGGCGATGGCAGCCTACCCCGCACCAGAACCAGTGAACCCTCGTACTCCCCTCCGCCTACGGCCATACTGCCGCATGTTCCCTGGCTCCTGTTCATTCCTGTCCGAGGCCTCGCCGTCGTCCTCCGCCTTGGTGCGCTCACCGTGGCGCTGCCATCCGGCCCTGTCAACATAGTGAATCGGGAGAGGACTGTAGTTGTGAGTATGACAGTACGGACCCACCAGGTCCACTCCCGAACACAAGCAAGCGCCTCTTTTACTACTCAGATGCACCCCTAGTTTTTTTACTCTAATCCACCCTGCTGATATCTGGGACACACATCATTTTCAACGTATAGTCAATTAACGACAGAATTGCACAACTTTTTTTTTGAGGATTTGTTCAGAGGAGTAGGCTATAAACTGGGTTGTGCGGTCTTTGTGGCCCGTCTAAAAACATGACCAGCCCAACAGTTTTTTCTTTGGGAAAATAGGTAGTCCACTATTTCTTTTTGAAGAATACCCAAGCTAGGCCTATTTGTTTTCTCCGACTTACTGGGCTGCAAATCTTTCAAGACGAGGAGGGATGCATTTCGGCCTGGCCAAAGAGTATGGGCAGTATATCTTAAAAGTAATATGAAAGGGGTTGCAAATTCCAAAAAAAATATAGCAAATGGGCAATTAGTTTCGTTTTTTGTTTTTGTTCTTCACTGATATTTTATATTTCATTGGATTTTAACATGACATAGTACTACTTTATTTTTAAATTTGTTTTAGTATGGCTACTAATTTTTGGATTAAGAATATTTTGTTTCCCAGCAAAAATATGCGAATTTTTAAAATTTCGCATATTTTTTAGTTCAAATTTTTAACCCTGGCACAGACCAAAAAATGGGCAGCAATTCTAAAATTGGAAAATGGGCTGCCATAAATTCCATATGAATTAGCAAATGGGCTATAAATTATAAAAATAACAGCAAATGAGCTGTACACGCCACATATTTTGAGGCTGACTTGTTTACGCAAGGCTTTGTCAGTCAACACACGATTCTAGCAGCAGTGACTGTTGGATGTGCATACAACGGCCGACGTGCTTCTTCAATCTCTGATCTTCCTGCTCCAGCCGCCTAAACCAGCGCCGGCGGGACTGCCTGCTCCCTCCTCTTATGGCCGGCTATGATGCCGCGCAGGCTTCACCGGCCCACCCTACTCCCTCCGCTGGCCTGGCCATCCCTCTACCCACCCGCTCCTCCTATTATTCTCCGGTGACGGCAGCCTCACGCCGCAGCCGAACCAGTCAACCGTCATACTCTCCTCAGCGTGGGCATCCACTGCTGTGTCTTTGCCAGCTCCGGGTCGTTCCATTCCTAGGCCTCACCGTCGTCCACCGCGTTGGTGCTCTAGGCGCGGCGTGCTCAACATTCAACAAACGACAGCCATCGGAATAGGAATGTAGGTGGAGAGGCTGACAGTAGGGACCCCCATGGTCCATGGCCGCACGCAAGCAACTGCCTCCTTATTACGTGAAAAAAAGATTCCTCGCACTGACATCCGGGGCGCACCGGTTCGGAGGCTTACCTGTGGGCCTACTAAGTTGACGCGTACGTAGGGCTTTGTCAACTTAGTCAACAAACGATTCTAGCAGAAGTGACCGTTGGATTTTAATCGAACGGTCCTGTTGCTTCTTCAATCACTGCTCTTCTTGCACCAGCCACCCAAACCAGCGCCGGCGAGACCGCCTGCTCCTGCCTCCAGTGGCTGGCTGTGCTGCCGCGCAGGCCTCACCGCCCCACCCTACTCCCACCACTGGCCAGGCCATCCCTCTACTCACCCACAACCCATGTTATTCTGCAGCGACGGCAGCCTCACACCGCAGTCGAACCAGTCAACCCTCGTACTCCTCTCCGCGTGGGCATCCACTGCCGCGTCTTCCCCGGCTCCGCTTCGTCCCCTTCCTGGCCTCGCCGTCGTCCATCGCCTTGGTGCTCTCGGTGCGGCGTGGTCAACATGGTCAAGGAATGACTTCCATCGGAAGAGGACTGTACGTGGAGAGGCTGACAGCTGGGTCCACGGCCGCAGCAAGGAAGTGCCTCATTATTACGCATAAAATAATTATTCCTCCACCTGACAGCGGGGACCCACTGGAAGGGACTCTGTATTTTGCGAAAAAACGTTTCCCCCCTGACAGCTAGGACCTACCAGCTACATCTTTGGACGCAAGGAAGTGCGTCCACATTACGGGCAAAAAAAATGATTCTCCCCCCTGACCGCTGGGACCCACCATCAATAACTTCGCACGCAAGGAAGTGCCTCCTTATCCTCCCTGACAGTCGGGACCCACCTGGTCGAAGCGTACGTAGCGTTGTCATTCTGGTCGAGAACGTGTACGTACATACTGGTCGATCGGTTTCTCTGCAACGATGAACCGTGGCCGAGCAAGCAGCGGCACGTGTAGTAGTAGATCCCCCGACGTAGCAGTTCAGGCAGTCCAGTCAAAACCGTGTACACATACGTACAGCCAGATGCCAAAAAATACGGCCATGTATGTACATACAGGCAGGGTCTCGAACGTCTACTCGCGCATTTGTACGACCAGGGCTCGTGTACATGGAGAGGCAACGGAGACATTGTCCTGTTCATCGGCAGCTAACCGGCTGGGTCGGAACAGAGGAAACAACGTCCTGTTCATCGGGAGCGAAGCCACTGGGTCAGAACACATCCTGTTCATCGGGGGCCAAGCCACTGGGTCGGAACACGTCCTGTTCATCGGGAGACAACCGGCTTGGACGGAACAGCCGGAACAGGGTCTGGTGTACCGCAGAACGGAGGAAAACGGCCTTCTGTTCGACCGCGTACCATCAAAACAGGGTCATGTTCATCGGGAAGGGTCTGGCGTACCCCAGAATGGAAGAAGCGGCCTTCTGTTCGAGTACCTACGGTCGAAACGGGGTGCTGTTGATCGGGAGGGGTGTGGCGTACCGCAAAACGGACGAAACGGACTTGTGTTGGAGCACATACGGTCGAAACGGGGTCCTGTTCATTGGGAGGGGTGTGGCGTACCGCAAAATGGGACTCCACGAGATACTGTTCATCCACCGTCTACTGCCTCGCTCCAGCCTCCACCTGCTACTGTTCATCCATCGTCGACTTCCTCCAGCCTCCACCTGCTACTGTTCATCCACCGTCGACTTCCTGCAGCATCCACCACCTACTGTTCATCCAGCCTCCACCGGCTACTGTTCAACCAGCCCTCCACGGGGTCCTGTTCATCCAGCCTCCACCGGCTCCTGTTCAACCAGCCCTCCATAGGGTCCTGTTCATCAATCCTCCATCAGCTACTATTCATGGAGCCTCCACGGGGTCCTGTTCATCCACCCTCCACCGGGCCTCCTCGATCGGGCTCCTGTTCATCCAGCGGCAACGGCCTCTACTACCATGGGATCCTGTTCATCCAACCCCCACCGGGGACTGTTCATCAAGAGGTAGCTTCGATCGGCTTCAGTTAGCAGCAGTAGCGAAGGAATCACTCGGGTTCAGTTAACAACAAGGTATCGATCGGGGTTCACTAACGTAGCTAGTGCAATCGCTCGGGTTCAGTTAGAGCCCAACGCCTCGCTCGGGTTCAGTTAGAGCGCAACGCCTCGCACACACGCTCGTACGTGTACGAGAGAAATGCGCAATCCCTCCGTGCATCGCTCGGCCCCGACCACCCACCATAACCGGGAACTCCAAGAAATTTTCCTCGCCCTTGCTTCTACCACGATTTTTTCCATCATGGACGGCCCAAAGAATGTCATGCAGGTGCGTCTCCAGCCTGCCTAGGACAAAAAGCCCATTTTCTATCATGATTCTTTGTCATAGAAGTAGGAGCCCACCACATCTATGATGATACCGGGTTTTATCATAATTATCGTCATAGAAGTGTCATAAGCATGACAGAAAAAAATTCGTTCGGCCCAAAATGTCACGGATGTGACTTTTTTTGTTGTGCAAGGGTCATGTATTTTCTTGCAGCTGCGCGTGACTTTAAAAATAGAAGGAAATTGACTCTTGCAGCCGCCAAGTGCCGAGGCGCGCAACTTAGCTAGCTTGGGACTATATAATATTTGTATTGATTTAGGCTGGTTATGACACGAAATGGTCAATGATGCTGAGTAAAAGGCAGCCGGCTTACAAGAGCGACTCAAGTCGGGTCTTCTCGTTATATCATGCAACAACGAAGTCTAACTCTCTTCATATGCATCGGCATGTCATAAAAGAAGAATTCATGCACATCAAGTAAAGGCCAATACATAGTATAAACAGTTTCTTGCAATTTTATTGTGTTGGAAACATAGAGAGGTGGAGATGTAGTTCCTCTCCCATTATAATTGCAAGTAGAAGCAGCAAGCACATGCATATTATATCTATCAAAATCATCATGTCTAATGGTAGAACACAACCCATCAATGTAATCCTTAATAAGAGCAAACTTCTCCGATATAGTGTAGTTGGGAGAATTCAAAAAGATAATAGGACTATCATGTGTGGGTGCAATAGAAACAATTTCTTTCATATTGGCATCATGGCCACAAGCATAGCAAGCATCAAGTTCATCAAAAAGGGATATTTCAAAAGAATCAATGGGATCATAGCAATCATCATAGCATTCATCCTTCGTTAAGAACAAAGGGAAATTAAATAATGTATGAGCTGAAGAGTTACTCTCATTAGAATGTCGGCACTGGTAGCTAATCCGCTCTTCCTCCTTTTGTTCTTCGCTGTCGTCATCATCTTTTTCATCCAATGAGTTCACAGCATCATCAATTTCTTCTTCCATAGTTTCCTGCAAAATATTAGTCTCTTCTTGGACAACGAAGGAGTTCTCAATATATAAGCATTAGAAGCATAGTTTTCATAGCAATATTGAAGTATAGCATAATTTTCAGATTTGTAAAGAGTAGCATCATACTTTTCAATCAAAGAAGCAATTTCATAAGCACCCTTAAAAGCAACAAATTCTTCAATTTGTTCAACATCATAGTAATTATAAACACCCTTGGCATAAGATGATAATATTCCATTATCACTAAACTCACATTGGTAGGGAAGGTGTTTCTTAGGGTCATCAGAACAACAAGTAAAATCATATAATTCACATAAATTCCAAGCATAGCATTGCATAGTATTAATTTGATGCCATAAAAGTTTCCATTTTTGAGATAAGTTGTGTCGTACATAATAAGCATGCTCATTTAATGATTTTCCCTCAACTAAGCTAGTTGGGTTTTCAACACGGGCACATAGGGATCGAAGATGATCCAAGTAGAAAGCTTCAGCAGTATGATAGATTTTGGGTGGTTCTTCAACCATTGGTTTAGCAGGCACAACTAATTTTTTTGGTATTTTGTGTTTCCTACCCATAACTAAAGAAAGAAAACAAGAGCACAAAATAAAAACTACTTAGTGATGAAGCAAACAAGCACACACGAGAATATTCACCCAACGCTATTGCTCCCCGGCAACGGCGCCAGAAAAAGGTCTTGATAACCCACAAGTATAGGGGATCAATTGTAGCCTTTCTCGATAAGTAAGAGTGTCGAACCCAATGAGGAGCTAAGTTTAGAACAAATATTCCCTCAAGTTCTATCGACCACCGATACAACTCTACGCACGCTTAATGTTCGCTTTACCTAGAACAAGTATGAAATTAGAAGTACTTTGTAGGTGTAAAGGGATAGGCTTGCAAGATAATAAAGAACACGTAAATGAAATCTAGGGGCTGTTTAGATAAAGAAACAACTAAGTTAGTTTTAGTGGAGAGCTTTTTGTCACAAGAAAGTTATTTGTCCCTAGGCAATCGATAACTAGACCGGTAATCAATATTGCAATTTTATATGAGGGAGAGGCATAAGCTAACATACTTTCTCTACTTGGATCATATGCACTTATGATTGGAACTCTAGCAAGCATCCGCAACTACTAAAGATCATTAAGGTAAAACCCAACCATATCATTAAAGTATCAAGTCCTCTTTACTCCCATACGCAAACAACTAACATACTCGGGTCTGTGCTTCTGTCACTCACGTTACCCACTATAAGCGAATCATGAACATATTGCAAACCCTACAGCGGGGATCCCTCATGCTTGCGTGACACGAAGAGCACCATAGGACAGCACCAATAATAAAACATACAACTCAAACCAATCACGATTATCAATCAACCCATAGGACAAAACGGATCTACTCAAACATCATAGGATAGCCATACGTCATTGGGAAATAATATATAGCGTTGAGCACCATGTTTAAGTAGATATTATAGCAGGGAGAAGAGGTGTTACACTGCTGCATAGAGGGGGAGACACTTGGTGATGACGGTGGCGAAGTTGTTGGTGTAGATCGTCGTCATGGTGATGGCCCCGGCGGCGTTCCGGCGCCACCGGGAGGGAGGGGGAGAGAGCCCCCATCCTTCTTCTTCTTCCATGGCCTCCCCCTAGATGGGAGGAGGGTTTCCCCTCTCGTCCATGGCCTCCATGGCGGCGGAGGGGCGGGAGCCCCTCCGAGATTGGATCTCTCTCTCTCTCTCTCTCTCTCTCTCTCCCCGTTTCCTTCTATTTCTGCGTTCCTGTTTTCTGGCCTTTCACCGTTTCTTAAATTCCTGGAGATCCGTAACTCTGTTTGGGCTGAAATTTTAACATGATTTTTATCCGGATATTATCTTTCTTGCGGCCGAAGAAAGGCACCAACCGCCTTATGGGGTGGCCACAAGCCTCCTGGCCACGCCCAGGGTAGGGGGGCGCACTCCTAGGGCTTGTGTGCCCCTCGGGCATCGTCTCGCGTTGATTCTTTTTCCCAAAAATCACATATATTCCAAAATAAATCTCTGTAAATTTTTATCGTGTTTGTACTTCGTTTGGTATGGATATTCTGTGAAATAAAAAGCATGCAACAAACAGGAACTGGCACTGGGCACTGGATCAATATGTTAGTCCCAAAAATAATATAAAAAGTTGCCAAAAGTATGTGAAAGTTGTAGAATATTGGTATGAAACAATAAAAAATTATAGATACGACGGAGACATATCACCCGCCACGTTTCACAAGAGATGTGTTGAAACAACTCTCAACCATCCCCCAGCAAATAGAGGAGTGGAAGAGATCAGCCGTCCGGACAGCCGCAATGATGTCTCTAAGCCGGGCCAAAGCTTATGTGCCAGGCATGGATCCTTCTGAGATGGCCGGCGGGTTTCTGGAATTCAACATTGATGGTAGTCAATTTACTGCAACAGACTATGCCCGTTGCATGAAGGAAACTCGTGTCTTGGCGAGTCAACTGGTTGAAGATCTCGATTTGAAGAAGTATCAGGCGGCTTATGATGAAGAGAAAATGTGGGTTAACCCTCCAACCTTTGAGCTTGTCGACTTGACTCTGGCACGGCGTAAGCACATCTTTGCTCCTGATGTTGACCCATCACTTATCTTGCAAGATGATGTCATCTTCCAAGCGTTAACAACCATCGACTGGGATCTGGACAACCTTTAGATTAGAGGCAAAGACGAGCCGACATGGGATAACCCGGAGACATCAACTGCTGGAGATTGCCTGGAAGGAATGAACCCAGAGAACGACAACCCGGAGGGCACATGAGCTGGTGTACAGGAGTGAACACCTTTGAAAAAACATTAGTGACATATGAGCCCAGTTGTGGCTATGTAATAGCATAGTAAAAACTTTTTGCATCATCTGTGGTGCCTTCGCTCACTTTTGATACTGTGAGTAGAAAGAGTTTGGCTGGTGTGGTGTTCTATTGAACCGCACAGTAGTTTGACACTTATCTCTTGCTTGAATCAATGATGTGTCGAGTTATATTTGGGCCGCCAATAATAGTTATTATATGGAATCCTGTTTCAATAATATGCAATCAATATGTAGCTTTGCACAACTTCATGATTGAGATCAATATGTAGCTATGTTAACCCGGTGTAACAATGACCCGAGCAGCTTTTTACCGCTGAGTGTTCAAACTTGATCAACATAAACCAGTGTATTATCTACCTGGCGAATTAAGGTTGATAGAATGTGTGACCAAGGAGCGAATAAACTTGTAAAACAGAAATTTTTAAAGATAAATGTTTACTCGGCTTTCGAGGCATGACAAAAAGACCGGCTTTTGAGGCATGAGTCTTGCTTCAATGAAGCTGGCTTGATAGCCTATAGTTTATTCTAGCTTTCTGTAGGCCGGCTCTCACATGACATAAGCCGGCGCTTTAACCTTGACAAGTTCAGGGTCATAATAGATTGACTTTCAAGAGTACGTCGGGTCATCTTGGCGGATGAGCATCAAGCAAATAGGCAAGTTTAACCATGATATATTTATTGGCATATGCCGGGTCAAGAGGGATGTTAATAGCTAAAGTCGATGAGTTGGAAGCCCCCAAGTGACCTATCAGTACTGCAGGATGGTCCAAACGCGACAGTACAATCAGAGACCCTTCGACCAAATTGTGTGCGATACATTAATTGCAAATGGTGGTGTAAGAAAACTATCAAAAATGATACGAAACGTTTGCGATGGTAGAGACATCAAACACGCTTCAGATTATAGTTGCGTGTGCGATACCTAGCACATAGTTCACTCACGTGAACTATTTGCGATGAGCATAACAACAAAAATGGTCAACCAGATGAAGGTGTGTGTGATATACGGCATACAGTTCACTCGGATGAACTGTTTGTGACTAGGCAACACAATAGAAATGGTTAGCCAGATCAAAGGTGTGTGCGATATACGGCATACAGTTCACTCGGATGAACTGTTTGTGTTGATCCAAGAGAACAGAAATGGTTCAACTTAACAAGATGTGTGTGGTACGCGGTAAACAAGTCTGTAATCAGAAATGTGTGCGAAGACCAATAATAACACAGATGATTGCTGCTAATAAGATGTGTGCGTTGTGGGCAAACGCGTCGTGGTATACAATTGTCAATGATTGATGAATGCATCACCAACGGTTTCCCTATTATGGTCAGTGTGCGATGTGATTGCATACAAAACAACAACAGATATACTAATAAGGACATGATTGCACAACCAAATTAAACTTCCAATTACATAGCCTTGGGCGAGCAATGTGCCCGCACGCGTCGTGCTATAGCTCGCTGTTCCTACTATGCTAAGTTTCCATTAATTGATGGTGTTTTATGAACACGCCACTGTTTCCCGCCATTTCCTCATTGGTTTCCCGCCGCCATCCAACGATATTGCGCATATAAAACTAGGCGGCGCTCGACGCACCGAGGCAACAAGTGTAGCCTATATCACATCAACCTTTTCCAAGAATGCCAACCCACCGAAGCGCCGCCTCTGCCATCAACCTCCTCGACGAGGAAAACGAGAAGGCGCCACGACCCATCTAGGACGAGGCGTGATATGTCTCCAACGTATCTCTAATTTTTGATTGTTCCATGCTGTTATATTATCATTCTTGGATGTTTTACATTCATTTTATAGCAACTTTATATCATATTTTGGGACTAACCTATTAACATATTGCCGAGTGCTAGTTGCCATTTTTTGCTTGTTTTTTACTTCGCAGAATATCCATATCAAACGGAGTCCAAATGCATTAAAACTTTTTGGAGATTTTTTCTACCCAGAAGACAATTTGGGAGCCAAGGAAGTGCACAAGGGAAGGCCCATGGGGCCCACCACCCACGTGGGCGTGCCAGAGGCCCCTTGCGCGCCCTGAAGGGTGGTGGTGCCCACGGAGGTCCTTTCCACCGCCTCTCAGCTCTATAAATACCCAAATATTCTAGAAACCCTAGGGGAGTCGACGAAACACAATTCCAGCCGCCGCAAGTTCCAGAACCACGAGATCCAACCTAGAGCCCTATTCCGGCACCTTGCCGGAGAGGAACACGATCATGGAGGGGTTCATCATCCTCGTTGGTGCTCCTTCGATGATGTGTGAGTAGATCACCATACACCTACGGGTCTGTAGGCAGTAGCTAGATGGCTTCTTCTCTCTTTTTGATTCTCAACACAATGTTCTCCTCGATGTTCTTGGAGATCTATTTGATGTAATGACTTTTTGCGATGTGTTTGTTGGGATGCGATGAATTGCGAGTTTATGATCAGTTCTATCTATGAATATTATTTGAGTCTTCTTTGATCTCTTATATGCATAATTGGTATAGCCTCGTATTTCTTCTCCGAAACTTTGGTTTAGTTAGGCCAACTAGATTGATTTTTCTTGCAATGGGAAGAGGTGCTTTGTGATGGGTTCGATCTTGCGGGGTTCTCACCCAGTGACAGAAGGGGTAGCAAGGCACGCATGTATCGTTGCTATTAAGGATAAAAAGATGGGGTCTATTCCTACATGAATAGATCTTGTCTGCATCCTGTCATCGTTCTTATTGAATTACTCCATTTCTCCATCAACTTAATACACTAGATGCATGCTGGATAGTGGTCGATGTGTGGAGTAATAGTAGTAGATGCCGGCAGGAGTCGGTCTACTCATCTTGGACGTGATGCCTATATACATGATCATTGCCTTGGAAATTGTCATAAGTATTTGTTCTTCTATCAATTGCCCAACAGTAATTTGTTTACCCACCGTATGCTATTTTGTCTAGAGAAGCCACTAGTGAAATCTACGCCCCCCCGGTCTATTTTCTATCATATTGTTTTCAGATCTATTATTCCAAAAAACCAAAAATACCTTGCTGCACTTTTTCTTTCTTTATTTTATTTTGTGTTTTTGCAAGATCTATTTATCCAATCTACCACAATTTTATCTATCTTATTACCGAGGAGGAATTGACAACCCCTCGTACGCGTTGGGTTGCAAGTATTTGTTCTTTGTGTGTAGGTACCGTTTACATAGTGTTGCTTGGTTCTCCTACTGGATTGATAAACTTGGTTTCATAACTACGGGAAATACTTACCGTTGCTGTGCTACATCATCCTCTCCTCTTCGCGGAATTACCAATGCAGATACAAGCAATCAGGAAGAATTTCTGGTGCCATTGCCGGGGAGACATCATCCACATTTATCAGGTTCCCAATCACAAATCTCACGTCCTTGCAATTTACTTTATTTGCCATTTTCCTCTCATTTTCATCTTCCCCACTTCTAAAAGATTTTTGTGAAAAGCACAAAAATATTTGCCTTTTTATTTGCCCTCTTTTTCATTTGCCTTTTTGCTTGTTTGCCATGTGACTTCTATTTGCTTGCATCTTCACTTGCTAAAAATCTATTGATATGGATCCTCATCCTTTTCTAATCTTTTTAAAAGATCCAATTATGATGAACCAATTGCTAGTGATTTGAGTGCACTAGATTATCTGTATGAACTTTTGCTTGAAAATTGTGAATCCAAAAATTGTGATGAAGTGTTAGAGGAAGAAATTTATAAAGTGGTTCATGATAGCTCCTTGAATGAAAAGCATGATTGCAATGATGTTATTATAAATTCTATTAATGTCAATTATGTTAATAATATGCAAAACCCCAAGCTTGGGGATGCTAATTTTGCTATGTCCACTACTTATTGTAATGATCATGATTGGGGTGATTCTTCTTATGATCTTGAAAATTTATTTAAGCCTCATGATGAATATGATATTGATAATAGTGTTTGCAATAATATTGAAAGTGGGTGTGGAAGAGTGTAAACTCTAGGTAATAATGATCCCATTACTTTGGAGAATGATCAATCTTATGAAATTTTTGATAAAAGTGGGCTTGGAGAGGTCATGGCTTTATTTGATGATAATCCTACTATTTTGGAAGAGTGTCAACTTTACATGGATGCGGACCATGAAGAGAATATTTTATGTGATAGTTATATTGTTGAATTTGGATATGATTCCACTTGTAAATTATGAGAGAGGAAAATATGGTTGTATGTATTTTCATGTTATTAAATTTGCTCTCATTATGCTGAGATTGTCAATGTTTTATTCCTTTCCTTTGCATATGCTAGATATTTCTTTTCTTGATAATTTGTTTTCTTATAAAATTCCTATGCATAGGAAGTATGTTAGACTTAAATGTGTTTGTCACATGCTATATGAAGCTCTCTTTGTGCTTCAATTTTTTGTCGTTCATGTGAGCATCATTAAAATTATTATGCCTAGCTATGGGCGTAAAATGATAGCGCATGTTAGGAGGCAACCCAATGAATAAAATATTTTTTCTCTTTTTCTTTCTGTTCTTGTGTGTTCACACAATTATGCTACTGTTATTATTGTGTTTTTTATGATTTAATAAGTGTTTGTGCCATGTAAAGCCTTTAGGATCATGTTGGGTGATAGTTGATTTGATCTTGTTGAAAACAGAAAGTTTTACGGCCAGTAGCTGAATTTTGTAAAATCACAGAAGAGACGAAAAATTATGAACTTTTTACAAAAGATTGATATACAAATTGCCTATGTTGTCCTAATTTTTTAGAATTTTTAGAGTTACAGAAGTATGGACAAAGTCCAGATTACTACAGACTGTTTTGTTTTTGACATATTCCATTTTCGTTGCATTGTGTGCTTATTTTGATGAATCTATGGATTGTATCGGGGGGGGGGGGTATAAGCCTTGGTAAAGTTAGAATACAATAGGTATAATGCAATAATAAAATATGAATGGGTTTGCAACAGTTCCTAAAGTGGTGATTTGCTTTATTATACTAACGGATCTCACGAAGGTTTTTGTTGAGTTTTGTGTGATTGAAGTTTTCAAGTTTTGGGTGAGATCATGATGGATGAAGGAATAAGGAGTGAAAAGATCATAAGCTTTGGGATTCGCATGGCACCCCAAGTTAATATTCAAGGAGAACCAAGCAACTAAGCTTGGGGATGCCTCGGAAGGCATACCCTCTTTCTTCTAACAACCATCGGTAATTTTACTTGGAGATATATTTTTACTCATCACATATCATGAGTTTTGCCTGGAGCATCTTGTATTATATGAGTCTTTGCTTGTTTTGCTTTTTAGTTTGTCGCAATCATCCTTGTTGGACACACCTATTTGAGAAAGCCATAATGGTGCTATGATTTGTTAGAAATGCTCTATGCGCTTCACTTATTTTTTGTTGAGCTATGGAATTGCTCTAGTGCTTCACTTATATCTTTTTGAGCATGGTGGTGCTTTAATTTTGAATAAATACTCTCATGCTTCACTTAGATTAATTTGGGAGTTTGTACATTTTTGAAGAAATTCTCTCATGCTTCATTTATATTATTTTGAGAGATGAAAATTTTTATGCTAATGTTCTTCACTTAAATTTGTTTGACAGCTTGTTATAAGCAATGGTAATATGTGAAACTAGTCCCAAAGTGATAGATATTCAACAGAGATATAACAAAAACTTTCATGAAGATCATTGGATATTATAAACTTGATTCTTTTTAATAGTTTTGAGATATGATGATAGTAATATGTGAGTCATGTTGGTGAGTAATTATGCTTTAGTAAGAATATTGGTGTTAAGGTTTGTGATTCCTTATGCAAGCACAAAAGTCAAATTACATCCTACTTGTGGTTCATTATTCGGTGTTAATTATGCTTAATGCTCGTTTATGAGAATTTTCGTTTCTTGGTTGGTTGCTTCTCAATCTATTTGCTAGCCTTTCCTTGTACTAAGTAGAAATACTACTTGTGCATCCAAAATCCTTAAACCCAGTTATGCGGTATTTCCGTGCTTTTCTAAGTAAATTTGTATGTGCCAACTCTAATTTTCAAAATGAATTTCCTTTTTGTGTGCCCATACTGCTCATGAAGCGGCAAGGGGTGGCCAATATTTTTCCAAGCTAGATGTGTTATTCTCAAGATGGGTGTTTATTCACTTGTCATTGCACGAGAGTGTGGCGGTAATAGGGATGCCCAGTCCTGAAATGAAAAAGAAATTTACTTATGTTGTCAAATAATAAATTCCTTGGAAAGTGTTGGTATGGAAGGCACCCGTGGATACGGCTAGCCATGGATTGTAAAAGAATGGTGGAAAAGGAATAAACTTTATTTTATGTTTGGGAACCGCCTATGATATATCTAGCATGGAAAGTATTGGGAATTCTTGGTCGTTTTCGTTGAAGGGAAAAGTATGCCTCTCAAAATATTTTTATCTCTCAATTTAAGCTTTGAGCTCTGGCACCTCTACAAATCTCTGTTTCCCTCTGCGAAGGGCCTATCTATTTACTTTTATGCAATTTTTATTTTTATTTGAGTCTCCATCTTCTCTTATAAAGCACCAACTAGGGAGCACTATGATCATACTTGTGCATTGGATATAGCTAATATTTGAGTGTGTTTCATGAATGGATCAACGATTGAGCATGATGGGCTAGGGATAACTTTCTTTAGTGTTGATATTTTGAAAGACATGGTTGCTTGTTGATATGCTTGAGTATTGAAATCTTCATGTCAATTATAGACTACTATTTGAACCATCTAAAAGTCCAAATGACCATGCTATAAAAGAAAAGAATATGTGATGAACATGTTAGGCATCATTCCACATAAAAAATTCTATTTTTATCATTTACCTACTCGAGGACGAGAAGGAATTAAACTTGGGGATGCTGATATGTCTCCAAGGAATCTATAATTTTTTTATTGTTCCATGCTGTTATATTACCATTCCTGGATGTTTTACATTCATTTTATAGCAACTTTATATCATTTTTTGGGAGTAACCTATTGACATAGTGCCCAGTGCCAGTTGCTGTTTTTTGTTTGTTTTTTACTTCGCAGAATATCCATATCAAACGGAGTCCAAACGCAGCGAAACTTTTTTGATATTTTTTTTCTGCCCAGAAGACAACTTGGAAGCCAAGGAAGTGCACGAGGGAAGGCCCGTGGGGCCACCACCCACCTGGGCGCGCCAGAGGCCCCTGGCGTGCCCTGATGGGTGGTGGGGCCCATGGAGGTCCTTTCCACCGCCTCTCAGCTTTATAAATACCCAAATATTCCAGATACCCTAGGGGAGTCGACAAAACACAATTCCAGCCGCCGCAAGTTCCAGAACCACGAGATCGAATCTAGAGCCCTATTCCGGCACCTTGCCGGAGGGGAACACGATCACGGAGGGGTTCATCATCCTCATTGGATCTCCTTCGATGATACGTGACTAGTTCACCATAGACCTACGGGTCTGTAGGCAGTAGCTAGATGGCTTCTTCTCTCTTTTTGATTCTCAATACAATGTTCTCCTCGATGTTCTTGGAGATCTATTGATGTAATGACTTTTTGCGGTGTGTTTGTTGGGATCTGATGAATTGAGAGTTCATGATTAGTTCTATCTATGAATATTATTTTAGTCTTCTTTGATCTCTTATATGCATGATTTGTATAGCCTCGTATTTCTTCTGTGAAACTTTGGTTTAGTTAGGCCAACTAAATTGATTTTTCTTGCAATGGGAAGAGGTGCTTTGTGATGGGTACGATCTTGCGGTGTACTCACCTAGTGACAGAAGGGGTAGCGAGGCACGCATGTATCATTGCTATTAAGGATAAAAAGATGGGGTCTATTCCTACATGAATACATCTTGTCTACATCATATCATCGTTCTTATTGCATTACTCCGTTTCTCCATGAACTTAATACACTAGATGCATGCTGGATAGCGGTCAATGTGTGGAGTAATAGTAGTAGATGCAGGCAGGACTCGGTCTACTAATCTTGGACGTGATGCCTATATATATGATCATTGCCTTGGATATCATCATAATTATTTGCTCTTCTATCAATTGCCCAACAGTAATTTGTTTCCCCACCGTATGCTATTTTCTCGAGAGAAGCCACTAGTGAAATCTACGGCCCCCGGATATATTTTCTATCTTATTGTTTTCAGATCTATTATTCCAAAAACCCAAAAATACATTCCTGCACTTTTTCTTTATTTATTTTATTTTGTGTTTTTGCAAGATCTATATATCCAATCTACCACAATTTTATCTATCTTATTATCAAGGAGAGATTGACAACCCCTCTTATGCGTTGGGTTGCAAGTATTTGTTCTTTGTGTGCAAGTACCGTTTACATAGTGTTGCTTGGTTCTCCTATTGGATTGATAACCTTGGTTTTATAACTGAGGGAAATACTTACCGTTGCTGTGCTGCATCATCCTCTCCTTATCGGGGAATTACCAACGCAGATAGAAGCAATCAAGGCGGTCCCTGGCAACATGATGGACGACCCAGTGCTGCGCGTCATCGCCAGGGTTGAGCAGACCCTTAGCGAACAACGCTTCAGCGTCGCCGATCAACATAGGCATGTCAGCACCGAGAAGCTGCCGATCGCCACACAACATGATCGATGGTGCGCCGCAGAGCAAGCCAGGCGCGTCCGCGCCGATAGGCTGCGGCTCGCCACACAGTGAGACCGATGGAGCGCCGCAGAGTGAGAGATGCGGCACGTCGCACAGCAAGAGACGCGGCATGTCGCACAGCAAGAGCGGATCCATCGGCGCTTGCCTAATGTCGACAGGGCGTCGCAGCTGGGTACACGGCCCGTCAGTACCCCGATTCCTTCCCAGACGTGGGCAGAGGCCATCTGCGCCGTACTTGCACCAGACGCCTATCGCGCCGTTCGCCTTGTCCGCGGCCCGCTCGATGGCAATGCGCTGGTCGCTAGGCTTGATAGCCTCTTTGGCCCAGGTGTCCACCTAGGTGCAATAGAGGAACATGGCCGTCGCATCCTCGAGCTGGTGATCTCCGATGAAATAACCAACTTCGAGCTCGAGATCGCGCTTCAGATGTACCGCGAGCGTGTCGACAGCTTGGACGAACGCCTGCACGAGTTCAGGCAGAGCCAAGAGCTACCGTAGGCAAGGGCTGCTGGTCATGGACGCGTTTTATTTTGTTGAGTCGTTTCGACATGGATCGCTATGTATTCACAACAATCATAATATTGCTCTGTTTCAATGTGTGTACTCAGTTTTCCGTTCTTATATGTTCTGTTTCAATGTGTATATATATGCTTTCCATTCTGTATATGTGGATGATAACAACTAGATACAAATTAGTATACGAAAACAGATAGAAAAATGGAATTCATAATTTACATTAATTGTTCATTAGTTAATCACAGAATATATATAATATTATCACATATACGTGACGATACTTAACTACTATGTACAATGCATAAAAATGAAAACGAACAATACTAAAACTAATAATCCCTCCTTACGGGGGCAGTATTCCGGCAGCCCCTCGCCAGCAGCTCACTGGTGCGCGGCGTCTTCCCAGCGTGGAGGCAGTACTCCGCCTCGCAGCGCTTGACGTACTGATCTGCCTCTTGCTGGCGGACATGCACGAATGATCTTTCCATTTTGTTGGGTGCCCACCGGAGCTCCTCGTCGGTGGCACGCTGGAGCTTATCGGCCCACCTCCACGCAGCGATGAGGGACCTAGCGCCTTTGGCCTTCTTGGCGAAGTACCCATCTTCGTACACCTCCTCCGCACGTCGACGCACCCGCCCCCAAACCTCCATCGCCTCCTTTTTCTAGGCGGCCTCACGGGCTTCACAGGCCACCTGGTACCTGGCTTCCTCCTTCGCCATCTGCTTCTTGAATGCCACTTGCCTGGCTTTGTCACTTGGTGGCATCGACTTCCACAAACAAAGATTGTACTAGCCTCAAAACCACTCCAAACTTGGGGGGTCCGGCGCAACCTCGTCCGGTGGCGCGTAGGGTTCCTCCTCGTTGCTGCTCTCCGACTGAACATGCTGGGGGGGGGGGGGCTCCTCGTCAGCGTGTGGGCAGATCGGCGGTGCCATGGCAGAGATTTTTGTGAGAGAGAGAGGGCGAGCGAGGGGAGCATGTAGATGAGAATGCAGGCGGGACGACGTGAGCAAGGTAGTATTTATTGGCGGCCGGAATCTAGATCGACGGGAGCAGTACACACGCCGGTCGCCGGAATTTACGAGTACTGTAGTTTGAATTGCACACGATTCCCGCAGCAAAAGCCGTGTGTGAACTTAATAGCTGACGGTTTTGATTACAGAACCGCGTCTGATTAATAATATCCGCGCCACTCACCTTCCAAACCTCGAGGCACGAAATAGAGTGCCAATCGTGTGGGGCCCGGTTGTCTTGCCAGATATTTACATTTTCTTTCCTCATATAAGGCACGAATACTTATTTTTTGTTACAATGGCACTCCATGCATGCGTCCAAGCCGTGACACCAATATGTTTGAAAATTCCTTCCAATTTACTGCACATGGAATTAACTCGCACACAACAAGTATACATATATGATTTTTCAAACCTTTATGGTTAGCTGTTGCCTGTACATGTAGTTCAAATTTGAATTATGGTCATTAAATGGCTCGAAAATCACTTAAATGTCTTAAAAAGGTCAAATGACCCTTGAAATCTTCCAAATTTTGACATGACAGTTATATTAGTGCATGTTAACTGTAGAAATTTTTTGAAGGCCATAATAGGAAGCTATCATCGGTTCGTCATCAAACATGCATTGTTCCCTCTCGGAACCACGAGCCTTCTAGTGAGTTGCTCCGGTTTGTGAAGTATGTGTGTCCAAACTTTCATCAAACAAGACAATTTTTTTACCACAGCCTCTTGGTGCCATGCCATTACGTCAAGCGAGGTTTCATGTATTTCTGATCATTTTTCATTTTTTTGGAATTTAAATGCCATGGCAGTCGATGCTTTCTGTCCAAGCCATGACACCAATATGTTTGAAAAATACTTCCAATTTACTGCACATAGAATTAACTCGCACACAAGAGCACAAATATAATTTTTCAAACCGTTATGGTTATCTGTTGCATGTACATGTAGTTCAAATTTGAATTACGGTCATTAAATGGTTAGAAAATTACTTAAATGTCTTAAAAAGGTCAAATGACCCTTGAAATTTTCCAAATTTTGACATGACAGTTGTATTAGTGCATCATAATTGTGGAAAAATTTGAAGGCCATAAGAGGAAATGCCGGTTCGTCATCAAACATGCATTGTGCCCTCTCGGAACCACGAGCCTTATAGTGAGTTGCACCGGTTTGTGAGGGGTGGGTGGGTGTCCAAAGTTTCGTTAAATAGGCCAATTTTTTTTCCACACCATCTTGGTGCCATGCCATTACGTCAAGCAAAGTTTCATGTGTTTCTAGTCATTTTTGAATTTTTTAGAATTTCAATGCCATGGCAGTCGATGCTTTGTGTCCAAGCCGTGACACCAATATGTTTGAAAATTCCTTCCAATTTACTGCACATGGAATTAACTCGCACACAAGTGCACAATTATGATTTTCAAATTGTTATGGTTAGCTGTTGCATGTACATGTAGTTCAAATTTGAATTACGGTCATTAAATCGCTAGAAAATCACTTAAATGTCTTAAAAAGGTCAAATGACCCCTGAAATTTTCCAAATTTTGACATGACAGTTATATTAGTGCATGTTAACTATGGAAATTTTTTGAAGGCCATAAAAGGAAGCTATTGCCGGTTCGTCATCAAACATGCATTGTGCCCTCTCGGAACCACGAGCCTTCTAATGAGTTGCTCCGGTTTGTGAGGGGTGTGTGTCCAAAGTTTCGTCAAACTGGCTGACGGTGTCCTAGACTAGGGTGTACTCACCAAGTCGTCTCCCGACCAGCTGGATCGGGCTGAGGATCCCCATGGCGGTTCACTCATGGGCCACTTCGGGCAGCCCATGCTGCATACAAGGAGGTTTCCACAAGACTTGGCGCACAAGACAAGGACTCCTCTAAACCCTAGGCCTCCGATAGATTATATAAACCGAGGCCAGGCTAGTTAATAGATGATCTCATATTCATTAGAACAATCTCGTGGTAGACGCATGAACTATGTACTATCCCTCATATGAATACAATCAAAAGCAGGACGTAGGGTTTTACCTCCATCAAGAGGGCCCGAACCTGGGTAAAACCTGTGTCCGTGTTACCATCGCTCCAAGACGCCTAGCTTAGGACCCCTACTATGAGATATGCCGGATATAGAACCGACATTGGTGCTTTCATTGAGAGCCTGCTGGGTGATCACCATGGATCGATGAATTATCAGGTGATATTTTTTCAGTTAAATCTGTATGAAATAAAGCAATTTCTTTGTGAAGTGTTTCTACTGCCTTGCTATATTGCTTGCAGATCAGTTTCAGTCTCTCGGGCGGTGGCAATTTTTCCGCATGATCTGACCAGAATAGCCGAGGTATCCGCAAGATCATGTTCAACTCCGTGCGTACAGGCTCGTGTGCAGGTATATAAACCAGCGCGGTGACTCACGCCTAGAGCAGCGGCGGTAGGAGGCCTGGCAGCCGAACTCCTAGCGCAACCCATGCCCCAGGCTACTCGATTAGGGCCGGACTCATGCGTTGGCAGGACAGCAACTGGTGGGATCTACTATAAAGAAAAAACAAACAGTCCAACCTGCGGTATTCCAGCCAGCGCTACAACGATGCACATACAGAATGATGCACATGAGCCAACAAGAATTCACATCGCTGGCAAACCACAGGGAGATCTGATTCCTTTTTGTCTTTTTTTACTATTTAATTCAGGTAGTACATGCTTTTTGTTAATTATCTGTCTTACATGCACTTCCTACGTGCTAGACCTTTCGCTAGTACTATTACTAGTACGGCTTACCTCCATGTAGTAGAAGCAAGTCTATGAACGTCCACATGTTTTTCTTCGGATTACTACAATGACTACTGAACAAATGAACCAGGTGCTATTAATCCTAGTAATTTTCGCTAGCATGGGTTTATTTTTCTTAAGGAATTATTACTCTGGTTTGTTCCATCGTCTACACACAGGTCTGTCAAATGGTGGCCGCATTAACGACGGTCGCGTGGTGGTTCGGTCAGTTTCCGTCCGCAGTTCGGCCAACGCCGCATCCGGAACTCGGACCGCCCTGCGAATTCAGGCTTTTTTCACGCCTTCACCGCATCGCACCATCGCCCTGCATCGACATTGACTTCGGCACCAGGCGACATCTCTTTAAATAAATTATTTTGCGTAAATTAATTATGCGAGGTTTTTTATATATATTTATATTATTATTTTTTGACTGCACTATTTTATGTGTGTAGGTAATCAACTTCGACTGCATCACGCGGTCACTTCGGCAAGCCGTCGTCGTCGTCCCAATCGGCATAAATCGGCTCGTGTGATCACCTTGTTGGTTGAATTGCCATACCAACATGTTCGGTTGCCTCGGGGACTTCGGCATCGCCGAGAGAGCTCTACCTCGTCGGGTGTTCGGGGCACGGGCCATATTTCTTTTATCATTCACTTTGCATAAATTATTAATTATGCAACTAATTTTTAATTTATTATTATTATCTTCGGCCTGCACTATTTTCTGTGCGTAGGTAAATGATTCGGGGCAGGCAGCGCTGTTACCTCGGCATACCGACGTACGGACGTGGGGGTTCCATCGTCACCGTACCGACCTACCACATCTCCTTGGCTGGACCGGGGGCTTCACTTCTCCATAGCGACCGTGTTGTGTCGCCACTTCGGAGTGCCGAGCTCTTTGTTTGGCCACCTTGGGACCGGCTTGAGGACTGGGACCTCATCCCGCCGTAAGCTCGGGCCACGTCATCGACACCGAACACATTAACCAGCTAAGTCGCTTTAATGCTCAACTTTTTCAATTTTTAATTTCTGTTCGGTTCGGCCAAGCATTATATTTATGTTTAAAAAAAGACCTGTTTGTCTAAAACGGTGTCTGCTAAAAACAACTTTCTCTGCCTAGGTTAACTGGGGGCCCTTAAATTTATATAAGCCATTTTATAATAAAAAAAATTAAGTCGTTGCAAAGTCTTTTTCTAAACACTAATTTTTCAACTCGAGTGTATGGTCAATTGCCGAATAGCCTGGTTTCTCTCTAAAGTCGCTCAAGTTTAGTTCGCTAAACTAGCCTCGGAGAAGCACTCCGCCTTCGAGATAAGGAGGTTGAGCCAAAGGTTGACCTACTTGAAGTTTAGAGATCGGATCTGTCATGTTAAAGCACGACAGAAGCACAAAAAATTTTAAGACCGATTTCGGATTGGCACAAAAAACATGATTTAGTTTGGGCGTAAAGTTTTTACTGAAGTTTTTTGGTTTTCCAAGCTTATGCCACTTTTAACCTATTTGTGTGTTTCGAACATAAGTCTTGCAGTACAACGCTGGACACCTTTAAAGCTTCGGTAATATCAATGCGGGGCTGCAACTAGAGCCGAACCCATCAAAAGCTGAGGTACTTCATGGAGTCCTCGGCAAAATGTTCTCTGATATTGCTTTATATGCATCGGTTTCGAATTGTGTCTTCGGTCAATAGTTGGGTTGCCTAGCTCCCGTGCTTACCCTTACGTTCCCGATTGTTCGGCTAAGGGTAAAGGGAGAACCACTGCGATTGTGCTTCCGGTTCAACTGGTCAAGTGCCTTAGTGGAGAAAGCCGAAAACTGACTATCACAATAAGCGTAAACTGGTCAGCGATCCGATGACTGTGTTAAACTATAGATCGATGGAGGTCACCTCATGTTAAACGACGGGCCGTTCATAACATTGGCCGAAGTGTTTCTGGCTTGACCTCGGCTGACGTCGAACACTAATCGGGGGCTAGTAACCGGCCTCCCAAATTTAAGCTCCTATTACTAAGTGAAGGTTATAAAGCCCACATATCTGATTGCCTTGTTTCTGCTAACACAACCGCCTTTGGGCACTGAGACGTCGGCTAAGGGTTGTTTTGTTATTGCGGAAACACCCTACGTAGCATCTACAAAGGGGGAGAAGTCGACAATAGGCCACTTTCAAACGATAAACGGTTGCAATAGCAGTCAAAATAAACATATATCATCAGCGTTTGTATTCAATATACAAGCGCTGCCTTCCATAATTATCGTTATAAAGCCATAAATATGCATCAATTTGACTTAAGATTTTGGCCAAGCTGGGTTGCCTGGCTCCTGTGCTTACCCCTACGTTCCCGATCTTTCGGCTAGGCGGTAAAGGGAGCACCTCTGTGATTGTTACTACCGAGTCACCCGAGTTCGTACCTCAGACTGCGTGAAGCCGAAAGCTAGCCATCTTAAAGGATATAATTGGTCGGCAACGACGGAAGTAAAAATTTAGGTTCACTAAAGACCACATAGTTCGGGAACTTTCCCCAAACTAAATCCTCAATATTTTCCTCCCGCATTGATCGGAGCTGAGGTTTCTCGATCATGGTCAACATGATAGCCTGGGAAAAGGAACCTATGAAGGAACTATTTTTCCCAGAAGATGTGTCTTACATTAAAAAGTTATATAACATATCTCTCACCGTACCTTTGTTTATAAAACCATATGGCCGGATTGCCTTGTTTGCCGTAAATCTTTGCCCTTATAAAGGCTTTATAAAGTAGGACAAACACTCCCCGGCTACTGGCTGAGGAGGTTGAAGCCGATGGTCGGTCAACAAAGTTTTGTACAATGCGGATCTGAGCATTAATGATGTAGAGTACTTGGATACATAGAATCATTACACATAATTTGTGATTTTACTCCGGATATCGATCCTTAATTCGGCCTCCCGTGCCCACATTAAGGCTCGGGGGCTACTGGGCTTCGTGCTTATCATTTACAAATATTAAAGGGGCACATCGATCCCCTGATCAGGTGTTGCCACCCGACCAGTGGCTCGAGGGCTACTGCATTGCTTATTCAATGCAGAAAATTCAAAGTGCTCAGTGTTTGGCTTGACTGAGCTATGGGCAAACACGTCTTCGGACAACAATAGGTACCATCTGGGACTTATCCGGCATCAAGCTAATATATTACAGCGACTTCTCAAAACCCTCTCTCAAGGGCCCGTCCGCCAATCACTATCTCCTCTAAATGTGCATCTCGGATTTTAGGCCAACACACACACCTTGAGGGCTACTGGCTATACATCTTGTCAGCAAATAAATTGCACCAATCGAAAATAAAATCCGCAAACAATCAGCCCAAGACCGAGGTGGTGCATCACCTCGGATGCAGTCTGGCATAAAGCTCGGATACAAATGGTTGGCTTCATAGAGGGCATTTCCGGCATTAAACTTGGCTAAACTCCTTCGACTTTTTCGAGCCAAGGTGATCTATGACACCTCGGATACAGTCCGGCGTTGGAGCTCGGATACAGTCCAGCGTTGGAGCTTGGATGCAGTCCGGCGTTGGAGCTCGGCTGCAAAAAGACATCTTGGATGCAGTCCGGCGTTGGAGCATGGATGCAGTCCGGCGTTGGAGCTCGGACACAAGAGGACACCACCGCGCGGGAAACACTTCAAACCCGAGGTGTGGCGTAAAAATAACGAGGCATGGATAAAGGCCGAGAACTTAAAGGGGCTCCTCGGATACCTGACGTATAAACTCTTCGGATTCACTTTGGCGATCCTCAAGATCGAAGATGAGAAGATTTGTTGAACTAGTTTTCAAGACTGACGACCGAAGATGAAGAAAAGTTCGGAAGAATCGAGGAGCATCCCCAACTTGAAGACCAGTTCAGGGGGCTACTGACGGTGTCCTGGACTAGGGGGTACTCACCAAGTCATCTCCCGACCAGCTGGATCGGGTCGAGGACCCCCATGGCGGTTCACTCATGGGCCACTTCGGGCAGCCCATGCCGCATACAAGGAGGTTTCCACAAGACTTGGCGCACAAGACAAGGACTCCTCTAAACCCTAGGCCTCTGATGTATTATATAAACCGAGGCCAGGCTAGTCAATAGATGATCTTATATTCATTAGAACAATCTCATGGTAGACGCACGAACTCTGTACTATCCCCCATATGAATACAATCAAAAGCAGGACGTAGGGTTTTACCTCCATCAAGAGGGCCCGAACCTGGGTAAAACCTGTGTCCGTGTTACCATCGCTCCAAGACGCCTAGCTTAGGACCCCTACTATGAGATATGTCGGATATAGAACCGACACTGGCCAAATTTTTTACCACACCATCTTGGTGCCATGCCATTACGTCAAGCAAGGTTTCATGTATTTCTGATACTTTTTGAATTTTTTGGAATTTAAATGCCATGGCACCCGATGTTTTGTGTCCAAGACGTGACACCAATATGTCTGAAAATTCCTTCCAATATACTACACATGGAATTAACTCACACAGAAGTACACAAATATGATTTTTCAAACCGTTATGGATAGCTGTTGCATGTACATGCAGTTCAAATTTGAATTACGGTCATTAAATGGCTAGAACATCACTTAAATGTCTTAAAAAGGTCAAATGACCCCTGAAATTTTCCAAATGTTGACATGATAGTTGTATTAGTGCACGTTAACAGTAGAAAAAGTTTGAAGGCCATAAGAGGAAGGTATCGCCGTTTCGTCATCAAATATGCATTGTGCCCTCTTGGAACCACAAGCCTTCTAGTGAGTTGCTCCGGTTTGTGAGGGGTGTGTGTCCGAATTTTCGTCAAACAGGCCAATTTTTTTACTACACCATCTTGGTGCCATGCCATTACGTCAAGTAAGGTTTCATGTATTTCTGATATTTTTTGAATTTTTTGGAATTTAAACGCCATGGCACTTGATGCTTTGTGTCCAAGCCATGACACCAATATGTTTGAAAATTCCTTCCAATTTACTGCACATGGAATTAACTCGCACACAAGTATACAAATATGACTTTTCAAACCATTATGGTTAGCTGTTGCATGTACATGTAGTTCAAATTTGAATTATGGTAATTAAATGGCCAGAAAATCACTTAAATGTCTTAAAAGGTCAAATGACCCCTAAAATTTTCCAAATTTTGACATGACAGTTGTGTTATTACTCCAAATTTTCTTGTACATTTAAAACACCATCTGTTGCAACTATACTCCAAATTCGTCTTTCACATCTAATACAAAAGATCAACAACATCACACACAATTTGTTATAGAAACCGTTTGCGATGAAAATTCGTGGGTCTATTTAAGTCTTCCTCCATAAGCTCCGCCCACTTCGTCTGCTCTAGTGCCGGTCACCCCCGAATCCACGAATCTCCGATCCCTATTCCTGCAACCCCTTCGTGCAAAGAATGACGCCTTGGAATTGCTTTATGAGGGCCCATACTGTGGCTGCGTCCTCCCCGAGCACCGCCGCCTACACCGACAGCACGGCCGCATCCACATTGAGTGTGGCCGCATCCGCCGAGAGGGCGACTGCGGCAGCCGACAGGGCAGGTGAAGGAGCTGAGACGGCTACAACAGCTGCTGCGACAATGGCTACAAATGCTAAGAGCGCTCGAGCTGCCATCCATGCCGCCTGTCGCCCTGTCCCAAGTCTAGGCCATCCACGCCAAGATCGAGGACGCGCACGCCAAGTTATTCCAGGCCACCTTAGAATCTAGCATGCAACCCACGTCCGAAAAGGTGGCGGAGGCCATGGAGCACCTGCTTCCTCATGAGATCACCGAGAGGGAGCTGGAGATGCAGGAGGCGGCGGAGATCGAGGAGCACCGAGAGGAGGAGTTGCGCGTGGCTGGGGACGAGGTAGAGAAGACCCTGTCCGTCGAGGAATCGGCGGTGGAGTAATACGCGAGCTCTGGCGCAGCCACTACTACGAGTACTACAACCTTGAGGGTGGCACCGAGGATGAGGACGAGGACATGGTCGACTTCAGCTGGGGGGACGAGGAGTCCACCAACGGCGTCATGTCGCTAGGACAAGTCATCGACGTCTCATCTTACACCGGTGAGGCGTAGGGCGGCACGGCGGCGGCTTTGTTAAAATTATGCATACTTAGCCTTTGTTTATGATGCTGGTCTTTTTTAGAGCAATGTTTAGGTCAACTGGCTCTATTTAATTACTAAAATTGCTCGATTCAGTAAGTGTGGTCTGTGTGCTGTAGGCTCTTTTGTGCGCCCAAATTAGCAAGCGATGTTAAATTATGCAATGACATGGCTGAGGACAGTACCCAGGGAAATTTTCACCAAAATTTGAATGATCAAACTCACCGCATGCGCGTAAATCAGAAGAATTGTTTGCGATGCACACATTCGTTCAAAGTGAATGGTGTCCTGCGGCACCACTTGCAAAGTTTCCCTCCACCTTTCGAAATTTTTGGCCTACCGCCAAAATATCTAACTCCCCCCTCCCCACCCCCTTTTCTCCCTCATGACAAGTCACATTTCCCCTGTTTCCTCCTTCTTCCTTCCCAAGCTATAGCCGCTTCCTCACTTGCTTCCTCACTCTCGCCGTCTCGCTTCCGACCACCGCGGTCGCCATGGTCTTCTTCAATGACCTCTCCAGCGGTTCCTCCTCCTCCGACGACTCTTTCACCACCCGGGTATGCCTCTCTCCTCTCTCTCGGGTTATGATTTGGAATAAAGAATTTTAATCCGGCGGTCGATTTGAGTCATTTCTTCCTCTTGAAGCTCCCTAGGACCACCAGTTGCAACGAATGGAGCGGGCTGGCTGAAGATCTGCCTCCTCATTGTCACCATCAATCTCCATGCGTGAAGTTAGTAGTGTTTGAATCTGTGGATAGTGGGAGAAAGTTTCTGGCATGTGCAGAGAAGGTTAGCCCCACTTTCATTGTCACAAATCATTTGTTAGATGTGATCAGACACTGTCATTGTGCTATGTTATTCTGGATGTGATTAAGACAGTGTTACAGTTTCTACCTAGTATCTAAAAATGTTGCCATCTCATCGACGGTGCCATTAGAAAAATTTTGGCACCGCTTCAGCAGTTTGTGCAGCCAACTTTGGTCCACACATCTGAGCAGCCAAGCAGTAAAATACTAAAACTTTATGGCACAAAGGAACTGGGCATCGAAGCAACTAGGTGCTCCAGAGTCTGGTTCCCTGAATTTTTCTTCTACATCGGCTCGCTTGTGCAGGGCACCGGTGCCAAATGTAGCAACAGTTGTCTTGACACCGGTTTTGGCATGCATAGTGGACGACCTTAGTGCTATTAGTTATATGTTACTAAATTTGTGCATGTACACACCTGTTAGTATCAATTTGATGTCATCCAAACACTATCGCTATGTTGTGGCAATTATATTTAGCTTCCTCATAAAATATTCAATTTTTTATTTAACGTACATGACTAAGAACTTGTAGCATTGTTGCAGTTAATTATAGCTTGTGATGTTTCTGAATTTGGTTGTTGTCTCAGTAGCAATTAATTCATTTACACATTAATCTTTTTGAGAAGATATGTCATAATTAACCCATTTCTTCAGTTTTTAAAAATATGTATTTGGTTATTTTCTATGTTTCTAGAAACCCATTTCCCCTACAATTGTTACTGATTTAGTTTTAAATATTATAGGATGAACGGAAGTGTTCTTACCTGGAGTGGGTTGATCAAGAGTGGCCACAATCTTTGAAGATGTGCCTAGCAAAGATCTGGAGCATGTATGAGCAAGAGAACAACGATAGGCTTAGAGAAAGTGTTTTCAACGCTAAATAATATTTCAAGATGCGGGGAAAAAAGAGAAGATGGAGAATGAGCTCAGATTTTTTAAATTAGACTTTGCTAAGATGTTGTTGGCGAAGGAGGAGGCAATTTCGCAGTTGGTCAGTACAAAATAGGTTCTTACTGAACTGAAAGCAGAGCTGGAGAAGGCGAACCTGGCTGATCATGCATCAGTCGATTAGTGAAATGAATATATTGTTCTAATATTGTTCTTATGAAGGTGAACTAGCTATATGATGTACTGTGCTGTTTTCATGTAGCTATCGTACTATGATGTTAAAATATATTTATGTGCCTGATATGAAATTGGCAAACAGCTGTTTGATATGAAATGTGAACTTGCGTAATACTGGAATTATTAATTGTAAACTAATAAACCTGCTATATGGGTCATGGAACTTTGCAAATGGTTCTAGCAGTAAAAGCGGTTGTGATGGATATCCCAATGCCATACAGTTTTCTTCATAAAATCATGTGTGATATAGTTGAATAAAGCAAACGGTTAATGGAGATAGAGCGTGGGTGATCGTTACACCTATCACACACGAGGCTATAAATAAAACTGTGTGGGATGTATATACGAACGGAAACGTTCGTATGGGATTCACTGTCTGGAATGTGAAGACGAACGGAAACGTTTGTCTGGGATTCACTGTGTGGAATATGCAGACGAACGGAAACGTTTATCTGGGATTCACTGTGTGGGATTGATATGTCTCCAACGTATCTACAATTTTTGATTGTTCCATGCTGTTATATTTCATTCTTGGATGTTTTATATTCATTTTATAGCAACTTTATATCATTTTTTGGGACTAACCTATTACCAGTTGTTGTTTTTTGCTTGTTTTTTACTTCACAGAATATCCATATCAAACGGAGTCCAAACACAACGAAACTTTTTGGAGATTTTTTTGGACCAGAAGACAACTTGGAAGCCAAGGAAGCACCGGAGAGGAGGACCATGGGCCCCACAAGACACCAGGGCGTGCCAGGAGGCCCAGGCGCACCCTGGTGGGTTGTGGGGCCCATGGGGGTCTCCTCCACCGCCTCTCAGCTCTATAAATACCCAAATATTCCGGAAACCCTAGGGGAGTCGACGAAACACAATTCCAGCCGCCGCAAGTTCCAGAACCACGAGATCCAATCTAGAGCCCTATTCCGGCACTCTACCGGAGGGGAACACGATCACGAAGGGGTTCATCATCCTCATTGGTGCCTCTCCGATGATGCGTGAGTAGTTCACAATAGACCTAGGGTCCGTAGGCAATAGCTAGATGGCTTCTTCTCTCTTTTTGATTCTCAATACAATGGTATCTTGGAGATCTATTTGATGTTTTGCGTTGTGTTTGTTGGGATCCGATGAAGTTCGAGTTTATGATCAGATCTATATCCATGAATATTATTTGGGTATTCTTTTATCTCTTTTATGCATGATTATTTATAGCCTCATATTTCTTCTCCGAATCTTTGGTTTAGTTAGGCCAAGTAGATTGATTTTTCTTGCCATGGGAAGAGGTGCTTTGTGATGGGTTCGATCCTACGGTGTCCTCACGCAGTGACAGAAGGGGTAGCAAGGCACGGATGTATCATTGCTATTAAGGATAACAAGATGGGGTATATTCCTACATGAATAGATCTTGTCTACATCATGTCATCGTTCTTATTACATTACTCCGTTTCTCCATGAACTTAATACACTAGATGCATGCTGGATAGCGGTCGATGTGTGGAGTAATAGTACTAGCTGCAGAATCGTTTCGGTCTACTAATCTTGGACCTGATGCCTATATTCATGATCATTGCCTTGGATATCGTCATAATTATTTGTTCTTCTATCAATTGCCCAACAGAGATTTCTTTACCCAATGTATGCTATTTTCTCGAGAGAAGCCACTAGTGAAATCTACGGCCCCCGGGTCTATCTTTTATCATATTGCTTTCAGATCTATCTTTTATCACATTTTTTTTCAAATCTATTATTCCAAAAACCCAAAAATACCTTGCTGCACTTTTTCTTTATTTATTTTAATTCGTGTTTTATTCAGATCTATTTATTCAATCTCATACAAATTAATCTATCTTTTTACCGAGGAGGGATTGACAACCCCTCTTACGCGTCGGGTTGCAAGTATTTGTTCTTTGTGTGCAAGTATCGTTTACATAGTGTTGCTTGGTTCTCCTACCGGATTGATACCTTGGTTTCATAACCGAGGGAAATACTTACCGTAGTTGTGCTGCATCATCCCTTCCTCTTTGTTGAAATACCGACGCAGTCTCAAGCCACATCAAAGGAATTTCTGGCGCCGTTGCCGGGGAGACATCATCAACATCTATCAGGTTCCTAATAAAAAATCTCATCTCCTTGCAATTTCCATTATTTGACATTTGCCTCTCGTTTTCATCTCCCCCACTTCTAAAACATTTTTGCGAAAAGCACAAAAATATTTGCCTTTTTGTTCGTTTGCTATCTTTGCTTGTGTTGCCATGTGCCTTCTATTTGCTTGCTAAAAGTCTATTGATATGGATCCTCATCCACTTGCTAATCTTTTCAAAAGATCCAATTATGATGAACCGATTGTAGTGAATTGAGTTTACTAGATTATCTTTATGAAGTTTTGCTTGAGATTCGTGAATCTGAAAATTGTGATGAAGTGCTAAAAGAAGAAATTTATAAAGTGATTCATGATAGCTCCTTGGATGAAAAGCATGATTGCAATGATGTAATTATAAATTCTATTAATGTCAATTGTTCTAATAATATGCAAAACCCCAAGATTGGGGATGCTAATATTGCTATGTCCACTACTTATTGCAATGATCATGATTGGGGTGATTATGATTCTTATGATCTTGAAAATTTATTTAGACCTCATGATGAATATGCTTGCGATAATATTAAAACTGGTTTTGGAAGAGTGTCAACTTTAGCTAAAAATAATCCCACATATTTGGAGAGTGTTCAATCTTATGAATTTTTGGATAAAAGTGGGCTTGCAGAGGTCATGACTTCATTTGATGATAATCCCACTATTTTGGAAGAGTGTCAACTTTGCATGCATTTGGATCATGAAGAGAAAATGTTATGTGATAGCTATATTGTTGAGTTTTATTATGATCCCACATGTAATTATTATGAGAGAGGGAAATATGGTTGTATAAATTTTCATGTTACTAAGTTACCTCTCGTTATGCTAAGATCGCTATTGTTTCTTTCTTCTTCCTTGCATATGTTACATATTTCTTGTCATGACAATTTGTTTACCTACAAAATGCCCATGCATAGGAAGTATGTTATACTTAAATGTGTTTGTCACGAGTTTTACGATGCTCTCTTTATGCTTCAATTCTTGTATTTCATGTTAGCATCGTTAAAATTCCAAGCCTATCTTAATGGCTATAAAAAAAGAGCTTGTTGGGAGGCAACCCAATGAATAAAATAAATTTTCTTTTTTTATTTTTCTTTCTATTCTTGAGTGTTTACACAATTATGCTACTCTTATGATTGTGTTTTTTATATTTTAGTTAGTGTTTGTGCCAAGCAAATCCTTTGGGATCATGTTTGGTGATAGTTGATTTGATCTTGTTGAAAAACAGAAACTTTTGTGTCCAGTAGTAGGATTTTGTAAAATCACAGAAGTGACGAACAATTCTGAAGTTTTTACACAAGATCGATATAAAAATTGCTTACGTTTTCCTAATTTTTCAGAATTTTTTGAGTTATATAAGTATGGTTAGAGTTTAGATTACTACAGACTGTTCTGTTTTTGACAGATTCTGTTTTCGTTGCATTGTGTGCTTATTTTGATGAATCTATGGATTGTATTGAACGGTATAAGCCATGGTAAAGTTAGAATACAGTAGGTATAATGCAATAATAAAATATGAATGGGTTTGCTACAATACTTAGAGTGGTGATTTGCTTTATTATACTAACGGATCTCACGAAGGTTTTGTTAAGCTTTGTGTGATTGAAGTTTTCATATTTTGGGTGAGATCACGATGGATGAAGAAATAAGGAGTGAAAAGAGCCTAAGCTTGGGGATACCCATGGGACCCTAAGTTAATATTCAAGGAGAACCAAGCAACTAAGCTTGGGGATGCCCTGGATGGCATCCCCTCTTTCTTCTAACAACCATCGGTAATTTTACTTGGAGCTATATTTTTATTCGTCACATATCATGAGTTTTGCTTGGAGCGTCTTATATTATATGAGTCTTTGCTTGTTTTAATTTTTAGTTTGCCACATCTATCCTTGCTGGACACACCTATTTGAGAGAGCCAAAATTATGCTATGTTTTGTTAGAATTGCTCTATGTGCTTCACTTAAATTTTTTGAGCCATGGAATTGCTCTAGTGCTTCACCTATATCTTTTTGAGCACAGTGTCATTTAATATTTTTGAAGAAATCCTCTCATGCTCCACATAGATTTATTTGAGAGTTAGTAAATTTTTTGAAGAAATTCTCTCATGCTTCACTTATATTATTTTGAGAAAAGAAATTTTTTATGCTCATGTTCTTCACTTAAATTTGTTTGAGCTTGCCAAAACCAATTGCAATATATCAAACTAGTCCCAAAGTGATAGATATTCAAGAGGGATATAATAAAAACTTTCATGAAGATCATTGGACAAAATAAACTTGATTCTTTGTAATAGTTTTGAGACATGTTGATAGTAAATATGTGAGTCAGTTGGTGAGTAATTGTGCTTTAGTAAGAATATTGGTATTAAGGTTTGTGATTCCCTATGCAAGCACGAAAGTCAATAGTTATGCAATGAAATTACGTCCTACTTAAGGTGCATTATTCGGTGTTAGTTATGCTTAACACTTGTTTATGACAATTTTCGTTTCTTGGTTGGTTGCTTCTCAATCTTTTTGCTAGCCTCCACTTGTACTAAGTAGAAATACTACTTGTGCATCCAAAATCCTTAAACCCAGTTTTGCCATATGAGTCCACCATACCTACCTATATGTGGTATTTTAGTGCCGTTCTAAGTAAATTTGTATGTGCCATCTCTAATTTTCAAAATGAATTTCCTTTTTGTGTGCATGTATCGCTCATGAAGCGGCAGGGGGTGGCCAATATTTTCCATGCTAGATGTGTTATTCTCAAGATGAGTGTTTATTCAATTGTCATTGCACGAGAGTACGGCGGTAATAGGGATGCCCAGTCCTGAAATGAACAAGAAATTTACTTTATATTCTCAAATAATAAATTCATTGGAAAGTGTTGGTATGGATGGCACCCATGGATACGGCTAGTCGTGGAGTGTGAAAGTATGGTGGAAAAAGGAATAAACTTTATTTTATGTTTGGGAACCGCCTATGATATATCTAGCATGGAAAATGTTGGGAATTACTCGATCATTTTCGTTGACGGGAAAAGCAGCCCTCTAAAAAAATTCTCTAAATTTAAGCTTTGAGCTCTGGCGCCTCTACAAATCTCTACTTCCCTCTGCGAAGGGCCTATCTATTTACTTTATGCAATTTTTATTTTTATTTTTATTTGAGTCTCCATCTTCTCTTATAAAGCACCAACTAGGGAGCACTATGATCATACTTGTGCATTGGATGTAACTAATATTCGAGTGTGTTTTGCGAATGGATCAATGATTGAGCATGATGGGCTAGGGATAACTTTCTTTTGGTGTTGTTATTTTGAAAGATATGGTTGCTTGTTGATATGCTTGAGTATTGATGTCTTCATGTAAAATATAGACTATTGCTTTGAATCATCTAAAAGTCCAAATGTCCATGCTACAAAAGAAAAAGAATATGTGATGAACATGTTAGGCAGCATTCCACATAAAAAATTATGTTTTTATCATTTACCTACTCGAGGAGGAGCAGGAATTAAGCTTGGGGATGCTGATATGTCTCCAACGTATCTATAATTTTTATTGTTCCATGCTGTTATAATATTATTCTTGGATGTTTTATATTATTCTTATAGGAACTTTATATCATTTTTTGGGACTAACCTATTGACATAGTGCCAAGTGCCAGTTGCTGTTTTTTGCTTGTTTTTTACTTCGCAGAATATCCATATCAAACGGAATCCAAATGCAGCGAAACTTTTTGGAGATTTTTTTTAGACCAGAAGACAACTTGGGAGCCAAGGAAGCACCGAAGAGGAGGACCGTGGGGCCCACAAGACAAACGGGCGCGCTTGGAGGACCAGGCGCGCCCTGGTGGGTTGTGGGGCCCACAGGGGTCTCCTCCACCGCCTCTCAGCTCTATAAATACCCAAATATTCCAGAAACCCTAGGGGAGTCGACGAAACACAATTCCAGCCGCCGCAAGTTCCAGAACCACGAGATCCAATCTAGAGCCCTATTCTGGCACTCTGCCGGAGGGGAACACGATCACGAAGGGGTTCATCATCCTCATTGGTGCCTCTCCGATGATGCGTGAGTAGTTCACCATAGACCTACGGGTCGGTAGGCAGTAGCTAGATGGCTTCTTCTCTCTTTTTTATTATCAATACAATGGTCTCTTGGAGATTTATTTGATGTAATGACTTTTTGCTGTGTGTTTGTTGGGATCCGATGAAGTTTGAGTTTATGATCAGATCTATATCCATGAATATTATTTGAGTCTTCTTTGATCTCTTTTATGCATGATTATTTCTAGCCTCGTATTTCTTCTCTGAATCTTTGGTTTAGTTAGGCCAACTAGATCAATTTTCCTTGCCATGGGAAGGGGTGCTTTGTGATGGGTTCGATCTTACGGTGTCCTCACCCAGTGACAGAAGGGGTAGCGAGGCACGTATGTATCGTTGCTATTAAGGATAACAAGATTGGTCTATTCCTACATGAATAGATCTTGTCTACATCATGTCATTGTTCTTATTGCATTCCGTTTCTCCATGAACTTAATACACTAGATGCATGCTGGATAGCGATCGATGTGTGGAGTAATAGTAGTAGATGCAGAATCGTTTCGGTCTACTAATCTTGGACATGATGCCTATATTCATGATCATTGCCTTGGATATCGTCATAATTATTTGTTCTTCTATCATTTACCCAACAGTAATTTGTTTACCCACCGTATGCTATTTTCTCGAGAGAAGCAACTACTGAAATCTACGGCCGCCGGGTCTATCTTTTATCATATTTCTCTCAGATCTATCTTTTATCATATTAGTTTTTAGATCTATTATTACAAAAACCCAAAAATACCTTGCTGCACTTTTTCTTTACTTATTTTATTTCATGTTTCATTCAGATCTATTTATCCAATCTCAGACAGATTAATCTATCTTTTTACAAAGGAGGGATTGACAACCCCTCTTATGCATCGGGTTGCAAGTATTTGTTCTTTGTGTGCAGGTACCGTTTACATAGTGTTGCTTGGTTCTCCTACTAGATCGATACCTTGGTTTCATAACTGAGGGAAATACTTACCATAGCTGTGCTGCATCATCCCTTCCTCTTTGAGGAAATACCGACGCAGTCTCAAGCCATGTCAGCGATATGCAGACGAACGGAAACGTTTCTCTGGGAATCACTGTGTGGGATGTACCTACGAATGGAAATGATTGGGCCTGTATAGTTGTATGTGATGGCGAGCCCGATCGCACACGAGCTCATTTTGCCCATCGTGTGTGACCGGAGGGCCTATCCCCGACGGTTTCTTGGTCGTGTGGGAAGGACCCACCCTATCGCCCACACTCACTAGGCGACGGTTTAAAATGCCATCGCGGAAAGGGGTTAAAAACCGTTTGTATAGCAGCTCGTTGTACCAGTGTATGATCAAACAATAAAGACTCATGCACAATGTATCGGAGAAACAACAGAGGCCCCGAGTTTCGGGGATGCTGACTTTATTAATATTGATCATAAAAGATATATACACAGAGGTATGTACAAAAGTTTGAGCCAGTGGCTCTTAGTGTAGTAAGGATGGAGATGAGCAATGTTCCAAGGCCTGTTGGTCTCCTCCTCAGATGTACATGACTTCTTATGTTCACGTATGTTAATCAGATAATATGCCCCGTTGTTGAGGTTTTTGCTGATGACAAAAGGCCCTTCCCAAGGCGGTGAGGGCTTATGTATACCGGCATGATCTTGTATCAGTCGGAGCACAAAGTCGCCCTCCTGGAAAGTACGGCTCCGAACTCTACGGCTGTGACAGGGACGTAGGTCTTGCTGATATATTGCTGATCTTGATGCTGCAAAGTGACGTTCCTCCTCCAGAGTATCAAGGGAGTCCTGTCGAGCCTGCTCATTATCTTCTTCAACATAAGCCGCCACTCTGGGGGAATCATGACAAATATCGCTTGGTAGCACTGCTTTAGCAACATAAACCATGAAAAAAGGCGTATAACCAGTTGACCTGTTGGGGGTAGTCCGTATACTCCAAAGGATAGAAGGAAGCTCCTCAACACAACAACCTGGAGTACGCTCAAGAGGGACCATAAGTCTGGGCTTGAGGCCTCGTAAAATCTCTTGGTTAGCACGTTCTGCCTGGCCATTGGACTGAGGGTCTGCCATAGAGGCTACGTCAAGCCGGATGTGCTCTTGCTGACAAAACTTTTTCGTGGATCCTTTGGACAAGTTAGTCCCATTATCAGTGATGATGTTGTGTCGATAGCCAAAACGAAAGATCAACTTCTTCACAAACTTGACTGATCCTTCTGCATCGCAATTACTGATAGGCTCCGCTTCAACCCACTTGGTGAATTTATCAACAGCCACGAGAAGATGAGTTTTCTTGTCCTTGGATCATTTGAACGGACCAACCATATCAAGCCCCCATACTGCAAAAGGCCAAGTGATGGGAATCATCCGAAGGTCCTGAGCCGGTACATGAGCCTGACGTGCGAACTTCTGACATCCATCACACTTGCATACGATATGCTCAGCATCTGCATGAGCCATGAGCCAATAAAAATCGTGTCAAAATGCCTTTGCAACCAAGGATCTTGAGCCGGCATGCTCACCACAGTCACCGAAGTGGATCTCATTGAGGATCTCACAGCACTCATCAGGGGAGACGCAACATTGAAAAACACCGGTGATGCTTCTTCTGTGCAACTCTCCATGGACAATGGTCATGGAATTAGAACAGTGAACGATCTGACAAGCAATAAGTTCATCCTCAGGGAGCTCGCCTCGAGTCAGGTACGCCAGATAAGGAACCGTCCAATTTGGGGTGGCACGAAGAGCCGCCACAACTACGCCTCCAGGACAGGTACAGCCAAATTTTCTTCAGATGGCAATTTGACAGAAGGATTATGGAGTACATCAAGGAAAACATTGGGAGGAGCCGGCTTACGTTGAGAACCAAGACGCGACAATGCATCAGCCACCTCGTTGAGTTGCCTATCAATGTGATCCACTTCATAACCGTTGAAGTGACATGCGATGTTGGTCACTGCCTATCGATAAGCCACCATGAGGGGATCCTTGGAGTCCCACTTTCCAGAAACTTGCTAAGCAACCAAATCGGAGTCTCCAAGGCATCTACCCGGCTAAGGTTCATCTCCTTAGCCATACAAAGACCATGGAGGAGGGCTTCGTACTCAGCTGCATTGTTAGTACAGGGAAACATGATCCTCAGAACATAACAAAATTTATCACCTCATGGGGAAGATAAGATAACTCCAGCCCCCGAGCCCTCCAACTGCCTGGAACCATCAAAATGAATAGTCCAATAAGTGTTATCCGGCTTGTATTCGGGAATTGAAGTTCAGTCCAATCGTTGATGAAGTCCACCAATGCTTGAGACTTAATAGCTGTCTGAGGCACATATTTCAAATGATGTGGCCCCAACTCAATTGCCCACTTAGCAACCCTTCCTGTGGCTTCCCTATTTTGGAAGATGTCTCTCAACGGGGCAGAACTAACCACAGTAATAGGGTGCTCCAGAAAATAATGTTTCAGCTTGCGACTCGCCATGAAGACCCCCAAAACCAGCTTCTGCCAATGTGGATATCTCTGCTTGGATTCTGTCAAAACTTCACTGACATTGTAGAATGGCCTTTGAACTGGATATTCTTTCTGATACGTCTCCAACATATCTATAATTTTTGCTTGTTCCATGCTGTTATATTATCATTCTTGGATGTTTTACAATCATTTTATAGCAACTTTATATCATTTTTTGGGACTAACCTATTGACATAGTGCCTAGTGCCAGTTGCTGTTTTTTGCTCGTTTTTTACTTCGCAGAATATCAGTACCAAACGGAGTCCAAACGCAGCGAAACTTTTTGGAGAATTTTTATGGACCAGAAGGAACAACTTGGGCCAAAGAAGTACCAGCGGGGTGCCCCAAGAGGGGCACAACCAACCTGGGCGTGCCTGTGGGCCCAGGCGCGCCCTGGTGGGTTGTGCCCACCTCGGTGGCCTCCCGCACCGCCTCTTCGCCCTATAAATACCCAAATATTCCAAAAACCCTAGGGGAGTCGACGAAACACAATTCCAGCCGCTGCAAGTTCCAGAACCACGAGATCCAATCTAGACACCATCACGGAAGGGTTCATCATCCTCATTGGTGCCTCTCCGATGATGCCTGAGTAATTCATTGTAGACCTACGGGTCCGTAGGCAGTAGCTAGATGGCTTCTTCTCTTTTTTTGATTCTCAATACAATGATCTCTTGGAGATCTATTTGATGTAACTCTTTTTGCGGTGTGTTTGTTGGGATCCGATGAACTTTGAGTTTATGATCAGATCTATATCCATGAAAGTTATTTGAGCTCTTTGATCTCTTTTATGCATGATTACTTATAGCCTTGTATTTCTTCTTCAAATCTTTGGTTTAGTTAGGCCAACTAGATCAATTTTTCTTGCCATGGGAAGAGGTGCTTTGTGATGGGTTCGATCGTGCGGTGTTCTTTCCGAGTGACAGAAGGGGCAGCAAGACACACATGTATCGTTGCTATTAAGGATAACAAGGTGGGGGCTATTCCTACATGAATAGATCTCGTCTACATCATGTCATCATTCTTATTGCATTACTCTGTTTCTCCATGAACTTAATACACTAGATGCATGCTGGATAGCGGTCGATGTGTGGAGTAATAGTAGTAGATGTAGGCATGAGTCGGTCTACTAATCTTGGACGTGATGCCAATATAATGATCATTGCTTGGATATCATCATAATTATTTGATGTTCTATCAATTGCCCAACAATAATTTGTTTACCCACCATATGCTATTTTCTTGAGAGAAGCCACTAGTGAAATGTATGGCCCCCGGGTCTATTCTTTATCATATTTGCTTCGAGATCTATTTTTATTCGCTTTTATTTTCAGATCTATTATACCAAAAACCCAAAAATACCTTGCTGCACTTTTTTTGCTATTTATTTTATTTCTCCTTTTATCGAGAGCTATTTATCCAATCTATACAAATTTTATCCCGTCAACTTGACAATTTCTAGCACCATTACCCGTAGAGGGATTGACAACCCCTCCTAATCGTCGGGTTGCAAGTATTTGTTATTTGTGTGCAGGTACCGTTTACATAATGTTGCTTGGTTCTCCTACTAGATTGATACCTTGGTTTCATAACTGAGGGAAGTACCTACCTTAGCTGTGCTACAACATCCCTTCCTCTTTAGAGAAATACTGACATAGTTCAAGCGACATCAAAAGGAATTTCTGGCGCCCTTGCCGGGGAGACATCATCAACATCTATCAGTTTCCTAATCACAAATGTCATCTCCTTGAAATTACATTATTTTCCATTTGCCTCTCGTTTTCATCTTCCCCACTTCACAAAAATTTGCCTTTTTTTTTCATTTGCCTTTTTCTCGTTCGATCTTTTGTTTGCTTGTGTTGCCATGTGCCTTCTATATGCTTGCATCTTCGCTTGCTAAAAATCTATTGATATGGATCCCCATCCACTTGCTAATCTTTTTAAAAGATCCAATCACGATGAACCAATTGCTAGTGAGTTGAGTGCACTAGATTATCTTTATGAAGTTTTGCTTGAGATTCATGAATCTAAAAATTATGATGAAGAAATTTATGAAGTGATTCATGATAGCTCCTTGAATGAAAAGCATGATTGCAATGATTTTACTATAAATTCTATTAATGTCAATTGTGCTAATAATATGCAAAACCCCAAGCTTGGGGATGCTAATTTTGCTATATCCACTACTTATGGCAATGATCATGATTGGGGTGATTCTACTTATGATATTGAAAATTTATGTAAGCCTCATGATGAATATAATATTGATAATAATGTTTGCAATAATATTAAAAGTGGGTTTGGAAGAGCGTCAACTTTAGGTAAAATTAATATCATATATTTAGAGAGTGTTCAATCTTACAATTTTTTTTATGAAAGTGGGTTTGGAGAGGTCATGACTTTAGTTGATGTTAATCCCACTATTTTGGAAGATTTTAAAACCTTTATGCATGTGGACCATGGAGATAAAATTTCATATGACAGCTATATTGTTGAATTTGATTATGATACTACATGTAATTATTACGAGAGAGGAAAATATGGCTGTAGAAATCTTCATGTTAATAAATTACCTCTCTTCATGTTGAGATTGTTATTGTTTATTTCTTCTTACTTGCATATGCTAGATATTTCATGTCTTGATAATTTGTTTTCTTATAAAATACCTATGCATCGGAAGAGAGTTAGACTTAGATGTGTTTGTGACATGTTTCATGATGCTCTCTTTGTGTTTCAATTATTATCTTTTATGTGAGCATCAATAAAATCTTATGCCTAGCTAGGGGCATAAAACGATAGCGCTTGTTGGGAGGCAGCCCAATGAATAAAATTTATTTTTGCCTTTTTCTTTCTGTTCTTGAGTGTTTGCACAATTATGCCAGTGTTATGATTTTGTTTTTTATGTTTTAATTAGTGTTTGTGCCAAGTAAAGCCTTTGGGATAGCTTTGGTGATAGTTGATTTGATCTTGTTGAAAAATAGAAACTTTTGCATTTAGTAATGTAATTGTCTAAATTCACAGAAGCGACGCAAAATTCTGAATGTTTTACACACGATTGATATACAAATTTCCTCTTTTTTCCTAATGTTTCAGCGTTTTTGGAGTTACAGAAGTATTAGAAAAATTCGCATCTTTACAAACTGTTCTGTTTTTGACAGATTCTGTTATCTTTGCATTGTGTGCTTATTTTGATGATTCTATGGATTGTATCGGGGGGTATAAGTTATGGTAAAGTTAGAATACAGTAGATATAATGCAATAACAAAATTTGAATGGGTTTTCTACAGTACTTAAAGTAAAGATTGGTTTTCTTATACTAACGGATCTCACGAAGGTTTTGTTAATTTTTGTGTGATTGAAGTTTTCAAGTATTGGGTGAGATCACGATGGATGAAGAAATAAGGAGTAAGAAGAGCCTAAGATTGGGGATGCCCCATGGCACCCCAAGTTAATATTCAAGGAGAACCAAGCAACTAAGCTTGGGGATGCCCCGGAAGGCATCCCCTCTTTCTTGTAACGACCATCGGTATTTTACTGGGAGTTATATTTTTATTCGTCACATATCATGAGTTTTGCTTGGAGCGTCTTGTATTATATGAGTCTTTTCTTATTTTGCTTTTTAGTTTGTCATAAGTATCCTTGCTGGACACACCTATTTGAGAGAGCCAAAATTATTCTATGATTTGTTAGAATTGCTCTATATGCTTCACTTAAATTTTTTTGAGCTATGGAATTGCTCTAGTGCTTCACTTATATCTTTTTGATCATGTTGTGCCTTAATATTTTTGAAGAAATGCTCTCATGCTTCACTTAGATTAATTTGATAGTTAGTAAATGTTTGAAGAAATTCTCTCATGCTTCACTTATATTATTTTGAGAGACGACAAATTTTATGCTCATGTTCTTCACTTAGATTTGTTTGAGCTTGTCAAAAGCAATTGCAACATATTAAACTAGTCCCAAAGTGATAGATATTCAAGAGGGATATAATAAAAAATTTCATGAAGATCATTGGAAAAAATAAAATTGATTCTTTATAATAGTTAGGAGATATGATGATAGTGATATGTGAGTCATGTTGGTGAGTAATTATGCTTTAGTAAGAATATTGGTGTTAAGGTTTGTGATTCCATATGCAAGCACGAAAGTCAATAGTTATGCAATGAAATTACATCCTACTTGTGGTGCATTATTCGGTGTTAGTTATGATTAATGCTCGCTTATGTGATTTTTCGTTTCTTGGTTGGTTGCTTCTCAATATTTTTGCTAGCCTCCACTTGTACTAAGTAGAAATACTACTTGTGCATCCAAAATCTTTAAACCCAGTTTTGCCATGTGAGTCCACCATACCTACCTATATGCGGTATTCCAGTGCCGTTCTAAGCAAATTCATATGTGCCATCTCTAATTTTCAAAATAAATTTCCTTTTTGTGTGCTCGTACCGCTCATGAAGCGGCAGGGGGTGGCCAATATTTTCCATGCTAGATGTGTTATTCTCAAGATGAGTGTTTATTCACTTATCATTGCACGAGAGTGCGACGGTAATAGGGATGCCCAGTCCCAAAATGAAAAAGAAATTTACTTTATGTTGTCAAATAATAAATTTCTTGGAAAGTGTTGGTATGCAGGGCACCCGTGGATACAGCTAGCCATGGATTGTGAAAGAATGGTGGAAAAAGGAATAAACTTTATTTTCTGTTTGGGAACCGCCTATGATATATCTAGCATGGAAAGTGTTGGGAATTACTCGGTCGTTTTCGTTGACGGGAAAAGTATGCCTCTCAAAAAAAATTATCTCTCAATTTAAGCCTTGAGCTCTGGCACCTCTACAAATCCCTACTTCCCTTTGCGAAGGGCCTATCTATTTACTTTATGCAATTTTTATTTTATTTGAGTCTCCATCTTCTCTTATAAAGCACCAACTAAGGGGCACTATGATCGTACTTGAGCATTGGGTATAGCTAATATGCGAGTGTGTTTCATGAATGGATCAATGATTGAGCATGATGGGCTAGGGATAACTTTCTTTAGTATTGATATTTTGAAAGACATGGTTGCCTGTTGATATGCTTTGAGTATTGAAATCTTCATGTCAAAACTAGACTATTGCTTTGAACCATATAAAAGTCCATATGTCCATGCTACAAAAGAAAAGAATATGTGATGAACATGTTAGGCAGCATTCCACATCAAAAAAATTGTTTTTATCATTTAACTACTCGAGGACGAGTAGGAATTAAGCTTGGGGATGCTGATACATCTCCAACGTATCTATAATTTTTGCTTGTTCCATGTTGTTATATTATCATTCTTGGATGTTTTACAATCATTTTATAGCAACTTTATATCATTTTTTGGGACTAACCTATTGACATGGTGCACACTGTCAGTTGCTGTTTTTGCTTGTTTCTCACTTCGCAGAATATCAGTACCAAACGGAGTCCAAACGTAGCGAAACTTTTTGGAGATTTTTTATGGACCAGAAGGAATAACTTGGGCCAAAGAAGTACTAGAGGGGTGCCCTGAGGGGGCACAACCCACCTGGGCACGCCTGGGAGCCCAGACGCGCCTTGGTGGGTTGTGCCCACCTCGGTGGCCTCACGCACCACCTCGTCACCCTATAAATACCCAAATATTCCAAAAACCCTAGGGGAGTCGACGAAACACAATTCCAGCCGCCGCAAGTTCCAGAACCACGAGATCCAATCTTGACACCATCACGGAGGGGTTCATCATCCTCATTGGTGCCTCTCCGATGATGCGTGAGTAGTTCATTGTAGACGTACGGGTCCGTAGGCAGTAGCTAGATGTCTTCTTCTCTCTTTTTGATTCTCAATACAATGGTCTCTTGGAGATCTTTTGATGCAACTCTTTTTGCGATGTGTTTGTTGGGATCCGATGAAATTTGAGTTTATGATTAGATCTATATCCATGAAAATTATTTTAGTTCTTTGATCTCTTATATGCATGATTACTTATAGCCTCGTATTCCTTCTTCGAATCTTTGGTTTAGTTAGGCCAACTAGATCGATTTTTCTTGCCATGGGAAGAGGTGCTTTTGTGATGGGTTCGATCGTGCGGTGTTCTTTCCCAGTGACAGAAGGGGCAGCAAGACACGCATGTATCATTGCTATTAAGGATAACAAGATGGGGGCTATTCCTACATGAATAGATCTCGTCTACATCATGTCATCGTTCTTATTGCATTACTCCGTTTCTCCATGAACTTAATACACTAGATGCATGCTGGATAGCGGTCGATGTGTGGAGTAATAGTAGTAGATGTAGGCAGGAGTCGGTCTACAAATCCTGGACGTGATGCCTATATAATGATCATTGCCTGGATATCGTCATAATTATTTGATGTTCTATAAATTGCCCAACAGTAATTTGTTTACCCCCCATATGCTATTTTCTTGAGAGAATCCACTAGTGAAATATACGGCCCCGGGTCTATTCTTTATCATATTTGCTTCGAGATCTATTTTTATTCGCTTTTATTTTTAGATCTATTATACCAAAAACCCAAAAATACCTTGCTGCATTTTTTTTGCTATTTATTTTATTTCACATTTTAGCGAGAGCTATTTATCCAATCTATACAAATTTTGTCCCGTCAACTTGACAATTTCTTGCATCGTTACCCGTAGCGGGATTGACAACACCTCCTAATCGTCGGGTTGCAAGTATTTGTTATTTGTGTGCAAGTACCGTTTACATAGTGTTGCTTGGTTATCCTACTGGATTGATACCTTGGTTTCATAACTGAGGGAAATACCTACCGTAGCTGTGCTGCATCATCCCTTCCTCTTTGGGGAAATACCGACGTAGTTCAAGCGACATCATTTTCCCAGCCTCCGTGTGCTCCACGACAACTGCAACACTTACTGCTTTGTATTGGCAGCAATGTACAGGAGCATAGGCTCTTTGTCGATAGGGCGGCCAAGACAGGCGGCTCAGGCAACTGCTTCTTGAGGGCTTCAAAAGCTTTATCCGCCGCATCACTCCAGATGAAGTTGTCAGTCTTTTTCAGCATCTGATATAGAGGGATTGCCTTTTCACCGAGGCGGCTGATGAACCAGCTCAAAGCAGTTATACGACCCGTCATTCGCTGAACATCATTGATGTTGGCCGGCTTGGCATGGGAAGTCACCACCTTGATTTTCTCTGGATTAGCTTCGATGCCTCGTTCAGACAGCAGAAAACCCAACAATTTGCCTGCTGGAACTCCAAAAACACACTTGGTCGGGTTAAGCATCATCTTGTACCGCCGAAGGTTGTCAAAGGTCTCCTTGAGATCAACAAGCAAAGTTTCCTTCTTCTGAGATTTGACGACGATATCGTCAACATAAGCATGAACATTACGCCCAATCTGATTGTGAAAACAACTCTGCACGCAGCGCTAATAAGTCGCGCCTGCACTCTTAAGCCCAAAAGGCATCGAAACATAGCAGAAAGCCCCAAAGGGTGTGATGAAGGCCGTCTCCTCCTGGTCCTCAATAGCCATCTTGATCTGATGATAGCCGGAGTAAGCGTCTAGGAAACATAAACTCTCACACCCAGCCGTGGAATCGATGATCTGATCAATGCGGGGGAGGGAAAACGGGTCTTTGGGACAAGCTTTGTTGAGATCTGTGTAATCAACACACATGCGCCAAGTGTCGTTCTTCTTGAGGACAAGCACTGAATTGGCCAGCCACTCAGGATGAAATACTTCCATGATGAACCAGACGGCTAGGAGCTGGGCCACTTCTTCCCCAATAGCCTTGCGCCCCTCCTCGTTAAAACGACAGAGGTATTACTGTACTGGTTTCATCTTAGGATCAACATTAAGGTGGTGCTCAGCAAATTCTCTTAGTACACCAGGCATGTCAGAGGGTTTCCATGCAAAGATGTCCCTATTCTCACGGATGAGTTCGATGAGTGCACTTTCCTATTTGGGATCCATGTCAGTCCCAATAGTGAACTGTTGAGATGAGTCGCCCGGAGTGAAGTCAACCTGTTTTGTGTGCTTAGCCGACTTAAACTTGAGTGGGGGTCAGACTCTGTGGTGGGCTTCTTCAAGGACGTCATATCAGCCGGGTCAACATTGGATGTGTAAAATTTCAACTCCTTCACGGCGCAGGACGACTCAGCATAAGCCGCGTCCCCTTGTTCATACTCACGAGCAATTTTCCTGTTACCATCGACTGTGATAGTGCCCCTTGGCCCAGGCATCTTGAGCTTGAGATACACATAATAGGGCCGAGCCATAAAACGAGCATACGCTGGCTGCCTAAACAAAGCATGATATGGGCTCTTGATCTTGACCACTTCGAATGTCAGAAACTCTGTTCTGTAGTTGTACTCATCGCCAAATGCAACCTCTAGTTTGATCTGCCCGATGGGATATGCAGATTTTCTGGGGACAATTCCTTGGAAAACAGTCGAGGAAGACGAGAGTTGCTTTTCTGACAAGTTCATACGTCTGAACGTATCATAGTACAGGATGCTGATGCTGCTTCCTCCATCCATCAGTACTTTTGTGAGCTTATATCCATCAACTTGAGGCGCCACCACCAAAGCTAGGCCACCAGGATTTTCGACCCGGGGTGGATGATCAGCCCTACTCCAAATGACTGGTTGCTCTAACCAATTCAAATACTCAGGAACCGCCGGCTCAACCAAATTAACGACACGCTTCTGAACTTTGCTATCCCGCTTGCACGTACTAGTGGTAAAGACATGATATTGACCATTGTTCAACTCCTTAGGATTACTTTGAAAACCTGTCTGGTTGCTCTGCTGATGATTGCCTTGACCTGAACGCTGGTGTCCAGCCCCACTGTTACCAGTTCCTTGATATCCAGGACCTGAGCCGCCCGGGCCCTGATAACTCGGGTTTTGATAGTTACCAGATGAGCAGCCCCCTGGGAAATTTGAGCCGCCGGACCCTGGTTGTCCGGGGTTGCCACCACCACCACCACCTTGATGGTTCTGATAGACCTGATTGCGGTAAGCCTGCATGATATGACAGTTTTCCCAGGAATGACTTGCCGGCCTATCCGAAGTACTATGCTTGGGACACGGAGCTTTGAGGGCTTCCTAGCAATTACGAGCTTTATTTGCATTGAGCGACCTCCCAGAATTATTCTGTCTCTGGCATTTATAACCAGTATTAGTATTGGCGACGAGATCTGAGCCGCCCTCCGGGTGTTTACATTTGACACCATTGTTCTGATTGCTATGGCTACCAGCATACCCAGAGTTGTTCTACTGCTGTCCTTTGCCGCCACCATTCTTCTTTCCCTTGTTAGTTTGATCATCATCCGGGTTAGGATCCTTCATGGTATCTGACTCGATGTATCTGGTGAGGACATCCATGAGTTTGCCCATGTCCTGAACCGTCCGCTTGAGTCGCCCGAGCTTCTGAACGAGGGGTCAAAATGACAGTTTTTCTCCAAGATCAATCAAGACAGCTTGAGCTACTAATATGCCGTCTGAGGAGTGGATGATGTCCGCGACCCGGAAAGACTAATGATGAGCTGAATCGCCCTCGCGCTGAACACAATGATGTAAATCAGCAATGGTCATAGGACGCTTGCAGGTTCCCTGGAAGTGTTTGATGAAGCGCGCCTTCAACTCCGCCCAAGTGTTGATGGAGTTAGGTGGCAAGTTCTTCAGCCAGGTATGAGCAGGCCCTTCCATCATCATAGTCAAATACTTGGCACAGACCGCGTCACTAATGTCCAGCATGTCCATAGCAATTTCATAACTCTCAATCCAAGCCGCCGGCTCAAGGTCAGGCGTGTAGTTGGAAACCTTCCGAGGACCTTTGAAATCCTTAGGCATACGCTCGTTGCATAGAGCCGGTACCAGGCATGGTATCTCGATGGTTCGCGTGCTCGATCCAACACCTTGCAAGGACAAGGGGGGTCAGAGGAGGCGACTGATGAGCCTCCGCGTGGGCTGCCTCTGCCTCTTGTCGTGCCCGAGCCGTTTTGACGATCTCCTGGGCATCCAAAGCCCCCTGCAGGAGCGTGTCATGCTACTGCTCGCGTTGCCGTCGGGCATTGCTAGAAACGGCTGGCGACTCAACGTGGCGGCTCCGCTTGCGGCTTGGGTGCGGGGTAGAGTGGAGCCGTTGCTGACTGTAAGAATAATTCGCCTGTTGAGCGACCACAGTTTTTAACAGTTCGATGGCGTGCAAAGCTTCTCTCTCCACCGGGGTATTTCCTGTGATCGGAAGCGCGACAAGGTTAGTAGCCGCTGCCACTAGGTTATCGACTGGGTTGGAAAAGTGACCCGCCGGCGTCATGAAGCGATCCGGAGTTGTCCGAACGGGCGGCGGGTGGCGAGACTGAGCCGGAGATGGCCTACCATTGCCATTTTATGGTACGACCCGGTTCAACTGGGGTATAACCGGTGCCGCGGGGGTCTTCGTCCCGGCGCCTGGTGCAGGCATGTTGAACAGACATGCCCCCTCAAAATCAGGGGGTAAATGACTCTCATGGCGTCTCCTATGAACCGCCTTAGAGGCATGCTAACGGAGGCCCAGATGCCTTGCCTCTGTCCTCAGGCCCTCTGTTTCATTATGGATTTGGGTTTGTAACTGTACCATGCGAGCACTCTCAGCGTTGATGTCCTCCTAACCTTTAGTCATCTGCTCACGGATTTTAGCTACCTCTGCATTGCGCTCTTTCTGGTTCTCCGCCAATGAATGCGACTCGAGGAGACAGAGTACCCGTACTCGATCTTGCCGAAGGGGACCCGGTACCCGTACTCGATCGAGTCGGCCTCAGGGCCCCAGCCTGAATAGTCGATGTAGAGCTTGCCGCGGCGACTCTTGATCATGCGGTCGATCTTGTATCCCTCAATCCCTGGGAGTGCTCCCTCCAAAAGAACTCAACACCACCGAGCGATAGCCCCACGGTGGGCGCCAACTGTCGTGGTTTTGTCACGGCAGATGTCCTCGTGAAAGGACTAAGTCGTGAGGCCATCGCCGCGAGGTGGTAGCTTGAACGGGGTTGATCAAAATCGAAAGACAAGGGTTTACCCAGGTTTAGCCCCTCTCGGTGGAGGTAAAAGCCTACTCCTGCTTGATTGATATTGATGATGATGATCTCGATTACAAGGGTGCGACTTTGCTAACCTAGTACTTGAGAGCTTGTAACTTAGTCCTTTTGCTTCAGGGGCTCCCCTTTATATATAGGTTGAGGCCCTAGGCTTACAACAGAGTCCGGGTCACATTGCAACCCGTGCACTAAGAGTTTTCCAACTTTTCGTGCATCCTAAGGAAGAAAATTCCTTTGGTGTCTTGGCAGAAGCAACACTCCAGGTCCTGGGCCTCGAGTCGGCCCACCTGGCGGCTCATCCTCTGGACCTTAGTCTTCTGGGTAATCCGCATCCCACTTGTTGAGCCTTTTCTCCAAGTCGCCACAGAATGACCCGGCCCCAATGGGCGGGTCATATCATGGGGTTATATCCCTAACAAGGCACATATCGCGGCGGAAATGGCGGCGGCGGAGGCAGCTGATGCGGCAGGGCAGGCTACCGCAGACAAGGAGCCATCCGCGCCCGCGTTATGAAGAAACGGGAGCGGAGGAACACCTGCGCCCTCGCCCGAGTGCAGAATCGAGCGGCCTGTCCCATGGCCGTACTGCCACCGAAGGAGGACAGCGATGGCGAGGACAGCTCCGGCGACGAGCAGATCCGGCTTGATCCCTATTGCGTCTTTGACCGGTACTTCCGCGAGAAGGACGACAAGGGCGTCGGGAAGAGCAAGAGCAGTCCTGGATGATCTCCACCCTAGCCAAACATGTCAAATCCGGTAACATGTTTAGTGTAGTGATGAAGTAGCCGGACGATGTGTATGCATCGACGTAGTTGCATGAGTTTGTATCGATTTGAGATATGATAATTGAGGTGTCCAGATGTGGATTGCATTATTTGAGGCGTGACCAGTCAGCGTCCGCGGACGCGGTCAAACACGGCCGCGGACGTTTGAGAGACCGGATTTACCCTTCACGGCTGTAGATGCTCTAAGGCACCTAGAGTTCCAAACCCTCAGTACCAAAGAGAAAAATTATCTCCGTGCGTCAAGACGCTATCCCGAGTGACTAGCTAGGACTTTTCTACACCCTTGTCGATGTTACTACTAAGTGCTAACAGTAGAGATTAGCAGCTAAATGTCGTTGCATGCATTTGGTGATCAGCGTACTTTCAGAAACCATGTGTCTGTGAAAATATCAAATAAGAGTTTGAGAGAGAATTCATGGCAAAGCATAAGTTAGATTATAATGTTGTAAATGAAGCATTTGTTTTAAGAGTTTGGTGTAAGAGGTTGTATCCAAAGTGCATTATTCTTTTATAGTGGTACGTATATCTTGATGGTGTCGCAGCTATATTCTGAACAATTTGGAGACTTAGAAATATTGTTGTCTTTTCTAAAAATAAGATTAATGGCCCTTGTGTGCATGTTAATACGATTGTTAGATGGTTAACCGATTGGACTATATTGCAGGGAAAGCAGGAAGATCGAGAAATGCTTAGATGGGGTGTGAAGATGCTTGAGTTGATTGCTAACGAGATCTTCAAAGTGGCTCATAGCTGGCGGGTGGGGGTTGGGAGGATCATGGCGTAAAGGTGATCTGTCTCAGCTACGCTATGTCTATTACATCATCATGGCGAATGCCCTTCTTTTGCTTTATCACATGGTTGTAATGTGCTCCCTCTGTAAACAAATATAAAACCGTTTAAAGCACTAGAGGGAGTATATCCTACCAAAAAGACATTTTGCTACGTTTAGCCGTCATCATTTAAATTGAGAAAAGTATATTTTTCATCCCTTAACTTTTGGCAGAGTCTAGATTTGGTCCCTTAACTCCGAAACCGGACAAGTTGCACCCTTAATTCTTCAAACCGGTTAAGTTTCGTCCCTTGATTTGAAAGAAGCGGTATCCATGCTGAGTCAACATGGTTTTGACCAGTAGTTGGCCACGTGGCAATATTTCTCTCTCTCCTTTGTCCTTCTCGTCCTTTCTCTTGTAGACATTTTGACGAGCACTTGCAGCGAGCCTGCACTTCCACCACCTCATTGGCTGCACTTGCAGCCCTGCCGTCGGAGCCCAGCCACAGCGTCTCTGCGGCAGCTCGGTGGCTCTGCACGCAGGGCGCGGCATCATTCAGGGGAGCAGCCAACAGCATGGTGGCCAGCAGGACCACAGATGGTGGTTGCGTGCGGATAGACCGTGGCGGGGCGCAGCTCACGCGGCGGCGCGAAGCACGGAGGCTACAGAAGCGTGTGAAGAATGGTGAGCATGGCATAAGCGAGAGCGGCAAGGTCATCGGCGACATGCATGTACATGGCATAAGCTGGTGCTCACTGACCAGCCCTGATCGCACGTTGCTCTGGACTATTGCTCACCGTCTAGCTGATCGATTCACCCGCCCGCCCACATGCACGTACATGTCCTTTATCGTTTCGATCCGTTCTGGCGAGAAGAGACGAGTAGCACACATGCGCATGTCATGAGTTGCATGCGCACAAAAACGTGTCGTCCATGTTCATAAGGGAGTGGCTTCTGAGCCGCGCGCAAGCTCCATGGCGCCTCGTCATTGTCCGTTCCCGCGGCCTGGCCAGAGTGGCGCGTGGTGCCGGCGGAGGCGGCGGAGGGACGCGTCGTGGGCGTGGAGATGGGCATGGCGCTGCCGCCCGTTAGCATGGAGGTGTTCCGGAGGTCCATTCCGCCACAGGTACCTCGTGCTGCTGCCGAAGAGCTCCACTCCAGCCCTGCCAGTATGCCGGTTGCTCGTGGCGCTCTGCGCAGCTGCTACCGTGCAGGTACGCCTCCGTGTTGTCTCCGGTGCTGGTGGCGCCACAGGCGCACGCCAATTGCTCGACGAAATGTTGACCAGAGATGGGGTGGGAGAGGGGGTAAGATTGCCACATGGGCGCTGACCGGTCAAAACAGCGTTGAGTTACCACGAAAACTGCTTTTGCTGAGTCAAGGGACGAAACTTGTCCGGTTTGAAGAGTTAAGGGTGCAACTCGTCCGGTTTTAGAGTTGAGGGACCAAATCTAGACTTTGCCAAGAATTGAGGGACGAAAAGTATACTTTTCTCGTTTAAATTTGTATCTCTTGCATGTGACATGGCATTCTCCTCCTGCATTTCAGGATCAGGTCTGTGGATGCCGAAACTTTGTAATGGTTCAGGTTCGCTCGGGTTTTAGCTGCCTGTTGTGTCCCTTTTACTTCCTCCGTCCTATATTATAAAACGTTTTTGCAAGAGGGAGTAGTTTTTATCATATGTACTGTTGTAGTTGCTTGAAAGAAGACACTACAGTACACTGATAGGTGATGGCGGGATACTGTTGGTGGCATCGTCACTCTTCGACCTCTGTGTCTGACTACACCGATGAACCTTGATTCTCGTATACATAGGTGCTTTCTGTTATGCTAAAGATGTAATTTCAGGAGTAGTCCCCTAAGAAAAAGTACTCCTACATATGAGGCTCTTGTACGGAATGCAAATGGCATTATACGTGCCGACATCGTCACTTATTGATGAACACGGACGGCAGGCATCCCGTCAAATTGTGTCAAGCGTACAATTTTTGGAAAGTGGGGAGCATGATATTTCTGTGAGATATAAGATTTGCTACGCTCCCTTGACTCTTCGACGCTCCTGTTTGAGAGAGAGAAAGAGTTGCGTCACTAGGTCGTCGTACAGAAGTCTAGCTCGGTAAAGGCGATGGACGATGCTCGGAACACCAACTGGATGCGACGCGTTCCCCGTGTCGTGAGGCGATGCTCGTACGACGTGGCCAATGGCAGCGTGGGGGATATGGAATCTAGCTAGCTAGCATAAGAGAGCCAAATCGGAAAGGAGGAACTGCGGTAGTACAACTGAGCCGTCAGCCATGGCCCAAACGGCCGAGCCCTAGTAGCCTTGCGGCACACACCCAGGCCCACGCCCACGCGCTGGCCTTGCCCGCCAAGGGACCAATCTGTTGTAGACTGAGGGCGACGGAGAAGAAAGAAATACATAGAGCTGCGGTTGGGGAGAGATTAAGAATTTCGTTGCATGGAGATGCAGTATGTGATGGGGTAGACGACGAAGTTGCTCTATTCCACGACGCATTAGCTAGTAGCTCTTTTTATTATGGCGGCTTACTTCATTTTAGCATAGTCGCCATCCCGTCCTCAATCGTCATATAATTTATGAACTTAGGAATCTCTCTTGGTAGTAATGGCAAAGAAACCGCCAAATTCATTAATAATCTGTTAGATTTAGAAACGGATAGAGCTGTGGATTTAATTCGAAATATAGCGGCGGTAAAATCTATGAATGAAACAGATATTAATGATCTTGGAGTAATAGCGCTTCAGAGTCTCTGTGAGGATCTAGTCCCCACGGAGGGCTTAGAAGGCGAGGAGGAGGAGGTGGTTGCCGAGGGGTATATGGCCCCTTTGCAACCAGACACCATAGTTACTACTGACACTGATCCTCTACACACAGAGGTGATGAAGAATAAACCAAAAAGAATCTGGAAGATGAAGGTTTATCCTACATCGACGGTGCGTAGGAGCGCGAGAGTTAAACAAAAGAAAAAAAATTCCTTGATGAAATATGAAAGAAATATTCTGGAATAGCAGAGGTCTAGCGGATATGGCTAAAAGAAGATTCCTTGGTGATACATCGATAGAGCAAAAATTGGATTTCATGGCTTTATTAGAGACGGGTAGAGATAATTTCACTCCCCAGTTTCTCAACACCATTTCAGGGGGGGTTGATTTTGATTGGCACTATCTACCTCCAAGGGAGCGATCTGGAGGGATCCTACTTGGGGTGAAGTGCGAAACTTTAGAAGTGCTAAATGTGGTTCACGGTGAATTTGCTGTCAAATTTCGTGTAAGATCGAAAATTGATGGCTTCAGATGGGCGTTGGTGGCCGTATATGGTGCGACGCAGCCAGAGCTTAAGCCTGACTTCCTCGCAGATTAAGTGAGAATTTGTGGGGATGAAAGGTTGCCCATTATAGTTGGAGGAGATTTTAATATCATAAGAAGACAAGATGAAAAAAATAATGACAACTTCGATGGAAGGTGGTCATTCATGTTGAATATGATCATTGAAAGTCTCGACTTGAGGGAGATTGACCTCACTGGTAGACAATTTACGTGGGCTATTCCTTGCCAATTCCTACTTACGAGAAATTGGACAGGGTTCTAACTAGTGTTGAGTGGGAACAGAAATTTCCACTGGTCGCGGTTCATGCTCTACAGAGGGCCATCTCTGACCATGCCCCACTGCTGGTTGATTCTGGGGAATCGACACATGTGGGCAACAGAAATACTTTCTCTTTCGAATTAGGATGGTTCGAGAGGGAGGGCTTCATTGATCTCATTGCGACAGAATGGGCCAGGGAGTCTGGTGGGACTTCTCATGTGCAGAGATGGCAAAACAAAATTATACATTGGTGCAAATTCTTGAGGGATGGGCCAAAAATCAAAGTGGTATCTATAAAATTGAAAAGGAGAGACTGACACAAATTATTAATGAACTTGATGTGAAAGCGGAATCCACCCTTCTTAGTATGTCTGAGCGAGATATTAAGAATGAGGCCGAGAAGAAGTTACAAGCCCTGATGAGAGAGGAGGAGATGAAATGGGCGCTTAGAGCAATTGTTTCTAAGATCGTCCAAGGAGATGATAATACACAGTTCTTCCACATGATAGCTAATGGGATAAAGAAGAAGACAATTCAGCTCTAACAAGATGAGGGTACAATTGTAGGACATGAGAGAACCTAAAATTATACATCTCTGATTATTATAAGAAGCTTTTTGGAGCACCCGAAGAAAGCTTCGTGGCTCTAGCTGAGAGTGCGATTGGGGACATACCTCAACTTAACTTAGAAGAGAATGAGGTGTTGTCTGCTCCGTTCACTGAGAAAGAGGTGTTTCATGCAATAACGCAAATGAAGCATAATAAAGCCCCTGGGCCGGATGGGTTCTCGACGGAATTTTATCAGAAATGCTGGCATATCATAAAGGGAGATCTTATGCCTATGTTCCATGATTTGTTCGATGGCCACTTAAACCTGTTTCACCTCAATTTTGGAAAAATAATGTTGTTGCCATAGAAGGTTGAGACTATTCGCATTGAGCAATTCAGACCGATCTGTCTTCTCAATGTAAGCTTTAAGATTTTTACAAAGGTTGGTATGAACAGGTTGACACGGATAGCCCATTCGGTTGTGCAACCAACTCAAACTGCTTTCATGCCAGGACAACACATCCTTGAAGGGGTTGTGGTCCTACATGAAACGCTGCACGAAATCCATACGAAGAAGCTAGATGGTGTTATCTTCAAAGTGGATTTTGAAAAAGCGTATGATAAGGTCAAGTGGCCCTTCTTACAGCAAGCCTTACATATGAAGGGGTTGAATGAATCTTGGAGATCTCAGGTGGATTCATTCATACAGAAAGGTAGTGTCGGAATAAAAGTCAATGATGATACAGGACATTATTTCCAGACACGTAAGGGGTTATGACAGGGAGACTCCATGTCTCCTGTGTTGTTTAACATTGTAGCGGATATGTTGGCAGTACTTATCGGTCGGCCAAAGAGAGCGGCCAAGTAGGAGGACTCGTCCCCCACCTTGTAGAGGGGGGGGGGGGCGTCTCCGTTCTACAATACGCGGATGACACTATTATATTCACGGAACATGATCTTGCAAAACCTAGGAATATGAAGCTAGTATTATGTCTTTTCGAGCAGCTGTCTGGGCTCAAAATCAATTTCAATAAAAGAGAATTGTCCTGCTTTGGGAGAGACAAAGAGGAACAAGATGACTATAGAAATTTGTTCGGCTGTGAAATGGGATCTCTACCTTTTAGTTATCTAGGGATCTCAATTCATCATAGACGTTTAACGAACAAGGAATGGAAATGTATAGAAGATCGATTTGAAAAGAAACTGAGCTGCTGGAAGGGCAAGCTAATGTCTTACGGAGGTCGGCTGGTTTTGATAAATTCGGTTTTGACGAGCCTGCCGATGTTCCTTCTATCTTTCTTTGAAGTACCGGTAGGGGTACGGAAAAGACTTCACTTCTATAGATCCCGATTCTTTTGGCAAAGTGATGAGGCCAAGAAGAAGTACAAATTGGCTAGATGGGATATCATTTGTAGCCCAAAAGACCAGGGTGGGTTAGGGATCAAAAATTTAGAAGTAAAGAATAGATGTCTGCTTAGCAAATGGTTATACAGATTATTTATTGAGACCGAGGATATGTGGGTTCAAATCTTACGGAATAAGTACCTACACTCTAAGACTTTGGCCCAGGCTACCGCTAGTCCAACGGACTCACCCTTTTGGAAGGGGTTAATGAGGACGAAAGTAACTTTCTTCCAACGGGTGAAGTTCCTAGTTGGTAATGGTACCACTACTAGATTCTGGGAGGATACATGGATAGGGGAGACGCCTTTGGCTTTACAATATCCCTCCTTATATAATATTGTGCAACGTAAGGAGGATTATGTCGCCACAGTATTATACTCGATACCGCTTAATATCCAATTTAGGAGATCCCTAGTAGGGGAACGTTGGAATGCTTTGTTGCACCTGGTCCGTAGGTTGATGGATGTTCACCTATCTGATCAGGCGGATACAATTCGCTGGAAGTTAACCACGAATGGACTCTTCTCAGTGAAGTCCATGTATTCGAACCTAATTGATTCTGGGCCACTGCCGAGGTCTTTGCACATTTGGAAGATTAAAGTTCCGCTTTGAATTAAAATCTTTATGTGGTTCGTCCATAAAGAAGTCATTTTAACCAAAGATAACTTGGTGAAAAGGAATTGGGTTGGTAACTCCAGATGTTGTTTCTGTGATCAAAATGAAACGATTAAACACCTCTTTCTCGAATGTCCTCTGGCAAAATTATTATGGCGATCAATTCATATAGCTTTTAACGTCCATCCACCAACGAGCATAAACACGTTATTTGGGACCTGGCTTACTGGAGTGGACATAGACATAGCTAAACATATTCGGATCCGAATATGTGCACTTTTCTGGGCTATATGGAACACTAGGAATGATATGATTTTTAATGGGACAAAATTCATTAATTTTTTGCAGGTTATATACAGAGCTACAGCTTGGATCCGTTGCTACTTCTTGAGCTTGCGTTGGTTTTTCCCTTGAAGAGGAAAGGGTGATGCAGCAAAGTAGAGATAAGTATTTCCCTCAGTTTGAGAACCAAGGTATCAATCCAGTAGGAGACAACGCACAAATCACCGAATACCTGCACAAACAATCAAACAACTTGCACCCAACGCGATAAAGGGGTTGTCAATCCCTTCACGGTTATTTGCAAAAGTGAGATCTAATAGAGATAGATAAACGATAAAGTAAATATTTTTGGTATTTTTGTTTTATAGATCGGAAAGTAAAAAAATTGCAAAATAGTAGATCAGAAACTTGTATGATGAAAAGTAGAAGATTATATGATGGAAAATAGACCCGGGGGCCATAGGTTTCACTAGAGGCTTCTCTCAAGATAGAAAATAATACGGTGGGTGAACAAATTACTGCCGAGCAATTGATAGAAAAGCGCAAAGTTATGACCATATCTAAGGCAATGATCATGAATATAGGCATCACGTCTGTGTTAAGTAGACCGAAATGATTTTGCATCTACTACTATTACTCCACACATCGACCGCTATCCAGCATGCATCTAGAGTATTAAGTTCATAAAGAACGGAGTAACGCATTAAGTAAGATGACATGATGTAGAGGAATTAACTCAAGCAATATGATGAAAACCGCATCTTTTTATCCTCGATGGCAACAATACAATACGTGCCTTACTGCCCCTACTGTCACTGGGAAAGGACACCGCAAGATTGAACCCAAATCTAAGCACTTCTCTCATTGCAAGAAAAACCAATCTAGTTGGCCAAACCAAACCGATAGTTCGAAGAAAATTACAAAGATATCAAATCATGCATATAAGAATTCAGAGAAGATTCAAATAATATTCGTAGATAAGCTGATCATCAATCCACAATTCATCGGATCTCGGCAAACACACCGCAAAAAAAGTATTACATCGAATAGATCTCCAAGAACATCGAGGAGAACATGGTATTGAGAATCAAAGAGAGAGAAGTAGCCATCTAGCTACTAGCTATGGACCCGTAGGTCTGTGGCAAACTACTCACGCTTCATCGGAAGGGCAATGGTGTTGATGTAGAAGCCCTCCGTGATCGAATCCCCCTCCGGTAGGGTGCCGGAAAAGGTCCCTAGATGGGATCTCATATGTACAGAAGGTTGCGGCGGTGGAAAAGTCTTTTCGTGGATGCCTCTGTTGGTTTGGGGATATATGAGTATATATAAGCAAAAGAATTAGGTCAGGAGATGCACGAGGGACAAACAAGGGTGGGAGGCGCGCCCTCCGTCCTTGTGGCCGCCTCGTGGCTCCTCCGACTTCATCTCCAAGTCTCCTGGTTTCCTTCTTGTCCAAGAAAAATCATCGCGAAAGTTTTATTCTGTTTGGACTCCGTGTGGTATTCCTTTTCTGCAAAACTCAAAAACAAGGAAAAAACAGAAACTAGCACTAGGCTCTAGGTTAATAGGTTAGTCCCAAAAATAATATAAAATAGCATATTAATGCATATAAAACATCCAAAACAGATAATATAATAGCATGGAACCATCCAAAATTATAGATACGTTGGAGACGTATCAAGCATCCCCAAGCTTAATTCCTGCTCGTCCTCGAGTAGGTAAATGATAAAAACAGAATTTTTGATGTGGAATGCTACCTAACATATTTATCCATGTAATTTTCTTTATTATGGCATGAATGTGAAGATCCATAAGATTCAAATCAAAAGTTTAATGTTGACATAAAAACAATAATACTTCAAGCATACTAACAAGGCAATTATGTCTTCTCAAAATAACATGGCCAAAGAAAGCTTATCCCTACAAAATCATATAGTCTGGCTATGCTCCATCTTCATCACACAAAATACTCAAATCATGCATAACCCCGATGACAAGCCAAGCAATTATTTCATACTTTTGACGTTCTCAAACCTTTTCAACTTTCACGCAATACATGAGCGTGAGCCATGGACATAGCACTATAGGTGGAATAGAATATGGTGGTTGTGGAGAAGACAAAAAGAGGAAGATAGTCTCACATCAACTAGGCGTATCAACGGGCTATGGAGATGCCCATCAAAAGATATCAATGTGAGTGAGTAGGGATTGCCATGCAATGGATGCACTAGAGCTATAATTGTATGAAAGCTAAAAAAGAAAACTAAGTGGGTGTGCATCCAACTTGCTTGCCCATGAAGACCTAGGGGAATTTGAGGAATCCCATCGTTGGAATATACAAGCCAAGTTCTATAATGAAAAATTCCCACTAGTATATGAAAGTGACAACATAGGAGACTCTCTATCATGAAGATCATGGTGCTACTTTGAAGCACAAGTATGGAAAAAGGATAGTAACATTGCCCCTTCTCTCTTTTTCTCTCATTTTTTTTCTTTTTTTTCTTTATCTTTTTTTCCCTTTTTTTTCTTTCTTTTTTTTTTCTTTGGCTTCTTTGGCCTCTTTTTTTTTCCTCACATGGGACAATGCTGTAATAATGAAGATCATCATACTTCTATTTACTTACAACTCAAAAAATTACAACTCAATACTAGAACAAAATATGACTCTATATGAATGCCTCCGGCGGTGTACCGGGATGTGCAATGAATCAAGAGTGGCATGTATGAAAAAATTATGAACGGTGGCTTTGTCACAAATACGATGTCAACTACATGATCATGCAAAGCAATATGACAATGATGATGCGTGTCATAGTAAACGGAACGGTGAAAAGTTGCATGGCAATATATCTCGGAATGGCTATGAAAATGCCATAATAGGTAGGTATGGTGGCTGTTTTGAGGAAGGTATATGGTGGGTGTATGGTACTGGCGAAAGTTGCGCGGTACAAGAGAGGCTAGCAATGGTGGAAGGGTGAGAGTGCGTATAATCCATGGACTCAACATTAGTCATAAAGAACTCACATACTTATTGCAAAAATCTACTCCCTCCGTTCGGAATTACTTGTCGCAGAAATGGATGTATCTAGACGTATTTTAGTTCTAGATACATCCATTTCCGAGACAAGTAATTCCGAACGGAGGGAGTATTAGTCATCAAAACAAAGTACTACGTGCATGCTCCTAGGGGGATAGATTGGTAGGAAAAGACATCGCTCGTCCCCGACCGCCACTCATAAGGAAGACAATCAAAAAATATCTCATGCTCCAACTTCGTTACATAACGGTTCACCATACGTGCATGGTACGGGACTCACAAACCTTAACACAAGTATTTCTCAAATTCACAATTACTCACTAGCATGACTCTAATATCACCATCTTTATATCTCAAAACAATCATAAGGAATCAAACCTCTCATAGTATTCAATGCACTTTATATGAAAGTTTTTATTATATCCCTCTTGGATGCCTATCATATTAGGACTAAATTTATAACCAAAGCAAATTACCATGCTGTTTAAAGACTCTCAAAATAATATAAGTGAAGCATGAGAGTTCAATAATTTCTACAAAATAAAGCCACCGCCGTGCTCTAAAAAGATATAAGTGAAGCACTAGAGCAAAATTGCCTAGCTCAAAAGATATAAGTGAAGCACAAAGAGTATTCTAATAAATCACGATTCATGCGTGTCCCTCTCAAAAGGTGTGTACAGCAAGGATGATTGTGATAAACTAAAAAGTAAAGACTCAAATTATACAAGACGCTCCAAGCAAAACACATATCATGTGGTGAATAAAAATATAGCCTCAAGTAAAGTTACCGATAGACGAAGACGAAAGAGGGGATGCCTTCCGGGGCATCCCCAAGCTTAGGCTCTTGGTTGTCCTTGAATATTACCTTGGGGTGACTTGGGCATCCCCAAGCTTAGGCTCTTGCCACTCCTTATTCCATAGTCCATCAAATCCTTACCCAAAACTTGAAAACTTCACAACACAAAACTCAACAGAAAATCTCACAAGCTCCGTTAGTATAAGAAAATAAATCACCACTTTGGTACTGTTGTGAACTCATTCTTTATTTATATTGGTGTAATATCTACTGTATTCTAACTTTTCCATGGTTCATACCCCCCCGATACTACCTATAGATTCATCAAAATAAGCAAACAACACAAAGAAAACAGAATCTGTCAAAAACGGAACAGTCTGCGAAGATCCAAATTGTTCTAATACTTATGTAACTCCAAAAATTCTGAAAAATTAGGACAACAGAGGCAATTTGTGTATCAATCTCGTATAAACATTCAGGGTTTTTAAATGTTCCAGTGAATTATTAAAATTCTGTGACTGGACACAAAAGTTTCTCTTTTTCAGCAAGATCAAATCAACTATTACCGTAAGCCATCCTAAAGGTCTTACTTGGTATAAACACTAATTAAAACACAAAACCACATCTAACCAGAGGCTAGATGAAAAATTTATTGAAAAACAGCAAGGAAAAATATTGGGTTGTCTCCCAACAAGCGCTTTTCTTTAAAGCCTTTTAGCTAGGCATTGATAATTTCAATGATGCTCACATAAAAGAGAAGAACTGAAGCACAAAGAGAGCATCATAAAACACATGGAAAAACACATCTAAGTCTAACATACTTCCTATGCATAGGCATTTAATAGGCAAACAAATTATCAAGGCAAGCAAAAAATAGCATATGCAAGGAAGAAGAAAGAGACGATAGCAATCTCAACATGAAGAGAGGTAATTTAGTAACATGAAAATTTCTACAACCATATTGTCCTCTCTCATAATAATTACATGTAGGATCATAAGCAAATTCAACAAAATAGCCATCACATAACATATTCTCAACACGATCCACATGCATGCGAAGTTGACACTCTTCCAAAATAGTGGGATTAACATTAACTAAAGTCATGACCTCTCCAAACCCACTTTATCAAAAATTTCATAAGATCGAACATTCTCCAAATATGTGGGATCTAAAGTTGACACTGTTCCAAACCCACTTTCAATATTATTGCAAACATTATTATCAATCTCATATTCATCATGGGGCTTAAAGAAATTTTTAAGATCATAAGAAAAATCACCCCAATCATGATCATTGCAACAAGTAGTGGACCTAGCAAAACTAGCATCCCCAAGCTTGGGGTTTTGCATATCATTAACATAATTGACATTAATGGAATTTATAATAACATCATTGCAATCATGCTTTTCATTCAAGGAGCTATTGTGAATCACTTTATAATTTTCTTCTTTCAACACTTCATCACAATTTTCAGATTCACGAATTTCAAGCAGAGCCTCATAAAGATAATCTAGTGCACTCAACTCACTAGCAATAGGTTCATCATAATTGGATCTCTTAAAAAGATTAGCAAGTGGATGAGGATCCCTAAACTTTTAGCAAGCGAAGATGCAAGCAAAAAGAAGGCACATGGTAACACAAGCAAACAAAAGATCGAACGGAAGAAGGGTGAACAAAAAGGCAAATATTTTTGAAAATTGTTTTAGAAGTGGGGGAGAGGAAAACGAGAGGCAAATGGCGAATAATATAATGCAAGAGATGAGAGTTTATGATGGGTACTTGGTATGTCTTGACTTGGCGTAGATCTCCCCGGCAACGGCGTCAGAAATTCTTCCTGCTACTTCTTTAGCTTGCGTTGGTTTTTTCATTGAAGAGGAAAGGGTGATGCAGCAAAGTAGAGATAAGTATTTCCCTCAGTTTGAGAACCAAGGTATCAATCCAGTAGGAGACAACGCACAAATCACCGAATACCTGCACAAAAAATCAAACAACTTGCACCCAACGCGATAAAGGGGTTGTCAATCCCTTCATGGTTATTTGCAAAAGTGAGATCTGATAGAGATAGATAAACGATAAAGTAAATATTTTTGGTATTTTTGTTTTATAGATCGGAAAGTAAAAGATTGCAAAATAGTAGATCAGAAACTTGTACGATGAAAAGTAGAAGATTATATGATGGAAAATAGACCCGGGGGCCATAGGTTTCACTAGCGGCTTCTCTCAAGATAGAAAATAATACGGAGGGTGAACAAATTACTGCCGAGCAATTGATAGAAAAGCGCAAAGTTATGACCATATCTAAGGCAATGATCATGAATATAGGCATCACGTCCGTGTCAAGTAGACCGAAATGATTCTGCATCTACTACTATTACTCCAAACATCGACCGCTATCCAGCATGCATCTAGAGTATTAAGTTCATAATGAACGGAGTAACGCATTAAGTAAGATGACATGATGTAGAGGAATTAACTCAAGCAATATGATGAAAACCCCATCTTTTTATCCTCGATGACAACAATACAATACGTGCCTTGCTGCCCCTACTGTCACTTGGAAAGGACACCGCAAGATTGAACCCAAAGCTAAGCACTTCTCCCATTGCAAGAAAAACCAATCTAGTTGGCCAAACAAAACCGATAGTTCGAAGAGAATTACAAAGATATCAAATCATGCATATAAGAATTCAGAGAAGATTCAAATAATATTCATAGATAAGCTGATCATAAATCCACAATTCATCGGATGTCGGCAAACACACCACAAAAAAAGTATTACATCGAATAGATCTCCAAGAACATCGAGGAGAACATGGTATTGAGAATCAAAGAGAGAGAAGAAGACATCTAGCTACTAGCTATGGACCTGTAGGTCTGTGGTAAACTACTCACGCTTCATCGGAAGGGTAATGGTGTTGATGTAGAAGCCCTCCGTGATCGAATCCCCCTCCGGCAGGGTGCCGGAAAAGGTCCCTAGATGGGATCTCATGGGTATAGAAGGTTGCGGCGGTGGAAAAGTCTTTTCGTGGATGCCTCTGTTGGTTTAGGGATATATGAGTATATATAGGCGAAAGAATTAGGTCAGGAGGTGCACGAGGGGCCCACAAGGGTGGGGGACGCGCCCTACCCCCCTGGGCGCGCCCTCCATCCTTGTGGCCGCCTCGTGGCTCCTCCGACTTCATCTCCAAGTCTCCTGGTTTCTTTCTGGTCCAAGAAAAATCATCGCGAAAGTTTTATTCCGTTTGGACTCGGTTTGGTATTCCTTTTCTGCAAAACTCAAAAACAAGAAAAAAAGACTGGCACTGGGCTCTAGGTTAATAGGTTAGTCCCAAAAATAATATAAAATACATATTAATGCATGTAAAACATCCAAAACAGATAATATAATAGCATGGAACAAAAAAAAATTATAGATACGTTGGAGGCGTATCATCTATATGTGGTCCTTACTCATGCGGACTTCAGGGAGCTTATTGTAACACCCCAAAAATTTAATCATGTTTTTACTAAATAAAATTTGTCTAGAATTAAAATTTTGAATTTTTACTAGGTCTTTTATTAATTTCAGAACCATTTTCTGTTTCTGATTTTTCAAAATTCTTCCCTCCATATAGAAATTTTTGGAAATAATATTGTGGCTTTGGTAGTTTTCTCAAATCATTTCAATTACATTTTAATAATAGTAAGAATTATTTTCATAAGAAAAATTGCCCAAAACAATTCTTTTAATAGCATTTACAACACTTTAAATGCCTCTGTTGCACTACAACTATTTTAAATAATTCTTTTAAAATCTCACAAAAATTATGAGAGGTCATGTGATGCCTGCAAATCACTTTTATGCAAAACCCAACTTGATCTTTTGGGAATTTTGAGTGAAACAACCTCTTTTTCAATTCTGTCCTCTTTTTGAGTTTCTACTGCAACCCCAATTTTCCTTGCCTCAAAAATCCTGAAATTTTTCCCACTTACTGTCCTTCCAACCAAACCCAAAAGATCAGCTCAGTTTGAATCTTGGAAGACCTCCAAATAAACCCCCCCAAGTTTTTGTCCAGAATTGATTTTCCCCAAACTTGCATTAGCAAGTTTTCCATTTTGCAAAACTAACACCACTACCATCTCTATCATCTAAGGAGACAACACTATGCCAAATTTCAACTCCATAAAGAACAACTAGTTGGTCCTAGCATTTCATCAAGCACACTATGTGCATGACAGATTTTGGCAAAGTCTTAAGCCTGCATTGGGCACTTGCTCTATTGGCCAAAATAACATGTCCACCCATTTTATCAAGTCCAGCAGCATTACCCTGCCAATTTTCTGCTCAATTGGGTCACTTTTGATGCCATTGGCATTTCATCGAGCACCTTTCGTGCGTGTCCAGAGCGTGGCCGGAGCGCATGTTTTGCAGACGTTGGCACTGCCCTGTGCTGCTCCTCCTGCTGCTGCCCCGCACGCAAGCCTCTCCAGTAAGCTTCACGGATAATCCAGAAACTCGACCGACACCTCTCCTTGGCCACTAGTGCCGTCCACCACCGTCCACCGCCGCCGTTCATCACCGCCCGACGCTGCCTTCCCCGCCACGTCTCTGCCGAGACGCGTGGCTCGCCCACAAGTTGCCCAGCACCACCTGAGCTTATCCACTACGCGCCACCCGCGCCACCTACCTTGCCGACCACCATCAACTCCCCCACCGACCTCGACGGCGCCATAAATGGCCGCCGCCGTCATATCTTGCTCGGGAAGCCTCGAAACCGACTTCCCCGGCTATAAGAAGGCACCCGAACTCGCTCAATCCCTCGACGCATCACCTCCCTCCTCTATGTAGACCTCCCGGAGCAGACAGCAGACCGGGAGCTCCCCTCTTCTTCATCTCCGGTGAAATCACCCGCCACCACCTCTCGGTCCACTCCAACACCACCAGAGCCTTCCTTCCCCCGTATCCCTCTCCAGCAGCCTTCCCTCGACTCCACGAACCCAACCCTCCTCTCAATTGCTCTTGGGAGCCAGCGTAGACGAGTACTCCATCCTGTCCGACGCCGCCGTCCGCCGGGCACCTCACCACACTCCACTCCGGCCATCCCCGGTGTTGGCCAGACCACCTACGGGCGAGGGATGGAGTGGCGGATCCGTCCCGACCGTCGCCCGAGGCCACCGAGCCCTCCATCAACGGCGGCGAGCAACGCCGGAGCTCCTCCTCTGTTTGGTCCAGATGCGCGCAAGGAGGGGGGAACGAAGACCAGTCAAACCTGACTGGTCGGGCCGCGGGACCCACCGTCAGTGACCTCACCTCTCTCTCTGTGTCGGCACAGTTGGGCCAGCCCCGCAGCCATGGCCCAGTAACACCGTCCGACTAAATCGCACGCAAGACGCACCCCCTAACCTGTTTCCTTTTCCTTTTCCAGCTGATTTCAAAAAATTCTGTAGCAGTCAGTTCAAACCCAAATCTGATAATTCAAATTCCTTAATACTTCTAAAATCTTTCTATATTATTGTAGATAGGGTGAACATTTCTACTATGCTTTGTTTCTGTAATATTTATTAAATAGTCCATTTAGTCATTTATTCCAACTTAGGAAATTCCTAAGTAATTCATAATAACTCCGAATAAATTGATTATTTTTCTGTAATTTCTTATTTTTCCTCTAGTTTATTTTAGTATTTATTTCAAAAATATTTGATACACTTTTTAGCACTATTTTTGTTTTATGTGGTGATTTAAATATTTTTGGAAAATAGGAAATGGAGGGAAGAAACTTTTCAAAACTTTTGGGAGTGCACCCGACCCTTCTGCATGCTCAAGGCAAGCATCTTGAACACTTGATATGGTGAATGCATGGTAGTTTATTTGCTAGAATAATTTAAACATGACTATGTTAAATTCAAACTAAATTGCATATTGCTAGTAGTGCTTGCATGGTTTGAATCCGAGTAAAATTTGCATGCATGCAGTGTTGGCATGTTTCATCATACCGTGCATCGTGTGTTGCCATGACTAACTTGCAGGAGCAGGCATAAGAAAAGTATCGTTACCGGCAGGAGGATGATCATATTGGAGCGTGATCATGCCATGTTTGTTGTGCATGTTGGAGCATGCAAGGGTTGTGGCCCTGTTGGGAATTGCTGTTGCGGAATAATTATTGTCACCCTGTTGCTACCATGAATATTTTTTTTGCTTGTTAAATATTATTATGGTTATGCATAATAATGAGGACTAACCCGTTTCTCTCATTTTATTTTTTTCCTGAGTGTCTCAGGGGCTGGCTAGACTACCCCGGGCACTCAATTTTATTTTTAAGACCTCTCGTGGCGTCCCTCGAGTTAACAGGCGGTTTATCACGCCACTACCCTTGTGGACACCCGATTGGCATTTCTTTTCAAGTCCGACCGAGGCGTCACTTGACACCCGACTGGCATTTCTTTTCAAGACTTCTCGTGGCGTCGCCTGAGTTCTCGGATGGTCCTGTCTCGTCTGAATTCTCTTTTAGACACCCGATTGGCATTTCTCTTCAAGACCTACCGTGGTGTCACTTGACATCCGACCGGCATTTCTTTTATTTTATTTTCCTTAAACTCTCCTTGTTTTTCACTAACATTCCCATATATTCATTTATTTGCATATGCTAATATTTTATCATGCCATGATTTAATTCCTGTCAGTAGGCATTTAAGTCCATCATGAGCATACACATATAGTGTGGTTCATCATGATCATATAATTTAATTGTTGCATTCGGTATATCTTTTGTTCATGATGTTTGCTATATTCAAACGTACTCACAGGCTTGTCCCTGGCTATTTACTTGGCCAGGTCAGGATTTCTACAAGGAGTACCACAGCGATGTCCGTGCGGAACCTAGGATGGCAGCCATGCGGAATAGGAATTATCCAGATCAGCCGTTCCTGTGGGAATGGAGCCCCATCGACGTTGAAGAACCGCGAGACAATTACGTCATCCACCACCGGAATCACTGTTGTATCATTAGACCTTTATGGTCTTATACCCAATTCTTGTAATAGCTTGGAAATCTGTAACAAGGACGTGTCCACCAGTAACGGTAATCCTGGGCTGGTGATGACACGAGGGGTTAATTTTCTGGGATATGTTGTGTCCCCGAAACCCGGCCCCGACACTTATGGGTATTGGGTGCAACCATTGGGAGACAGTAGCACGTGCTATCTTCAGCCGATTTGGGTGGCGAGCTAATAATAGACTAGGTGTGTAGGCATCATAGCTTGTTTTTTATCCCCGGATGTGGCAGTTTTCAGTTTTGTATCGCCGGTTGTGGCGCTTTTCAGACTTATTTTCTTTCGACTTCTGCTCGGTTTATGAGCTACTTTGGATCTTAAGACTTTGTTATGCTTTTATTTAATAATATGGCTGCATGCATCGATTGATGCAGAGGCCGGTGGTCATCCTCATTTTCAAAAAAAAAAAAATTATGAAGCGCGCTTCAACCAGAGCTCGCGAGCCATCACATCTAGCGCCAGGGGATATTTGGAGTGCACTACATCTGAAAATGATTTGGCGCGAACGACATTTTCCTCTCCCCCTACTCTTCTCGCCCATGCCATCGCCTCCCCTTCCTCGTCGTAGCGACGCCTTTGGCGGCTTCTGGCCTTCCCCCATCCCCACCAATGACATCATGGACACTGCCTCTATTCATGCGTCTGAAATCCATCGGATGGAGTCGAATCCATCGACTTGAATGTTCGATACGCCTTACGCGGCTCCCGCACATTCGACGGTCGACCTCCACCCTGCCAGCGAAGACTCTGATGCATAGCTGCCTTGTCGTCGGGCGGAGGCAGCAGATTCCCCTCGCCGGTGTCGGGACGGTCTTTAGCACAGGGACCAAAGAAGAAGATGAGGGAAGGGCCCCACCTCCTTACTTTGCTTTTCCTCTCTTCCTCCTAGCGGCGGTCGAAACAAGGGTGGCTTCTTAGTCTTACACCGAATCAGCAACGGGGATGAGGTAAAAAAACTAAGTAGCATGAGATGAAGATATGTAAGGTCCACCTTAAGAAGGATCGGGCAAGAGATGCACGCATAGCCGAGTAGAATAGGTCCATCATGTTGGATTCAAGGAAAATGGTGGATCCAGTGGCACAAGGTTTTAGATGCAGGCGCGGGATCAAATCATACATTTCAGGATGGAAGGTGGGAGCGACAATGCTTTTGTCAAAGGATGAGGCCACAAAGCACATGCAGAAGGAGAAGGGCACAATGCAAATGGCGGAGGAGGAGGGGATGGTGCACACACTGGCAACATGTGATTTGTACGTATCACCAGTTAAATGATTTTGCTCGTGCAACTTGTCAAAAACTATGCGAATGTTTACTTGATACGCTAAACGTTTAAATTTGAAGAAAATCAAAGTGTTTGAATGAGTAAACAAAAAATTATGGAGGCTCAGATGTGATGACTCCGAATTTGTGCATCGCCTGCTCAACCTCTATATTCATATGAAGTGCGCTCTATATGACCGATGACAATCACAAATATGAGAGTGCTATGCAAATGACATTATGCACACGATTTTGCACGACATTCAAATCAGGCCGTCCATACATGGCAACAAACGACATTACACGTCTAGATGGGCTTCGTGTAATAGTCATACACAACTATTCAACGTATGCACAACATCTCCGCATATATAAATAGGGTCCTGATAACGCCCACACGTGTGGCATACTGGACATCCGCCCACACACCATGTGTGGCGTGAGCAGGAGGCAGCCCACACGGGCTATGTGTGGGCGAACATTAGAATTGCCCACACGTGTGGGCGCATCTACTTCGTGTCACACGCCCAACAAGTACTACTCATCTCCACCCCGCGCGTGTGGCACGAAGCAAAAATGCCCACACGTCCTGGCGTAGCTACGTTAGGTACCCGCGGGATGACGATTTAGTTGCCATCCGGGATGGCAGATGTAGTTATCCGGGATGGCAAATGTAGTTGTAAAAGCATGGCAACTCTATCTGTTTTGGTTAACTATAGTTGCCATGTCTAATTTATGGTAGTTGTTGCGTGTAATCAAACCATAGTTGCCGTGTTTGATTAACTACTTGTCACATATGGTCAAACAGTAGTTGCCATGTGTGTTTACCTAGTTGCCACGTGTGGTCCAACCAAAATTGTCATGTATGGTTAATCACAGTTGCCACGTGTGTTTATCTGGTTGCCACGTACGCGCAACTGCAGTTGCCGTCTAGAAATGAATCATAGTTGCCATGTGTGTGGACTAGGTGGTGGCTGTGTGGGCAGAAACTAATTCGCCCACACAGTGCAGCTGGCAAACCGCGTGCTGCGGGGCGTGTGGGCGAACTCTCCAACACCTACACACCAGCCCCGTCCTACTTGGCACTCAAATTCTGCCTCAATGTGTCAAGATTCGTGCAAACTCGACTGGATGGTGATCCACGCATGTGGACGAGTTGCAAAACTGCCACACTTGTGGGCGTTATCATTTGGGTATAAATATGACGACTCCGCTTGAGTTACACTAGTAGAAAACAGGGTATTAGTCCCGGTTGGGAAGGGCCTTTAGTCCCGGGTCACCAACCGGGACTAATAAATCGGGACTAAAGGCCCCCACACTTTAGTCCCGGTTGGCCACGACCCCAGGACTAAATCCCTTTCATGTGGCCGGCAGCGCGCGTCGTGTGCTGGGGACCTTTAGTCGCGGTTGGTGGTTTAGGGGTTTATTCTTTATTTTTCCTTTTCATTTTTTGTTTTTCATTTAATTTTTTTCACTTCAAACATATTTTATGTTACTACATACTGTACACGTCATGTATATATATAATAGAATTTCTCGTACGACCAATCATATATCATAGAATTTCTCGTACGACCATATGCATACACACATATATATATACAATTTGGTATATATAGTTTCTCTTACAATTTGCAGATCATTACATGCAGGCATTAGGTGTAATGTTATTCTTCACCGGGAGCTATGACCTGCTCAAGCAAAAATCCCGAAATTTTCTCTTGAAGTGCTCTTATGCGGTCCGTTGGTAGAAGCCTTTCCCACATCTTCACCATCTTTAAAGAAGGATATCAATATGAATATATTAGTTGTATGTATATATATTAGATCGTGCGGGATATTATTTTTTGTGAATAGTGTTTACGTACCCAAAGATGTTTTGCATCTCTGCTCCTTTCGGTCATAAAGCGAATGTTCTGGAAAACGTAATATGCACATAAATTATTCCCCGATTCTTGCCTCATGCAGTTTACGAGAATAAAATTCAATCAGATAATAATCAAGCATGATAATGGTATTGAAACTAGAATTAAAGAGATGCGCGGATGTAGCTAGTACTACTTAATTACCTTGGACCGTCGCCATTTCAGCTATGGTTCCCATTCACCGACAACCTCTTTGATGAACCTTCTTCAAACCCTGCCCGGTAAAGAAAATGAATAAAGGAGTTATTAATTACTCGATATCAGGAAATGAACTAAAGAGGCCGACATAGTGCGATAATGATTGAAATTACCTGCCGAGCATCAAAAACATGCTGGTGTATGCTCTAGGGTCTTTACCTAGTGAGTCCAGTACTTCAACAGTTCCCTCGTCTACTCTAATGATTAGCAGGATCCAGTGAAAACTGCGCACACGTTTGTATAAGCGGGCATGCATAACTCATCAACTACACTTAACATCGAGTAAGCAAAAAAAATTTGTAGTACAAGACAGTAACACTCACCTGAAGTTGTAAGGAAATAGTATTTCTGGTCTGGTATTTAGTTCCTTCAAAAGCATTAGCAAGTTTTCCTCTGTGTCTTTTTTGTGTTGAATTAACATAGCTTCATTAACAGTATTTGGGTCAATGAACCCAATGCCATAGATTCCATCTCTTTTCAATTCATAAATCTTCATTCTGCATAATACCACACAAAAGAATACAGTGAGGATAATTACAAGCAATAAACAAGCTGAGCTAGAGACTTAAATTACAGAAAGAAATCACTTACAGACAATAGCAACTGATGATAGTTTTGTCGAGTGCGTCTTGATTGAATAACTGAAAAAGTTCTGAAAACTCAATCCACACATCATTTCCATGGAAGTAATGCACTGGTTGGACTTTCACCATGAGCATCTCTCGCCCGGCCTTTATTTCTCTCAGGTACCAGTCATGCAATCTGCGCATTTGCGTTTATAGAAGCGGGACCTCCTCAGGCCTGACCAGAGGGTTCCCGGGGACATATTTCCATGCAAATTCAGTACCCGTGGGGAGTTCCTCGGTGCCTAGGACTTGCTCAACAGTGAGACCACATTCTTTAGTAAGAGCGTTGACGTCGGTTACCATCTTATCGGTACTCACCTTGAGCAGGGGGATCAATTGTACTGCCTGTTCTCCGAGCTGGGGAACAGTTTTCCCGCTCTTATTACTACCTGTAAGGCTCGACTGCTTATTTTTGTGTGCATGATATGACTTTCTAATAGAGCGTTCATAGTCTGATCGCCTTCTCTCGACAGGTGCCAGTTTAGCAAGATCCACAAAGTGGTGTACGACTTTCTCAGGTATTTTCTCCTTTGGCAGCGGGTGCGGTTTCGGTGCAAAATGGGCCTTCACTTTGACCGCCACAATCTCTCTGTTTTCCTCCTTAGTCATCTCGTAAGCCAACTTCTTTTTGGCAAGAGGCTCGGGTTTCTTCCTTGGTGCTCTCTTCCGCTTTGGAGTCGGCTCACGCCGGAGAGATCGATATTGCGAGTGCGTCTTGATTGAATAACTGAAAAGTTCTGAAAACTCAATCCACACATCGTTTCCATGGAAGTAATGCTCTGGATGGACTTTCACCATGAGCATCTCTCGCCCGGCCTTTATTTCTCTCAGGTACCAGTCATGCAATCTGTGCATTTGCGTTGATAGAAGCGGGACCTCCTCAGGCCTGACCAGAGGGTTCTCGGGGACATAGTTCCATGCAAATTCAGTACCCATGGGGAGTTCCTCGGTGCCTAGGACTTGCTCAACAGTGAGACCACATTCTTTAGTAAGAGCGTTGACGTCGGTTACCGTCTTATCGGTACTCACCTTGAGTAGGGGGATCGATTGCACTGCCTGTTCTCCGAGCTGGGGAACAGTTTTCCCACTCTTATTACTACATGTAAGGCTCGGCTGCTTATTTTTGTGTCCATGATATGACTTGCTAATAGAGCGTTCATAGTCTGATCGCCTTCTCTCGACAGGTGCCGGTTTAGCAAGATTCACAAAGTGTTGTACGACTTTCTCAGGTATTTTCTCCTTTGGCGGCGGGGGCGGTTTTGGTGCAAAATGGGCCTTCACTTCGGCCGCCACAATCTCTCTGTTTTCCTCCTCAGTCATCTCGTAAGCCAACTTCTTTTTGCAGGAGGCTCGGGTTTCTTCCTTGGTGCTCTTTTCCGTTTTGGAGTCCGCTCACGCCGGAGAGATCGATATTGCGGACTCGCGCTGGGCTCCATCTCAGGGTGGAGTGGAGTCGGCTGACACGGCGGAGATCGATATGGCGGACCCGCGCTGCGCTCCGTCTCGAGGTGGGGTGGAGTCGGCTGACGCGGCGGACTTGGAGGAGGAGTCGGTGCCCTTGGCGTCGAGTTTGGAAAGACGATGCATTCCTTTCTCCAAACAATGAGACCACGTAAGACTTCTCGCAGTGTTTGCTCCCCTTGACCTACAGGAAAGTCAAGCTCTAGTGAGTCATATCCCGACATAACTTCATCCACCCTGACACGAGCATAGCCAGCTGGAATCGGATTGCCATGGATGGTTGCTTCAGGTGCATTCGGTAAAGCAAAGGCGACCGCCACCTTCATGGATATGTTCTTCAGTTTCATGTGTAGCTCACAACTTGTCGTCTCTTTGATATCATCCGCGGGGTAGCGAGCCAGCAGTGCATCATCGGCCAGGACCCCCATGGAACCCACGCTGCTTTTCGGCATAGATGGGACGGTACTATCCAATGCAGCATCTACTTGCTCCTGCCGCTGAAACGACCTTTGCTGGCTAAGTGTGTTGATCTGCTCCTGCTGCCGCATGTAAGCGTGTTCCAACTCCGCGTTCTTTGATTCTAGCTTTCCAAGCCGGTCTGCATCCTGCATCTTCTTTCTCGCACGGCTTCTGTAAGTGACGTTCGAATCCGTAAACCCTCAACCCACGGAACAATGCCTCTGCCTCGTGTTCGTCCCGGGTGTTCAGGATTCATGAGGGCGTGTGTAAGCTCGTCGTTCTCTCTCTCGGGCTGGAACGCCCCCGTTCGAGCATCTTCTATTGCTTTAATTAAAGTGTCCGGGGCTTCTTTAAGACTTGCATGTTCAATAATCTCCCCTGTTTTTGGGTCCAACTTTCCACCATGCGCATAAAACCAAGTCTTGCACCTGTCGGGCCAACCCACTGTTTTTGGAGTGACCCCTGCAGCAATCATCTTGGCCTCAGATTCTTCCCACTTAGGCAGGCCAGTCTTGTAGCCACCTGCCCCCAGAACATGGTGAAACTTTTTTTGTCAGCATTTATCTTATTTTTTCTCGACCGTTCATTAGCTACTTCCGATTCTTTGAACTGCACAAATAAGTCTCCGTGATCTTTTACCTTCTCTAGTGCTCTAGTGAATTCTGAAGTCTTCTTTTCTGCGTGGACGTAGTCGGCCCATAATCTTTTCTTCCAACTCTGGAATTGTGTAGCCATCTTCTTAAGAGCACACTTCTTGACTTTTCTCCCGTTCTTGATCTGTGAAACCCTCTGGTAGACTGAAATGTGACATGAGCGTATCCCAAAGCAGATTTTTTTGATCTTTCGTCGACAAAACTAACTCCTTGATCTTTCTTTGGCAGATGTGGTCATTATCCTCTTCTTCTTCATTCTCTTCCATTACATCCCCTCTTTCTTCGTGCTTGGTCCAACAGTTATAGTCGGACATGAAACTGGACGTAAACAGGTGGACGTGAAGGACTTTTGAGCTAGAGTAATTCCTATCATTCTTACAGACAGCACATGGACAACACATAAAACCTTTCCGCTTGTTTGCCTCAGCCGCAAGCAGAAATAGTATGCATGCCATTAATGAATTGGGGAGAGCGTCGGTCATTGTACATCCATTACCTGCTCATCTTCATTACACAACATCGAAAAGACCAAATTAATACAAGTTCATACATAAAATTCATACACACTTATTCTCATAAAACAACATACAACTATCTAGTTAGAACATTTAAATGCAACAACAAATGCGATCAAGATCGCAACTAAGGTAATAATTGATCCAACAGCATAATGATACGAAGCCTCTTTATTAACGGCATATTTTCTAATCTTTCTAATCTTCAAGCGCATTGCATCCATCTTGATCTTGTGATCATCAACGACATCGGCAACATAAAACTCCAATTTCATCTTCTCTTCTTTAATTCTTTTCAATTTTTCTTTCAAATACTCGTTTTCTTTCTCAACTAAATTTAACATCTCGACAAGAGGGTAGGTTGTAATTTCTAGTTCACATACCTCCTAGATAAAAATATCTATGTCAACTTGATGGGCATAGTTGTCATAAACACGAAATGCAACAAATAGTTATAAAAGAGAATATACCACATCCGAATCAGAAACCGGACGAGGGCCGATGGGGACGGATATCAAAACCATGGCACTATGTATAACAAACAATCATACAAGTAAGAAAATTATACAAGTAATTATCTAAATCATACAAATAAGATTTTTTTACAAAAAAGATAAGAACAAGAGGCTCACCAAGGTGGTGCCGGCGACGGGGCGGCGCGGACGATCGATGGTGGTTAGGACGGTGACGGGAAGGCACTAAGTAAATCACACCTACACATATGCAAACTAAGAAGTTAATTTGAGCTCAAATTGCATATAAATCAAATAAACTCCCACATAATTACTCCCAAACTAAAACCCACAAATCACTATACTTATAGAGCATTGCATGAGCTAAACTAGCAATGAGAGATGAAAGGACAAAGTTGCTAATCTTTGTGAACACTTGAATAGAAGGGGTGCCTCAAATCTTGACAAATCTTGGCAAAAATGGAGGATGAGCTCGAGCAAGGGGAAGAGAACAGAGGAGAGAAAGGAGAAAACAGAGAAAGGAGAGCTTGGGCTCGGGCTGGACGAAGCATTATATATAGTGATATCTTTAGTCCCAGTTGGTGATACAAACCGGGACTAAAGGTCTACCTCTAGTCTCGGTTGATGATACCAACCGGGACTAAAGGGGCTCGCAGGGCTCCAGCCTGACGCCAGCCTGCTACCACCCCTTTAGTTCTGATTGGTATCACCAACCGAGACTAGAGGTCACAAATGAACCGGGACTAAAGATGCCCACATCCACTCCTAGCCTTTGAAACCGGAACCGATGGTACCATTAATCCCGGGCCAAAACCAGCTACTCGCGTCAGCTCTTAGCCGTTGGTAGCATGAATGAACATGGGAGCATGGCATGCAGTGTTGTGGGGTCTAGCTAGGCGTCTGTCTGGCTCTCACGTGAGCCGGCAACTAAGTTAGCACGCGGCAGTTACACGACAGCACCGATCGATGGGATCTTCTTGTCCTCTTTTGGCTGCCTTCGTCTGGAAAACTAGCACGGGCTGTAGACGCTTTACAGGGACACTTGTCGACCGCAGGCGGCGTCCGCGTCGCCGGTCGAGCACGTGACGGCACCTGCGTGTGTCGCAACAGTGGTCCCCTTCCACCTAGACATGTGTACACGTAGCGGCAAGTGACGATGCGTCGTGGCACATGGCAGTTGATGCCCACGAAAAGCGGAGACCGACCGTCGAGCTCAGCTGCGCCGACCACTCAGTGTCTGATCGAAACAGCCGGAGCGTCAGCTCCCGCATGGGTTCGCATGGGCTGTAGAAAGTAAATTGAACGATCGTCCTCGACTCGTCTGGCATTCCCTTTCAGGCCTTTTGATACGCACGTAGCTTCTTCTTCATTGGCACCGAGATCAGTTACACATGCAGCAAGTGTCCACACATATAGCATATTCTAAGAAAAATCACTTTGGAGCATGGGCACTATGAGCCTGTATTTTTCCTCAAATTCAAAAACATTGATTTTTATGGTTCAAAAAATAATTTGAATTGTGTACCGGCATATACAGAATAGTACTACTTCCTCCGTTCCAAATTACTTGACCCATATTGATCTAGACACGGATGTATCTAAACACTAAACAAGTATAGATACATCCGTATTTAGACAAATTCAGGTCAACTAATTTGGAACGGAGGGAGTACTATATAGCTGTGTAAAATTTTATCAGTATGTGCGCTTGCGTGTGAAAGATGCAAAAAAAAAACATGGTAATTCGTATCTGAGCCTGGGCTCATCTAGACCTGATGAACAGTAAATAAATAAAAACTCTCAACGTAGTGCATATAGAATTTATTTTATAAATAAATAAAAAACATTTACATCTAGAAAGCTAAACATATATCATTAGATTCACAATAAGATGTGGTTTCATATTTTATATATTTGGTATTGTAGATATAAATAGTTTTCTCTATAAAATTCGTCAAACTTTGCAATATTTGACTTTTACAAAATCTATATGCACTAAATTATGGAACTGAGGGAGTACTAAAATGAATTGAAATTTTTTGAACTTTTTGGCATCGAAGATGCCCAGGTGCACAAGGAGCATTCAAAATTTCACAGTGTTTGGACATTCGAGGACCTATAGGCAAAAAACAAATCTAGTCCAAATAGTGTTTTTTTTGGGTGTTTCTTCTGCAACCAATTGTTTTCTTTTTTACCATGACATTCTCGGATGACCAAACACCACAAAATTTTGCGCATTCAACATCTTAAATGTAAAAAGAACAGATTTTTGGTCATTTTATTTGAATATACTATTCACGCCCAGGTGCAGATGCATCCGGGCGACGTATCTCTGCAGTCCAAAAATGATAAATACATGCAAAAAATTGGGTTTATTTTTTTGTTAATTTTGACCCGAAATGCTTTCTTGTTTGCGCAGCAGCGTATATCATAAGGTATTTTTGAACAAAACTCAACATATACTTAGGGGTTGTTTGGATAAAGGGTTTGTAGAGAATCAGATCTCGTTAAACTCTATTTCTGGTAGCGCGGTGATGGGGCAACATCATATCGCTGTTTTCCTCGTCCCTGGCGGCTGTAACCCTAGCCGCCGCCAGGAGAGGCCGATCTTCCGGCGCCGTCCTCCGGCGGCTACCTCGGTCGTCGGTGATGAGGGGGGTCGCCAGATCCACGCGTGTGGATTGTTTTTATTTCATTGTAGTCTAGGTTTTTAGGTTGTTCATCGTCTTTGCTTTGGCAGCGACGATGACGGCGCTGAATAAAGATTCTTCGGATCCTTCCCTGACGGGGTCATCGGTCCTATGGTTGGGGATGGATTTGGAAACCAGTCTGTTCAAGCAAGGATGGCGTAGCGGCGACGGCATCCTCGTGGTGGATCTGTGTCCTCGGGCTCCGCCATTGCGACGGCATTTGCTCCAGCGTTGCACGGAGCTTTGGAGGTAGTCCAGGAGCTGATGCAGATTGTGGTCTGCATCGACGACATCTGAAAGACGGAACATGTGCTGGGCTCGTGGTTCGTGGATGGCAGGTATGGTTTCCTCTCGGCGTCTTAGTCGTGGTGGGGTGCCAGATCTGGAGTTCGATGGTGTGTCCGGGGTGTTGCCCCGGTCTGATTCGTTCAACGGCAAGGGCTTCACTTTTGGTGAGCCACATTGGAGGTCCGCAAAGCTGCATATCAGCGATGGAGCCGCGTCGAGCTCGGGTGAGGAGGTGATTCGTCATTCTTTTCTTCGGTGGCTGCTGTGGTGGTGCCGAAGGCAGATGACGGGCGTTGGTGTCAAGGTTAGAGATGTTCTGCTATTTTTTCAGTTTTGTCATGTCGGTCTTTACGTGACTTGTACTTTATTCTTTATGATATGAATGTAACACGTATTACTATGAAAAAAAAACGCTATTTCTGGTATAACCACCTAAATACTCGTTTGGGTAATCTAACTAATCTGCGTATATGTAGAACTGGGTTTTATAAAAGACCAAAAAGCCAGCTTTTGGAAAAACGACCAATCGACGTTTTTCTAAAAACGAGTTCTGTATGTACCCGCCATCGCACGGCCTGTTCGGATCTAGCGACCTCTACAGATTCGACTATGGCATTATGGGCATCGTTCTCATCGTCTCAAGCAGGCATGCGTTCGTCGTCTACTTTTGTGCATGCATGTCCATGTCGACGGCCGCGGCGATCGCCGGCGAGCGATGCTCCGCCGCGTTACGAACGAGACGGCGTTGTGGTTGGCTTCGCCGGAAGGTGAGAACGCTCAGCCTGGCTGCGGCGTCGTCAGCCGGCATGTGACGCATGTCCGTGTGCTCAGCTTGGCTGTGGCTGGCACGGTGGCACCGCGTCTGCCTCGTAGTGGCGTGCCCTTGGCCCATGCACTCGCGTTTTTTTTTTTGAAACCGAATGCACTCGCGTTGTTGTTGTTACTGCTTCTGCGTGCGCATCATGCCAGCCTCCTTTGAGGCTCCCGACACTATGGCATGTGCTCCTGTGCTTGGCTCGTGACCAACGTTCTCACCGGCGACCAGCTCGAAGCGATTTGCGAGAAGCAAGGGGTCCGTGACCATGAGAGGGAGGTGACCCAAACAAAGAAATGCTTAATCTCGTTTTTCCCCTTTTTATCATCGAAAAAAAAATATAAACCTACTACAACAGAAATACTAGCGAAAACTGGTTTTTCTAAAACTCCTCTCAAAACTCGTTTCCTATAATCTTGCAACTAATTCTCATTATCCAAACAACCTCTTAGAGCACATGCATATGTATTTGTGTCAAAAATATCAACTGTTTTTGGGACTTTTGAGCATCGTTTTGAGCTATTTCAAAAAACATGCTCCGGTACCCCCTTGCTTCAAAAATCATCTTTAATGGTGCAACTGTTACTTGATTTATTTCGGCAATATATTGATATTGATTTATTTATTTATTTTGAAAAGGAGGGTCTACCCCGGCCCGTGTGCATCTGGGCGATGCATGCAACCATTTTATTAATTATTCATAAAGCTCTTATAAGATAATACATTAGTAAGCCTGAAGTCACCATCTTGACAACACCCGTCGCTACTCCTATCCTCGTGATGAAGGGATGCCGAATGTCCGAGCCTAATACCAAACAGACATCGCACCAACACCTAACATCTAATGCCAGTTGCCCCATCCAAGACACAATACCTGGACTGGGATACACACCAGTCCGGCGCACTTTCAGTGGGCATCACATGTGCACGCTGCAAAGGCCGTCACCTCCTTCATCCATCGATCCATTCTCTGATCAGATACTGACGCATCGACCTTGTCAGGCCTCTCTGCCATAGGCGCCACCACGACACCAGACAACGTCATTCTCCTGCGCGAGTCCATCGCCACCCATCGGATGCCGAGTCTTCACTGCGCCACACCGCCGAGATCCTCCGCCATCGATGTGTAGGATGAAGCACCGCTCCACCGCCTACCGACGCCCAACCACCAAGGCGTCCAGCCGATGAATGTCTCCAAAGATGATGCTCCCATGGGGGTGACGATGAAGACGTCGCCATCATCCGATCCAGGAGGCCCTCAATGCCTCCAACGAGGGCTACGACGCCCACGGGCGCCGCCGTCAATGGTAGCCTCATCCAGATATGAGGTTTCCCCCAAAAACAATGGAGCGAGGGACGCCCCCCACCATTGCCTCCAACGAGGAAAATGGCACCCATGGGCACCACTGACGATGGTGGCATCCTCACCCACTTCAGGCGCTAGGTTGATAACCCACAAGTATAGGGGATCACAACAGTTTTCGAGAGTAAAGTATTCAACCCAAATTTATAGATTCGACACAAGGGGAGTCAAAGAATATTTGCAAGTATTAGCAGTTGAGTTGTCAATTCAACCATACCTAGATATTTAATATCTGCAGCACAGTGATCAGTAGCACAGTAATATGATAGTTTGATAATAGTAGTAACTATAGCAGCGGTAACGGTAACAGCAGTAACAGTTTTGTAGCAGTTGTGACAGTAGCAATAGCAATAATAACTTAACAAGAACAATATGTGAAAAGCTCGTAGGCATTGCATTGGTGGATTCATTGGATGATATTCATCATATAACAGTCATAACCTTAGGCGATACAAAACTAGCTCCAGTTCATAAATATAATGTAGGCATGTATTCTGTAAATAGTCATACGTGCTTATGGAATAGAACTTAAATGACATCTTTTGTCCTACCCTCCCGTGGCAGCGGGGTCCATAAGGAAAGTAAGGGATATTAAGGCCTCCTTTTAATAGAGACCCGGAACAAAGCATTGACACATAGTGAATACATGAACTCCTCAAACTACGTCATCATCGGAAAGTATCCCAATTGTTGTCACCTTAGGGTTTACGGATCATAACACATAATAGGTGCATATGTCTAGCAAGACCGGATCAAGAACATAGATATAATGGTGAATACATAGACGGTTCAGATCTGAAATCATGGCACTCGGGCCCTAGTGACAATCATTAAGCAAGGCAAAGTCATAGCAACATCAATCTCAGAACATAGTGGATACTAGGGATCAAGCCCTACCAAAACTAACTCGATTACATGATGAATCTCATCCAACTCCTCACCGACCAGCGAGCCTACGAAGGAATTACTCACTCCCGGTGGGGAGCATCATGAAATTGATGATGGATGATGGTTGGTGATGACGAAAGCTGAAGATCCCCCTCTCCAGAGCCCCGAACGGGCTCCAGATCTGGCCTCCCGATGAAGAACGAGAGATGGCGGTGGCTCCGTATCGTAAAACGCGATGAAACTTCCTCTCCTATTTTTTCTCCGAAAATAAGAATTTATAGCGTCAGAATTAGGGTCAGAGGGGCCTCGAGGGCCCTCCAGGCGCGCCCTGGTGTCTTGTGGGCAGCCAGGGCCTCCCTCCAGTGGGTCTTGGTTCCAGTATTTTTTATTTATTCTAAAATAATTCTCCAAAAAGTTTTGTCCAAATCCGAGAACTTTTATTTCTGCACAAAAACAACACCATGGTAGTTCTGCTGAAAGCAGCGTTAGTCCGGGTTAGTTTCATTCAAATCATGCAAATTAGAGTCCAAAACAAGAGCAAAAGTGTTAGGAAAAGTAGATATGTTGGAGACGTATCAACTCCCCCAAGCTTAACCCATTGCTTGTCCTCAAGCAATTCAGTTGACAAACTGAAAATGATAAAGAAAATTTTTTACGAACTCTTTTGTTCTTGTTTACATATATATGCTTAAATAGCACCCAGGTTTTCAGCAAAGATCATAACTAACCATGCAAGCAATAACTCTTAGAAATTGTATTAGCTCATATCAATGGCATAATCAACTAGCGAGCAATAATAAAATATTTTAAATGTCAACACTTTGTCAAAAGAATCATGATATAATATGACAACAGTGGTATCTCGGTAGCCCTTTCTGAGACCGCAAAACATAAATGCAGAGCACCTCCAAAGTTCAAGCAGCGACTAAACATTGTAGTTCATGGTAGAAGAGATCCAGTCATGATGCATTCAACATTAACTATACACAATGCATGAGTATGACAATAGTGCTCTCAGGTCTGGTGCTTGTTTGAGAAGGTGATGACTCAACATAAAAGTAAATAGATAGCCGCTTCGCAGAGGGAAGCAGGGATTTGCAGAGGTGCCAGAGCTCAAAGCTTAAATCAGAGATAAATATAATTTGGGAGGTGCACCCTTCCTGTCAACATCACGACCAAGAGTTATCAATATCTTCCATTCTTAACACATTAGCGGTGGTTCCCAAGCGGTAAATGTAAAGGTTTACTGCCCCTCCGCCAGGAAGCACAAGCCATGGCTAGCCAAATCCACGGGTGCCTTCCATACCAACAACAGTCTTGGGGGAGTTTTGTTTAATTATTTGCAATTTTTTATTTTGGGACTAGGCATCCCTATTATCAGCCCCTCTCGTGCAAGGACGAGTGAATAAACACTCATCAAGAGAAAAACCCACTTAGCATGGAAGATACTGACCGCCCCCTGTCGCTCCATGCATGAGCGGTCCAGACACACAAAACAGATGTTCATTTGAAATTTTAGAGGTGGCACATGCAAATTTACCTGGAACGACAGGGTAATACCGCATATAGGTAGATATTGTGGACTCATTTGGAATAACTTTGGTTTAAGGATTTTGATGCACAAGCAGTATTCTCGCTTAGTACAGGCGAAGGCTAGCAAATAGGTTGAGAAGCGACCAGCTAGAGAGCGAAAACTATCGTGGGGATAGACCACGGGTAGCCTCATCCATACCCCTTAGCATTTCAAGACATCGGGGCTAGCAAAGCCCCTCACGCCTTCCGGGCACGCGGCCGGCTCCTTGCGCCGGCTGGGCCCAAGCAGCCGGCTCCCAGAAGACGGAGCACTCTTAGGAGACGGCTTCAGGGGAGGCCGGCTCCCAGCAGACGGAGCCTCCTCCCCTCAGAGTCTGCACTCACCTGCTCTGACGAGACGGAGCGTGGCTACAGGGCCACCCTCTCCCCCAAATCGTGGAGGGGCATGGCTACAGTGCGAGCTGACCAAGCGGTCACCTACCTGCCAGGCGCAGGACTGTAGCCATGTGACCCTCAGCATGGCCCTTGTTAGCAAGGGCCATGCTACAGTAAAAGGCAATCAGTATGGGTCGCAGGCGGCGGACCCTACCTGTCCGTGAGCTCCCAGAAGACAGCGCATTCCTGGAAGGCGGCTTCGGGGGCGGGCCGGCCTCCAGCAGGCGGCCCTCCCCTTCCCTCGAAGTCCGCACTCACCTGCTCTGACGAGATGGAGCATGTCTACAGTGTGCACTGACCAAGCGGCTACCAACCCGTCTGACGGCGGGACTGTAGCCATACGACTCCTGACAAGGCTTCCGTCATCAAGTACGAAGCTACAGCAAAAGGCAATCAGTATGGCCCGCAGGCGGCGGGCCCTACTTGTCGGCCGGATTCTCGGCAGCCGGCGGGGCCCACCAAGCGGCGGGCCTCAGCAGCCGATGGAGAACCACGCGACCTTAGACACTAATGTCCGGGTCCTACACCCGGACGTATTACCATTGTACCCCTGGGAGGTTGGCCTATAAAACCCCCCAGGGCTCACCCATGCAAAGGGTTCAGCCCTCATTCCACCATACATCATAGCTAGGAGAAGAGAGCTAGCCTTGCCCTTCTTCCTCCTCTAGCAACACAGCTCAAGGAGCAATCTTGTACACCATTTGATCATAGTCATCATGCAGAGACCCCGCAGAGCAGGACTAGGGGTGTTATCTCCCCGGAGAGCCCCGAACCTGGGTACGTCTCGTGTGCAATCGAGCTCGTGCTCACTCCCGCTTCCAGGGCCCGACCACGTCCTCTTGGCTCCACCCATGATAAGCCACCCCGTGGCATCTGACGTGAGATTACCACGATAGTTGGTGCCCACCGTGGGGCAATTCGTGGCGTCGGCCGGAGATACGTTCTGGACAGGAACCGCTTTCCTCACCGGCGAGCACGTCGCGGCCGGCTTGGTCAGCCAGCCCGATGCATTCGCTTGCGCTTGCTCCGGCGCGTCGTCCGACGCGGGAGCCGTTTGCCCCGCGGGCTGCCTTGTCGACCTCTTCGGGAAGCTCAGCCTCTCCGACGCAGACGCCTCCGACGGGTTCCCCGGTGGCGTGGTGGTGATCGGCGACCCGCTCCCAACCATCTCTAGCGTCGCCTCTGCTGGCGCGCTCGACACCGGCGTCTTCGTGGAGGTGATGGTCACTGCCCACAACCAGGCCTCTGGCGGGGCCGTCCAGGACCCATTGCGAGCAGCGATGCAGGACCTGGCGGCTCCCGTCGGAGCCAACGCCGACGCGGCGGCGCTAGAAGAAATCCGCGTCAAGCTCCTCGACAGCGCCACCAAGATGGCGGCCATCAAGAGCCGCGCTGAGGCCAACCAGCGCGAGATCGACCACATAGCTGGCGGCATGCCGGCTGCGGCCGAGCCTAGCCGAGCCGGCGCCATCCGGAACGCGGCGCGGCCATTGCCAGCATGCTGGAAGTCAGACGTCCAATCTACGACACCCCCGTGCACAACCTGTGCGCCGCACAGGCGGCGGTAGAAGAACTCGAGAACCTGGAGGGCGACGAACAGCGCAGTCAGCTAGACCGCCTCCAGGAACTCCTCGACGCTGCGAACACGCAGCAAGACGCATGCAACCGCGTGGTGGGAGCCGGCCGGCAGGCCGAGCTCCCAGAACGGAACCCTCCACCCTGCCGCGAGAATGGAGTGACCTCCCGGTACTCTAGTGGCGGCGGCCGCGGCCAGCAGAACCCGGAGCCAGTAGCTAGCCACAGCCGGCGCTGTTGCCAGACGGTTGTGGGCAGCCGGGAAGTTCCTCCGAACCCGGAGGGCCGGCGCCAGCAGGACGAACGACCACCTCCCCCCCCACAGGGAGAGGTTGTCTTCTCCGGCGCTGGTTGAGCACCCGACTTTGGGGGGCAGGCTAGGCCCCCGCGAAGCAGTCAGCGAGAATGACGCACGCCGCCGGATCGAACAGCTAGCTCGGTCCCTGGCAATGGAGGACGAGGATACAGTCGGCTCGGCCTACTTCGGCCCCCGCATCCGTGATGAGCCCTTCCCCAAAGGGTTCTCGCTTCCTCGCGATACTCCCAAGTACAATGGCGCCGTGAAGCCGAAACATTGGCTGACCGACTATGCCACAGCAATCAGCATAGCAAATGGCAACAAGCGCATTGCCGTGAAGTATGTTCCGCTCATGCTCCAGGGCACGGCCCGGACATGGCTGAACAGCCTCAAACCCAACAGCATCAACAGCTGGTTGGACTTCAGTGACGTCTTCGTCCGCAACTTCACCAGCACCTACAAGCGGCCTCCCAAGCCTCGCCAGCTCTCCATGTGCGTTCAGGGGCCGGACGAGTCCGCTCGCGACTACCTGACGCGTTGGGCCGAGTTGCGCAACTCCTCCGAATGGGTGCACGAGGTGCAGGCCATGGAGTACTTCACCGCCAGGTGCCGAGAAGGCACCCTGCTCAAGCACAAGCTTCTGTGCGATACGCCGGCTACCTTGGACGAGCTCCTGGTTGTGGCGGACAAGTACGCCACGGCCGACTCCTCCATGAAGTCGGAGATCCGGATCGATGCGTCCGGGAAGGTGATCCCACCGGCTTCTCAAGCACCGGCTGGTGACTCCAATAGGCGCCAGCAGCCGAACGACAACAAGCGCAAGGCCCAACAGCCGGCTTCCAACAGCCGGCAGCTGGCCACCGTCGAGGATCAGCAGCCGGCATGTCAACCCGGCCCCAAGCCTCAGCGGGGCGGCAAGGGGTCCTGGCTGCCGGCCTTCTCCTTTGAGCAGACCCTCGACGCTCCATGCAAGTTCCACAGTGGCGCGAAGCCGTCCAACCATACAACCCGGCAGTGCAACTGGCTCGCCCGAATCGCTAAGGGTGAGGGTTTGCCGCCTCCTCCTCCCGGCCCGGCGACTCCGGCTACTCAGCAACCGGCCCACCCTGTCGGCATGCTCCAAGATGAGTTCCCCAACGAGAATGCCAATTACGTCGTCTTCACCAGTGAAGCCGGCGACAAGCACAGTCGGCGTCAGCAACACCATGAGGTGAATGCTGTCATTCCAGAGGTCCCCCAATTTATGCACTGGTCCGAAAGGCCCATCACCTGGAGCCGCGATGACCATCCGGCCGTGATGCCTTTGCCGGGTGCTTACGCCATGGTGCTGGACTCCACCTTCTCAACCGAGAGGTGGGCTTGCCGCTTCTCCCGAGTCCTGATAGACAGCGGCAGCAGCATCACCATCCTCTACCGCGATACCATAGAAAAGCTGGGCATCAAGGAGAAGCAACTCCATCCCAGCCGGACCGTGTTCCATGGCATTGTCCCTGGGCTTTCCTGCTCTCCAATCGGCAAGATCAAGATTGATGTCTTGTTCGGCGACAAGACCCACTTCCACCGCGAGCCGATCTGGTTCGAGGTGGTTGACTTGGACAGCCCCTACCACGCGCTCTTGGGCCGGCCAGCTTTGGCCAAATTCATGACGGTCCCGCATTACGCCTACCTGAAGATGAAGATGCCGGGCCCCAAGGGCATCATCACCATTGCCGGCGACCACAAGAAGTCGCTCAGGTGCGCCGCAGCCAGCTCCCAGCTGGCCGAGTCCCTCGTCATCGCCCAAGAGAAGCGCCTCCTTGACCGGGCTGTGGCCATGGCCAGCGAGCAGCCGGCCATGAGTTCCGACCCCAAGGAGGTTGAGGCTGAGGGCTCCTTCTAGCCGGCCATGGAAACCAAGAAGATCATCTTGGACCCGGCGCACCCGGAGAAGTACGCTGTCGTGGGGGCTAACCTCGACAGCAAATAGGAAAGCGAGCTCGTCGATTTCCTCCATGAGAATCGGGACATCTTTCATGGTCCCCCAAGGATATGCTGGGTGTTCCGAAGGATTTCGCCGAGCACAAGCTGCATGTGCGGCCGGATGCTAAGCCGGTCAAGCAACCCCTCCGCCGCCTATCAGAAGAGAAGAGAAGGATCGTTGGTGAAGAAATCGCCCGGCTTCTAGCAGCCGGCTTCATCATGGAAGTGTTCTACCCGGACTGGCTTGCCAACCCAGTCCTCGTTTTGAAGAAAAACAACAAGTGGCGCATGTGTATCGACTACACAAGCCTCAACAAAGCCTGCCCCAAGGATCCGTTTGCCTTGCCCCATATTGATCAAGTGATCGACTCCACGGCTGGCTGCGAGCTTTTGTCCTTTTTGGACGCCTACTCCGGCTACCACCAGATCAAGATGGACCCGGCCGATCGACTGAAGACCGCCTTCATCACCCCTTTTGGCGCCTTCTACTACATCACCATGATGTTCGGCTTGAGGAATGCCGGCGCCACCTTTCAGCGCTGCATGCAGAAGTGCCTCTTGAAGCAACTCGGCGGAAACGCCCACGTCTATGTGGATGACATAGTGGTGAAGACAGAGAACCACGGTACCCTTCTGGAGGATCTCAAGGAGACCTTTACCAACCTGCGCCGTTTTCAGGTCAAGCTCAACCTGGAGAAGTGTATCTTTGGAGTACCAGCCGGCCAACTCCTTTGTTTTCTTGTTTCTGAGCGTGGGATTGAGTGCAACCCCATGAAGATCAAGGCCATTGAGTGGATGAAGAAACCGACCCGGCTGCGGGACGTCTAGAAGTTCACCGGGTGCCTAGCCTCTCTCAGCCGGTTCGTCAGCCGGCTAGGCGAAAAGGCCCTCCCTCTGTACCAGCTGATGAAGAAGACCACATGCTTCAAGTGGACCGACCAGGCGGACGAGGCATTCCTCCAGCTCAAACGGATGCTCTCCACGCCGCCTGTTCTGGCCGCTCCGGCAGCTAAAAAGCCCATGCTCCTCTACATCGCCGCCACCAACCGGGTCGTCAGCACGGTGATTGTTGTTGAGCGCCCAGAAGCCGGCAAGGCACAGCCGGTCCAGAGGCCGGTCAACTACCTAAGCGAGGTGTTGTCCGCCTCCAAGCAGAACTACCCTCACTACCAGAAGATGTGCTACGGCGTGTACTTTGCCGCCAAGAAGCTGAAGCAGTACTTCCAGGAGCACACCATCACGGTCGTCTATACCGCCCCCATTGCAGAGATCATGGGCAACCGGGATGCCTCAGGCCGGGTGGCCAAGTGGGCCATCGAGCTGGCTCCCCCACACAATCCTCTACCAGCCCCGCACCGCCATCAAGTCCCAATCGCTGGCCGACTTCCTTGTCGACTGGGCCGAGACCCAGTACCTGCCGCCTGCGCCGGATTCCACGCATTGGCGGATGCACTTCGACGGTTCGAAGATGCGCACCGGTTTGGGAGCTGGCATCGTCCTCACTTCTCCCAAAGCCGACAAGCTCAAGTACACGCTGCAGATTCACTTTGCTGCCTCCAACAACGTGGCCGAGTATGAGACGCTCGTCCACGGGCTCCGGCTGGCCATGGAGATCGGCATCCGCCGCATCCTGTGCTACGGTGACTCGGACCTAGTGGTCCAACAGTCCTCTGGCAACTGGGATGCCAAGGACACCAACATGGTTAGCTACCGCTTCCTCGTCCAGCAGATCAGCGGATACTTCGATGGGTCCGAGTTCCTCCATGTGCCACGAGCCGACAACGAAACAGCCGACGCCCTGGCACGGATTGGTTCTACCCGACAGGCCATTCCAGCAGGCGTCTCCCTCGAGTGTCTACGCAAGCCATCTATCCAACCTTCGCCGGAATTAGAGTCCATCTTCGTGTCGGCTAACCCTGGAGCAGTCGGATCCGGCTCGGGGACTCCAGCAGCCGGCCCGGGGACTTCCGCAGGTGGCCCGGGGGCTACAGCACCCAGACCCGGCCCGGGGACTGCTGTAGTTGGCCCGGGGACGTCAACGACGCAGCAAGCAGCGGCCGGCTCTGACCCGCCGCCTCCCAACCCGGCCTCCCTAACGCCGGTTGCCGTCATGACGGTGGTGGAAGCTCCGTCTTGGGCGCAGCCCATCCTCAACTTTCTGGTGAGCCGCGAGCTACCAGCCGACGAAGTCTTGGCCCAGCAGGTGCAGCGCCGGGCGGCCGCATACACAATCGTCAATAGAGAGCTTGTCAGGCGCAGCGCGACTGGCGTCTTCCAGCATTGCGTCGAAGCCGGAGAAGGGCATTGCTATCCTCAAAGACATCCACCAAGGTGAATGTGGCCACCATGCTGCCTCCAAAGCCCTCGTTGCCAAAGCTTTTCGCCATGGTTTCTTCTGGCCGACTGCTCTGGATGACGCCAAGGAGTTGGTCCAAAAGTGCAAGGGGTGCCAGCGTTTCAGCACCAAGCACCACCTACCGGCCTCAACAGTCAAGACCATTCCCATCACTTGGCCGTTTGCCGTATGGGGGTTGGATATGGTGGGCCCATTCAAGACAGCACGCGGCGGCCTGACCCATCTGCTGGTTGCCGTGGACAAGTTCATGAAGTGGATTGAGGCAAGGCCAATCAAGAAGCTGAACGGCCCCACAGCCGTCACATTCATCGCGGACATCACCATTCGATACGGCATCCCGCACAGCATCATCACCGACAATGGCATGAATTTCGCCAAAGGCGCCCTGGCCCGTTTCTGCGCGACGCAGGGCATCCGACTGGACCTCATGTCGGTTGCTCACCCGTAATCAAACGGCCAGGTGGAGCGAGCAAACGGCCTCATCCTGTCCGGCATCAAGCCTCGGCTGGTCGAGCCGCTGGAGCGCTTGGCCGGTTGCTGGATCGATGAACTGCCGGCCGTCCTTTGGAGTCTCCGGACCACGCCAAATCGGTCAACCGGCTTCACGCCCTTATTCCTCGTGTACGGGGCCGAGGCTGTCATCCCAACAGATATCGAGTTCGACTCGCCTCACGTCACCATGTACACGGAGGAGGAGGCCAAGGAGGCGCAAGAAGACGGCGTCGACTTCCTCGAAGAGGCCTGGCTGCTAGCACTCAGTCGGTCCACCATCTACCAGCAGAGCCTGCGCCGCTACCACAACAAGAAGATCAAGCCGCGTGCTTTCTGTGAGGGCGACCTTGTGCTTCGGCTGATCCAGCGAACAGCCGGCCAGCACAAGCTCTTGGCTCCTTGGGAGGGGCCTTTCATCATTAGCAAGGCCCTGAGCAACAACTCCTACTACCTCATCGACGCACAGAAGCCCAGGGCACGCAAGAGAGACAATGCCGGCCAAGAGTCCGAGCGCCCATGGAACGCGAACCTTCTTCGCCCGTTTTACAGTTGATGCAGTGTATGTACCATGCTATCTTTTGTATTAAGCAAAGACAACAGGTCCCCCGAGGCGCACTCGGGGGCTACCTTTTTTATCTATGTGATAAGCTTCACCTATGAATGAGTGTTTTCTTCCGCTCTGCCCGGGTCCAGCCAGCCAGCCCGGGGGCTTGCCGCCTTGACCTAAGTTGATGCCACCCAAAGTCGGCTAAGTAGTGTGCCGATGCCAAAAACCTCTCTTCGCCCCAGCCACAGCTTGCAGCACGACTGTCCGGCTGGCAAGAGCTAAAGGCCTAAAACGCTGTCCGCATGAAAAACGACTAAGGAAGAACGCCGATTCAGGCCAAGCCGTCCTCTCGCCCTACCCGTTCGGCTGCTCAGTAGCCGGCCGGCCGGCTTCTCACCAGACTAGCTACGCTTTAATTGGTTGAAGTAACTTGCCTATTCTAAACGGCCAAGTCCCTGACCCAGCCACAGACCGCAGCGCGGCTGTCCGGCTGGCAGGGCGGCAGCCAAAGGAAGACGGGAAAAGAAAAAGCCAAAGAAAGCAAAGGCAAAATCGAGTCAGAACTCGGCAGAGCACGCAAGCATGTGGGAAAATAAATTCATTTACATTAAAAAAGGCCAGCGGCCAGCATTCATCAAGGTTTAAAATACACCCATAGTGGGTGGAACTGCGCATAACCAACATGTTCTTGAGCATAAGACAAAAAAACTTAAAGAGCTAAGGGCCGCCTAAGCCGGAGGCACTACGGGCTGCTCGGACGAGTCGGCGGTGGCGGTGGCATCGGCTGGAGGGGCCTCCGGCTGGTCGGTCTCGGTCTGGTAGGCGGCTGAGGCCGGATCGGGCAGATTCTGGCTGGTCGCTCGGTCATCTTGCGCGACGCCATCGCCTTCCTCGTCCTTGTCCTCCTCCGTGGCCTCATTTCTGGAGGCGATCTCCTCCGCCGGGTCCTACCCCTCGTTCGGGTTCAGCCCGAACCAAGATGGCGGCACCTCGGTGCCATCTTCCGCCCGCTCCGGGACGAAGACGCCAACGTCGGCGTAGTCGGCAAGGGTTGCGGCGCGAATGGCGGTCGCTTCACGCTCTGCCTCCAACTCCGGCGCCGCCTCCTGGCGGAAGGTGGCCAGCTGCGCCAGGCTCACGCCAGGCTCACGCCTGGGTACCACGCCTTCACGAACTCCAGCGTCACCTTGGCACCGGCCCGCGCAGCGGCACTCTTCCAGGCGTCGAGCCGCTCTCCAGCTACCTCTAACCAGTCGACAGTCCGACTGGGAGTCCGGGCCACCTGCACATCCGGCCAGAGCCCTTCCAAGACCTGGGACCCGGCACGCTGAAATTGGCGGAGCAGCCGGCGGACCGACGCAAGGCGTTGCTGGATGGCCCGGAACTGCTCGCCCAAAGTCTGAGGCCGGTCCGGCGCAATCTCCTCGCCCACTTGCCTCCGCTGCTCGCGTCGTGCCTCAATCGCCTGGGCAATGATGCCGGCGTGGTCCGGGAAGTACTTTGCGTAAAAATAAAACAAAGGAATAAGAGACCGACTCCCAGTAACAACCGGCGCCTCCAAGCAAGAAAGAAAAGTTACCTTCAAGCATGCCCTCGATCACCTCATAACCTTCCGACAGGCACTTCTCCCTCTCGGCCTAGTCCGAGCGCTAAGACTCGAACTTGGCCTTGAGGAGCTCCTCCCCGTCCTTTAGCTATCAGACCAGGTCCGCATGCCTCGCTGCCTGGTCAACTAGCTCCTTCTCGAGCCGATTGCGCTCTGCGGCCGCCTGGCTGCGCTCCAGTTCCATGGCCTGAAGCTGGCTCTCGAGCTCGTGCACATGGTCCCACAGTTGGGCGGCGGCCTCTGCAGAGGCAAAGAAGAATCATCAGCGATAGCATCAAGAAAGACAAGAAGTCACAGGAAGATCCGGCCCGACTGCTCAGCAGTCAGCCTGAATCTCGGGGGCTACACCCAGTGGGTGCGCTTGCGCGCCCCCACTGAAAGCCGGCCTGCGTACCTCGGCTCTTCTTCAACTCGGCAGTCCGGTTAGCAAGTGTCTGGTTCTGGGAGTTGAAGGCGGCCGCACACAGGTTGTGGTTGTCCTGCGGCAAACACAAACGTCTCTGCATCCAGAAACACGCCTAGAAGTTCCAACCCGCTTGCTCAGCAGCCGGCTTGGAACTCGGGGGCTACACCCAGTGGGTGCGCTGGTGCGCCCCCACTGAAGATCGACAAAATAAAAAACAAGATCAAGAACATACCCGGACAGACGTGTGCATCGCCACCATCTCGCTCCTCGCCTTTAGGAGGGTGGCGCCGTGGGCAGAGAACTTGTCCAGGACGTCCTGCACTGCGAGGTTCAGGGCGGCCGGGCCGACTCCTGGTGCCCAACCAGGCAGAGCAGACCTTGTGGCTTTGGTGTTGGCTCCCGGCGAGCTCGTAGCCCCTACCTCTACCGGCCTCGGCGCCCGCGGAGGCGCGCGTCGTCAGGGCCTGGCTCGTCGCCAACCCGGCGCCGGCCAAAGGCCCCTCCGGCCCTTCGGGATGGCCACCTCCCCGCTCGCCAGCACCCGCCGCCCGCTGGACTAGCTCCGCCTTCGGATCGACGGGGCCGGTCGCCCCCTGCTCTGTGGCCGTCTGGTCGGCTCCGGCTGTTCCAGACGGCACCTGAATCTCCACCACCGGCGGCTCCGGCTGCTCGAGGTTGGCGGCCTCCGGGATCCCGCCACCAGCCGGGTCCTCCGCGGCCTTGGCGTCGGCCTCCGTCTACGCCTTGGTCGCCGCCTCTGCCTCCGCCTGCGCTGTGGCCTGGGCCTTCGCCTGCACCGATGCGGTGGCCTGGGCATCGGCCTCCGCCCACGCTGCAGCCTCCCGCTCCTCCTTCGCCTCCCTCGCGTTCCTCTTCATTGCCTCCCGAAGGGCGGCGGCCGGGTCCACGCGTCGAGCCTCCTGCTGATTCAATCAACGAAGCAGACGGAGCCCGCAATATGGAAAGGGGAGCCCTGCGCGGCAAATCAAGCAAAGATAAGAAGCTTGCAAGAAAGAAATAATCAAGATAGTGCGCCTAACGCACTTACCAGGACACCATTGGCCGCTCCTTCGGGCCCCGCCGGACGGCGGCCGCCTTTGCGGCCTCTTGCCGCTTGGTGACGGCCATCGACTTGGCCTTCTTGGGTGGCTTGCTACCAAACATCCCCTCGGCACGGCGTTTGGGTGTGCCGGGTGCACCAGTCAGCGCTCCGCCTGTCGGCCGCGCCGTCGAGGAGCCGGCGCCTGTCCTGTCGGCGCCTTCGGGGCGCTGTTGTCCTTCACCGTCTTCATCATCATCCGGCCAATCCCGGACATTGCCGCCTCCTTCATCGCCGCATCCCCCAGTGGCGTCGTCGTCGCCTTCGTCCTCCAACGTGGCCGCCCCCAGCTCGGGGTCGCCCACATCGCTCACCTCGCGGTCCGCCATCCACTGGTGGCCCGGAGCCGGCGCGCCGCCTGCTGCCTGGCCAGGAAAGAACTGCGCCATGTCCGGGTGGTCAGGTCGGATGAAGAGCATGTCATGAGCAAAGAAGGAGGACCAGATACTAACCGGTGGCGGTGGATTGGCGCGGTTGTACGGCTCCTTGTCGAATCTCCACTAAGTCTCGCTGAGCTTGCTGTCGGAGAAATAGTTGACATGGCGGACCACCTCCATAGACAGCAGCTCCTTGGTTGACATCCGGCACGGATCTCGGCGGCCGCTCATGTCGCTGATCAGATGAGGCTAGCCTTGGAGGAGCGACACCCGGTGTTGGACGAAGGCGGCCAACAAGTCCAATGCCTTGAGGCCCTCTGAGTCCATCATCTCCTGTAGCCGGCTGAGGACGTTGTTGATAGCAGCCGACAATGGCCTGGCGGGCTGCTGGCCCCAGTTGTTCCGTGGCTCAGGCGGTGGGCCAAATGCGTAAGCCGACAAGTTGATGTAGTCGCGTGTCGGGTGGAGATTGCGCACATAGAAGTATGACTTCTGACATAGCTTCGCCGACTCCAGCAGGGCGATAGCCGGGAAGCGGGTCCCGGACCTGGTGCGCCGCACGGTGACGCATGCGCTGCACTGGGCCGGCTCGCCCTTGGCTTGGGTGCCGAGCTTGAGGTTGAAGAACCTAGCCCACAGCTTGAGTGTGGGCAGAACGCCAAGGTGACCTTCGCAGAAAGTCATGAAGGCGGAGAGAAGGACCACCGTGTTGGGCGTGAGGTGGTGAGGTTGAAGATGGTAGAAATTGAGGAAGGAACGGAGGAAGCCGCTCGCCGGCAGGCCGAATCCTCTGAGGAAGTGGGTCCAGAAGATGAAGAACTCGCCGTCCCTCGGCGCCGGCGTGATCTCCCTCGCGTCGGGAAGGTGCGCCCCCACGCACGCCTCATTGGGCATCCTCCGCGTCGCGCGGACGAACTCAATGTGCCCCTCATGGACGTTGGAGCCGTCCCACTCGCCGCGCGCCATGTCCCGCGGTTGTTTGGCAGTGGTGCGGCGAGGCTGGGCGGCGGTGGAGTTGCTGCGGCGCTTCGACGGAGCATGGCGTAGCAGTGCGGCGGCGGCGAGGAGGCAAGAAGCAGAGGAGCAGGGAAGTAGAAGGAGAGGATGGAGGGGGCGCGCGTGCGTCTGGCCGCCCCCCTCCACCCCCATTTATATGGCGGAAACAGTGGAGCCGAGGCGATGCCTAGTGGGGGGCGTGGGGATTAACTGCGCCCACGCCCCGCATGACCCCGCAAATCCCGCACCATCATGGCGCCCATTTAATTCACCCCGGAAGGGCAACCTTCTACCTCGGCCGCAGCGGATCCGCGCGCGCCGAGGCCGTGTAGTGGTGGGCCCGAGCCTACGGTGACATCCCGTCGCGAGCGTGGGCTGGCAGGCCGGCCTGGTCTGCTGGCAACGCGTGGCGATCGAGCAACGGGCGGTAAGCGCACCGCCCGATGGTATACTACCTGGCGCCCGCCACGGCGATTCAAATCCGACAGGCGGCCGGTTTCGCCTAGGCCGGTTCCTGTCAGGCGTCTCCTTCAAGCCGGACGAAGCAAAGGCACAAGATCTCTCGGAGGAGGAAACTGCTGAGGCACTCCGGCGTTGAGCCATGGCGCCTCACCAGCTTCGGGGACTACTGTCGTGGGGATAGACCACGGGTAGACTCATCCATACCCCTTAGCATTTCAAGACATCGGGGCTAGCAAAGCCCCTCACGCCTTCCGGACACGCGGCCGGCTCCTTGGGCCGGCTGGGCCCAAGCGGCCGGCTCCCAGAAGACGGAGCACTCTTAGGAGGCGGCTTCGGGGGAGGCCGGCTCCCAGCAGACGGACCCTCCTCCCCTCGGAGTCTGCACTCACCTACTCTGACAAGACGGAGCATGGCTATAGGGCCACCCTCTCCCCCAAATCTCGAAGGGGCATGGCTACAGTGCGAGCTGACCAAGCGGTCACCTACCTGCCAGGCGCAGGACTGTAGCCATGTGACCCTCAGCATGGCCCTCGTCAGCAAGGGCCATGCTATAGCAAAAGGCAATCAGTACGGCCCGCAGGCAGTGGGCCCTACCTGTCCGTGAACTCCCAGAAGATGGCGCATTCCTGGAAGGCGGCTTCGGGGGCGGGCCGGCCTCCAGCAGGCGGCCCTCCCCTTCCCTCGAAGTCCGCACTCACCTGCTCCGATGAGATGGAGCATGGCTAAGTGTGCGCTTACCAAGCGGCTACCAACCCGTCTGACGGCAGGACTGTAGCCATACGACTCCTGACAAGGCTTCCGTCATCAAGTACGAAGCTACAGCAAAAGGCAAACAGTATGGCCCGCAGGCGGTGGGCCCTACTTGTCGGCCGGATTCTTGGCAGCCGGCGGAGAACCCGGCGACCTTAGACACTGACGTCCGGGTCCTACACCCGGATGTATTACCATTGTACCCCTGGGAGGTTGGCCTTAAAAACCCCCAGGGCTCACCCATGCAAAGGGTTCGGCCCTCATTCCACCATAGACCATAGCTAGGAGAAGAGAGCTAGCCTTACCCTTCTTCCTCCTCTAGCAACACAGCTCAAGGAGCAATCTTATACAGCATTTGATCATAGTCATCATGCGGAGACCCCGTAGAGTAGGACTAGGGTGTTATCTCCCCGGAGAGCCCCGAACCTGGGTACGTCTCGTGTGCGATCGAGCTCGTGCTCACTCCTGGTTCCAGGGCCCGACGACGTCCTCTTGGCTCCACCCATGATAAGCCACCCCCTGGCTTCTGACGTGGGATTACCACGACAAAAACAGTCATGAAAATGCATTATGAATAATCAACATTGAATACTAGCATGAGTAGGATATAAACACCATGAACATAAATATCATAGAGGCTATGTTGGTTTTGATTTAACTACATGCTCGAACATGTGCCAAGTCAAGCCACTTGAAATATTCAGAGGTGGATACCATATCATCATACTACATCACAATCATTTTAATGCATGTTGACACCCAAGATAAATCATTATTCACTCCTAGCTACTTAAGCATGGCATGGGCAACTATAATCTCTAATTGTCATTGCAAACAAGTTTGATCATAATATGCTGAATCATGGATACTGAGTTAAACATATCTACAAAAACAAAAATAAGTTGAGTTCATACCCGCTTTTCCCTGCCACAGTCACTTCATCAAATATCGTTATTATTGCCTTTCACTTGCACGACCGAATGATAAGAAAATAATAATAGTGCAAGAGTATCGTGGGCCAAGCTGGAATCTACAACATTTTATTCAGGGGAGAAGACAAAATATTATGGGCTCTTTGTTAGATCAACAATAATGCATATGAGAGCCACTCAACATTTTCATCGTGGTCTTCTCCTTAGTACGACTCAACAAAAACAGAAGAAAAGAATTTCAGAGAAACACACTGAAATATTTTTGGAGTTTTTGATTTTTCTTAAGGAAAGCAAATTAAAGAAAGAAAAATGAAAACGAGAAATACTATTTACACGGGAAAGCTCCCAACAAACAAAAGAAGAAATGGGAAATCTTTTTGGTTTTTCTTTTAATACTACAACTAAAATAAACTAGAGGGAAAACCGAAAAGAAGTAACAAATATTTTTGGATTTTCTCAAAGTTTTTTCATACACACAAGAAGAAAGCGAGAAAATAAATCTAGCATGGATAATACAATGAAAAAGTATGGACACCGACAACTGGAATGAAGTGTGTGAACATGAATATAATGTCGGTGGAACTACGTACTCCCCCAAGCTTAGGTTTTTGGCCTAGCTTGGTAATCACCATCCGTAGTAACCATCCGGTCCCATGTGGAAGTGCTGTGGCGGCAGCACCTGAGCGTCCCACTCCTGGGGCTCCTGCTCTGCCGCTGCCTAGGCGTTCCGGTAGGCAATAATGTCCACTGGCATGACCCTGTATTCGTTCCTGGCAATATAATCAAACAAAGCAGGTACATGCAACGGGATAATATCACGGCTATCCTCACTGAAAACTAGGTTATAACAAATGTTGTTAAAGGAGTCAGCGGCATCAATAAACTGGTGGGTGATACGTCTCCAACGTATCTATAATTTTTGCTTGTTCCATCCTGTTATATCATCATTCTAGGATGTTTTACAATCATTTTATAGCAACTTTATATCATTTTTTGGGACTAACCTATTGACATAGTGCCTAGTGCCAGTTGCTTTTTTTTGCTTGTTTTTTACTTCGTAGAATATCAGTACCAAACGGAGTCCAAACGCAGCAAAACTTTTTAGAGATTTTTTTGGACCAGAAGACACAATATGGGCCAAAAAAATACCAGAGGGGAACCCCGAGGTGGGCACAACCCACCAGGGCACGCCCAGGGGAGTTGTGCCCCCCTTGGTGGCCTCCCGCACCGTCTCTTCGCCCTATAAATCCCCAAATATTCCAGAAACCCTAGGGGAGTCGACGAAACACAATTCCAGCCGCCGCAAGTTCCAGAACCATGATATTCAATCTAGACACCATCACGAAGGGGTTCATCATCCTCATTGGTGCCTCTCCGATGATGCGTGAGTAGTTCATCATAGACCTACGGGTCCGTAGGCAGTAGCTACATGGCTTCCTCCCTCTCTTTTGATTCTCAATACAATGGTCCCTTGGATATCTATTTGATGTAACTCTTTTTTGCGGTGTGTTTGTTGGGATCCGATGAACTTTGAGTTTATGATCAGATCTATATCCATGAATATTATTTTAGTCTTCTTTTGATCTCTTATATGCATGATTATTTATAGCCTCATATTTCTTCTTCGAATCTTTGGTTTAGTTAGGCCAACTAGATCGATTTTTCATGCCATGGGAAGAGGTGGTTTGTGATGGGTTCGATCGTGTGGTGTTCTTTCCCAGTGACAGAAGGGGCAGCAAGACACTGATACGTCTCTAATGTATCTATAATTTTTTATTGTTCCATGCTATTATATTATCTGTTTTGGATGTTTTATGTGCATTATTATGCTATTTAATATTATTTTCGGGACTAACCTATTAACCTAGAGCCAAGTGCCAGTTTATGTTTTTTCCTTGTTTTTGAGTTTCGCAGAAAAGGAATACCATACGGAGCCCAAACAAAATAAAACCTTCGCGATGATTTTTCTTGGTCCAGAAGACACCCCGGAGACTTGGAGTTCAAGTCAGAAGAGCCACGAGGCGGCGACAAGGGGGGAGGGCGCGCCCCCTGCCTTGTGGGCCCCACGTGACTCCACCGACCTACTTCTTCGTCCTATATATTCACATATATTCCCAAACCCTTAGAGGCATCCACGAAAACACTTTTCCACTGCCGCAACCTTCTATACCCGTGAGATCCCATCTAGGGACCTTTTCCGGCACCCTGCCGAAGGGGGATTTGATCACGGAGGGCTTCTACATCAACTCTATTGCCCTTCTGATGAAGCGTGAGTAGTTTACCTCAGACCTACGGGTCCATAGCTAGTAGCTAGATAGCTTTTTCTCTCTCTTTGATTCTTAATACCACGTTCTCCTCGTTGTTCTTGGAGATCTATCCGATGTAATCTTCTTTTGTGGTGTGTTTGTCGAGATCCGATGAATTGTGGATTTATGATCAGCTTATCTATGAATATTATTTGAATCTTCTCTGAATTCTTTTATGCATGATTTGTTATCCTTGTAATTCCTTTCGAACTATCGGTTTGGTTTGGCCAACTAGATTGGTTTTTCTTGCAATGGGAGAAGTGCTTGGCTTTCGGTTCAATCTTGCGGTGTCCTCTCCCAGTGACAGTAGGGGCAGTGAGGCACGTATTGTATTGTTGCCATCGAGGATAAAAAGATGGGGTTTACATCATATTGCTTGAGTTTATTCCTCTACATCATGTCATCTTACTTAATGCGTTACTCTGTTCTTCATGAACTTAATACTCTAGACGTAGGCAGGAGTCGGTCGATGTGTGGAGTAATAGTAGTAGATGCAGAATCATTTAGGTCTACTTGACACGGATGTGATGCCTATATTTCATAATCATTTCCTTGGATATCGTCATAACTTTGCGCTTTTCTATCTATTGTTCGACAGTAATTTGTTCACCCACTGTATTATTTGCTATCTTGAGAGAAGCCTCTAGTGAAACCTATGGCCCCCGGGTCTATTTTCCATCATATAAGTTTCCGATCTACTATTTTCCATCATATAAGTTTCCGATCTACTATTTTCCATCATATAAGTTTCTGATCTACTATTTTGCAATCTTTTATTTTCCTATCTATAAACCAAAAAACCCAAAAACATTTACTTTATCTTTTGTTTAGTTTTATCTATCTCTATCAGATCTCACTTTTGCAAGTGACCGTGAAGGGATTGACAACCCCTTTATCGCGTTGATTGTTTGTGCAGGTATTAGGTGATTTGTGCGTTGTCTCCTACTGGATTGATACCTTGGTTCTCTAACAGAGGGAGATACTTATCTCTACTTTGTTGCATCACCCTTTCCTCTTCAAGGGAAAAACCAACGCAAGCTCAAGAAGTAGCAGACACGCATGTATCGTTGCTATTAAGGATAACAAGATGGGGGTTATTCCTACGTGAATATATCTCATCTACATCATGTCATCGTTCTTATTGCATTACTCCGTTTCTCCATGAACTTAATACACTAGATGCATGCTGGATAGCGGTCAATATGTGGAGTAATAGTAGTAGATGCAGGCAGGAGTCGGTCTACTAATCTTGGATGTGATGCCTATATATTGATCATTGCCTTGGATATCGTCATAATTATTCGATCTTCTATCAATTTCCCAACAGTAATTTGTTTACCCACCGTGTGCTATTTCTTGAGAGAAGCCACTAGGGAAATCTACGCCCCCCGTGTCTATTCTTTATCATATTCGCTTTGAGATCTATTTTTATTTGCTTTTATTTTCAGATTTATTATTCCAAAAACCCAAAAATACCTTGCTGCACTTTTTTTATTACTTTATTATTTCGTGTTTTACTGAGATCTATTTATCCAATTTACACAAATTTTATCCCGTCAACTTGACAATTTCTGGCGCCATTACCCGTAGAGGGATTGACAACCCCTCATAAGCGTCGGGTTGCAAGTATATGTTATTTGTGTGCAGGTACCATTTACATAGTGTTTCTTGGTTCTCCTATTGGATTGATACCTTGGTTTCATAACTGAGGGAAATACCTACCGTAGCTGTGCTGCATCATCCCTTCCTCTTTGGGGAAATACCGACGTAGTTCAAGCGACATCAAAAGGAATTTCTGGCGCCGTTGCAGGGGAGACATCATCACCATCTATTAGGTTCCTAATCACAAATCTCATCTCCTTGCAATTTACATTATTTGCCATTTGCCTCTCGTTTTCATCTCCTCCACTTCACAAATATTTGCTGTTTTATTCACCCTCTTTTTCATTCGCTATTTTCTCGTCAGATCTATCTTTTTGTTTGCAATCTTGTTTGCGTAGTCACGATGACTCAAGAAAACACCAAGTTGTGTGACTTTTCCAATACCAATAATAATGATTTTATTAGCACTCCGATTGCTCCTCTCGCCACTAGTGCGGAATCTTGTGATATTAATACCGCTTTGTTGAATCTTTTTACGAAAGATCAGTTTTCCGGTACTCCTAATGACGATGCCGCGTCCCAACTAAACCCATTCGTAGAAATTGTGCGATATGCAAAAGAAAAAAGATGTGGACAATGATATTGTGAAGTTGAAATTATTTCCTTTCTCTTTGAGGGATCGTGCAAAAATTTGGTTTTCTTCTTTGTCGCGCAATAGTATTGATTCTTGGGATAGGTGCAAAGATACTTTTATTACTAAGTATTTTCCACCCACGAAAATTATTTCCCTTAGGACTAAGATCATGAACTTTAAGCAACTTGAGCATGAACATGTTGCACAATCTTGGGAAAGAATGAAGTTGATGCTAAGAAATTGTCCTACTCATGGTTTAAATCTTTGGATGATCATACAAAATTTTTATGCAGGATTGAACTTTTATTCTAGAAATCTTTTAGATTCCGCCGCGGGCGGTACTTTTATGGAAATTACTTTGGGTGAAGCTACTAAATTTCTTGATAATATTATGACAAATTATTCACAATGTCATACTGAAAGAGCACCTACTAGTAAAAAAGTTAATTTGTCTACTTTGAGTGAGCAAAATAGTGATCCGTAGATGTGAATTTTGTCTCGCAAAACAATTTTAATAACAATGCTTATAGAGGTAATTTTAATCCTAGGCCTTTTCCTAGAAATTCCTCTAATAATTACGGTAATTCCTATGGTAGTTCTTCTTATAATAATAATAGGAACACCTATGATCTTGAGAATAACATTAAATAATTTATCAATGCTCAAAAAGTTTTCAATACTACGATAGAAGAAAAGTTGAATAAGACGGATGATATGTCTAGAAGCATTGATAGAATTTCTCACGATGTAGAAAATCTCAAGTTGAAAATTTTTGTACCCAAGGTTGATGAATCAATTAAATCTTTATATGTTTCTATGGATGAAAGTAAGAAAATATTTGCTATGCTTAGAGCTAAAAGAGAATTTTTAGAAAGAGCGTTTTCTAGTGATTACTTTCATAAAAATGATGAAGATCTTAAAGTGATTGGTGTTTCTTCTATTGATTCTTTGTTTAGTAAAATTAAAATTGATGATAAAGGGACTGAAGAGGAGTTAACTTTAGTTAGAAGGCATCCCGATAAATCGAAGAGTGAAAATCTTAATATTTTTTTTGATAAAAGTGGGTTTGGAGAGGTCAAAACTTTAACTAGTGATGTGCCCACTCTTTTGGATTGCAAAGACTTTAATTATGATAATTGCTCTTTGCTTAAATGTATTTCTTTTTGCAATCCATGATAAATTCACCCCATGCTTATGAACAAAATAAAGCTTTTACTAAACATATCGTAGATGCCATGATGAAAGCTTTAGACTTAAAATTGGAATTAGAGATTTCAATTCCTAGAAAATTGCATGATGAATGGGAACCTACTATCAAAGTCAAGATTAAAAATTATGAGTGTTTTTCTATATGTGATTTGGGTGCTAGTGTTTCCACAATTCCGAAATCTTTATGTGATGTGCTTGGTCTTACCGATATTGAAGAATGTTCTCTTAAATTGCACTTGGCGGATTCTACTATTAAAAAGCCTTTGGAAAGAATTAATGATGTTATTATTCTTGCAAATAGAAAATATGTGCCCATAGATTTTATCGTTCTTGGTATTGATTGCAATCCGTCTTGTCCAATTATACTTGGTAGTCCGTTTTTGGGTACTATTGGTGCTGTGATTGATATGAAAGAAGGCAATATTAAATTTCAATTTCCACTAAGAAAAGATATGGAACACTTCCCTAGAACAAGAACTAAGCCACCATATGAATCAATCATGAGGGCACCCTATGGATCTAAAACTAAAGATGACAACACTTGATTCTATGCATTATGCCTAGCTAGGGGCATAAAACGATAGCGCTTGTTGGGAGGCAACCCAATGAATAAAATTTATTTTTGCCTTTTTCTTTCTGTTCCTGAGTGATTGCACAATTATGCCTCTATTATGATTGTGTTTTTTATGTTTTAATTAGTATTTGAGCCAAGTAAAGCCGTTGGGATAGCTTTGGTGATAGTTGATTTGATCCTGTTGAAAAATAGAAACTTTTGCGTCCAGTAACAGAATTGTTTAAATTGTCCAAAGCAACAAAAAATTCTAAATGTTTTACAAAAGATTGATATACAAATTTCCTATGTTGTCTAAGTATTTCAGCTTTTTTGGAGTTACAGGAGTATGAGAACAATTTGCATCTTTACAGACTGTTCTGTTTTTGACCGATTCTGTTTTCTTTGCATTGTGTGCTTATTTTGATGAATCTATGGATTGTATCGGGGGTTATAAGCCATGGTAAAGTTAGAATACAATAGATATAATTCAATAACAAAATTTGAATGGGTTTGCTATAGTACTTAAAGTAAAGATTGGTTTTCTTATACAAACGGATCTCACGAAGGTTTTGTTAAGTTTTGTGTGATTGAAGTTTTCAAGTTTTGGGTGAGATCTCGATGGATGAAGGAATGTGGAGTGAAAAGAGCCTAAGCTTGGGGATGATCCATGTCACCCCAAGTTAATATTCAAGGATAACCAAGCAACTAAGCTTGGGGATGCCCTGGAAGGCATCCCCTCTTTCTTCTAACGACCATTTGTATTTTACTTGGAGCTATATTTTTATTCGTCACATATCATGAGTTTTGCTTGGAGCGTCTTGTATTATATGGGTCTTTGCTTATTTTGATTTTTAGTTTGTCACAAGTATCCTTGCTTGAAACACCTATTTGAGATAGCCAAAATTATGCTATGATTTGTTAAATTTTTTGAGCTATGGAATTGCTCTAGTGCTTCACTTATATCTTTTTGAGCACGGTGTGCTTTAATATTTTTGAAGAAATGCTCTCATACTTCACTTAGATTAATTTGAGAGTTAGTAAATTTTTGAAGAAATTCTCTCATGCTTCACTTATATTATTTTGAGAGACGAAAAAATTTATGCTCATGTTCTTCAGTTAGATTTATTTGAGCTTGTCAAAAGCAAATGCAACATATGAAATTAGTCCCAAAGTGATAGATATTCAAGAGGGATATAAAAACTTTCATGAAGATCATTGGAGAAAATAAACTTTGTTCTTTGTAATAGTTTTGAGATATGATGATAGTGATATGTGAGTCATGTTGGTGAGTAATTATGCTTTAGTAAGAATATTGGTGTTAAGGTTTACGATTCCCTATGCAAGCACGAAAGTCAATAGTTATGCAATGAAATTATATCCTACTTGTGGTGCAATATTCGGTGTTAGTTATGCTTAATGCTCGCTTATGTGATTTTTTGTTTATTGGTTGGTTGCTTCTCAATCTTTTTGCTAGCCTCCACTTGTACTAAGTAGAAATACTACTTGTGCATCCAACATCTTTAAACCCAGTTTTGCCACATGAGTCCACCATACCTACCTATATGTCGTATTTCCATGCCGTTCTAAGCAAATCTATATGTGCCATCTCTAATTTTCAAAATGAATTTCCTTTTTGTGTGCTCGTACTGCTCATGAAGCGGTGATACGTCTCCAACGTATCTATAATTTTTGCTTGTTCCATGCTGTTATATTATTATTCTTGGATGTTTTACAATCATTTTATAGCAACTTTATATCATTTTTTGGGACTAGCCTATTGACATAATGCCCAGTGCCAGTTGCTGTTTTTTGCTTGTTTTTTTACTGCACAGAAAATCAATACCAACTGGAGTCCAAAAGCAGCGAACCTTTTTGGAGATTTTTTATGGACCAGTAGACACCTGTTGGGCCAAAGAAGTACCAGAGGGGGGCTCCGAGGGGAGCACAACCCACCTGACCGCGCCTGGGCCCCAAGCACACCCTGGTGGGTTGTGCCCACCTCGGCCGCCTCCCGTACCGCCTCTTTGCTCTATAAATACCCCGAAAATCCAAAAACCCTAGGGGAGACGACGAAACGCAATTCCAGCTGGCGCAAGTTCCAGAATCAACAGATCCAATCTAGACACCATCATGGAGGGGTTCATCATCCTCATTGGTGCCTCTCTGATGATGCGTGAGTAGTTCATTTTAGACCTACGGGTCCGTAGTTAGTAGCTAGATGGCTTCCTCTCTCTATCTCTTTTGATTCTCAATACAATGGTCTCTTGGAGATCTATTTGATATAACTCTTTTTGCGGTGTGTTTGTTGGGATCTGATGAACTTTGAGTTTATGATTAGATCTTTTTATCCATGAACGTTATTTGATTTTTTTGATCTCTTATATGCATGATTACTTATAGCCTCGTATTTATTCTTCGAATCTTTGGTTTAGTAAGGCCAACTAGATCGATTTTTCTTGCCATGGGAAGAGGTGCTTTATGATGGGTTTGGTCGTGCGGTGTTCTTTCCCAGTGACAGAAGGGGCAGCAAGACACGTATTGATCATTGTTATTAAGGATAACAAGATGGTGTCTATTCCTACATGAATAGATCTTGTCTACATCATGTCATCGTTCTTATTGCATTACTCAATTTTTCCATGAACTTAATACACTAGATGCAGCTAATTTTTTTTAAATAATACATTTTTTTTATTAATTTTCAAAAATATTACGCTAGATGAAAAAATTTCAAAAATAATACACAGTCGGCCCGCTGCAGGCCGATCGGCCCACAGCAGGCCGACTGGCCCCGCCACAGGCCGACAGCAGGCGGCCAGGCCAGCCCGCTCGCGCCGATAGACCCTGTCGGCCCACTGCAGGCCGATCGGCCTGCTGCCGGCCGACAGGTGCTCCACCCGCTGGCTGCTTCCTCCTCTCTCATTCTCCTTTCTCCTTTCTCCTTCGTTTCTCCATTCCTCAAGCTACAGCTCTTTTCTTTCTCCTCTTTCTCCATTCCCGCCATTTAATTTTCCACATTTTTTCTTTGCCGCCAATATTATTTCGCGCCTTTTTTTTGCTGGCAAAATTCTTCCCGCCATTTTTGTTGCCGTGAGTATTGTTCCCGCCATTTTATTTTTCACGTTTTTCTTTACCACAAATAATTTTTCGCGCCTTTTTTTGCCGCCAATATTGTTCCCGTCATTTAATTTTCCACATTTTTTATTTGCCGCCAATATTATTTCGCGCCTTTTTTTTTCTGCCAAAATTCTTCCCGCCATTTTCGTTGCCGCCAATATTGTTCCCGCCTTTTTCTTTCCCGCCATTTTCGTTGCCGCCAATATTCTTCTCGCCTTTTTCTTTCCCGCCTTTTTCGTTCCCGCTTTTTCTTTCCCGCCATCTTCTTTCCCGCCATCTTGTCTTCTCAACCTATAAAACCCCCTCCACACTAAGGAGGGTAAGGAGGCCAGTGTAGTCTCGTCAAGATGTCCGGTTATCCTTTCGATCGTAGTTCTTTTCACCCTAGTATGTCCGAATGTCTTCTTAGCTTAGCCTTTGATTTCAAGATAGACAATAGGATAGTTCCATGGGACGAACTCCTCAGTAGTGACACCTTACTAAATGAGTTGAGTCACGCATTAAGTAGGTGCGGGTGGCCTGCAAGGACTTTTGAGGAGATACAAAAAGAACTTCTGAGGTTGCAAGGAAGGTGGAAGAAGCAACAACATAAGGGTGAAGTATTCCTAAATGTTGCAGCACAACATACTTATTTATGGACCCAAGACAGCGAGGATGAAGACGAAATTTTCATGCCGAGCACCAAGGGCAAGAGTACCGCATCGTCGAAGGCCAAGAGTTCCACATCGTCAAAGGCCAAGACTGCCGCATCGTCGAAGGCCAAGACTGCCACATCGTCGAAGGGCAAGAGTGCTGCATCGACGGAGGATGACAATGATGCCTTCATGTAGTTTGTAAGTTGTATTTTTTAATTCAGATGTACTTGTATCTTAATTGTAGGAGCATTATGTTGTATCTTGCTTGTTCCCGCCATATTTTCCCGCTCTCTACTTCCCGCCATATTTTTCCGCTTCGGTAGTTCCCGCCATATTTTCCCGCTTCGGTAGTTCCCACCATATTTTCCCGCTTTACTAGTTCCCGCCATATTTTCCCGCTTCGCTAGTTCCTGCCATATGTTCCCGCCACAATTTTCCCACTTTCTTAGTTCCCGCCATTTTTTCCCGCTATCAAGTTCCCACCATATTTTCTCGCTCTCTACTTCCCGGCAGTGTCTCCCTCCCGCCTTTCTTTGTGCTCTCAACCTATAAAACACCCTCGACAGTAACATGGGTAGGTAGTCTAGTGTAGTGTCGTTTCACCGTTGGATCGAAGGCATTTCCAAACGAGAAGGTAAATCAAATCCACCCCCCCCCCCATTATTTGGTTTGTTTAATGTATCATAGTTTTTTGCAAACCCTAGTTTTGTTTGTTGTAGTGGTTATGCTCAAGGGGTAAGTTAGGTGCTCAGTGGGATTTGTGTGTTGCAGATGGCTAAGGGTACTCAGTGGGTGCTTAGCCCTATTGTTCATGTCCAAGGCTTTCCTCCAAGTGTTGTGCAAGTTAGTGAAGTGGACATCACTTTTGATTGGTTAAAGACTAAATTCATGTTGAAGGAAGACGATTTTGTGTACTACGTCAGCAGCTTGCACTCAGATGGCCCTGGGGAAAGAAAATTCATTGAAATAACTGATGATGATACAATTCATGAAATGCTCAAAGAATGGGAATGGAAAAGGGTTCTTGACTTGCATTGCTACAGGAAACCGAGTTATATGTGATGTTTATGTCGTTTGAACTATCATGGACCATCATGGTCATGAACTATTTATGTCTTTCAAGACATTGTATGTGCTGAACTTGTCATTCGAGACTCAGTAGATTTATGTTATTGTATCCTAAAATTCGCATTGCAGCAAGTTGTATCTTAATTTGAACATGTTAATTTTAATGTATCTTATTTTATGTATCTTATTTTATGCATGTTATTTTCGATGCATCTTAATTTCAAAAGTTTAATGTATCTTATTTCAGTCAGTGTGGAAATGTAACTCGAATAACAATGCGAATTAATAGTAATATGTCTCTCGCATACGTAGGTCGAAATATGTGTCTCGCATACATAGGTCGAAATATGTCTCTCGCATACATAGGTAGAAATATGTCTCTCACTTAGAAATACGTCCCTCGCATACATAAGTATCAGCCACATCGTGCTCGTCCGCGTCGTGGCTGTGGTGAAGGGGGCGTCGACCACTCATACCTGTTCGGTGGCCAAACGTTACGAAGAGGAATCCAAGACCCGTCCTCGCCATACTGTGTGTCTTGCGTGGGCTGTGTGGGATCTGGTGGAGGAGTCGAGAACATGTTCATCCACTCGGTGTGCTGCGACATCTGAGCCTGTATGTTGTCCTCAGGATGTTGATCACTCCCCCATGTATCATGTGATGCCGACATAGACGCATCATATCCGTAGGCTCCTGCACGATGAACGTTATGTCATGAAGAATGAGGTTGCCTCAACTAATATTGAAAACAATAAATATGAAGAGACATACCTGCTGGCTGTGACGGTTGCTCTGGCTCAAACACGAAGCTCGACGAGGGACCCTGCTGCTGTGGAGAAAACACGAAGCTTGACGTGGGACCATAGTGCTGTGGGTGCTGCCACGTCAAACTGCCAGGTTGGTCAGGAGGGGGTGGCCTCGACGTCGGCTGATGTGCTAGACGTGGACGTGGCTGCTGTTGGTGCGTGGAGTGATGTGGCGGCTGCTGCTGCTGGTGCTGAACAACGTCGCTTCTCCGGGTGCACGTGATAGCCTCGTAGACAGCCCGTATCTTGTTCTGCATGCGTTCCAAGAAGGGCTGTACCACAGTCCGGTGTTGAAGAAGAGGTCCAGACGACAGTGATCGTCCAAAGGTGGTCACGTCGTCGTATAGTTCGTGTGTCAAGCGAGCCTGAAAATTTTCATGAAGATTATTAAGTATGCACGTCAAAGTATGTCACAACTTTACTTAAAGAAAATATATCTTACCGCGTACTGCCTAGAGCCCGAAGTATCATAGCTCGGGTACATATCCGACGGAGTAGGGTCAGGTATCTCCTCTGGGTGAGAGCGCTCAATGATGCGTAACCGTGTTCCGGTCATGTAACACCGCAAATAGAGATTGAATTCATTGAGATCAAAATTGTGATTCTCGTGCCATAGATGTGTGTTTGCTGTCTCCCATTCTGTAACATACGGCTCTAGTCTAACTAGCCAGTCAGCAGTTGTCCTATGCATGCCCTTCCTCGTCGTCCTAAAATTATGGTGTGTGTTCAACAATTACGCAATGCTTCGAATGGAGTACTATCAAAGATAATGCAACATTGAAAAACTGGTTAATACCTGTGGACGTGTGCTGGCACCGGGTTCTCTGTAGGGGGAGGCAGCTCCAACTGTAGAAGACCAAATTGCCTCATAACCCTCTGTTGTGCCATCTCCTCGACGAAGATATCAAAGATGATCTTCGATTTCGTCATCCAGTAATCTCAGTCCCTTGTGCATAGCACAGACATACCACCGGGGTATCTTGCATGTATGGCTGCTTCCGTGTAGGGCTGCCAGATGACCCCAGTGTACGTATCGAACTGCTAGTTCAATGCCGTGTATGCCTTCCTGGTCTGATCACTAGCAAAGCGTCTCTGTAGAAAACAAAAGTTAGTAGCCGCTAGCATTGAACTATCTCTTGTGCACAAAAAAGTTGCATTAAACTATAACACGATGCATACCTCGCGACGTGTCCAACACAGACCGAAAGTAGGCATGTCGATGCCGTCAGCATTGAACATGGCGTCTATAGGCTGATGAACACGTATATCTGGTAGCCCTATAGAGAACCTCTCCCACGACCATAGTTGTAGGAATAGAGGGCATCCAAGAAGGGCTGGCTTTGTCGATGAAAGCTGGCAGCCGTTGCACATACCTTGGTATGTAGCCACTAAGACCGCCGAACCCCAACTCCTCTGTCTGATCTGATCCACCGTCTCCGCGCTAGCTATCTCGAGTGCCATAGGGATGTAGAGCGCGCTAATAGTGCTGACATGGTTCTCTGTGAACATCACCTTGCTGAAAAGCCACATTAAGTAGGCCTCCAGGCTCCGAGTGATCTGTTCCGCACTCAACGGCGCCGGGAACTTCTGGATCTGCATTAAGCAAAGACAAATATTTAGTAAGCCACAGGTAACTTCTGTAAAACCATTTGCATGATAACTTGAAGATAATAGGTAGGGGAACTAACCTGGAAATTGAGCAACCATTCATACTTAGGTCCGTGATGCTCCCATACCGGATCCGGAGCATCCGGAAAAACACCATGAAAACGTTGTGTAAGACCGACCTCCCAACCAGCCGGTGCGTCCAACGGTCCTATGGCATGACTTGCCAATGGTAGTCCCAGCAAAAGTGACACATCCTCTAGAGTAGGAGCCATCTCTCCCCACCGGAAGTGAAACGTGTGGGTCTCTGGCCTCCAACGGTCCACTAAGCAGCTCAACAAGGAGGAATCGATGGCGAGGCATTTGCAGCCCGGGATAGACTCAACCAGACGCGCGAAAGGTAAAAGGCCGGCCCATTTCAACCTTCATGACAGAACATTTTAGTTAGTGTCTCCCATTAATATTCATGTCAGTGTGCAAATTAAGAAATCACGTACCGCTGAACCCATCCTGGGTGTATCATCCAGTTCTCCAGAGGAGTGCGAGTGACCAGAGGCTTGAGCCTTCGCTCATACCATATCGCACCACGATGACCCTTATCAATTTCCGCATTCAGCAACCACATTCCTGCCATTCCTGCACAAACCAATTTCAAACATAGTTGCCACACTTAATACAAATTCAGAACATAGTGCCACACTTAATACAAATTCAGAAAATAGTGTCACACTTAATACAAATTTCAAACATAGTGCCACACTTAATACAAATTCAGAACATAGTGCCACACTTAATACAAATTCAGAACATAGTGCCACACTTAATACAAATTCAGAACATGGTGCCACACTTAATACAAATTCAGAACATAGTACTGCTAGCTTAGCTTCTTCCGCTTCCTCTTACTCCTCTACCTCCTCTACCTCCTCTTCGTCCCCGGTTGCCTCGTCCACGACCAGTACCACTAGCAGTGACGAAAGTGGGACAATTAGTGTCCCTATGGCCAAATTCATTGCATAGAATGCATTGCCTAGTTGGACCTCCTGCTTCAGATTCATCCATATCATTCCAGATGCGCTGACACTGCCGTCTGCCTCTACTTGTACACATATGCTCTAGGTTTGGAATGTAATGCCTTTCAGCGGGGTTGACGTTGTTGAAGTTACCCATTGATCGAAAACCCATCAGCTCACCTGTCCAGGTATTGAGGACAGACTCTTTCAGAAAAAATGGAGACACAAACGATATTGCGTCCATTCCAAGCTGCCCGCAAGCAGCAAGTACATGTGAGCAAGGTAGGTGAAACAATTTCGGTTTGTTGCATGTGCACTCACAAGTTGGCCAGGCTTCATTTCCAATTTTCACCTCATGCGTCCTCAACTCATTTGCGTATCCGAATTTGTTGTTGACTAAGCGGACCTCAAACCTTCTCTCTTGATTACCGATGGCGACTACAGTGTGTGACCTAGCTTTTTGCATCTTGTTGTCCATGTACTTCGTCACTCTTTCACAGTAACGTGTATTCGGGTTGTTCGACATATGCTGTTCTGCTTTTTGACGTCTATCTCTGAAATACTTCACGGTGCCATAGAAAATACCCTCAACGATGGCTGTAAGTGGCAATGCCCGGTTTCCTCTGAGGACAAAGTTGTATGTTTCCGCGAGGTTGGTTGTCATGACACCGTACGTTGCTCCATGTGTGTCATGTAGCAAAGACCACCTCTCCAGAGGCTCATGCTCTATCCACTGCTGGAAGGTTTTAATCGACCTTCCGAGCCTTCTCCTAGTACCAGGTGGGTCAAAGCCTGGCAGGTCACATAACCCAACAGGCTCCTCCTCCACGGCCGCTGATCCTGTTGCCAACTGTGCAGCTACTGCTTCAACATGTGCCCTCACCGCTGCATCTCTTGCAGCTTTCCTGTCCCTAACGTGTCTCTGCGTGCACATATTAAGTTTGTCACGCATCAAATTGTACTTCCATGACTGCTTGCAGAGTTTTTTGAACAGATTCATCAGGCTCTTATTTCTGAACTGCGAGAAGAAATTAGCCCCCAGATGGCGCATGCACCAACGGCTCTGCAAGTCCTGCCATGGAGTTTGTTCCTCAGGGCCTGGGTTTGTTAGTGTCCTTATCGCACTGAGTATACCTGCATGCCTGTCATGAAGGATGCACACATTGGGCTTCTCCTTCACAACTGATATTTTCAACTGCCTGAAGAACCATGTCCAACTTTCAATGTTCTCACTCTCCACAAAAGCAAATGCGAGTGGGACAACTTGATTTTGGCCGTCTTGACCTATGGCTGTTAGGATCTGACCCTTGTACTTGCCAGGGAGAAAAGTACCATCTACACATATCACCGGTCGGCAATGCCTGAAAGCTTCGATGCATACACCGAAAGAGAAGAAGAGACGATGCAGCACCCTCCCAGTTGGGAACTCTGGCATGAAGAGGTCTTGGATATCGATATAGGTGCCTGGATTCCGCTGCTGCAGTGTGTGGAGGAGCTGGACAACAGAGTCATATGCATCAAAATAAGAACCAAATCTCCTCTCAAGCGCCGCATGCTTAGCCCTCCAAGCCTTGCCATAAGAAATTCTGTACTTCAACCTGGCGAAGACTTTTGTCTGGATTGCCTTCACTTCCATAGCTTTGCCCTCCACTATCTCATCGTAAAACAACCGAGCAATAAGCGTCGATGAAAGGTTGGCATGATCTTGAGGGATGCAGGGAATAAGACAAGTGTGATTCACTAAGTCGCTGATCACCCAACTTGTGCCATACTTAGGGAGATAGCCGTGCACCCTGGCGGGACAACCTGTGTTCTTGCATACCATTGTCGGGTATTTCTGACTTGACACCTGATCTGTGAAAACCCTTTGCGTGGACATTGCCCAATTTATTATTGCATCCTGAAGAGCTTCCTTGTTGGGATACATAGCACCCGTCGCAATATTGTTCTGGTGATATTGCCAGGCAAAATCATGTCCATTGTTCAACATCATTGCAGATGAGAAGTCATGATTCCATGATGCAGGATTCGGGACCTCCTCTGCATTTTCTTCTTCATCCGACTCGTCAGAATCATCGGCATGACCCCTATCAACATCGGTGTCTTCTTCTTCCATCAGGTCCTGCATGTGCCCATCTACCTCGTCAGCGTCCAACTCGCCACTGTAATCACCATCGGCATTTCCTCCTTCTACCTGACTACTCTGCCCTGGTTCGTAACCATCATCTCCAGCATTTGACATAGATAACTGCCTCACTCCACTGCTCTGCCCAGGATCGTAGCCACCCTCGCCTTCTTGTGGAGTGACATCCTTCACGACGGGAAGCACTAAGGCAATAGGATTGCATCCCCTGCGTTCGCAACCTTGTAACCACCGCACCCACTCGGAGTCTCGCTCTATTGGCCTCAAATAAAAGTAAATTATTGAACTTGACCGTGTCCACAATGCATGAACACCGACGGTGTGTGTTTCTGTATCAAGCCCTAAACTTCCTGTAATCCATTCTTTCAACTGACTGACATACCATGTTTGAGGTGCGCTCATTGGCACCTCTATGTGAGTAAATTCACTCAGATCAGCTCCCATGTCAGTTGTTTGGACAGTACCACGACCATAGTAAAATTTGAACATCACTACATCAGACATCTCGGCTCACCTATTTTTTTTTCAACAATGACAGACAAGTATTAAGCAACAACTTTAAATATCCGCGCTACTAAATATTTGACATGTATATATATTACGGAATATTAACGAAGCAACTAAAAAAATTCACACACCTACAAATATATTACAAATATTTACCGGAGCAACTCCAACTACTGACACACCTAAATATTTGACATCCACATATAGTACGGAATATTACCGGAGCAACTTCAAATATTCACACAACTAAATAGTTAACATCTAAATATATTTACGGATACTGCCGGAGCAAATAACTATAATCGCACACCTAATTTATTTCACATCAAAACATATTACCGAATACTACCGGAGCAACTACGAAAAATAAAATGTGTGTTGAAATATACCCTTGAAGCGTGCGAGCGAACGACGAACGACGAACGGCGGCCTTCAATCACTGGAGCCGGAAACTCCACCAAACTGCCGAAGCTTCACCTCCACCACACTGCCCCAGCTTCAACAGCACCACCTCCACCGCCGCCACAACCTCCTCCAATGTGCTAAAAAAAAGCTTCAAAAAAATGCTCACCACGACAACCACGAGCTACCCTATCAGTAGATCGAGGTCTCCCCTGGCTCCCCTAACTACGTAGAACCCATTCACGGTGCTCAATCTGTAAAAAAATACCTCATTTTGGTGTATTAATTTGAGGCATTTCGAGGAGAAAAAATGGAGCTATAAAGGAATGGGGGAAATGAAGGAGAAAGGAGAAAGGAGAAGGAGAGAGAGAGGAGGAAGGAGCCGGCCGCGGGGGGGGGGGGGGGGGGGCGCACCCTTTCGGTCGGCAGCCGGCCGATCGGCCCGCTGCGGGCCGACAGGAACCAGGCCGCGCCGACAGCCCCGCAGCGGGCCAACAGGAACCAGGCTGGCCTGCTCTCGGTCTGTGGTGGGCCGACTAAGCCCAGTCGGCCTGCTGTGGGCCGACTAGACACAGTCGGCCTGCAGCGGGCCGATGGTGTATTATTTTTGTAATATTTTCATCTAGCGTAATATTTTTGAAAATTAATAAAAAAAAGTATTATTTAAAATTTTTTAGCCTAGATGCATACTGGATAGCGGTCGATGTGTGGAGTAATAGTAGTAGATGCAGGCAGGAGTCGGTCTACTAATCTTGGACGTGATGCCTATATAATGATCATTGCCTGGATATCGTCATAATAATTAGAAGTTCTATCAATTGCCCAACAGTAATTTTGTTTACCCGCCGTATGCTATTTTCTCGAGAGAAGCCACTAGTGAAATCTACGGCCCCCGGGTCTATTCTTTATCATATTTGCCTTGAGATCTATTTTTATTTGCTTTTGTTTTCAGATCTATTATTCTATAAACCCAAAAATACCTTGCTGCACTTTTTCTTTATTTATTTTATTTTGTTCTTTCGTGAGATCTATTTATCCAAAATCATACAAACCAATCTATCTTTTATCCGAGAGGGATTGGCAACCCCTCTTACGCGTCGGGTTGCAAGTATTTGTTCTTTGTGTGCAGGTACCATTTACATAGTGTTGCTTGGTATTCCTACTGGTTCGATAACCTTGGTTTCATCACTGTGGGAAATTCCTACCGTAGCTGTGCTGCATCATCCCTTCCTCTTCATGGAAAAACTGACGCGGACACGAGCCATCATGAAAGGATTTCTGGCGCCGTTGCCGGGGAGACATCTCATTGCAATTTACATTATTTGCCATTTGCCTCTTGTTTTCATCTCCTGCACTTCTCAAAAATCTACCGTTTTATTCGCCCTCTACCAAGTTGTGTGATTTTTCCAATACCAACAACACTGACTTTATTAGCACTCCTATTACTCCTCCCGCCACTAGTGCGGAATCTTGTGATATCAATGCCACTTTGTTGAATCTTGTTATGAAAGATCAGTTTTCCGGTACTCCTAATGAGGATGCCGCGTCCCATCTTAACACATTCGTAGAATTATGCGATATGCAAAAGAAAAAAATATGTGGACAATGATATTGTGAAGTTGAAATTATTTCCGTTTTCTTTGCCAGATCGCGCAAAAAATTGGTTTTTCTTCTTTGCCTCGCAATAGTATCGATTCTTGGGATAAGTGCAAAGATGCTTTCATTACTAAGTATTTTCCGCCCGCAAAAATTATTTCTCTTAGAACTCAAATCATGAATTTCAAGCAACTTGAGCACGAACATGTTGCGCAATCTTCGCAGAGAATGAAATTAATGCTAAGAAGTTGTCCTACTCATGGTTTAAATCTTTGGATGATCATACAAATTTTTTATGCGGGATTGAATTTTGTTTCTAGAAATCTTTTAGATTCCGCCGCGGGTGGTACTTTTATGGAAATTACTTTGGATGAAGCTACTAAATTGCATGATAATATTATGGCATATTATTCACAATGGCATACCGAAAGGGCTCCTACTAGTAAAAAATTTAATTCGGTTGAAGAAATAATTTCTTTGAGTGAAAAAGTTGATGCTCTTATGAAATTGGTTGCTAATAAAAGTGCTCCTATTGATCTTAATGATGTGCCTTTGTCTACTTTGATTTAGCAAAATAGTGATTCCGTAGATGTGAATTTTATCTCACGAAATAATTTTAATAACAATGCTTATAGAGGTAATTTTAATCCTAGGCCTTTTCCTGGAAATTCCTCTAATAATTATGGTAATTCCTATGGTAATCCTTCTTATAATAATAATAGGAACACCTCTAATCTTGAGAATAATATTAAAGAATTTATCAATGCTCAAAAAGTTTTCAATAATACAATAGAAGGAAAGTTGAATAAGATTGATGATATGTCTAGAAGCATTGATAGGATATCTCACGATGTAGAAAATCTCAAGTTGAAATTTTTTGTGCCCAAGGTTGAAGAATCAATTAAAGCTTTATATGTATCTATGGATGAAAGTAAGAAAAGAACCGCTATGCTTAGAGCTAGAAGAGAATTTTTAGAAAGAGTGTTTTCTAGTGATTGCTTTCATAAAAATGATGAAGATCTTAAAGTGATTGGTGTTTCTTCTATTGATTCCTTGTTTAGTAAAATTAAAATTGATGATAAAGGTATTGAAGAAGATTCAACTTTAGCTAGAAGGCGTCCCGATAATTTGGAGGGTGAAAATCTTGATGAAAAAATTCATAAAAGTGGGTTTGGAGAGGTCAAAACATGAACTAGTGATGTGCCCACTCTGTTGGATTACAAAGACTTTAATTATGATGGTTGCTCTTTGATTGATTGTATTTCCCTGTTGCAATCCATGATTAATTCACCCCATGCTTATGAACAAAATAAAGCTTTTACTAAACATATTGTTGATGCTATGATGAAAGCTTTTGAAGAAAAGTTATAATTAGCTATCTCAATTCCTAGAAAATTATATGATGAATGGGAACCCACCATCAAAGTCAAGATCAAAAATTATGAGTGTTTTGCTTTATGTGATTTGGGTGTTGGTGTTTCCATAATTCCGAAATCTTTATGTGATGTGCTTGGTCTTACCAATATTGAAGAGTGTTCTTTAAATTTGCACTTGGCAGATTCTACTATTAAAAAGCCTTTGGGAAGAATTAATGATGTTCTTATTCTTGCAAATAGGAATTGTGTGCCCATAGATTTTATTGTTCTTGATATTGATTGCAATCCATCTTGTCCAATTATACTCGATAGACCGTTTTTACGTACTATCGGTGCCGTGATTGATATGAAAGAAGACAATATTAAATTTCACTTTCCACTAAGAAAGGGTACGTAACACTTCCCTAGAACAAGAATTAAGCCACCATATGAATCAATCATGAGGGCATCCTATTGATCTAGAACTAAAGATGACAATACTTAGATCTATGCATTATGCCTAGCTAGGGCGTAAAACGATAGCGCTTGTTGGGAGGCAACCCAATGAATAAAATTTGTTTTTGCCTTTTTCCTTTCTATTCTTGAGTGTTTGAACAATTATGCCTCTGTTATGATTGTGTTTTTTATGTTTTAATTAGTGTTTGTGCCAAGTAAAGCCTTTGGGATAGCTTTGGTAATAGTTGATTTGATCCCGTTGAAAAACATAAGCTTTTGCGTCTAGTAAAATAATTTTCTAGATTTGCCGAAACCACGAAAAATTCTGAATTTTTCACACAAGATTGATATACAAATTTCCTCTGTTGTCATCATGTTTCAGAATTTTTGGATTCACAGAAGTATGAGATCAATTCACATCTTCACAGACTATTCTGTTTTTGATAGATTCAGTTTTCTTTTTATTGTGTGCTTATTTTGATGATTCTATGGATTGTATCGGGGTGTATAAGCCATGGCAAAGTTAGAATACAGTAGATATAATGCAATAACAAAATTTGAATGGGTTTTCTATAGTAATTAAAGTAAAGATTGGTTTTCTTATACTAACGGATCTCACGAAGGTTTTGTTATTTTTGTGTGATTGAAGTTTTCAAATTTTGGGTGAGATCACGATGGATGAAGGAATAAGAAGTAAGAAGAGCCTAAGCTTGGGGATGCCCCATGTCACCCCAAGGCATATTCAAGGAGAAACAAGCAACTAAGCTTGGGCATGCCCCGAGTGGCATCCCCTCTTTCTTCTAACGACCATCGGTATTTTACTTGGAGCTATATTTTTATACGTCACATATCATGAGTTTTGCTTGGAGCGTCCAGTATTATATGAGTCTTTGATTGTTTTTCTTTTTATTTTGTCACAAGTATCCTTGTTGAACACACCTATTTGAGAGCCAAAATTATACTATGATTTGTTAGAATTGCTCTTTATGCTTCACTTAATTTTTTTTGAGCTATGGAATTGCTCTAGTGCTTCACTTATATCTTTTTGAGCATGGTGTGCTTTAATATTTTCGAAGAAATGCTCTCATGATTCACATAGATTTATTTGAGAGTTAGTAATTTTGAAGAAATTCTCTCATGCTTCACTTATATTATTTTGAGAGGTGAAAATTTTTATGCTCATGTTCTTCACTTCAATTTGTTTGAGCTTGCCAAAAGAAATTGCAATATATGAAATTAGTCCCAAAGTGATAGATATTCAAGAGGAATATAACAAAAACTTTCATGAAGATCATTGGACAAAATAAACTTGATTCTTTGTAATAGTTTTGAGATATGATGATAGTGATATGTGAGCTATGTTGGTGAGTAATTGTGCTTTAGTAAGAATATTGGTGTTAAGGTTTGTGATTCCCTATGCAAGCACGAAAGTCAATAGTTTTGCAATGAAATTACATCCTACTTGTGGTGCATTATTCGGTGTTAGTTATGCTCAATGCTCGCTTATGTGATTTTTCGTTACTTGGGTGGATGCTTCTCAATCTTTTTGCTAGCCCTCACTTGTACTAAGTAGGAATACTACTTGTGCATCCAAAATCATTAAACCCAGTTTTGCCATATGAGTCAACTATACCTACCTATATGCGGTATTCCCCTGCCGTTCTAAACAAATTTGTATGTGCCATCTCTAATTTTCAAAATAATTTCCTTTTTGTGTGCTCGTACTGCTCATGAAACGGTAGGGGGTGGCTGATATTTTTCCATGCTAGATGTGTTATTCTCAAGATGAGTGTTTATTCACTTGTCATTGCACGAGAGTACGGCAAAGGTATTAGGGATGCCCAGTCCCGAAATGAAAAATGAATTTACTTTATGTTGTCAAATAATAAATTCCTTGGAAAGTGTTGGTATGGACGACACCCGTGGATACGGCTAGCCGTGGAATGTGAAAGTATGGTGGAAAAAGGAATAAACTTTATTTTCTGTTTGGGAACCGCCTATGATATATCTAGCATGGAAAGTATTGGGAACTACTCGATCATTTTCGTTGACCGGAAAAGCATGCCACCCAAAATGTTTTATCTCAATTTTTTCGCTTTGAGCTCTGGCACCTCTACAAATCCCTACTTCCCTCTGCGAAGGACCTTTCTATTTACTTTATGCAATTTTTATTTTTATTTGAGTCTCCATCTTCTCTTATAAAGCACCAACTAAGGGGCACTATGATCGTACTTGAGCATTGGATGTAGCTAATATGCGAGTGTGTTTCATGAATGGGTCAATGATCGAGCATGATGGGCTCGGGATAACTTGCTTTAGTGTTGATATTTTGAAAGACATGGTTACTTGTTGATATGCTTGAGTATTGAAATCTTCATGTCAAAACTAGACTATTGATTTGAACCATATAAATGTCCAAATGTCCATGCTACAAAAGAAAAGAATATGTGATTAACATGTTAGGCAATATTCCACATCAAAAATTCTGTTTTTATCATTTACCTACTCGAGGTCGAGTAGGAATTACGCTTGGGGATGCTGATACGTCTCCAACGTATATATAATTTTTGCTTGTTCCATGCTGTTATATTATCATTCTTGGATGTTTTACAATCATTTTATAGCAACTTTATATCAATTTTTGGGACTAACCTATTGACATAGTGCCCAGTGCCAGTTGCTATATTTTGCTCGTTTTTTACTTCATAGAAAATCAATACCAAATGGAGTCCAAATGCAGCGAAACTTTTTGGAGATTTGTTCTGGACCAGAAGACACCTGTTGGGCCAAAGAAGTACCAGAGGGGGGCTCCGAGGGGAGCACAACCCATCTCGGCGCGCCTAGGGCCCAGGCGTGCCCTGGTGGGTTGTGCCCACCTCGGCCGCCTCCCGCACCACCTCTTTGCTCTATAAATACCCCAAAAATTCAAAAAACCCTAGGGGAGTCGATGAACACAATTCCAGCTGCCGCAAGTTCCAGAACCACCAGATCCAATCTAGACACCATCACGGAGGGGTTCATCATCCTTATTGGTGCCTCTCCGATGATGCGTGAGTAGTTCATTGTAGACCCGCGGGTCTGTAGTTAGTAGCTAGTTGGCTTCCTCTCTCTTTTTTGATTCTCAATACAATGGTCTCTTGGAGATCTATTTGATGTAACTCTTTTTGCGGTGTGTTTGTTGGGATCCGATGAACTTTGAGTTTATGATTAGATCTATTTATCCATGAAAGTTATTTGAGTTTCTTTGATCTCTTATATGCATGATTAATTATAGCCTCGTATTTCTTCTTCGAATCTTTGGTTTAGTTAGGCCAACTAGATCGATTTTTCTTGCCATGGGAAGAGGTGCTTTGTGATGGGTTCGGTCGTGCGGTGTTCTTTCCCAATGACAGAAGGGGCAGCAAGACACGTATTGATCGTTGATATTAAGGATAACAAGATGGGGTCTATTCCTACATGAATTGATCTTGTCTACATCATGTCATCGTTCTTATTGCATTACTCCATTTTTCCATGAATTTAATACACTAGATGCATGTTGGATAGCTGTCGACGTGTGGAGTAATAGTAGTAGATGCAGGCAGGAGTCGGTCTACTAATCTTGGACGTGATGCCTATATAATGATCATTGCCTAGATATCATCATAATTATTTGAAGTTCTATCAATTTCCCAACAGTAATTTGTTTACCCGCCGTATGCTATTTTCTCGAGAGAAGCCACTAGTGAAATCTACGGCCCCCGGGGTCTATTCTTTATCATATTTGCCTTGAAATCTATTTTATTTGCTTTTGTTTTCAGATCTATTATTCTAAAAACCCAAAAATACATTGCTGCACTTTTTCTTTCTTTATTTTATTTTGTTCTTTCGCGAGATATATTTATCCAAAATCATACAAACCAATCTATCTTTTACCCGAGAGGGATTGACAACCCATCTTACGCGTCGGGTTGCAAGTATTTGTCCTTTGTGTGCAGGTACTGTTTACATAGTGTTGCTTGGTTCTCCTACTGGTTCGATAACCTTGGTTTCATCACTGAGGGAAATACCTACCATAGTTATGCTGCATCATCCCTTCCTCTTCGGGGGAAAACTGACGCGGACACAAGCCATCAAGCGGCAGGGGGTGGCCAATATTTTCCATGCTAGATGTGTTATTCTCAAGATGAGTGTTTATTCACTTGTCATTACATGAGAGTGCGGCGGTAACAGGGATGCCCAGTCCCAAAATGAAAATGAAATTTAATTTATGATGTCAAATAATAAATTCTTTGGAAAGTTTTAGAATGGACGGTTCCCGTGGATACGACTAGCCGTGGAATGTGAAAGAATGTTGGAAAAAGGAATAAACTTTATTTTCTGTTTGCGAACCGCCTATGATATATCTAGCATGGAAAGTGTTGGGAATTACTCAGTCGTTTTCATTGACGGGAAAAGTATGCCTCTCAAAAAAAATTATCTCTCAATTTAAGCTTTGAGCTCTGACACCTCTACAAATCCCTACTTCCCTCTCTGAAGGGCCTATCTATTTACTTTATGCAATTTTTTTATTTGAGTCTCCATCTTCTCCTATAAAGGACCAACTAAGGGGCACTATGATCATACTTGAGCATTGGATGCAGCTAATATGCGAGTGTGTTTCATGAATGGATCAATGATTTAGCATGATGGGCTAGGGATAACTTTCTTTAGTGTTGATATTTTTAAAGACATGGTTGCTTGTCGATATGCTTGAGTATTGAAATCTCCATGTCAAAACTAGACTATTGCTTTGAACCATATAAAAGTCCAAATGTCCATGCTACAAAAGAAAAGAATATGTGATGAACATGTTAGGCAGCATTACACATCAAAAATTCTGTTTTTATCATTTACCTACTCGAGGACAAGTAGGAATTAAGCTTGGGGATGCTGATACGTCTCCAACATATCTATAATTTTTGCTTGTTCCATGCTGTTATATTATCATTCTTGGATGTTCTACAATCATTTAATAGCAACTTTATATCATTTTTCGGGACTAACCTATTGACATAGTGCCCAGTGCCAGTTGTTGTTTTTTGCTTCGCAGAATATCAGTACCAAACGGAGTTCAAACGCAGCGAAACTTTTGGAGATTTTTTTTGGACCAGAAGACACAACATGGGCCAAAGAAGTACTAGAGGGGAGGCCCAAGGTGGGCACAACCCACCAGGGTGCACCCAGGGGGGTTGTGCCCCCCTCGGTGGCCTCTCGCACCGCCTCTTCGCCCTATAAATCCCAAAATATTCCAGAAACCCTAGGGGAGTCGATGAAACACAATTCCAGCCGTCGCAAGTTCCAGAACCACGAGATCCAATCTAGACACCATCATGGAGGGGTTCATCATCCTCATTGGTGCCTCTCCGATGATGCGTGAGTAGTTCATCATAGACCTACGGGTCCGTAGGCAGTAGCTAGATGGATTCCTCTCTCTCTTTTGATTCTCAATACAATGGTCTCTTGGAGATCTATTTGATGTAACTCTTTTTTGTGGTGTGATTGTTGGGATCGAATGAACTTTGAGTTTCTGATCAGATCTATATCCATGAATATTATTTGAGTCTTCTTTTGATCTCTTATATGCATGATTATTTATAACCTTGTATTTCTTCTTCGAAACTTTGGTTTAGTTAGGCCAACTAGATCGATTTTTCTTGTCATGGGAAGAGGTGCTTTGTGATGGGTTCGATCGTGCGGTGTTCTTTCCCAATGACAGAAGGGGCAGCAAGACACGCATGTATCGTTGCTATTAAGGATAACAAGATAGGGGCTATTTCTACATGAATAGATCTGGTCTACATCATATCATCGTTCTTATTGCATTACTTCGTTTCTCCATGAACTTAATACACTAGATGCATGCTGGATAGCGGTCGACGTGTGGAGTAATAGTAGTAGATGCAGGCAGGAGTCGGTCTACTAATCTCTGACGTGATGCCTATATATTGATCATTGCCTTGGATATCGTCATAATTATTCAATCTTCTATCAATTGCCCAACAATAATTTGTTTACCCACAGTGTGCTATTTCTTGAGAGAAGCCACGAGTGAAATCTACGGCCCCCGGGTCTATTCTTTATCATATTTGCTTTGAGATCTATTTTTATTCGCTTTAATTTTCAGATATATTATTCCCAAATCCCAAAAATATCTTGCTACACTTTTTTTATTACTTATTTTATCTCGCGTTTATCCGATATCTATTTATCCAATCTACACAAATTTTACCCCGTCAACTTGACAATTTCTTGCGCCGTTACCCGTAGAGGGATTGACAACCCCTCAGAAGCGTCGGGTTGCAAGTATTTGTTCTTTGTGTGCAGGTACCTTTTACATAGTGTTCCTTGGTTCTCCTATTGGATTGATACCTTGGTTTCATAACGGAGGGAAATACCTACCGTAGTTGTGCTACACCATGCCTTCCTCTTTGGAGAAATACCGACGTAGTACAAGTGACATCAGTGGGCCACCATCTCCTGGTGATCTAGATAAACTGGGGCAAACGATACTCTTGTTGGCGTATCTGAACATTAAAGTGACTCACTATGCGAGTGGCATAAATACCACCATGGATTTTGCCCTTAGTTCTATTGAGGTGCAGACAACATGCAACAATAGGCCCTAGGCTAAAGGTGTGATCATCATGTAGTGCACGGCGTAAAATGGGGAGGTTGGGGGCACTAAGTTCACCGGTCTTCCCCCTAGTAGTTAGACACTTCGCGTTCAATAAAGCAAAGTAATGCAAAGAAGGAAACTGCAAACTAGTGGCGGTGGATTTCGACACGCCTCTTTCCTCACCCACTGTCAAAGTGAGGAGGAAGTCCTCAAACTCTGCAGGTCTAGGCTCTCTTAATTCCCTGTCAGAGGGAATCAAACATATTTCACAAAATTCAGTGAGCGGTATCTGACGAGTTTCAGAATATAAATTAAATGCACCTCAGGAGGTTCATGCCTATTAAGAAAATAAAAAATTTGCACAAAGGTGTTCGTGAGGAGGTGGTGTTGGTCACACTCATCTGCGAGGAAGTCAGTTAGCCCGGCATTGGCAATGAGTTGGGCAAACTCTTCATGGAACCCGGCCTCGTCCATGAAGGCATTATGTGGCCATTCGCACGGCCGCACTTCCACCATTCTCGGAGTGTTGAGGTTATTGCCCGATGATTCCCTAATGACTACCTTGGCATTCTTCTTGGAGGAAAACTTCCTGAAGATACTCATCTTTTTCTATGAATAAAATTCTGAAAATTTTGGCCAAATTTTTTTTTGTCAACAAAGCTTCATAAGATTGATAGCAACTAATCATAAGGGTGCCTAGAGGCTATATTAAGCATTCAAACTACTTAGAACTCTAAGAATTCAACATGCAAGCTCATCTACAGCAGCACCAAGAGTAGCTAAATACTCAAAAATTAAACCATGAGAACAAAAACTAATTGGAGCAATGGAAGAGTCACATACCAAGTAGCAATCCCCCAAAAACGTTTCAAAAAATGGAGCTTCGAGCAAAGAGATCAAAATCCGTGGGTTTGAGAGCAAGAACACGAGAGAGAGAGAGAGCGAGAGTGATTTTTTTTCTGGAGGTAGGAGATGACATGGGCTAAAGGGATAAGTGAGAGGGGCCAAGTGGGGCCCACCACCCACCTGGGTGCACCTGGGGTGGCTGGCGCGCCCTGGTGTCTTGTGGGCACCTGGGGCACCCCCTCGTGATGTTATTTGTATCAAAAATTCTTAAATAATCAGGAAAAAATCATGTTAAAATTTTAAGTCATTCTGAGCACTTTTATTTTTGACCACTTTTTTATTGCACGGAAAACTCAGAAAATAGGGTAACCATGTCATTTTAATTTATTTAACTATGAAAAACAGAAAACTAAAAGTGGGGACAGAGGGTTGTGCTTACTAAATTCATCGATCACATGTCTCTCGAAAATAATCCATTAATAAGGTTGATCGAGTCTTATTAACAATCACTTTCGATTAACATGAACCCGAAGAACTTTCGTAAAACACTAAGTTACCTCAACGGGGATATGCATATCCCCAACAATAAGTATGTCATATTTCTTTTTGTCAGTAGGCAAAGGGAGTTGAAAACTTCCAATAGTAATTGTCGGAGATTTTTCAATAACATTAATACCATTCACTTGAAATTGTTTCTTCGGAAAGTGCACCGTATGCTTATTACCATTGATATGAAAAGTGAGTTTGCTTTTATTGCAATCAATAACAGCCCCTGGAGTATTCAAAAAGGGTCTACCAAGGATAATCGACATATTGTCATCCTCGGGCATCTCAAGTATAACAAAGTCTGTTAAGATAGTAACATTAGCTACAACAACGGGCACATCCTCACAAATACCGATAGGTATGGCAGTTGATTTGTCAGCCATTTGCAATGATATCTCAGTAGGTGTGAGTTTATTCAAATCAAGTCTTTTATATAAGGAGAAAGGCATAACACTAACACCAGCTCCTAAATCACATAAGGCAGTTTTGACATAATTTCTTTTAATAGAGCAAGGTATAGTTGGTATTCCTAGATCTCCAAGTTTTTTAGGTACTCCATCCGTAAAAGAATAATTATCAAGCATGGTGGAGATTTCAGCTTCAGGTATTTTTCCTTTATTGGTGACAATTTATTTCATGTATTTAGCATAAGGGGCAATCTTTAAAATATTAGTCAAACGGGTACGCAAAAAGACTGGCCTAAGCATTTCAGCAAAGCGTTCAAATTCTTCATCATCCTTTTTCTTGGATGGTTTAGGTGGAAAGGGCATGGGTTTCTAAACCCATGGCTCTCTTTCTTTACCATGTTTTCTAGCAACAAAGTCTCTTTTATCATATCATTTATTTTTAGGTTGTGGGTTATCAAGATCAACAGCAGGTTCAATCTCAACATCATTATCTGGCTCCTTATCATTTTCTGGTTGAGCATCTACATGAACATCATCAATATCATTTTCATTATCACTAGGTGAATGTTCATTACCAGATTGAGTTTCAGCATCTGAGATAGAGACATCATTGTTATCTTTAGGAGGTTTTTCTATTTCATGTTCACTAGAGGTATGCAAAGTCCTATCATTTTTATTTTTCTTCTTTTTAGAAGGACTAGGTGCATCAGAATTAATTCTTTGAGAGTCTTGTTCAATTCTTTTTGGGTGTCCCTCAGGGTAAAGTGGTTCCTGAGTCATTCTACCTCCTCTAGTCATTACTCTAACAGCATGATCATTCATATTGTTGTTCATTTCACTAAGCAATTCTCTTTGAGATTTAGCAACTTGTTCTAACTGAGTTTGAACCATAGAGGCATGTTTTCCTACACCTCTAACATCATTAGTGATTCTAAATAACAAGTCACTCAAGCGAGCAATCATATCAGAATTTTGTTTCAATTGTTTCATAACATTTGCATTGAAGTGATCTTGCTTCATAACATAATTATCAAATTCATATAAGCATTGACTAGGATGTTTATTATAAAGGATGTCAACTTCATCAAACTTTAATAAAGAATTTACCTCTACGAGCTGTGGTGGTGGTGTTTCAAGTCCATGTATTTCTTCAATAGGTGGTAAATTCTTAACATCTTCAGCTTTAATACCTTTTTCCTTCATACATTTCTTAGAGGGAACGATCTTTGTTCTGGTATCTTTCAGATTCTTCATAGTGATCAATAAATAAAAATCCCAAGTGACTCAACAAATATAGCTATGCCCCCCAGCAACGGTGCCAGAAAAAGGTCTTGATAACCCACAAGTATAGGGAATCATAATAGTTTTCGAGGGTAGAGTATTCAACTCAAATTTATAGATTCGACACAAGGGGAGCCAAAGAATATTTGCAAGTATTAGCAGTTGAGTTGTCAATTGAACCACACCTGGAGATTTAATATCTGTAGCATAGTGATCAGTAGCACAGTAATATGATAGTTTGATAATAGTAGTAACGATAGCAGCGGTAATGGTAACAGTAGTAACAATTTTGTAGCAGTTGTGATAGTAGCAATAGAAATAGTAACTTAACGAGAACAATATGTGAAAAGCTCGTAGGCATGGGATCGGTGGATTGGATGGATGATATTCATCATATAACATTCATAACCTAGGGCGATACAAAACTAGCTCCAGTTCATAAATATAATGTAGGCATGTATTCCGTAAATAGTCATACGTGCTTATGGAAAAGAACTTGCATGACATCTTTGGTCCTAACCTCCCGTGGCAGCGGGGTCCATAAGGAAACTAAGGGATATTAAGGCCTCCTTTTAATAGAGAACCGGAACAAAGCATTAGCACATAGTGAATACATGAACTCCTCAAACTACGGTCATCACCAGAAAGTATCCCAATTGTTGTCACCTTGGGGTTTACGGATCATAACACATAATAGGTGCATATGTCTAGCAAGATTGGATCAAGAACATAGATATAATGGTGAAAACATAAATGGTTCAGATCTGAAATCATGGCACTCGGGCCCTAGTGACAAGCATTAAGCATGGCAAAGTCATAGCAACATCAATCTCAGAACATAGTGGATACTAGGGATCAAGCCCTAACAAAACTAACTCGATTACATGATGAATCTCATACAAATCCTCACTGACGAACAAGCCTATGAAGTAATTACTCACTCCCGGTGGGGAGCATCATGAAATTGGTGGAGGATGGTTGGTGATGACGAAGGCCGAAGACCCCCCTCTCCGGAGCCGTGAACGGGCTCTAGATCTGGCCTGCCGACGAAGAACAGGAGGTGGCGGCGGCTCCATATCGTAAAACGCGATGAAACTTCCTCTCCTATTTTTTCTCCAAAAATAGGAATTTATAGCGTCGGAATTAGGGTCAGAGGGGCCTCGAGGGTCCCACCACCCACCAGGGCGCGCCAGGGGGGTGGCTTGCCCTGGTGTATTTTGGGCAGCCAGGGCCCCCTCCAGTTGGTCTTGGTTCCAGTATTTTTTATTGATTCCAAAATAATTCTCCAAAAAGTTTCGTCCAAATCTGAGAACTTTTATTTTTGCACAAAAAGAACACCATGGTAGTTCTGCTGGAAACAACGTCAGTCCGGGTTAGTTTCATTCAAATCATGCAAATTAGAGTCCAAAACAAGAGCAAAAGCATTAGGAAAAGTAGATACGTTGGACACGTATCATAGGACACCATCTCCTCCTCCACTTGATCTGCCGCGGGGAAGCCACCCTGCGGCAACACCCATCGACCAGAGCCCTTTGAACCAACACTGGAGACAACCAAAGGTAGAGGAGGTCACGTCGCTGTGTGACCGGCGTCATGGCCACATACACGTCATCCCGAGGCACCCGCCCAAGATCCACCGCTACAGATTGATATACTAATACAATCTTCGATGCCTTTTCAAAAAGAAAATCTTTGATGTAATTTTATTTTTGCCTATTGTTTTAAGTCATATTATTTGGTATTACAAGTCATCCTCCGCGAGGACGGCGATCCGGACGACAGTCCGTGTTTGCACGTCGCCCTACGAGCGGCGACGGCAGCGGCGAGGGAGGACGCTGAGGTAGCGGCTGCAGTCGAAGTGGCCGTGGCAATGGCGGCAGAGGATGCGGCGATTGCGCCTGAGGAGGAGGAGGAGGCAGCGGCGGGATGGTTCCAGAGGAGGAGGAGGTGGTGCCGGTGCCCGACGATGGCCCCATCGACTGGGATGACATCGCCGCAGACAGCAGTGACGACGACCGCGGCGACGGCGCCGTCGTGATCGACCTCCTCGCTAGCGACGAGGAGTAGTTTTATTTAAAAAAAATGTCGTTCCAAGTTTAAATTTCATTGTGTCATGTAGCAACAGGAGTAGTCTTTTATCTATGAACTCGTAGGTATCGTTTAAATTTCGTTCGACTATGTAAAATATCTGTATGTTGAATAAAATTGCAATGAGAAAAATGTATGTTTGTTTGAAAGATTCGATTTTTTTGGTCGAAGCTGTTGTTAAAATAATACGACAATGACTAGAATGAATTTTTTTTATGAAAACAACATGTTTTATTAGTAAGATGTCGTCGGCCCGGCAAAAATATTTAGCAAAGAGCATGCGAAATGTAGGGAGCAATAATAGTTTATCGAAACGGACCCCTTTGCTCTAGCCGAACGGCCTCAGCTTGAATCCGCTAAATTTTGGTCATCTTCAGATCAACACGAAACTTTGCCAGCGCGTGTGGGGGCCCACCCCCGTACCCCACACAAAAAACGAACGAAATCTGACACCGAACGCACGTTGCGTCACGTCCGGGTAGTATTTTAGGGTTTTTTGGCCTGGAAAATTGTAGAAAATGCATATAGTGTCGAAACATGACAAATTTTGGCATGCATGCTTTCCATTGTCATAATTGCCCGTGAAAAAATCTGAGCCCGTTTGACGGATGCGAATTAGAGACATGCATCGAAGTGTCCCTTCCGCCCATACCGAAACCCCTGACTTCCCCATGAAGTACCTGAGCACATTCACGGAATGTTCCCAAATTTTCCAGCGCGTGTGGGGCCCCAGCCCGGTACCCCACGCCAAAACTGAATGAAATCTGGGACCGAACGCATGTTGCGTCACGTCCGGGCAGTATTTTAGGGTTTTTCGGCCCGGAAAATCATAGAAAATGCATACAGTGTCAAAGCGCGACAAATTTTGGCATGCATGCTTGCAATGTTCATTGTTGCCCGTGAAAAAAATCTGAGCCCGTTTGACGCATGCGAAGACGAGACATGCGTCGAGGATCCATTCCGCCCATACCGAAACCCCTGACTTCCACATGAAATACCTGAGCACATTCACGAATGTACCCAACTTTTGCCAGTGTGTGTGGTGCCCCAACCCGGTACCGCACGCCAAAAATGAATGAAATCTGACACCAAACACATGTTGCGTCACGTTCAGGCAGTATTTTAGGATTTTTTGGACTGAACAATATTACAAAATGCATACAGTGTCGAAACGCGACAATTTTTGGCATGCATGCTTTCAATGGTCATTGTTGCCCATGAAAAAAATCTGAGCCGTTTGACAAATGCGAAGAAGAGACAAGCATCGGAGGATCCCTTCCGCACATACCGAAACCCCTGACTTCCACATGAAGTACCTAAGCACATTCACGGAATGTACCCAACATTTGCCCGCACGTGTGGGGCCCCATCCCGCTATCCCACGCCAAAAATGAATGAAATCTGACACCGAACGCACGTTGCGTCACATCCGGGCAGTATTTTAGGGTTTTTTGGCCCAGAAAATCGTAGAAAATGCATACAGTGTCAAAACACGACAAATTTTGTCATGCATGCTTGCCATGGTCATTGTTGCCCGTGAAAAATCTGAGCCCGTTTTACGGATGCGAAGAAGAGACATGCATCGGCGGATCCCTTCCGCCCATACCGAAACCCCTCACTTCCACATGAAGTACCTGAGCACATTCACGGAATGTACCCAACGTTTGCTAGCACGTGTGGGGCCCCACCTCAGTACCCCAGCCATAAATGAACAAAATCTGACCCCGAATTTACGTTGCGTCACGTCCGGGCAGTATTTTAGGGTTTTTCGACCCGAACAATATTACAAAATGCATACAGTGTCGAAACGCGACAATTTTGGCATGCATGCTTGCCATGGTCATTTTTTCCCGTGAAAAAAAATCTCAGGCCGTTTGACAGATCAGAAGAATAGACATCCATCGGAGGATCCCTTCCGCCCATACTGAAATCCCTGACATCCACATGAAGTACCTGAGCACATTCACGGAATGTACCCAACTTTTGCCAGCGCTTGTGGGGCCCCACCCCAGTACCCCATGCCAAAAATGAACAAAATCTGACACCGAACGCACGTTGTGTCACGTCCGGGCAGTATTTTAGGGTTTTTCGGACCGGAAAATCATAGAAAATGCATACAGTGTCGAAACGCGACAAATTTTGGCATGCATGCTTGACATGGTCATTGTTGCGCATGAAAAAACTCAGAGCCCGTTTGACGGTTGCGAAGAAGAGACATAAATCGGACGATCCCTTCCGGCCATACCGAAACCCGTGACTTCCACATGAAGTACCTGAGCACATTCACGGAATGTACCCAACTATGCCAGCGCGTGTGGGGCCGCCCCCACGCGAAAAATGACGAAATCTGACCACGAACGCACATTGTGTCATGTCCGAGCAGTATTTCAGGGTTTTTTCGCCGGAAAATCATAGAAAATGCATACATTGTCGAAACGCGACAAATTTTGGCATGCATGCATGACATGGTCATTTTTGCGCGTGAAAAAAATCTGAGCCCGTTTGACGGATGCGAAGAAGAGACATGCATCGGAGGATCCCTTCCGCCCGTAACGAAACCCGTGACTTCCACTGAGTACCTGAGCACATTCACGGAATGTGCCCAACTTTTGCCAGCGCGTGTGGGGCCCTTGCCCGGTACTCCACGCCAAAAATGAATGAATTCTGACACCGAACGCACATGCGTATTGTCGGGCAGTAGTATTTTCGGTTTTTCGGCCCGGAAAATCATAGAAAATGCATACAGTGTGGAAACATGACTAATTTTGGCATGTATGCTTGCCATGGTCATTGGTGCCCGTGAAAAAAATCTGAGCCCTTGAGGATGCGAGAAGAAGAGAGACAGCATCGGAGGATCCTTTCGCCCATACAAAAACTCCTGACTTCCACATGAAGTACCTGAGCACATTCACGGAATGTACCCAACTTTTGCCAGTGCTTGTGGGGCCCCACCCCGGTACCCCATGCCAAAAATGAACAAAATCTGACACCGAACGCACGTTGTGTCACGTCCGGGCAGTATTTTAGGGTTTTTCGGACCGGAAAATCATAGAAAATGCATACAGTGTCGAAACGCGACAAATTTTGGCATGCATGCTTGACATGGTCATTGTTGCGCATGAAAAAACTCAGAGCCCGTTTGACGGTTGCGAAGAAGAGACATAAATCGGACGATCCCTTCCGGCCATACCGAAACCCGTGACTTCCACATGAAGTACCTGAGCACATTCACGGAATGTACCCAACTATTGCCAGCGCGTGTGGGGCCCCCACGCGAAAAATGAACGAAATCTGACACCGAACGCACATTGTGTCATGTCCGAGCAGTATTTCAGGGTTTTTCGGCCCGGAAAATCATAGAAAATGCATACATTGTCGAAACGCGACAAATTTTGGCATGCATGCATGACATGGTCATTTTTGTGCGTGAAAAAAATCTGAGCCCGTTTGACGGATGTGAAGAAGAGACATGCATCGGAGGATCCCTTCCGCCCGTACCGAAACCCGTGACTTCCACATGAAGTACCTGAGCACATTCACGGAATGTGCCCAACTTTTGCCAGCGCGTGTGGGGCCCTTGCCCGGTACTCCACGCCAAAAATGAATGAATTCTGACACCGAACGCACATTGCGTATTGTCCGGGCAGTATTTTTCGGTTTTTCGGCCCGGAAAATCATAGAAAATGCATACAGTGTGGAAACACGACTAATTTTGGCATGTATGCTGGCCATGGTCGTTGTTGCCCGTGAAAAAAATCTGAGCCCGTTTGACGGATGCGAAGAAGAGACATGCATCGGAGGATCCCTTTCGCCCATACAAAAACCCCTGACTTCCACATGAAGTACCTGAGCACATTCACGAAATGTACCCAACCTTTGCCAGCGTGTGTGGGGCCCCACCCTGGTACCCCACACCCAAAAATGAACGAAATCTGACACCGAACGCATGTTGTGTCACGTCCAGGTAGTATTTTAGGGTGTTCCGGCCCGGAAAATCATAGAACATGCATACAGTGTCGAAACGCGACAAATTTTGGCATGCATGCTTTCATGGTCATTGTTGCCCGTGAAAAAAATCTAAGCCCATTTGACGGATGCGAAGAAGAGACATGCATCTGAGGATCCCTTCCGCCCATACCAACACCACTGACTTCCACATGAAGTACCAGAGCACATTCACGGAATGTACCCAACTTTTGCCAGCGCATGTGGGGCCCCACCCCGGTACCCCACGCCAAAAATGAAAGAAATCTGACACCGAACACATGTTGCGTCATGTTCGGGTAGTATTTTAGTGTTTTTCGGCCTGGAAAATCATAGAAAATGCATACAGTGTCGAAAGGCGACAAATTTTGGCATGCATGCTTGACATGGTCATTGTTGCGCGTGAAAAAAATCTGAGCCTGTTTGACAGATGCAAAGAAGAGACATGCATCAGAGGATCCCTTCCGCCCATACCGACACCCCTGACTTCCACATGAAGTAGCTGAGCACATTCACGGAATGTACATAACTTTTGCCAGCGTGTGTGGAGCCCCACCCCGGAATCCCATGACAAAAATGATCGAATTCTTACACCGAACGCATGTTGCGTCATGTCCGGGCAGTATTTTTGGGTTTTTTGGCCCGGAAAATCATAGAAAATGCATACAGTGTTGAAACACGACTAATTCTCGCATGCATGCTTTCCTTGGTCATTGTTGCCCGTGAAAAAAATTTGAGCCCGTTTGACAGATGCGAAGAAGAGACATGCATCGGAGGATCCCTTCCGCCCATACCTTGACTTCCACATGAAGTACCTGAGACCATTCACAGAATGTAACCAACTTTTGCCAGCGCGTGTCGGGCCCCACCCCGGTACCCCACGCAAAAAATGAACGAAATATGACACCGAACGCACATTACGTCACGTCCGAGCAGTATTTTAGGGTTTTTCGGCCCGGAAAATCGTAGAAAATGCATACAGTGCGAAACGCGACAAATTTTGGCATGCATGGTTGACATGGTCATTGTTGCATGTGAAAAAAATATAAGCCCATTTGACAGATGCGAAGAAGAGACATGCATCGGAGGATACCTTCTGCCCATACCGAAACCCCTGACTTCCACATGAAGTACCTGAGCACATTCACGGAATGTACCCAACTTTTGCCAGCGCATGTGGGGCCGCACCTTCTTACCCCATGCCAGAAATGAACGAATTCTGACCCGAACGCATGTTGCGTCATGTTCGGGCAGTATTTTTGGGTTTTTTGGCCCGTAAAATAATGGAAAGTGCATACAGTGTCGAAACACGGCTAATTTTGGCATGCATTCTTGCCATGGTCATTGTTGCCCGTGAAAAAAATCTGAGCCCGTTTGACGGATGCGAAGAAGAGACATGCATCGGAGGATCCCTTCCGCCCATACCTTGACTTCCACATAAAGTACCTGAGTACATTCACGTAATGTACCCAACTTTTGCCAGCGCGTGTGGGGCCGCACCCCGGTACCCCACGCAAAAAATGAACGAAATCTGACACCGAACGCACGTTGTGTAACGTCCGGGTAGTATTTTAGGGTTTTTTGGCCTGGAAAATCATAGAAAATGCATAAAGTGTCGAAAAGTGACAAATTTAGGCATGCATGCTTTCATGGTCATTGTTGCCCACGAAAAAAATTTGAGCCTGTTTGACGGATGCGAAGAAGAGACATGCATCGGAGGATCCCTTCCGCCCATACCTTGACTTCCACATGAAGTACCTGAGTACATTCACGTAATGTACCCAACTTTTGCCAGCACGTGTGGGGCCCCACCCCGGTACCCCACGCCAAAAATGAATGAAATCTGACACCTAACGCATTTTGTGTAATGTCCGGGTAGTATTTTAGGGTTTTTTGGCCCGAAATATCATAGAAAATGCATACGGTGTCGAAACGTGACAAATTTTGGCATGCGTGCTTTCATGGTAGTTGTTGCCCATGAAAAAAATCTAAGCCCATTTGACGGATGTGAAGAAGAGACACGCATCAGAGGATCCCTTCCGCCCATACCGAAACCCCTAACTTCCACATGAAGTAACTGAGCACATTCACGGAATGTACCCAACTTTTCCAGTGCATGTGGAGCCCCACCCCGGTACCCCAACGCAAAAATGAACGAAATCTGACACTGAACGCACGTTGCATCACGTCCGAGCAATATTTTAGGGTTTTTCGGACCGAAAAATCGTACAAAATGCATATAGTGTCGAAACGCGACTAATTTTGGTATGCATGCTTGCCATGGTCATTTTTTCCAGTGAAAAAAAATCTGAGCCCGTTTGACGGATGCGAAGAATAGACATGCATCGGAGGATCCCTACCGCCCATACTAAAACTCCTGACATCCACATGAAGTACCTGAGCACATTCACGGAATGTACCCAACTTTTGCCAGCGCTTGTGGGGCCCCACCCCGGTACCCCACGCCATAAATGAACGAAATCTGACACCGAACGCATGATGTGTCACGTCCGGGCAGTATTCTAGGATTTTTCGGACCGGAAAATCGTAGAAAATGCATACAGTGTCGAAACGCGACAAATTTTGGAATGCATGCTTGACATGGTCATTGTTGCGTGTGAGAAAACTCTGAGTCCGTTTGACGGATGCGAAGAAGAGACATAAATCGGAGGATCCCTTCCACCCATACCAAAACCCCTGACTTCCACATGAAGTACCTGAGCACATTCACGGAATGTACCCAACTATTGCCAGCGCGTGGGGGCCCCACGCCAAAAATGAATGAAATCTGACACCGAACGCACGTTGTGTGACGCCCCCGGCTTAATCGTGCACTAATCATACACGCAAATGCACATGATCAAGCCTAAGGATTCACTTGAAGATATCACAACACAACTCTAAAACATAAATAAAGTCATACAAGCTTTATATTACAAGCCAGGGCCTCGAGGGCTCGGATACATAGCTCGATGGCATACAAGCGTCAGCGGAAGCATCAGATATCTGAGTACAGACATAAAAGAGAAACAGAAAGGCCTTTAGAAAGGCGGGGCAAAATAAAACACTACGATCGAAAGGCGTAGGCCTCCTGCCTAGGACCCTCCGAACCTACTCCTGGTCGTTGGCCAGCTCGTAGTAGAAGCCACCCTCGGGGTAGAAGTGGTAGCTGAAGTCGTCAACCGGGGCAGCGGTCTCAGGGGCTCCGTCATCTGGTTGCATCGAATGGATATGGGGGAAAAAGAAAGTAAAGCAACCACGAGTACTCATCCGAAGTACTCAGCAAGCAAGGATCTACACTACATATGCAACATTTTCAAAGGAAGGCTGTATATGTGAACTAGGCTACAGAAATGCCAGAATAGAGAGGAAGGCCTAGTCCTATCAAAGACTAGCATCTTCCAGCATCTTCGAGCGTCTTGCAGCATTTAGAAGAGTTCATAATAGCATAGTGTAAAGTAGTAGTAGTATCAAGTAACAGTCTCGCACAGAGATCCTTCCTCGACTCCCTGTGAGAAAGCGATCCCGGAGCCACATATCCAGGTACCATCTCAAGTTCTAGCTGTATCGATCGGGATACAACTCCGAGTGTCCTTTACCGTAGGACCGGCTATCGATAGATGTGTTCTTCCCTGCAGGGGTGCACCAACTTACCCACCACGCTCGCTTAACTCCGGCCGGACACACTTTCCTGGGTCTTGCCTGGCCTCGGCCAAACGACACATCGCAACCCTACCTATAGCTCAGCAGAGAGGTCCCCGCCGGTCTACCTCCTAAGCGCAAGGGGGTCTTCGGCCATCTCCCCTCGCCCTCCGGGTCGTTGCGCACACGCATATCCAGGTACCACCCCTCTGGATGGCGCCGGCCCAGCCGTGCCGCGATGCTGAACTGGACGTCTGACAGAGCTTTCGACTGATGCTACGATGCAGAGTGCCCATAACTCTTCCCACGTGATGGTTAGTGCTATCCGACCATAGGCCGGCTCGGATCAAATATCCAAATTGTTAGAGGTCTAGGGGCTTGTGGTAACAAGCAGAGACTCACGATCGATGTGACACCGTCGCCCCGTCTCGAGGACTTGCTGCAAGGGCTAAGAATGCCCGGCCGTGCCTCGTAGAATAACTCATGGGTAACTATCCATCATTCACTGGTACTCCTCAGGGTCGACCCGCCTTTTCATGTATTAGTATCAAAAGTAATGCAAGGCATCCGTGTGGTCACCGTATCAAGGGGAATCCGAGGCATCACCCTCGTTGGAGTCCCACCTGATGTAACATCAAGATGGACGTAGGAGGCATCACCCTCGAGGTCCACACGTGGGGTGTTGCACGACTTCGTCATTATCGGGGGTGGTGTAGGAGGAATCACCCTCGCTTACCACGACCGGTTAACTAACCTACAAGGTTATCATTAGAAGTGCTAACGAGGTACCACCCTCGGTACTCGATGGTAACCCAGTAGTGTCGAGCAACTAAGGGGAAAGTGAGGTGCGGTGCCGGGGTCTGGTCTTTGATCCCGTTGATCAGGTCTTCTGAGAATCCAGCATGGCAATCAGGACAAGTGGGGGTCTCTGATGGGTCTCTACCCAGTGTATTCTAAACAGTTTAGGTTAACAGTAAGGTATCAATAGCAGGTTACCATAAACAGGCTATGCAACAGATATAGGATAACAGTAACAGTAGCAAATTCTAATGCAACCAGGAGATATTAGAATAGGCGATATCGGGATGATCAAAGGGGGGGCTTGCCTGGTTGCTCGGCGGCAAAGGCAAGGTCGTCAGGGTTCGTCGATCTCTAGAGCTGCGTCGGTACCGGGCTCTATCGAGAGAGAAGAGGGGGAGGAAACATTATAAATACAAGGCAGAAAAAGCAACACAGAGCAGGCTACGCTAACGTGCGGTGCAGGGCTACCTAAAAGCATGTCTAAGGCATAATAGTTATTTTTAGGGTTAAAGTTGGAATTATTAACCAGTGGTTAAGCACTATTTGTCTACCGGAAATAGGTTAAAACTTACGGGTTCACCTCCATAGAGGATCCCGTCATGGAAACAGATGGCACGATTAACTTCGTCTCGTCGTTCTGATCAATTTTCATGTACAAAGTTTTTCGATCCGAGCTACGGTTTATTTTCTACGAATTTCTCAAGTTTTAATCATTTTCTGGAATTTCTGGAATTAATTCAAATTCGAAATTAAAAGGAAAATTGCTAAGTGCACACAGCACAGTGTACACAGCAGAGAGCTGAGAGGCTAACATGTGGGGCCAGTCAACTGCCCAGTCAAGGGGTCCACTGGACCCACCTGCCAGTGTCTGGGCTTGCCCAGTCAGCAGGTTGACTGGGTCAACGGGTCCAGTGGGACCCGCATGTCAGTGACTCCATTTATTTTAATTGCTTTATTTGTCCTAACTTAATTCGGCTACTAATTAAGTGGGGCCACATGTCAGTGGGGTTAATACTTTAGTTAATGGTTAATCTAATGCCTAAGCTAATTGCTACAGTAGCCGGGCCCATTTGTCAGCTGGGTTAGCATCTGGGATTAGTGCCAGGGGCTGACACATGGCATCCCGGAGTTCAAACTTCGGCACGCGCGCTGGCGTGGCTCCGGCGAGCAACGGCGAGGGCGGCGCCGCGCGGGAACGACGTACAGACGCCCAAATCGAGCGTCGCGACTACCGTTCGGTCGAGAGGCATGCGCCGCATCAATCAGTGCAACGGGGGCGAGCTATGGTGGTCCATGGCGACAACGGTGGCAAGCGGAGCAGAGCCGGAGCTCGGGCTTGCTCGGCGCGGCGGCTACAGCGCGACTGCTCGCAAACTAAGTGGCTGGGTGGCCTGTGCAGGGCTCCAGAAGCACGCCGGTGCAACCCGTTCATGCAGAGGAGCCCGGGTGCATGGAGTTGGTCAGTAATGGCGGACGGCGGAGCCCGGTTTCGCGGAGACGGCGGCGGAGCGCGCTAGAGTAAGAAAGAAGCGCAGGGAGTGCCGTGGAGGCTCACCGAGGGGACACAAGATGGTCCGGCGAGAAACGATAGCACAGAGGGAGGAAGAGGTCGCCGGTGATCATCGATGGCTGAGGCGGATCCCGGCGAGGGCAAATGGGCGGCGGCGCGGCTCGGGTTAGTCCAGCTTGCTCTGCTGCCCGTAGTCGAAGGAGTCGACGCCGGTGGATCGTCTGGACACAGTGGAAGAGCGGATGGACGCCGGTGGCCGCGGGATCGACCGGCGCACAGCGACGACCGCGTTCGGCTGGGGGAGGAAGAGATAGGCGAAAACTAGGGGGAGTGAGGAGAAGTGGATGAGGCGTCCAGGGGAAGGCTGAGGAGGCGACCTTATCCCCTCGACGGCCCCTGTAGCACCGCGGTGTCGACAGACGACCGGAGCGGCGAGCTGTGGCCACGGGGACGACGACACGACGACGAGGAACAGGTGAGGGAGTGAACTAGGGCGGCTCAGCCCAGCGCCAGGTAGGCCTCTTCCACTTTTCAATTTACTGTTTTAGTTTTTATTTATTAACAGAGGGAGAAAAGGAATTATTTGGGCATCTATTTCACTTAGGAAAAAATATGGGGAGTGTCCCAATAATTCCCTGTTGTTTTTAGACAGTGCCACAAACAGTTTGGGAATTTTTGAAACTCATTTGAATTTCCCAATAATAGAATAGCATTTAAAAAGGCTGAAGTGGTGCTGTTTTAATTGATAATGCTCATCTTTGCTCAAGAGTGATGTTGTATTCCTTAACATATAATTGTTTTGGAATATTTGTAGGATGATGAACATTTTTCCTACAACTTTTGTGCAACTTTATTTTGCACTTGATTTGGAGTTGATTTTCACAGAGGAAATTTGAAATGAAGTATTTAACCATATGATCAAGCATAGAATAAGGTGATGACTAGGCATAATTATCATTATGTCACAGTGCTTATTACACGGGGTTGTTACAAATTCTCCTCCTCTAAAAGAAATTCTCGTCCCGAGAATTCAGGAGGTAGAAGGAAAGAGGTCGGGGTATTCCTTGCGAAGATGATCCTCTCGTTCCCAAGTGGCTTCATCTTCAGCATGATTTGACCACTGCACTTTCAGGAACTTGGTAACCTTCTGACGAGTGCGACGTTCAGCTTCATCGAGAATGCGGATCGGATGCTCCTTATAAGATAGGTCATCTTGCAAATCGAGCATCTCGTGATCCACTGCGTGGTGCGGAGATTCCTTGAAGCATTTTTGAAGCTGCGACACGTGGAAGACGTTGTGGATATGAGAGAATTGCAGTGGCAACTCCAGTTTATATGCCACCTGACCACGTCTGGCAACAATGCGAAAGCGACCAATGTACCGTGGAGCTAGCTTGCCCTTGATTCCAAAACGGTGAGTGCCATTCATAGGAGTGACTCGCATATAAGCTTGATCACCAGGTTGATAAGTCAAACCCCATCGTTTGTGATCATAATTGCTCTTCTGGCGGTCCTGAGCCGCCTTGAGATTTTCCCGGACAATACGAACTTGCTCTTCGGCATGTTGGATAATATCCGGACACACGAGCAGTCGTTCCCCAGTTTCTGACCAATTCTGAGGGGTTCGACACTTACGTCCATAGAGTACTTCGAAGGGGGCCATTTTCAAGCTGGCTTGATAGCTGTTGTTATAAGAGAACTCGGCATACGGTAGAGATTATTCCCACTTCTTGCCGAAAGAAATAACACAAGCTCGCAGCATGTCTTCAAGCACTTGATTTACTCGTTCGACTTGGCCTTGGGACTGGGGGTGATATGCTGAACTCCAGGTGATATGAGTTCCCATAGCTTCTTGGAAGCTTTCCCATAACTTTGAGGTGAAAAGACCGCCACGGTCCGAACCGATCTCCTTCGGAATACCGTGGAGTGAAACGATTCTGGAGATATATATTTCTGCTAACTAACTAGCAGTGATCGTCTCCTTGACAGGCAGAAAGTGTGCAACTTTAGAGAGTTGGTCGACAACGACAAGAATAGCATCGTGACCCTTCTGTGATTTGGGAAGGCCAGTAATAAAATCCATCTGAACCTTATCCCATTTCCATAAAGGAATAGGAAGTGGTTGCTGAATTCTAGCAGGCTTCTGATGTTCTGCTTTAACGCGACGACACACATCACATTCAGCAACATATCGAGACCACCAGTACCTTTGACGGAGATCACGATACATCTTGGTGCTACCCGGAAGAATAGACAGCAGAGTATCATGTGCCTCCTTCATGACTTTGTCAGTCATAAGCTCGAAGCGAGGTACCATAATGCGGTCTCTGAAGTACAAGGTTCCATCTTCAGACAGCGAGAAATGCCTGTACTTTTCAAGGTGAAGATCTTTCTTCATGAGATCAATTTCAGCATCTTTAGCTTGTGCACTCTTAACGGCCTTCTCAAGGTCTGGTTCAACAACCAAGGTTTTTAGGTATCCTTGAGGAACTATCTCGAGATTTAGCTTTCGAAGCTCTTCATACAGAAGTGGTTGCTGTAACTGGACTTCAAGTTCACTGCAGTAGGATTTACGACTCAACGCATCAGCCATTACATTAGCCATGCCAGGGGTATAAGAAATACCCAAATCGTAGTCCGCAACGGTCTCCATCCATCTTTGCTGACGGAGGTTTAGAGATGGCTGAGTGAACAGGTACTTCAGACTTTTATGATCTGTGTAGATCTCGCAATGATTACCGAGGAGGTAATGTCGCCACAACTGCAGTGCATAGATGATAGCAGCTAGTTCAAGATCATGTACAGGATAATTCTCTTCATGCGGGCGCAACTGACGAGAGCCATAGGCAATCACTTTACGCTCTTGCATTAGGACACAGCCTAATCCTTCACGGGATGCGTCACAATAGATCACAAAATCTTTGCGAGAATCCGGAGGAGCAAGTACTGGGCAGATGTGAGCTTGTCTTTGATTGTTTGAAAACTTTCTTGACATCTTTCTGTCCATTCAAACTTAACGCCTTTGTGAAGCAGATCCGTAAAAGGCTTAGCAATCTTTGAGAAATTCTCGACAAAGCGACGGCAATAGCTAGCAAGGCCGAGAAAACTTCTGACTTGCTTGACATTCTTCGGCGGAGTCCATTCAAGAATAGCCTAAATTCGTTCTGGGTTAACGGCAATGCCATCTTTCGAAATCATATGGCCGAGATATGTCACTTCAGATAACCAGAACTCGCATTTGGAATACTTGGCATACAGTTGATGTTCACGCAACTTCTCAAGTACAAGCCGAAGTCGTTCGGCATGTTCTTCTTCATTCTTCGAATATACCAAAATATCATCCAGATATACCACGACGAATTTGTCGAGATAATCCATGAAGATGTAGTTCATTAACCGGGAGAAGGTTGCTGGAGCATCAATCAAGCCGAAAGACATGACAGTGTACTCATAAGAACCATAGCGAGTAACGAATGCTGTCTTCGGAATATCCTCTTCACGAACTCGGATCAGGTGGTATCCCAATCTCAAATCAAGCTTAGAGAATACTGAGGAACCAGCAAGTTGATCATAGAGATTGTTGATTTTGGGAAGTGGATACTTGTTCTGAATTGTTGCTTGGTTGATAGGTCGGTAATCTTGAACCAACCGATTCGTTCCATCCTTCTTCTTGACAAAGAGGGAAGGTGCTCCCCAAGCAGATGAACTGGGGCGGATGAAACCTTTCTTAAGTGACTTATCGATTTCTTCCTTAAGCTGGAGAAGGTGGTGTGGAGGCATCTTATAAGGTCGCTTCGCAATAGGGGTAGTGCCGGGCTTCAAGTCGATGACAAACTCTACAGCTCTAGCAGGGGGTATTCCTGGAAGTTCTTCTGGAAAGACATCTTGGAAATCACGAACAACTGGAACGTTCTCGATGCATTCAAGAGGTGAAGCATTCAATGCATTCAGAACATATAACTGATCCTCGGCATTCTGAACTGTCCGAGCTGAGTATCTGACTGTCTGACCAGAAGGATGAGTGATGCGGACTGTTTCAGTGGCACAGTCAATCAAAGCTTTATGAGACTTCAACCAGTCCATACCCACAATAATGTCTATGTTGGAGGTCTTGAGAGCAATGAGAGCAACGGGGAACATCAATCCTCCAATCACAATGTGGTTACCGTGGCTTACCATGGCAGTTTGCCAATTAGCCCGGGTGACTGGATTATTAATGCGGTGGACATCTCCTCGAAAGGTATATCATGGCTTCGCGCAAAACTTTCGGACATGAAGGAGTGCGACGCTCCAGAATCAAAGAGTACAGAAGCTGGGATTGAATTCACTAGCAGGGTGCCCATCACAATGTTGGTGTCCTGTCGAGCTTCTTCAATCTTGACATGGTTGACATGAACAAGCTGACTAGCTGGTGTTCTGGCCTTACGATTTCTGCTAGGATGGTTTCGACGGCCCTTCCTATGGTCAATAGGATGATGTGATGGATTCTGTGACTGACCCTGAGGACAGTTGAAAGCACGATGCCCCGGCTGTCCACACTTGCGGCATAAACCATCATTATGGGGTGGAGCTACAACATTGGACTATCCACCCTGAGTCGTTAGCTGTCTCAGGGGCAGAGGCAGACGAGGTGCAACATACGATGGCCTTGGTGTTGGAGCAGGTCGGTGAAAAACATTGTGCGGGATCCAGACTCGACGTTTCTGAACAGGCTGACCCGAAGATGAGCCAACATCACGGGTGCGTTTGAGCGACTCCTGGTATTTAGCCAGACCAGTTTCAACTCGGTAGGCTTGGCTGACAAGCGTCGCAAAGTCCTCACAATTAAGGACAAGAAGTGCGAGCTGTATATCAGAACGCAGTCCTTCACGGAATTTCTCCTGTTTACGAGCGTCCGTGTCGACATCATCTTTAGCATAGCGGGATAATTCAAGAAATTTCCTCTGATATTCATCCACAGTCATTGTGCCCTGTGAGAGTTTGCGAAACTCCTGCTTCTTCTGGTCCATCACACCTTGAGGAATGTACGGGGCACGAAAAGCTGACTGAAATTCCTGCCAAGTGGATACAGTTTCATCAGGCAACATACTTTTATGGCTTTCCCACCATTGAGCAGCTGGACCCTTTAAATGGAATGTCGCAAAGGTGACATAACTGTCAGGGGCCACACTAGCTGACTCCATTTCAAACATGATGTCATGAAGCCAATCATCAGCATCCATAGGATTGGTGGTGCTGCGGAAAACAGACGGGTTGAGACGCACAAATTCTGGTAGAGTTATTGGAGCAGTCTGTTGCTGAGCATTTTGAGTTGGGAACTGAGCCAATACTCCGGTCATAAACTGACGGTTGAGTTCAAACTGCTGCCTCATTTCAGCAATATAAGATGGAGGTGGAGGATCGTCAGCCATCCTGCCAAATCAACAGGGGCAGTTTAGCAAGCAAAAATGCAGGTGTATGGAATCATTCATGAAGTAAGACGCACAACAGAAGGAAGTGCAATAGATACTTCATCATATTCGCACCAGACATTCAAATCCACGCATAGCCTCGATTACCATCCGACATTACGACAGCTGAGAAGGGAAGGCTAGAAAACTAGGCGGCGTGCAGGCACGCGGTAAGGAAGTACACAACGAGACATAGCAAAGGCTACATCAACGTCGGAGAAAACTGTTGGAGCGAGGAATCTGCAAGTGACAACACAGGTTGCCCTCGATAAAAGGATCCATAATCTTGAAGCAAGGGGGGATATTTCAGAACTCCGGCTGGATGTGATTACGAGATCCTAATGTCAGAGTTAGTAAAATCTTTAACCCGAAAGGAAGAGAGATCAGAGTCCCAGAGTAAAGACGAGGAATAAAAGATCCTAATACCACCCATTCGGCGACATGGGCCCGTAAGCCACACAGCCATGTTAGTAAAACAGTTTTCGGTTTCTAGACTCAACTTCGGCCAAAGTGTTGGAAAGGGGGGGTTCCTAAAGGCAGTCGGCTCTGATACCAACCTGTGACACCCCCGGCTTAATCGTGCACTAATCATACACGCAAATGCACATGATCAAGCCTAAGGACTCACTTGAATATATCACAACACAACTCTAAAACATAAATAAAGTCATACAAGCTTTATATTTCAAGCCAGGGCCTCGAGGTCTCGAATACATAGCTCGATGGCATACAAGCATCAGCGGAAGCATCAGATATCTGAGTACAGATATAAAAGAGAAACAGAAAGGCCTTTAGAAAGGCGGGGCAAAATAAAACACTACGATCGAAAGGCGAAGGCCTCCTGCCTAGGACCCTCCGAACCTACTCATGGTCGTTGGCCAGCTCGTAGTAGAAGCCACCCTCGGGGTAGAAGTGGTAGCTGAAGTCGTCAAACGGGGCAGCGGTCTCAGGGGATCCGTCATCTGGTTGCATCGAATGGATATGGGGGAAAAAGAAAGTAAAGCAACTATGAGTACTCATCCGAAGTACTCAGCAAGCAAGGATCTACACTACATATGCAACATTTTCAAAGGAAGGCTGTATATGTGGACTAGGCTGTAGAAATGCCAGAATAGAGAGGAAGGCCTAGTCCTATCGAAGACTAGCATCTTCGAGCGTCTTGCAGCATTTAGAAGAGTTCAGAATAGCATAGTGTAAAGTAGTAGTAGTATCAAGTAACAGTCTCGCCCAGAGATCCTTCCTTGACCCCCCGCGAGAAAGCGATCCCGGAGCCACATATCCAGGTACCATCTCAAGTTCTAGCTGTATCGATCGGGATACAACTCCGAGTGTCCTTTACCGTAGGACCGGCTATCGATAGATGTGTTCTTCCCTGCAGGGGTGCACCAACTTACCCACCACGCTCGCTTAACTCCGGCCGGACACACTTTCCTGGGTCATGCCCGGCCTCGGCTAAACGACACACCACAACCGTACCTATAGCTCAGCAGAGAGGTCCCCGCTGGTCTACCTCCTAAGCGCAAGGGGGTCTTGGGCCATCGCCCCTCGCCCTCCGGGTCGTTGCGCACACGCGGATCCAGGTACGACCCCTAAGGATGGCGCCGGCCCAACCGTGCCGCGATGCTGAACTGGACGTCTGACAGAGCTTTCGGCTGATGCTACGACGCAGAGTGCCCATAACTCTTCCCACGTGATGGTTAGTGCTATCCGACCATTGGCCGGCTCGGATCAAATATCCAAATCGTTAGAGGTCTACGGGCTTGCGGTAACGAGCAGAGACTCACGATCAATGTGATCCCGTTGCCCCATCTCGAGGACTTGCTGCAAGGGCTAAGAATGCCCAGCCGCGCCTCATAGAATAACTCACGGTTAACTATCCATCATTCGCGGGTATCCCCTCAGGGTCGACCCGCCTTTTCAAGTATTAGTATCAACAGTAATGCAAGGCATCCGTGTGGTCACCGTATCAAGGGGAATCCGAGGCATCACCATCGTTGGACTCCCACCTGATGTAACATCAAGATGGACGTAGGAGGCATCACCCTCGAGGTCCACACGTGGGATGTTGCACGACTTCGTCGTTATCGGGGGTGGTGTAGGAGGAATCACCCTCGCTTACTACGACCGGTTAACTAACCTACAAGGTTATCATCAGAAGTGCTAACGAGGTACCACCCTCGGCACTCGATGGTAACCCAGTAGTGTCAAGCAACTAAGGAGAAAGTGAGGTGCGGTGCCGGGGTCTGGTCTTCGATCCCGTTGATCGGGTCTTCTGAGAATCCAGCAAGGCAGTCAGGACAAGAGGGGGTCTCTGATGGGTCTCTACCCAGTCTATTCTAAACAGTTTAGGTTAACAGTAAGGTATCAACAGCAGGTTACAATAAACAGGCTATGCAGCAGATATAGGATAACAGCAACAGTAGCAAATTCTAATGCAAGCAGGAGATATTAGAATAGGCGATATCGGGATGATCAAAGGGGGGGCTTTCCTGGTTGCTCGGCGGCAAAGGCAAGGTCGTCAGGGTTCGTCGATCTCCGGAGCTGCGTCGGTACCGGGCCCTATCGAGAGAAAAGAGGGGGAGGAAACATTATAAATACAAGGCAGACAAAGCAACACAGAGCAGGTTACGCTAACGTGCGGTGCACGGCTGCCTAAAAGCATGTCTAAGGCATAATAGTTATTTTTAGGGTTAAAGTTGGAATTATTAACCGGTGGTTAAGCACTATTCATCTACCGGAAACAGGTTAAAAGTTACGGGTTCACCTCCGTAGAGGATCCCGTCACAGAAACAGATGGCACGGTTAACTTCGTCTCGTCGTTCTGATCAACTTTCATGTACAAAGTTTTTCGATCCGAGCTACGGTTTATTTTCTACGAATTTCTAAAGTTTTAATCATTTTCTGGAATTTCTGAAATTAATTCAAATTCAAAATTAAAAGGAAAATTGCTAAGTGCACACAGCACAGTGTACACAGCAGAGAGCTGAGAGGCTGACATGTGGGGCCAGTCAACTGCCCAGTCAGCAGTTGACTGGTCAAGGGGTCCACTGGACCCACCTGCCAGTGTCTGGGCTTGCCCAGTCAGCAGGTTGACTGGGTCAACGGGTCCAGTGGGACCCGCGTGTCAGTGACTCCATTTATTTTAATTGCTTTATTAGTCCTAACTTAATCCGGCTACTAATTAAGTGGGGCCACATGTCAGTTGGGTTAATACTTTAGTTAATGGTTAATCTAATGCCTAAGCTAATTGCAACAGTAGCCGGGCCCATTTGTCAGTGGGGTTAGCGTCTGGGATTAGTGCCAGGGGCTGACACGTGGCATCCCGGAGTTCAAACTAGGGCGCGCGCGCCGGCGTGGCTCCGGCGAGCAACGGCGAGGGCGGCGCCGCGCGGGAACGGCGTACAGACGCCCAAATCGAGCGTCGCGACTACCGTTCGGTCGAGAGGCGTGCGCCGCATCGATCTGTTCAACGGGGGCGAGCAATGGTTGTCCGTGGCGACAGCGGTGGCAAGCGGAGCGGAGACTGGAGCTCGGGCTTGCTCGGCGTGGCGGCTGCAGCGCGACTGCTCACAAACTAAGTGGCTGGGCGGCCTCTGTAGGGCCCCAGAAGCACGCCGGTGCAACCCGTTCGTGCAGAGGAGCACGGGTGCGAGGAGTTGGTCGGTAATGGCGGACGGCGGAGCCCGGTTTCGCGGAGACGGCGGCGGAGCGCGCTAGAGTAAGAAAGAATGGCAGGGAGTGCCGTGGAGGCTCACCGAGGGGACACAAGAAGGTCCGGCGAGCAACGGTAGCGCAGAGGGAGGTAGAGATCGCCGGTGATCGTCGATGGCCGAGGCGGATCCCGGCGAGGGCAAACTAGCGGCGGTGCGACTCGGGGTAGTCCGGCTGGTTCTGCTGCCTGCAGTCGAAGGAGTCGACGCTGGTGGATCATCTGGACAAGGCGGAAGAGCGGATGGACGCCGCTGGCCGCAGGATCGACCGGCGCACGGCGACGACCGCGTTCGGCTGGGGGAGGAAGAGATAGGGGAAAATGAGGGGGAGCGAGGAGTAAGTGGATGAGGTGTCCAGGGGAAGGCTGAGGAGGCGACCTTATCCCCTCGACGGCCCTTGTAGCGCTGCGGTGTCGACAGATGACCGGAGCGGCGAGCTGTGGCCATGGGGACGATGACACGACGACGAGGAACAGGTGAGGGAGTGAACTGGGCCGGCTCAGCCCAGCGCCAGGTAGGCCTCTTCCACTTTTCAATTTACTGTTTTAGTTTTTATTTATTAACAGAGGGAGAAAAGGAATTATTTGGGCATCTATTTCACTTAGGAAAAATATGGGGAGTGTCCCAATAATTCCTTGTTGTTTTTAGACAGTGCCACAAACAGTTTGGGAATTTTTGAAACTCATTTGAATTTTCCAATAATAGAATAGCATTTAAAAATGCTGAAATGGTGTTGTTTTAATTGATAATGCTCATCTTTGCTCAAGAGTGATGTTGTATTCCTTAACATATAATTGTTTTGGAATATTTGCAGGATGATGAACATTTTTCCTACAACTTTTGTGCAACTTTATTTTGCACTTGATTTGGAGTTGATTTTCAGAGAGGAAATTTGAAATGAAGTATTTAACCATATGATCAAGCATAGAATAAGGTGATAACTAGGCATAATTATCATTATGTCCCAGTGCTTATTACACGGGGTTGTTACACGTTGCGTCACGTTCTGGCAGCATTTTAGGGTTTTTCGGCCCGGAAAACATAGAAAATGCATATAGTGTCGAAACGCGACAAATTTTGGCATGCATGCATGACATGGTCATTTTTGCGCGCGAGAAAAATCTGAGCCCATTTGACGGATGCGAAGAAGAGACATGCATCGGAGGATCCCTTCTGCCATTACCGAAACCCCTGAATTCCACATGAAGTGCCTGAGCACATTCACGGAATGTATCCAACTTTTGCCAGCACGTGTGGGGCCCCACCCCAGTACCCCACGCCAAAAATAAATGAAATATGACACCGAACGCACATTGCATCATGTCCGGGAAGTATTTTAGTGTTTTCTAGTCCAGAAAATCGTAGAAAATGAATACAGTGTCGAAACACAACAAATTTTGGCATGCATGCTTTCATGGTCTTGTTGCCAGTGAAAGAAATCTAAGCCCATTTGATGGATGCGAAGAAGAGACATGCAACGGAGGATCCCTTCCGCCCATACCAGAAACCCTAACTTCCACATGAAGTACCTGAGCACATTCACGGAATGTACCCAACTTTTGCCAGCGCATGTGGGGCCCCACCCCGGTACCCCACGCCAAAAATGAATATAATCTGACACCGAACGCATGTTGCGTCACGTCTGGGGAGTATTTTAGGGTTTTTCGGCCCGAAAAATCGTACAAAATGCATACAGTGTCGAAACGTGACTAATTTTGGCATGCATTCTTGCCATGGTCATTTTTTCCCGTGAAAAAAATCTGAGCCCGTGTGACGGATGCGAAGAATAGACATGCATCGGAGGATCCCTTCCAACCATAATGAAACCCCTGACTTCCACATGAAGTACCTGAGCACATTCACGGAATGTACCCAACTTTTCCCAGCGTTTGTGAGGCCCCAACCCGGTACCCCACGCCAGAAATAAATGAAATCTGACACCGAAAGCACGTTGTGTCACGTCCGGGCAGTATTTTAGAGTTTTTCAGATCAAAAAATCATAGAAAATGCATACAGTGTCGAAACGCGATAAAGTTTGGCATGCATGCTTGACATGGTCATTGTTACGCGTGAAAAAACTCTGAGCCCATTTGACGGATGCGAAGAAGAGACATGCATCGGAGGATCCCTTCCGCCCATACCGAAACCCCTGACTTCCACATGAAGTACCTGAGCACATTCACGGAATGTAACCAACTATTGCCACCGCGTGTGGGGCCCCACGCTAAAATTGAATGAAATCTGACACCGAACGCACGCTGCGTCACGTCCAGGCAGTATTTTAGGTTTTTCGGCCCGGAAAATCATAGAAAATGCATACAGTGTCGAAACGCGACAAATTTTGGCATGCATGCTTGACATGGTCATTGTTGCGCGTGAAAAAAATCTAAGCCCATTTGACGGATGCGAAAAAGAGACATGCATCGGAGGATCCCTTACGCCCATACCGAAACCCCTGACTTCCACATGAAGTACCTGAGCACATTCACGGAATGTACCCAACTTTTGCCAGAGCATGTGGGGCCCCATCCCGGTACCCCACACCAAGAATGAACGAAATCTGACACCGAACGCACATTGCTTCATGTCCGGGCAGTATTTTAAGGTTTTTTGGCCCAGAAAATCATAGAAAATGCATACAGTGTCGATACGTGACTAATTTTGGCATGCATGCTTCCCATGTGTCATTGTTGCCCGTGAAAAAAATTGAAGCCCGTTTGAAGGATGGGAAGAAGAGACATGCATCGGAGGATCCCTTCTGCCCATACCGAAACCCCTGACTTCCACATGAAGTATCTGAGCACATTCACGGAATATACCCAACTTTTGCCAGCGTGTGTGGGGCGCCACCCTGGCACCCCACGCCAAAATGAACGAAATCTGACACCGAACGCACGCTGCGTCACACCCGAGTAGTATTTTATGGTTTTTGGGTCGAAAAATCATAGAAAATGCATACAGTGTCGAAACACGACAAATTTTGGCATGCATGCTTTCATGGTCATTGTTGCCCGTGAAAAAAATATGAGCCTGTTTGAGGGATGCGAAGAAGATACATGCGTCGGAGGATCCCTTCCGCCCATACCGAAACCCCTGACTTCCACATGAAGTACCTGAGCACATTGACGGAATGTACCGAACTCTTTCCAGTGCGTGTGGGGCCGCACCCGGTACCCCACGTAAAAAATGAACGAAATCTCACACCGAACGCACGTTGAGTCACGTTCGAGCAGTATCTTAGGGTTTTTCGGCCTGGAAAATGCATACAGTGTCGAAACGTGACAAATTTTGGCATGCATGCTTGCCATGGTCATTGTTGCCCGTTAAAAAAATCTGAGCCTGTTTGATGGATGCGAAGAAGATACATGCATCGGAGTATCCCTTCTGCCCAAATCGAAACCCCTGACTTCCACATGAAGTACTTGGCACATTCACGGAATGTACCCAACTTTTGCCAACACGTGTGGGGCCCCATCCTCGGTACTTTTGCCAGCACGTGTCACGTCTGAGCAGTATTTTAGGGATTTTCGGCCCGGAAAATCATAGAAAATGCATACAGTGTCGACTGTAACACCCCTGTGTAATAGCCACTGTGATCATCTGCTAATAATCCCAAGTCACTTTCATTTGCAGTGCCTAGTCACATTGGTCAAAGATTCAGTTCAAATCCTTCTCTGAAATCAACTCAAATTCAAAAGTGCAAAATAAAGTTGCTCAAAACTTGAGGGAAAAATGTTCACCTTATAGCAAATATTCTAAAACCATTTGCTGTTAAGGAACACAACATCATCATCAACTATAAATGGGCCTAATGCTTTTTAACGAAGTCAAAACAGCAATCAAAGGCCCTATTCATTTTTGAATAAATTCAAATGGATTCCAAAAATGCCCAAACTTTTTGTGGTAGTGTTGGATATTGCAATACACTGGTGTGAACTAGTTTCACATTTTTGCAAACTCATCTGATATGCTCACAAAAATGCAAAAGCTTGCTGTTTACTTAAAACAAAAAAGAAAATAGAAGGAGGCACCATGCACTGGGCCTAAGTGCACAGTGCCCCGAACCAGCCCAATAGGCCCATCCCTCCTTCTCTCTCCCTCACAGTGTCATCTCGCCAGAGGTCGCGCGCGCGCCGGTCGAACGGCGACGGCCACCGACGCCCCACCGACGAGGGGATAAGGGCCCGACTCCCTTCCTTCCCCCTGGTCCTTCTCCGCCACTTCTCCCTCTCTCCCTCGCTCGCTCCGCTCCTCCTCTCCCTCAGATCTGTCGAGGCCGAGCGCCCTCGCCGCCGTTCTCTGTCACCACCGCGGCCATCGTCATCGCCTTGACCCGCCGTGATGCCATAGGGGTCCGTCATCGTCCTCCTCATCGACTGGTGGTCTCATCTGGAACTTAGAGGTGCTCCAACACAGGGCCTCCTCCGTTCCTTTCTCCGATCGCTGCCGCTCTTCACCGGCTCCGGCGACGCCCCTGCGGCTCCTAATCTTCCAAGGGCCATCGGTGTGCCGCTCGGTGAGCTTCTCCATCCCCTGCTCCCCTCCGTTTGCCTCTTAACGTGCCGTAGCTAGCTGCTGCCACGCCCGAGCTCTGTTCGCCGCCGACGAGCTCATGGCCGTGGCCATGGCCATTGTCGTGATTGCCTGAGGCCTCCGCCGTGCTCCTGGTGCTCCCAGGAGCCCAATGAGCCCGCGCCCGAGCCTCCTAGTGCCTCCTAGCGTAGTCTCCATCGAGGTCCCGACCGCGCTGCCGCCAAAGCTCGCCGCCGGCCACTTTTCAGGCGACCATTTGGTCCGGCACCACCACCATGCGATGCGGTGTCGAGTCCGTGTTCGAACGCAACAAACCACACGCGAAATGGTGCCCCCTAGCGCGAATCCGACGCGCTCCGGCGAGCTCGCCACCGCGGGAGGCCACCGGAGCAACTCCGGCACCGGCGACCTAAGTGGCTGGTCGGGCCCCACCTCTGGGTGGCTGACAGTGGGCCCCGCGGCCCCAGTTGACTGGGTTGACCCAGTCAACTGCTGACTGGGCTGCCTAGTGAGGATGACATGTGGGCCCCCTGCGCTTAATTAAGTTAATTAACTTTTAAAATTAATCTATTAACTAATCTAGTCACTGACTACTGGGGCCCATCCCACTAATTAACTTTGTTAGATTAGTTTAACCCTCTGTTAAATCCAGAGATGCTGACAGGTGGGTTCCACCTGTTAGTTTGACCAGGTCAGCTGGTCAGCCGACTGCTGATGCCAGCATGACACCATCCTGACGTCATATACCTTTTATGGAATTTCAGTTAATAAAAATAAATTCAGAAAATGCTTTAATCTTCAAAAATTCATAATAATTAAACCGTAGCTCGGATCGAAAAACTTAATACATGAAAGTTGTTCAGAACGACGAGACAAATCTGATCATGTCCTCTGTTTCCATGTCGGAACCCTCTATGTAGGTGAACCCATAACTTTTAGCCTGTTTCTGGTAGATGAATAGTGCATGAACACCGGTTAATAAATCCCACTTTAATCCTAAAATAACTAAACTGACTTAGACATATCTTTAGGCAACCCTGCACTGCATCTTAGGCATAGCATGCTTTGTGTTGCATTGTTTGTTGTGTATTTATTTGTTTCCTCCCCCTCTACTCTCTCGTTAGACCCTGACACCGACGTAGTCCCCGAGGCAGACGCAGCTCCGGAGTACGACTACGCCCCTGACGACCAGACACTTGCCGCAGAGCTTCCAGGCAAGCACCCCCATTTTGAGCATACCGATATCGCCTATTCTTGTCTCTCTTATGCTTGCATTAGAAGTGGCTACTGTTACTGTTATCCTATTTCTGCTGCATAGCCTGTTTATTTTAACCTGCTGTTGTTACCTACCTGTTTATCCTAAACACTTTAGTATAGGCTGGGTAGAGACCCATCAGAGACCCCACTTTGTCCCGACTGCCCTGCTGGATTATCGAAAGACCCGATCAACGGGATCGAAGACCAGGCCCCGGCACCGCACATCACTTCCCCCTTAGTTGCTCGACACTACTGGGTTACTATCGAGTGCCGAGGGTGATACCTCATCAGCACTTCTAATGTTAACCTTGTAGGTTAGTTCATCGGTTATGGTCATCGAGGGTGATTCCTCCTTCTCCCTTCCCGGTAACGACACTGTCGTGCAACTCCATAAGAGTGGACCTCGAGGGTGATTCCTCCTTGGTTCACCTTGACGATAGCATCAGGTGGAATTCCATCGAGGGTGATTCCTCAAGTTTCCCCTTTGGTGTTGGACACACAGTTACTGTGGATACTATGACTTTACACTGAACCATGTTACTAAAGACGGGTCGGCCCTGAGGGGTACCCGCACGAGTATATGATGAGAATGATGTGGAGTCGGGTTGACCTGGAAGGTGCCCGCGAGATAACTACGAGGCGTGGCCGGGCATTCTTAGCCCTTGCCACAAGTCCTCGAGACAGGGCGATGGGGTCACATCGATCGTGAGTCTCTGCTCGTTACCGCAACCCCAATTCACTAACGATTTGGATATTTGATCCGAGAGGGCCTCTGGCCTGATAGCACTAACCATCATGTGGGCATAGTATGGGTGTTCTACGTTGTATACTTCAGTCAAAGCTTAATAGACGTCAGCAACTGAGCGGCACACGCTGGGTTGGACTGGGAACGCAGCCGTGCTTGTATTAAGGGGTTGCTAGGTTTGCTCACCGGCGGTGTACGCAACATGCAGGAGCGTCTGGGGCGATGGCCCAAGACCCTTGGGGGCATAGGTTAGTCCGGCGTGCTGACCTCTCTGTTAAGTATTCGGTTGGGTTGCGGCGTATTGTTTGGCCAAGGCCGGGAATGACCCAGTAAAGTGTGTCTAGCAGAAGTTAATCGAGCGTGGTGGGTAAGTTGGTGCACCCCTGCAGGGAAGAAAACATCTATCGATAGCCTATCCTACGGTAACGGACACTCGAAGTTGTATCCTGATCAGTACAACTAGAACCTGACATTTGAGATGATAACTGGATAGTATGGCTCTGGGATTGCTTTCTCGCAGTGAGTCGAGGAAGGATCTCTGGGCGAGGTTGATGACAGTACTATTACTTTACATTATGTTAATCTGCACTCTTCTAATGCAGCAAGACCACTGAAGATGTTGAAGATGCTAGTCTTCGATAGGACTAGGCTTTCCCCTCTATTCTGGCATTTCTGCAGCCCAGTCCACATATACAGCCTTCCTTTGAAAATGTTGCATATGTAGTGTAGATCCTTGCTTGCTGAGTACTTCGGATGAGTACTCATGTTTGCTTTGCTTTCTTTTGTCCCCATATCCGTTTGACGCAACCAGAGCCAGCTGCCCGGAGAGCTGGATTTCTGTGCGCTTTCCCTGTCATTTATTCGATTAGTCTAATAATCATTTTCCTTTCCTTTGTTTTGTTTAACCTTTCTCTCTGAAATCTGTTATACTTCTAATCGTTGTATGACAATCCTAAATTTCCTTATTTCAGAAGGATCGTCTATTTCCACCACGCCCTACGACGCAGCTTGTGCTTCGCACTTGGGCTCGTGATGCCCCTCGTTTTCCAGCTGTCCTGATCGCCGTCCTGACCAGACTGGGTTACTGCTAGTACCCTGAGTACATGGTCTACGAGGTATACCGCGAGTTCAACTAGGAGAAATAGTATGCTGATGTTCGTATCTATGATCAGTAGGACGACTCAGACACCGAGCTGTACCTTTTCCACGGTATCGGCGTGACGATTGAGATGGCAGTCCATGATGCCGCCTACTCTGCTATCGTACATCTCCGAGGAGAGCTCAGCGTTAGCTTGGAAGCCTCTGAGTTTTGATACATTCCGTATGCCCCTGCTGGACATGCTACTGGATACTACACAGCTATATGTGCCCCGTACGAGCCTCGTTGCTACGACCCGCAAGTTCTGATTCTGTGCACTCAGGCTCTGTATCGCACTGTTCGGGCTCTTGCCGTCGAGTTGTTTGCCACTCGAGCACACCTCTACGTTGCTATGACGTAGTTGCTACAGCTGTTCATGCAGGGATACATCCGGAGCACATCCTTTACCCGCACAGGACCGAGATACCACCAGGGATTGATTGGCCTGCTGTGGGAGGTCACACACCTGCACGTGGACCTCTTCTTTCAGTTCGAGACCAGGTTCTGCATCAGAGTGCACATGGAGCGCAGGATCCTTCCGCGACGAACATTCATCGTCCGCACTTACAGCTACCCCGTTTCAGTGGTTTTCTCCGACGTTGATGTAGCCTTTGCTATGTCTCATTGTGTACTTCCTTACCACGTGCCTGCGTGCCTCCTAGCAGGTCTAGCTTTTGAACTTGCGTCGTTATGCTGTCCGTTTGTAACTGACTGTGTATGATTCTGTATGTCTTAAATGACTACTGTTAAGCATCTGGTACACTACGTAAATTCCATCGTGTTACATCATGCTTGTTGCTAAACACTCGCTATAGCCTTTGCTAAACTACCCCTGTTGAATTTAGCAGGATGGGTGATAACAATCCACCACCGCCGCCACCGCCTGACTATATGGCAGCTATGATGCAACAATTTGAACTCAACCGTCAGTTCATGACGGGGATTATGGATCAATTCCCCCATCCCAATGCCAACCAGCAGCCAACTTCAATTACGCTGCCCGAGTTTCTACGTCTCAACCCAGTGACATTCCGCAACGCTGCTAACCCACTGGATGCCGATGATTGGCTGCGTGACATCTTCTATGAGATGGAGTCAGCTGATGTTCCTCTTGTCAGCTAAGTCACTTTTGCGACATACCTTCTAAAGGGACCCGCAGCACAATGGTGGGCCACTCACAGACAGACCCTACCTCCTGGAACTGTCGTCACCTGGGTGGAATTCAAGGCTGCTTTTCATGCCCGGTATATTCCTCAAGGGGTTAGAGATCAGAAGAAGGCTGAGTTCCGCAACCTTGTTCAAGGCAAAAAGACTGTAGAAGTCTATCAGCAAGAGTTCCTTGACTTGTCTCGCTATGCTGAAGAAGACATCCCCACTGATGCTCGTAGACAGGAGAAGTTTCGTGATGGGCTACACCATGACATTCAGCTAGCCCTGCTCGTCAAAGATTTTCCCAACTTCGCCACCTTGGTGAACAAGGGTATCATGGTCGAGACTGGTCTGAAGAAGCACAAGGAAGCGACCAGACGCACTCGTGAAGCGGGCTCATCTTCCCAGAAGCGCCGTATATGGATTCCTCATAGCATGTACTGTCCAACCGCTCCAGTGTACAGACCTGCTTATGCCGCACCTCGTCTGCCTCCTCCACCACCGAGGCAGCCTCTTCAAGATGCACCACCTCGAGCTCCTGCACCACGTCCAGACAGTGGACTCTGCTTCAAGTGTGGCCAGCCAGGTCACCTTGCCAGAGACTGTTCTCAGGGTCAGAATCAGCTAGCACTTCCTCCTGCTGGCCGTGGAATTGGTCATGGAATTTCTCAGCCTCGCAACAACAATGTCAGGCCTTCTTATGGTCGTGGACAGAACTATCACGTCAACGTGGCTGAAGCTTAGGATCCACCAGAAACTGTGATGGGCACACTTCTTGTTAATTCAGTACCAGCATCTGTTTTATTTGATTCAGGAGCATCGCATTCATTCATGTCAGAACATTTTGCACTCTTGGATGACATTAAATGTGAAATGCTACACCATCCGTTAGTAGTAAACACTCCCGCGGCTCGGTGCCAAGCCACCATATTCACCCCCGAAGTCACTGTTGTGATTGAAGAGAGGAATTTTCAGGCCTTCCCGTAATTCTGAATAATTCCAACATTGATATTATTCTGGGAATGGATTGGTTGAAGGCTCACTATGCCTCAATCAATTGTGCCACCAAAGTTGTTCATCTCCTACACCCATCAAATGAGCTAGTGAATTACCATGCTCATATCACTAAGAACGCCGAGGGTCAAATTTATGCCTTGAATGCGTTGAACGCCTCTCGGCTTGAGGGGATGGAAAACGTTCCAGTCGTCTGCGACTTCCAGGATGTATTCCCAGAAGAACTTCTAGGAATACCCCCTGCTAGAGCTGTCGAGTTCGTCATCGACTTGAAGCCTGGCACTACCCCTATTGCGAAGCGTCCTTATAAGATGCCTCCGCACCACCTTCTCGAGCTTAAGGAAGAAATCGACAAGTCTCTTAAGAAGGGTTTCATCCGCCCTAGTTCCTCTCCCTAGGGAGCACCTTCTCTCTTTGTCAAGAAGAAAAAAGGTACGAATAGGTTGGTCCAAGATTACCGTCCTATCAACCAGGCAACCATTCAGAATAAATATCCGCTTCCCCGGATCAATTATTTATACGATCAACTTGCTGGATCATCGGTGTTCTCTAAACTCAACTTGAGGTTGGGTTATCACCAGATCCGTGTCCGTGAAGAGGATATTCCAAAGGCCGCTTTTGTTACTTGCTATGGCTCTTATGAATACACTGTCATGTCCTTTGGCCTAACAAATGCTCCAGCTATGTTCTCCCGCCTGATGAATTATATCTTCATGGATTACCTCGACAAGTTCGTCGTGGTTTATCTGGATGATATTCTGGTATATTCGAAGAATAAGGAAGAACATGCTGAACATCTTCGCCTTGTTCTCGAGAGGCTTCGAGAGCACAAGTTGTATGCCAAGTACTCTAAATGTGAATTCTGGCTTTCTGAAGTAAGCTACCTTGGACATGTGATTTCCAAGGACGGTATCGCCGTTAACCCGAAGCGTGTTCAGGCTATTCTTGACTGGACTCCTCCGAAGAATGCCAAGCAAGTTAGAAGTTTTCTCGGCCTTGCAAGTTATTGCCGTCGATTCATCGAGAACTTTTCCAAGATTGCCAAGCCCCTAACTAAGGTACTTCACAAAGGCGTTAAGTTTGAGTGCACAGACAAATGTCAGGAGAGTTTTCAGACCCTCAAGGACAAGCTAACTTCTGCTCCAGTGCTTGATCCTCCATATTCTCGGATGGACTTTGTGATATATTGCGACGCCTCTCATCAGGGAATAGGCTGTGTCCTAATGCAAGAACGAAAGGTAATTGCGTATGCCCCGCGACAATTGCGTCCGCATGAAGAAAACTATCCAGTGCATGATCTTGAACTCGCTGCTGTGATCTATGCTTTGAAGCAATGGCGACACTACCTTCTCGGTAATCAGTGTGAGATTTATACCGATCACCAGAGTCTGAAATATTTATTTACTCAGCCGGATCTTAATCTCCGTCAACAGCGATGGTTGGAAACAATTACGGACTATGACTGTGGTATTTCATATACCCCGGGCAAGGCTAATGTGATTACTGATGCCTTGAGCCACAAGTCCTACTGTAATAACCTCATGGTTAAGCGAGCTCAACCCCATCTTTATGAAGAACTGCGCAAGTTGAACCTTCAAATCGTTCCGCAGGGTTCTCTTAATAACGTTGTCGTGCAGCCAGATCTTGAAAAGGTTGTTAAGCGTGCGCAAGCTAAAGATGCTGAAGTAGATCTGATGAAGAAAGAACTTCACCTTGAGAAGTACAGGGATTTCTCTGTTGCTGAAGATGGAACCCTATATTTCGGAGACCACATTGTTGTACCTCGCTTCGAGCTTATGACTGATAAGGTCATGAAGGAGGTAGATGATACACCATTGTCTATCCATCCGGGTAGCATCAAGATGTATCGTGATCTTCGTCAAAGGTACTGGTGGTCTAGAATTAAGCAGGATATTGCTCGCTATGTTGCTGAATGTGATGTTTGCCATCGCGTTAAAGCAGAACATCAGAAGCCTGCCGGAATTCTGCAACCGCTCCCTATTCCTCTATGGAAATGGGATAAAGTTCAAATGGATTTCATTACTCGCCTTCCCAAGTCACAGAAGGGTCACGATGCTATTCTTGTCATCGTCGACCAACTCTCTAAGGTTGCACACTTTCTGCCTGTCAAGGAGACTATCACTGCTAGTCAGTTAGCAGAGCAGTATATCTCCAGAATTGTTTCACTCCACGGTATTCCGAAGGAGATCAGTTCGGACCGTGGCGGTCTTTTCACTTCCAAGTTCTGGGAAAGTTTCCAAGAAGCTATGGGAACTCACATCACCTGGAGTTTGGCTTATCATCCCCAATCCCAAGGCCAAGTCGAGCGAGTAAATCATGTGCTTGAAGATATGCTTCGGGCTTGTGTTATATCGTTCGGTAAGAAATGGGAAGAATCACTCCCGTATGCCGAATTCTCTTATAACAACAGCTATCAAGCCAGCTTAAAAATGGCCCCCTTCGAAGTACTTTATGGGCGTAAGTGTCGAACCCCTCTGAATTGGTCAGAAACTGGGGAACGACCACTCGTGGGACCGGACATTATCCAACACGCCGAAGAACAAGTCCGCATTGTCCGAGAAAATCTGAAGGTGGCTAAGGACTATCAGAAGAGCAACTATGATCGCAAACGATGGGGTTTGACCTATCAACCTGGTGATCAAGCCTATCTTCGTGTCACTCCTATTAAGGGCACTCATCGTTTCGGAATCAAGGGCAAGCTAGCTCCTCGCTATATTGGTCCTTTCCGCATTGTGGCTAGATGTGGATAGGTGTCATATAAATTGGAGTTGCCGCAGCAATTCACTCACAGCCACGACGTCTTCCATGTGTTGCAACTTCATAAATGCTTCAAGGAATCTCCGCACCGAGCAGTGGATCATGAAATGCTCGAATTGCAAGATGATCTTCCTTATAAGGAGCATCCGATCCGCATTCTCGATGAAGCTGAACGTCGAACTCGTCAGAAGACGACCAAGTTCCTGAAAGTGCAGTGGTCGAATCACACTGAAGATGAAGCCACTTGGGAACGCGAGGATCATCTTCGGGAAGAATATCCCGATCTCTTTCCATCTACCTCCTAAATTCTCGGGACTAGAGGAGGAGAATTTGTAACACCCCTGTGTAATAGCCACTGTGATCATCTTCTAATAATGCCAAGTCACTTTCATTTGCAGTGCCTAGTCACATTGGTTAAAGATTCAGTTCAAATCCTTCTCTGAAATCAACTCAAATTCAAAAGTGCAAAATAAAGTTGCTCAAAACTTGAGGGAAAAATGTTCACCTTATAGCAAATATTCTAAAACCATTTGTTGTTAAGGAACACAACATCATCATCAACTATAAATGGGCCTAATGCTTTTTAACGGAGTCAAAACAGCATTCAGATGCCCTATTAATTTTTGAATAAATTCAAATGGATTCCAAAAATGCCCAAACTTTTTGTGGCAGTGTTGGATATTGCAATACACTGGTGTGAGCTAGTTTCACATTTTTGCAAACTCATCTGATATGCTCAGAAAAATGCAAAAGCCTGCTGTTTATTTAAAACAGAAAAGAACATAGAAAGAGGCACTGTGCACTGGGCCTAAGTGCACAGTGCCCCGAAACAGCCCAACAGGCCCATCCCTCCATCTCTCTCCCTCGCCGTGTCAGCTCGCCAGAGGTCGCGCGGGCGCGCGCCGGTCGAACGGCGACACGGCGAAGGCCACCGACGCCCCATCGTCGAGGGGATAAGGACCCAGCTCCGTTCCATCCCTCTGGTCCTTCTCCGCCACTTCTCCCTCTCTCCGCTCCTCCTCTCCCTCAGATCTGTCGAGGCCGAGCGCCCTCACCGCCGTTCTCTGTCACCACTGCGGCCATCGTCATCGCCTCGACCCGCCGTGATGCCATAGGGGTCCGTCATCGTCCTCCTCGTCGACTGGTGGTCTCATCTGGAGCTCAGAGGCGCTGCAACACCGGGCCTCCTCCGATCCTTTCTCCGATCGCCGCCGCTCTTCACCGGCTCCGGCGACGCCCCTGCAGCTCCTAATCTTCCAAGGGCCATCGGCGTGCTGCTCGATGAGCTTCTCCATCCCCTGCTCCCCTCCGTTAGCCTCTTAATGCGCCGTAGCTAGCTGCTGCCGCGCCCGATCTCTGTTCGCCGCCGACGAGCTCATGCCGTGGCCATGGCCATTTGTCGCGATCACCTGAGGCCTCCGCCATGCTCCTGGTGCTCCCAGGAGCAAAATGAGCCCGCGCCCGAGCCTCCCCGTGCCTCCTAGCGTAGTCTCCATCGAGGTCCCAAACGCGCTGCCGCCAAAGCTCGTCGCCGGCCAGTTTTTCGGCGACCATTTGGTCCGGCACCACCACCACACGATGCGGCGTCGAGACCGCGTTCGAACGCAACAAACCACGCACGAAATGGTGCCCCCTAGTGCGAATCCGACGCGCTCCGGCGAGCTCGCCACCGCGGGAGGCCACCGGAGCAACTCCGGCGCCGGCCACCTACGTGGCTGGCCGGGCCCCACCTCTGGGTGGCTGATAGTGGGCCCCGCGGGCCCCAGTTGACTGGGTTGACCCAGTCAACTGCTGACTGGGCTGCCTAGTGAGGATGACATGTGGGCCCCCTATGCTTAATTAAGTTAATTAACATTTAAAATTAATCTGTTAACTAATCTAGTCACTGACTACTAGGGCCCACCCCACTAATTAACTCTGTTAGATTAGTTTAACCCTCTCTTAAACCCAGAGAGGCTGACAGGTGGGTTCCACCTGTCAGTTTGACCTGGTCAGCTGGTCAGCCGACTGGTGACACCAGCTTGACACCATCCTGATGTCATATACCTTTTCTGGAATTTCTGTTAATAAAAATAAATTCAGAAAATGCTTTAATCTTCAAAAATTCATAATAATTAAACCGTAGCTCGGATCGAAAAACTTAGTACATGAAAGTTGTTCAGAACGACAAGACGAATCTGTTCGTGTCATCTGTTTCCATGTTGGAACCCTCTACGTAGGTGAACCTGTAACTTTTAGCCTGTTTCTGGTAGATGAATAGTGCATGAACACCGGTTAATAAATCCCACTTTAATCCTAAAATAACTAAACTGACTTAGACATATCTTTAGGCAACCCTGCACTGTATCTTAGGCATAGCATGCTCTGTGTCCCAACTGCCCCGCTGGATTATCGGAAGACCCAATCAACGGGATCGAAGACCAGGCCCCGGCACCGCACATCACTTCCCCCTTAGTTGCTAGACACTACTGGGTTACTATCGAGTGCCGAGGGTGATACCTCATCAGCACTTCTAATGTTAACCTTGTAGGTTAGTTCATCGGTTATGGTCATCGAGGGTGATTCCTCCTTCTCCATTCCCGGTAACGACACTGTCGTGCAACTCCTCAAGAGTGGACCTCGAGGGTGATTCCTCCTTCGTTCACCTTGACGATAGCATCAGGTGGAATTCCATCGAGGGTGATTCCTCAGGTTTCCCCTTTGGTGTTGGACACACAGTTACTGTGGATACTATGACTTTACACTGAACCATGTTTCTAAAGACGGTTCGGCCCTGAGGGGTACCCGCACGAGTATATGATGAGAATGATGTGGAGTCGGGTTGACCTGGAAGGTGCCCGCGAGATAACTACGAGGCGTGGCCGGGCATTCTTAGCCCTTGCCACAAGTCCTCGAGACGGGGCGACGGGGTCACATCGATCGTGAGTCTCTGCTCATTACCGCAACCCCAATTCACTAACGATTTCGATATTTGATCCGAGAGGGCCTCTGGCCTGATATCACTAACCATCACATGGGCATAGTATGGGCGTTCTGCGTCGTATACTTCAGCCGAAGCTTAATAGACGTCAGCAACTGAGCGGCACACGCTGGGTTGGACTGGGAACGCAACTGCGCTTGTATTAACGGGTTGCAAGGTCTGCTCGCCGGCAGTGTACGCAACGTGCAGGAGCATCCGGGGCGATGGCCCAAGACCCCTGGGGGCATAGGTAGGTCTAGCGTGCTGACCTCTCTGTTAAGTATTCGGTCGGGTTGCGGCGTATCATTTGGCCGAGGCCGGGCATGACCCAGAAAAGTGTGTCCGGCCGGAGTTAATCGAGCGTGGTGGGTAAGTTGGTGCACCCCTGCAGGGAAGAAAACATCTATCGATAGCCTGTCCTACGATAACGGACACTCAGAGTTGTATCCCGATTGGTACAACTAGAACCTGACACTTGAGACGATAACTGGATTAGTGTTGTGTTGTGATATCTTCAAGTGAGTCCTTAGGCTTGATCGTGTGCATTTGCGTGTATGGTTAGTGCACGATTAAGCTGGGGTCGTCACATCGACAATGTCTGAAAATTGGCGTGCATGCTTGGAATGGTTAGTCGAACGCGTGAAAAAAATTTGGACCCGTTTGATGAAACTGAGAAAGGGACTTGCATCGGAGGCACCCTTCCGTCCATACGGACACCCCTCCCTTCCACATGAAGGGCGTGAGCACATTCACGGACTGTACCCAACTTTTGCTCGTGCGTGTGAATGACCTTCCCGGCGCCCCATGCGCATGTGAAAATAATTTGGGCCCGTTCCATGGATACTCTCCCCTCCGGCGGACCTGAACTTGAAATATTGTGTGACAAAACCTTATCCAAGTTAAAAATAAAAATAAAAAGACATCGAACATCAATGATCTTTTTGTGTAGAATCTGAAATGTCAGTAGGAACCTTTCCCAGTTCGGAACCCTCGAAGATTCCTAGTGCCACTCCAGATCCTTCTCATAGAGTTCTATGAAGACCGGTGCTTGTCATAGGTTCGTAATGAACGTATTTAAGGCGGTCAACGCCCTGTTGCCGTCATGAGGTGGGACTAACCAACGTCGCCCTTCGATGCCGCGATGAACCTGTGCGTTACGTCGGTTTACTGTGTCGGGTTAGTGGCCGACCCACGCGTCACGCGACAACGGGCGACATCCATGTGTTTTTTTCATCTGCCTGTATCGCCCGCACCGAGTCGAACAAACCCTACGTCGTCACTCGCCCGTCGTGCAGCGCCCCTCGTTGACCATCGCTCGTGACCCATCCATGACGCCGCCACGCGCCCCTTGTTGCGTTGGCCCGCGTTGACTGTCGGTCGCGGCCTCTCCACGACTGTCGTGGTTTAGTCACGGGAGATGTCCTAGTGTGAGGACTTAGTCGTGAGGCCATCGCAACTAGGTAGCAGCTTGGACGGGGTTGTTCGGAATCTAGAAGACGCGAGATTTTACCCAGGTTCAGCCCCTCAGGGTGGTGGTAAAAGCCTATATCCTGCTTGATTAATATTTATCATCATGGTCTCGATTACAAGGGCGCTATTTTGCTGCCTCTATCTCGAGAGACCTTAAAACATCTATCTCGAGACCTACTGAAACGTCTGTCTCGAGACTTGTCTAAGACCTATCTATTTTCACTTGTCCCTCTTGGGGTGCCTTGTCCCTCCTTAAAGAAGTTGAAGGGGCGGCTTACATATAGAGTCCTAGTCGGGTTAGGACTTAATCTATTCTGGCTTCCCATCGCGGGCTTCTTACCGTGGGCGACTCACCACGGGCGTGTCACCGTCAGCTTCTTAACCTTGGGCTTCTCATCTCCAGGCAGCTCATCTTCCGGGTGGCTTGCAACCGGGCGGCTTACGACGGGCGGCTTACCTTCACGGCTTTTCTTCAGGGTTCATGTTTCGGGCGGCTTACAGCCGGGCGGCTTACGACAGGCGGCTTACCTTCGGGGCTTACCTTCAGGGCTCATCTCCCAGACTCATCATGGCGGCTTAAGCCCAGAGAGGAATTAAGTCTTAGGGCGGCTTAAGCCCAGAGAGGACTTAAGTCTCAGGACGACTTAAGCCCAGAGATGACTTAAGTCTCAAGGCGGCTTAAGCCCAGAGAGGACTTAGCCTCAGAAATGACTTAACATCAGGAGCCGGGTTTAGCTGTGGGTAATTCCCCCGATAATGACCCTGCCTCCCTGTACTCCCAGCCATGCCGTATGTCGCCCACATACCATCCGCGCCGCGTGTCCCCAAGATCCGTCGCGGCCTGCCACAACCAGTTGCCGCCGTGCATCGCCCAGGTGAGGTGTTTTCCATCACGATGAATGTCTGTATTGTTTGTACTCGATGTAGCCTAATTGTAGAACTGAATGTGAAAAAAAGTTGCATGCAGAATGGACATCAACGGTGTTATCCCATGCTTAGTAGAGAAGTGGGTCAGCCTCGCAGAAAGATTTACATGTCCTCAGCGATTTAGGTTTTACGATACAACGTTGTAAGAAATGTTGTTGATTCTTCTAATAAAAATGAGAGATTTTTTGCTGCATTTCATGATAAAAGGTTATAATCCAAATAGTAAAAAATTCATGATACAAGAAGCAACCAAAAGTAAAGGTCTTATTTCACTATGTCCCGATGACGTGTCCAGTATATTTGGATTAAAGAATGAAGGTCTTGACGTTTTTGGTGTTCTTAGTACGGAAGGACAAAAAGCAGTCAAGAAAATACCAATTCAGTTTGTAAAAAAAAAACGGTAACATCATGATAGACGAGTTGATCCAAAACATTGTGAGGAATAAAGCTGCGGATGATGAGTTTCTTCGGATGGCGGTTCTAGTTTTGCTTGGGACTGTTCTTGCACCTATGTCCGATGTTTACGTCCCGAAGGAGTACTACGCGTTGGTGCATGATGTGAAGCTCATCAGCAAGTTTAACTGGAATGCATTCACATTGCGAACGTGTTTGACGGAGAGCGGTAAGGTTCTGCAGGACGGCCGTGTTAGGCAGTGGGCAGCTGGCAACCTAGCCCTAATTCAGGTACGTTTCATATTATTAACTGTGGTATTTAATGGTATGTACTACTCGTCAATTCATGTAACTTACATAAATTGTGTCATTTGTATGCAGTACTTATATTGGGAGAAGGTGCAGCCGATCACCGTACCCAAATATGACCATTTATTGCTGTTGAGCCCCCTGATGAAATACTGGACAGAATCGTGTGCAGAGAGAAGAGACAAGTACGACGATGACAATGGTCGTGGTCATGGGACGGTACTACTTTATTTTTTGTTCATATGTAATTGCATCATCCATTCAGTTACTGAAGTACTTAATATTGCATCAAAAATTCATGGTGCAGATCGATGACTGCATTACGAATGACTATGGAATGAAAAAAGTTGCGCAACAGCATGCCGATAGTAATAAAAAAACCTACTAGTAGAAAGTCGTCCATTACGGGACGGAGGAAAGTGGATAGTTCCCTGGAGGTTCCCGAGAACCTCAAGCCTTTTATGGACCGGATCATGAAAGACCTAAAGGACATTCGCAAGGAAATTGTTCGCCTTCCTGAGTTATGCGCACAGGTAACATTTTGATAGTTTAGTAATCATGAAGTGTACTATGTTTTTCAACTTACTGCCAAATTAATTACATTATAAGTTTGTTATGTTGCAGAGATTGACAGAGAAAATGAATCAAACTGGTGTGGCAACATGGAAGGGGAGGAGGAAAATTTGTTTGGAAAGAACAGTGAAAGAAGGTTTGAAAACAAGTTTCCTCAAAAAGAATTCCCGTATGATCACATGCACACACCTGATGGCCGAAAGGGCAGTGAGAACTCCGATTTCAATTCCCTAGTAGGTAAACCATAGAATTGCACTTCCCCTCACTTAAGTAGCTATAAGGGTGACAAGGATGATCCTATACATGTACCAGAAGAGTCGGGGAAAAATGAGGCATCATCTTTATGGAGAGATGAAATATTATCATCTACGAGAATTCCAGCGGAAGCAAACGAGCAAGAAGTGTCATAGGGCGTGTCAGACGATTGTAGTGCTATAGAAGAGAAGAAGGAGGAGACTCTCGGGAAGCAAAGGACGACTATGTCAAAATACCAGAAATCTCCTTTTATACAGAGCAAACCGAAAAAACGTGCGAGACTTACCACCAAAGCGAGTAAGTTAACTATGTTATACATATGCCGCAGACTTATGTTTTTTTACAATGTGCCGCTGAATTATGTGAGTTGGTTTGCAGAATTATTTAATGAAAAAAGCCCTAAGAATGATAATAGTGTGGAGGATTTGGTCCGTGCGGCCGTGTAGTACGTCTGAGCGTACGAGAAGTCACCAAAACATAAGAACCATGAAATTTTCAACAGTGGTATGGGCGACGGACTATCTGCGGCAAAAGCTTGCCAGATACTTAAGCATGAATGGTTATCCGGTGATGTATGCAATTTACCTACCACCATTTCTACTTCGTAGTAACTTATCACCGGTATCACTATCATAGTTGTTCATTTATTTTAGGTTATCGACGCTTATGCGTCGTACATTTCGGATACAGATCTGGCCGATCGTTATATAGTGCCAACACATAGGGCTCACTCGATACTGCACACTCGCCACACTCTAGTCAGACCAGCGAAGTCGGTCGACAATAATGACTATGAATCACATCTGAATGAACCTTTGAACAGATGCATGACCGAATATTTTGTGAAACCAAAGGTAAGTTTTTGAAGCTACAAAATGTTTTACGTGCCAAACATATGCATAAACCAAGGTTGCTCAACATGTTTCAATTATCATGCAGGCTTATTTCCCTCTTAACAAGAATAACAACCACTGGATTACGGTAGTCATGCACACATGTAAGAAAGAGTTTCAGGTTCTTGACTCGTTGATGGGACAACAACTTTCTGAATCTACTACGAAACTCGTTGAGAATTTTGTAAGTTTCATAAACATGTAACTTTTGCTTAGCCTATCATTTGTTTACCTTTTTGTACTGAATGTTTGTCCGTCATTTCAAATATTTTTGCAGAGAGAACAACTATCAGGAGATATCAAAGATGCAAATGCTAGTTTAATTATTTCGTTCCTCGATGTCTCGGCATGGCCTATTGTTCCTTACAACATGCCCCAACAAGATGATGGGTGAGTACCTACTTGCATGTACTGTCAAAACATTGTATACTTGCATGTTGTCTGAAAAACATGGTCTTAAAATTGCACTTTCATTTATAAAAAACAGGAATTCATGTGGCCTCTTCCTCCTTCGATGCTTTCAATACTAGGACGGTGACAAGTTCAGAGGGTTTTTTTCGCAGGTCGGTATTCTTTTTTTTGCGAAAATCATCTTTGTTAATATATCCACTTGTTGATATTACAAGCGTGGGTATTTATTTCAGGAATCAATCGATGATTCTAGAGAATGAATGGTATCTTCAATTATTTTCTCATCGAAAAACAAGCTAACGGATGTGATGAACAAAGTTATTCATCTTAAGAACAAGGAGAAGAAATAACTATTGCACGCAGCAGTGCTAGGCGTGCTTTCATTTTAGTTAAATATTTTACAATGTGTGCTTCAAGATTCTGTATGCACTTTTTATTTACCATTTACGTACAGATTTAAAATACTTTGCATCGGACATTTGTATGATTAAAATGCGTACGATACTTATTTTCAATATGATTTGGATAGTGAAATGTTTGTTCTAAATATTCTTTTTTTGTTTTGAGGGTAATTTGTTCTAAATATTCTGTATGCACTCATTGTTAGGACCGAAATTTAAAAAATTGCCCGACCTCACTAGAAGTCGAGCCCACTAGTCGAACAAAATTAAAAAAAACATAAAGGGCCGGCCCGGCGCGCGTTGCCCTGACCCTCTCACAGCCCGGCGTACGTACGATCTACAATCGAGCCCACCAGTCGCCCAAAATAAAAAAAACATATAGGGCCGTCCCGGCGCGCGTCGATCTACAGTCGAGCCGACCAGCCAACCCGGATGAAAAAAAACCTAGTGGGCCAGCCCGGGGTGGCCGCCTCGATCCGCAACTCGCGGTGCACGTCGCGTACCACTCAGTTTAGTACTACCTCGCCGAGCGAGGGCATCGTCAACCGGTTTATATACCCGGCGCCCCCATCTGCCTTGAACTCCTTGTAACATTGTCGCCGCGCGCTCACTTAACCGCCCTGTGGGGCCCGGTTACCGCCGTGCAGAGAACTGAAACGCCGTCATAGTCGTCTGTACTGGCTGGATAGTGACTTACGAAGTAAGGCTCAGCCGCCGGCGGCCCGGGTGGGCAATATAACAGCACATAATAATGATATATATATGGAATAAATAACAGAAACTATAGTGCCATCAATATTACACCCAAAACACAGATTAAATAAGTCTCCAGTATCAATTTCTGACAACAACATAAAAAAAGTTGTAGCAATATCTGACATCAACACAAACAAAACAATTCATTCTGACTCCACTATCAATTTCTGACAAGAACATAAATAAAGTTGTAGCAATGTCTGACATCAACACAAACAAAACAATTCACTGTGAACCATCCATAATGTTGATGCAATGTCCGTGCTTTCGTCGTCATGTCATGTTCCTGCATACAAAGACATTAATATATGTGAACTATCCATAAATGCTCAAGTGTACAATTTTTTTGAGGAACTAAATTAAAGAAACGAAAACACATACTTAGGATTTTGAGGACAATTGTTCCTAAAATGATGACCTTTTGTCCTGCATACACCGCATAAGCGTTTAGTTCTCTCGTCGAAAGCTTTTGGTCTACCGTTCTTAGTGACGTAAGGACCATCCTTCCCCGGGCTTTACTTTACTACCATTCTTAGTGAAACAAGGTATTCTTATAGCTATAATAATGATCTGATTGCAAATCTGAGTAAAGTCGTTGTTTAGAAATGTATTTATCCATTGTCTGGTTGCTCATTCGCAAAGGGGACAATCAATAACCCCAGCTCTATTGTATGGTTGTCCCATGTGCATAATGAGTTTTGAAGTATACTTTTGTAAAATATGCAGAAAAATTGTATTGTATATTCGTGTTCATACACATCTTATTTGCATTTCAATTTTGGTGTTTGTCTTATTGACAAAAGTGTTACTTCTTGATCTTGCGTTGATTTTTTCATTGAAGAAGAAAGGTGATGCAGCAAAGTAGAGATAAGTATTTCCCTCAGTTAAGAACCAAGGTATCAATCCAGTAGGAGGCACAAGCAAGTCCCTAATAGATGCACCTACACAAACTAACAAACACTTGCACACAACGCGAAAAAGGGGATGTCAATCCCTTCACGGTCACTTGCAAGAGTGAGATCTAATACAGATAGATATAAAAGATAAGTAAAAGGTAAAATAAAGTAAATATAAATAATTTGCAGCAAGGTATTTTTGGGTTTTTGATTTTATAGATCTAAAAATATATGATGAAAAATAGACCCTGTGGCCATAGTTTTCACTAGAGGCTTCTCTCTCGAAGAAAGCATACGACGGGTAAACAAATTACAGTTGAGCAATTGATAGAAAAGCAAAAAGTTATGATGATATCTAAGGCAATGATCATGAATATAGGCATCACGTCCGTGATAAGTAGACCGACTCCTGCCTGCATCTACTACTATTACTCCACACATCGACCGCTATCCAGCATGCATCTAGAGTATTAAGTTTGTAAGAACAGAGTAACATCTTAAGCAAGATAACATGATGTAGAGGGATAGATCCAATCAATATTGTAAAAAAAACCATCTTTTTATCCTTAATGGCAATAATACAATACGTGCCTCGCTACCCCTACTGTCACTTGGTGAGGACACCACAAGATTGAACCCATCACAAAGCACACCAACCTAGTTAGCCAAACCAAATCGATAGATCGGAGAGAAATACAAAGCTATCTTTATCATGCATAAAAGAGTTCACAGAAGACTCAAATAATATTCATAGATAATCTGGTCATAAATCCACAATTCATCAAATCTCAACAAATGCACTGCAAAAGAAGATTACATCGAGGAGAACATTGTATTGAAGATCAAAGAGAGAGAAGAAGCCATCAAGCTACTAGCTATGGACAGGTAGGTCTATGGTAAACTACTAACACATCATCGAAAGGGCAGCAAGGTTGGTGTAGAGGCCCTCCGTGATCGAATCCCCCTCTGGCGGAGTGCCAGAAAAGGCCCCAAGATGGGATCTCACAAGAACAGAAGCTTGCGGCAGCGGAAAAGTATTTTTTGTGTACCCTCTGACGTAAGGGGAATATATGGGTATTTATAGAGCTAGAGTTAGGGTTAGGAGAGCTACGAGGGGCCCACAAGCCCGGAGGGCGCGCCCCCCATTGGGGCGTGGCTAGGAGGCTTGTGGCCTCCTCGTGGCTCTCCTGGCCTCCTCCGAAGCTTCGTGGTTGTCTTCTGGTCCATGAAAAATCCTCAATAAGTTTCGTTCCATTTGGACTCCGTTTGGTATTGATTTTCTATAGAAGACAAAAACAAGGGGAAAACAGCAACTGACACTGGGCACTAGGTTAATAGGTTAGTCCCAAAAAATGATATAAAATAGCATAATAATGCATATAAAACATCCAAGATAGATAATATAATAGCGTGGAACAATAAAAAATTATAGATATGTTGGAGACGTATCAAGCATCCCCAAGCTTAATTCCTGCTCGTCCTCGAGTAGGTAAATGATAAAAATAGAATTTTTGATGTGGAATGCTACCTAACATATTTATCAATGTAATTCTTCTTATTGTGGCACGAATGTTCAGATCCATAAGATTCAAAACAAAAGTTTAATATCGACATAAAAACAATAATAATTCAAGTATACTAATAAAGCAATCATGTCTTCTCAAAATATCATGGCTAAAGAAAGTTATCCCTACAAAATCATATAATCTTGTCATGCTCTATCTTCATCACACAAAGTATTTATCATGCACAACCCCAGTGTTAGCCAAGCAATTGTATCATACTTTTGGCGTTCTCAAACTTTTTTAACTTTCACGCAATACATGAGCGTGAGCCTAGGATATAGAACTATAGGTGGAATAGAGTATGGTGGAGGTTGTGAGGAGAACAGAAAAAGGGAGAAAGCCTCACATCAACTAGGCAAATTAATGTGCTATGGAGATGCCCATCAATTGATATTGATGTAAGTGAGTAGGGATTGCCATCCAATAGATGCACTAGAGCTATAAGTGTATGAAAGCTCAAAAGAAAACTAAGTGGGTGTGCATCCAACTTGCTTGCTCACGAAGACCTAGGGCAATTTGAGGAAGCCCATCATTGGAATATACAAGCCAAGTTCTATAATGAAAAATTCCCACTAGTATATGAAAGTGACAAAATAGGAGACTCTCTATCATGAAGGACATGGTGCTATTTTGAAGCACAAGTGTGGCAAAAGGATAGTAACATTGTCCCTTCTCTCTTTTCTCTTATTTTTTTTCTTTTGGGCTCTTTGGCCTATTTTTTTGTCCTCTTTGGCCTCTTCTTTATTATAAGTCCATTGTCTCATCCCGACTTGTAGGGGAATCATAGCCTCAATAATTCTTTCCTCACATGGGACAATGCTCTAATAATGATGATCATCACACATCTATTTACTTACAACTCAAGAATTACAACTCAATACTAGAACAAAGATATGACTCTATATGAATGCCTCTAGCGGTGTACCGGGATGTGCAATGATCTAGCATGACATATATAAAAAAATATGAACAGTGTCTAAGCCACAAATACTATGTCAACTATATGATCACGCAAAGCAATATGACAATGATGGTATGTGTCATAATAAACGGAACGATGGAAGTTGCATGGCAATATATCTCGGAATGGCTATGGAAATGCCATAATAGGTAGGTATGGTGGCTGTTTTGAGGAAGGTTATATGGTGGGTTTAATGCACCGGCGAAAGTTGCGCGGTACTAGAGAGGCTAGCAATGGTGGAAGGGTGAGAGTGCGTATAATCCATGGACTCAACATTAGTCATAAAGAACTCACATACTTATTGCAAAAGTTTATTAGCCATCAAAACAAAGTACTAATATGCATGCTTCTAGGGGAGAGGTTGGTACGAGTTAACCATCGCGCGCTCCCGACCTCCACACAAAGGATGACAATCAATAATAAATCATGCTCTAACTTCATTGCATAACGATAGACCATACATGCATGCTTCGGGAATCACAAACCTTAACACAAGTATTTATACTAATCCATAATTACTCTCTAGCATGACTCTAATATCACCATTTTTATATCTCAAAACAAATGCAAGGAATCAAACTTCTCATATATTCAATGCTCTTTATGAAAGTTTTTATTATATTCCTCTTGGATACCCATCATATTAGGACCAAATTCATAACCTAAGAAAATTGCCATACTATTTTCAAGACTCTCAAAATAATATAAGTGAAGCATGAGATTTCATCAATTTCTAAAAAATAAAACCACCACCGTGCTCTAAAAAGATATAAGTGAAGCACTAGAGCAACTGCCTAGCTCAAAAGATATAAGTGAAGCACATAGAGTATTCTAATAAATTCACGATTAATGTGTGTCCCTCTCAAAAGGTGTGTACAGCAAGGATCATTGTGGCAAACTAAAAAGCAAAGACTCATATAATACAATACGGTCCAAGCGAAACACATATCATGTGGTGAATAAAAATATAGCCTCAAGTAAATTTACCGATGGACTGAAGACAAAAGAGGGAATGCCATCCGAGGCATCCCCAAGCTTAGATGCTTGGTTGTACTTTAATATTACCTTGGGGTACCTTGGGCATCCCCAAGCTTAGACTCTTGCCACTCCTTATTCCGTGGTCCATCAAATCTTTACCCAAAACTTGAAAACTTCACAACACAAAACTCAACAGAAAACTCATAAGCTCCGTTAGTATAATAAAGCAAATCACCACTTTAGGTACTGTTGTGAACTCATTCTAAATTTATATTGGTGTTAAATCTACTGTATTCCAACTTCTCCATGGTTCATACCCCCCAATACTACCCATAGATTCATCAAAATAAGCAAACAACACAATGAAAACATAATCTATCAAAAACAGAACAGTGTGTAGTAATCTAGAAATTTCGTATACTTCTGTAACTCCAAAAATTATGAAACATTAGAAAGCCTAGGAAATTTGCACATCAATCTTGTGTCAAACATTCAGAATTTTATTACGCTCCAGTGAATTTTAACAATTCTGCTACTGGACGCAAAAGTTTCTATTTTTCAGTAAAATCAAATCAACTATCACCGTAGACCATCCCAAAGGTCTTAATTGGCACAAACACTAATTAAAACACTAAAACACAATTATTACAGAAGTAATATTGTGTGTACTCATAATAAACAGAAAATAAAAATACTGGGTTGTCTCCCAACAAGCGCTTTTCTTTAAAGCCTTTTAGCTAGGCGTTGATAATTTTAATGATGGTCACATGAAAGACAAAAAATTAAAGCACAAAGAGAGCATCATATAGCATGTGAAAAACAAATTTAAGTCTAACATACTTCCTATGCATAGGAATTTTGTAGGGAAAAGATTTATCAAGACAAGCACCATCTAGCATATGCAAAGGAGAAGAAAGAAACAATAGCAATCTCAACATAACGAGAGGTGATTTGATAACATGAAAAATTTCTACAACCATGTTTCCCTCTCTCATAATAATTACATGTGGGATCATATTCAAATTCAAAAATATAGCTATCACATAACATATTCTCTACATGATCCACAGGCATGCAAAGTTGACACTCTTCCAAAATAGTGGGATTAACATCAACTAGAGTCATGACCTTTTCGAACCCACTTTTATCAAAAATTCCATAAGATTGAACACTCTCCAAATATGTGGGATTATTTTTACCTAGAGTTGACACTCTTCCGAACCCACTTGCAATATTATTGCAAACATATTCATCATGAGGCTTAAATAAACTATCAAGATCATAAGAAAAATCACCCCAGTCATGATCATTGCAATAAGTAGTGGACATATCAAAATTAGCATCCCTAAGCTTGGGTTTTTGCATATTATTAGCACAATTGACATTAATAGAATTTATAATAACATCATTGCAATCATGCTTTTCATTCAAGGAGCTATCATGAATCACTTCATAAATTTCTTCTTTTAACACTTCATCACAATTTTTAGATTCACGAATTTCAAGCCAAACTTCTTAAAGATAATCTAGTGCACTCAACTCACTAGCAATTGGTTCATCATAGTTTGATCTTTTAAAAAGATTAGCAAGTGGATGAGGATCCATAAACTTTTTGCTTTCTGATTTGGAATAAATACACAATTTTGGCAAGCAAACAAGGAAACAAACCAAGAAAGACATAAAGGCAAACAAAAAAGAAGGCAAATATTTTTGTGTTTTTCTCAAAATGTTTTAGAAGAGGGGCATGGGAAAATGAGAGGCAAATGGCAACTAATGTAAATGCAAGAGATGAGATTTTATGATAGGTACTTGGTAGGCTTGATGTAGAGCCTCCCCGGCAACGGCGCCAGAAATTCTTCCTGCTACTTCTTGAGCTTGCATTGATTTTTCCCTTGAAGAGGAAAGAGTGATGCAGCAAAGTAGAGATAACTATTTCCCTCAGTTAAGAACCACGGTATCAATCCAGTAGGAGGCAGAAGCAAGTCCCAATTGATGCACCTGCACAAACTAACAAACACTTGCACACAACGCAAAAAAGGGGTTGTCAATCCCTTCACGGTCACTTGCAAGAGTGAGATCTAATAGAGATAGATATAAAAGATAAGTAAAAGGCAAAATAAAGTAAATATAAATAAATTACAGCAAGGTATTTTTGGGTTTTTGGTTTTATAGATCTGAAAATATATGATGGAAAATAGACCCGGGGGCCAAAGGTTTCACTAGAGGCTTCTCTCTCGAAAAAGCATACGGTGGGTAAACAAATTACTGTTGAGCAATTGATAGAAAAGCGCAAAGTTATGACAATATCTAAGGCGATGATCATGAATATAGGCATCACGTCCGTGACAAGTAGACCGACTCCTGCCTGCATCTACTACTATTACTCCACACATAGACCGCTATCCAGCACGCATCTAGAGTATTAAGTTCATAAGAACAAAGTAACGCCTTAAGCAAGATGATATGATGTAGAGGGATAGATCCAATCAATATGGTAAAACCCCCATCTTTTTAACCTTAATGGCAACAATACAATACGTGCCAAGCTACCCCTACTATCACTGGGTGAGGACACCGCAAGATTGAGCCCATCACAAAGCACCTCTCCCATTGTAAGAAAAACCAATCTAGTTGGCCAAACCAAATTGATCGGAGAGAAATACAAAGCTAACTTAATCATGCATAAAAGAGTTCAAAGAAGACTCAAATAATATTCATAGATAATCTGGTCATAAATCCACAATTCATCGGATCTCAAGAAACTCACCACAAAAGAAGATTACATTGAATAGATCTCCAAGAACATCGAGGAGAACATTGTATTGAAGATCAAAGAGAGAGAAGAAGCCATCTAGCTACTAGCTATGGACCCGTAGGTCTGTGGTAAACTACATACACATCATCGGAAGGGCAGCAAGGTTTGTGTAGAGGCCCTCCGTGATCGAATTCCCCTCCGACGGAGTGCCGGAAAAGGCCCCAAAATGGGATCTCACGAGAACAGAAGCTTGCAGCGGCAGAAAAGTATTTTTTTTTTGCCCTCTAACGTAAGGGGGATATGTGGGTTTTTATAGAGCTGGAGTTATGGTTAGGAGAGCTACGAAGGGCCCACAAGCCCTGAGGGCGCCCCCCTTGGCACAGACAGGAGGCTTGTGGCCTCCTCGTGGCTCTTCTGGTCTCCTCCCGAAGCTTCCTGGTTGTCTTCTGGTCCAAGAAAAATCCTCAAAAAGTTTCTTTCCGTTTGGACTCTGTTTGGTATTTATTTTCTGTAAAAGACGAAACAAGGAAAAAACAGCAACTGGCATTGGGCACTAGGTTAATAGGTTAGTCCCAAACAATGATATGAAATAGTATATTAATGCATATAAAACATACAAGATAGATAATATAATAGCATGGAACAATCAAAAATTATAGATACGTTGGAGATGTATCAAAAGGCATCTAGGGAATGGGGATGTTGTTCAATTTTGGAAATTCAGCTGCATGTTTCTATTATTCTTGCACATGCTGTCCTGGTTATTGTCCTTGACATGCAGGTTTCTTCTTTCATTGCCACAAGAGGTAAGGTTTCTACTTTCATTGCCACAAGAGGTAAGTTTCTCTTTATGTATTCCCATTCACCAGGTTTGATGGTCTATCTCCCCCCACAATTCTCTTTTCTCTATCTATTTAAGTACATACTCTTGCCCACCAGATATCAGGTCTTTTGATTTTGGCAAATTTTAAGATGGTCCCAACTGTTATGGGCCATCCATTATTTTTGATCCAAGGGCTAAAATTGAAGGAGCTAATAGGTTAGCCATCAGAGGTAATAGGTCATCCAACACACATATTTGGTAAGTGTTAGAAATAATAGGAGACACCAGAACTGGAAAGTTTGTAATAACATTATATTCCAAACATATTGAGAGCGTTCCGGTAAACGGAAATTATCATATTCTCAATTAACGTGATTGATGCCATTAAATGTCAGTGAGTGTTGGTCGACTAAGCGGCGACATGTTCAACAGTTAGGTGTGGCAGAGATGCGCATGTTGAGATGGATGTGTGGCCACACAAGGAAGGACCGAGTCCGTAATGATGATATACGAGATAGAGTTGGGGCAGCGCCGATTGAAGAGAAGCTTGTCCAACATCGTCTGAGATGGTTTGGGTATACTCAGCGCAGGCCCCCAGAAGCGCAAGTGCATGGCGTCCACGCGTGTCAATAATGTCAAGAGAGGTTGGGGTAGACCGAACTTGACATGGGAGGAGTCCGTAAAGAGGGATCTAAAGGACTGGAGTATCACTAGAGAACTAGCCATGGACAGGGGTGCGTGGAAGGTTGTTATCCATGTGCCAGAGCCATGAGTTGGTTGCACAATCTTATGGGTTTCACCTCTAGCCTACCCCAGCTTCTTTGGGACTAAAGGCTTTGTTGTTGTTGTTGTTGATGATGATGATGCCATTAAATGTCGTGATATATATCACTAGGTTATAGAATAACATGACACTAGAAAAAATAAAATCAATTTATTCTTTCTATAATATATTAATAGGTGTAAAAAAACACACATATATATGGTCAACTATAGCAACTAATTTCCTGAAATAAACCTTGTATTATGTTTTTTCATCTTTTTACAACTTTCCACCATTTTTATTTGATGTGCTTGAAGCATATTTTGTTCAAAATTTAAAAACTTATTCAAGATTCGGAGGAGATTCAAAATTTAAAAACTTATTCAAGAAGGCGAATAAAAAGGCAAATATTTTTCTGCTTTTCGCAAAAACGTTTTAGAAGTGGAGGAGATGAAAACGAGAGGCAAATGGCAAATAATTTAAATTGCAAGGAGATGAGATTTGTGATTAGGAACTTGATAGATGTTGATGATGTCTCCCCGGCAATGGTGTCGGTGTCAAAACCGGCCGATCTCGCGTAGGGGGTCCCGATCTGTGGATATAGAATCAATGGGGAACAAGGGACGATGAACACGGTGTTTACCCAGGTTCGGGCCCTCTCGAAGAGGTAAAACCCTACATCCTGCTTGATTGTATTTGATGTGTATGAGATGGTTACAGAGTTGATCTACCTCGAGATCAGGCGAGCTACACCTTAGGTTGAGGGGGGTGATGGATGTAGCTCCAGCCCTAAAGACTAAAACCCCTTGGTTTATATAGACACCAGTAGTGTTAGGGTTACATGCGATCGGTTACGATGAAGGAAAGATCACGCTAATCTTGACTTGGAGGGCACACCACGACTCCGAAGATCTCCTGTCCAGTCACGGGTCCACAGTCTAGCTTGGCCCCATAGTGGCCATCAGTCCGCCCATATGTAGTAGGTCGATGGCCCGGGGACCCCTTAGTCTAGGCCTCTCTCAGTAGCCCACGAACTAGCGTCCAACGCCAGGGCTTGTGTCCGGCATCCGCACATATCATGGTCTTTGGCTTGCGAGGCGAGTTCTTCATCTTGTCCTATGCGTGCTCAGAGTTGAGTAGTGTCCGAAATCTGGAGCGTTTATTTTACTTAGCCTCGAAGGCCAAAGTGCTCAAATGTGAATAGTACCCATGTCTGACAATTTTTATCGAAAGGTCATGTCCGGTCATAACACTGAACGGCCGGAGGTTCTCGATGCGTGGCTTGAGACCGCCCCTCCATTGGCACGTCTCATCAAGGCAGAGATCATGTTCCGTTTTTTAGGGGGTATGATCAATGATCTCGATTCCCCACCCACGCATAACGTTGCGAGCGTATCGGGAAGTGGAGAGGCCCGCGGCGTGAAAAGGGGAACCCTTGGCTTGTTCGTGGTCTATAAAAGAGAGGAACGGCTATAGTTATTGTTTTATGCCTTCTTCCACCTCCCGCTATTGCCTTCCCAATCTCCAGAGCTCCAGTGCCCTGCCTGTCCCTTTGCGGTGAATCCCTTACAGTTCTTCCCAAGCCTCAGCCATGGCCGGATCCGGCGCAAATGGCAAGTGGGACGCATCCGTCGTCACCAACAATGACATCGAGGAGTTGAAGCGGGCCGGCTACTTATCGGCCGACATCGCCCACCGGGCCCCTGAGGAGGGCCAGATCATCCCCACGCCAAGGCTGGGCGAGAGGGTAGTATTTCTTCACCACTTTATCCGAGGGCTAGGATTTCCTCTGCACCCCTTTGTGAGGGGGTTGATGTTCTTTTATGGGCTAGATTTCCACGATCTAGCCCCCAACTCCCTCCTGCACATTTTGGCCTTTATCATTGTCTATGAGGCCCTTTTGCGAGTTCAGCCGCACTTTGGCCTGTGGCTGATAGTATTCAATGTCAAGACGAAGGTGGTAAGCGGTGCCCAAGCAGACTGTGGTGGTGCAATGATCAGCAAGATGACCCGAGTCCTGTGGCCGAAGGGCCGGTTTATCAACACCGTCAAGGTGTGGCAGAAGGAGTGGTTCTACATTACAGAAACAAGGGACGCAGCCTGGACGGCTGCTCCCGAATTCAAGTCCGGCCCCCAGTGAGACTGACCTCGTGGACCAAAAAAGGTCCTAACTGGGAAAGATAAAAAAGGATTTACCGAAAACCCGGGAAGGGCTCCGCCGAAGAGGTCATCCGGACACCAAGTCCGGAGACACTTCTGCCCCGTCTTCTCAAGACGGGGACGAGGAGAAAGATGAGGAGGGGAGCGCCTCCTCTCACTCGGAGAAGAGGGCGGTGTCTGGGGACGTTGAGGAGGAGCAGCCTTCTCGGGCCCAAAAGAGGCAGTGCAAGCCCAAGCTGATCCTGCCCGATAGTTCGAACTCCGAAAAGGATTCCGTGGCGTCCGAAAAGGTCCCAGGGAGGGAACCCAGGATCAAGCCCCCCGCCATGAGGTGTGCACCTAGATATTTCTTATTTACTTTGTTTTATCAAATTCTTTACTGATGGGAACCGATTAATGTCATAGCCCACCGCACGGCCACCCTGCGGAGCAGACCTCGGAGGGGACTTCTCCGCCTACTAAGCTGGCGGTCAGCAGGTCCGTGTCGCACTCCACGCCTCCCCTGGTCCTTGACGAGGCCGGGGAGGTGTTGTCCCAAAGGACCCCTCCCCGTCCGAACACGGGGGAGGGGGGCGACACCATCATGGCCAAGACTGATTCCTCGATCACCGGAGACCAGGAGGATGCATCACTCCTGGCGAATGCGAGAGGAGGGTCCGGACCATCCGGACCCTCTCAATCGGCTGCCGCAGGTGCCGATCCCGCCTTCCGACGGGGAAAGAGTTAAGGTACTGCTACCCGCACCACTTACCCACAACCAGGCAGCAGCGGGCTGGCCGGACAAGGTGGAGGAGTTGGTGAACAACTCCTTCATAGTCGACGGGCACCGCGCCCTATGGGTGCGGTTCTACGGGGTGTTCGGTCCATCCATACCGGACTGAACGATGCTGTACATGGCCTTCTGACAGGCTTCGAGGCAAGTCAAGTAATGTCCTTTCCCCGTATTACGGATTTAACTTTTTTAATCAAAGTTTGGGCAGGCCGTATATATAACAGCCCCCGAAACTCTGTGAGGATTGCAAAAACCTTACAGAGGGTCAAATGTCTGTCGGCCAGTATGTAGAGTATAATGATTGGATTGATATCGCAGTCATCATCCTTGGCCATGGCTGTTAATGTCGCTGCCCTGGAGGAGATGGATCGGAAGCTTACGCGCTCTGATGAAGAGCTTGACCTTGTCAACAGACAGCTTGATGAGGCGCAAGGTTAGCTTCTATCGAAATGCATAGTCAACACCGCCGGACACTTACGTTTCGGATTACATGCTGAGCCCATGGTGTTTGGTGAGTGCAGCGGCTGCTGCGGAGGTTGAGGGCCTTAAGGCGGCACTGAAAAAGGCTGAGGCCGAGGCGGCCGAAAAGAAGGCGGCTGCCGAAAAGGCGGTGGCCGAACATGAGAAGGCGAAGACCGCCGGCGAAAAGCACGAGGCTCGAGTGGCCAAAGTGCAGGTGGAGCTCAAGGATGCCGTCACGAAATGTGATGCCCTTGAGCAGAAGCAGAAAGACCAGTCCTCCGAGCTGTCCAAGGTGGAGAAGGAGCTCAAGGAGACGAGGACCAAAGTGCGGGGTGCCCGTGAAGAATTCCGCCAAGTGACGCAGATCACGCCTGGTAAGCCGTACTTACTTCAGAGTGTTTTTGGCGGCAACAGGTTCGTCTTGCTGACGCGGGTCTGGCGCTCCGTAGGCATTTTTGCCGAGCTTCCCAGGCGTCTGGCGGATGCGGCAGAGCCCTACGCCAAGCGGGAGGAGAACTCCGATAAGTGGCTCTTCTGGGCACAGTTCCAGACGCCTAAGCATCCTCCCCCACCAGATGAAGAAATTAATGGAGCTGCATCGGATGGCCGGTCCGGCCATGAAGGATCTTTGTGTCCGGCTGTGGCCCTCGGAGCCGATTCCGAGCAGCTACATTGGTCTGGTGCAGAAGCTGTGCTATGCTTCACCCTTGATGCCTAGAAGCGCTCTGCATGCCTTGAGGGAGCTAGGCTGATCTTTGCGAAGACCATGGTACATTGGCCCAAAATCAAGCCAATGGATATGGCCACTGGCCCTCCGCCAGTTGGAAAAGAGCATCGCTGCCCCGAACAGTACTTCACGCGAGACATGGACGGTGCTTGGGCGATAGAGAGCCAGTGTTCTAAGGATGTAACCTTTGAGTGATTGTATTAAGTAGTCAACTGGATATTTTGCTTTACAATGCAGCCGGTTTGTATACTATGGTGTTTTTATTTTGACTCCTATGCGGCCGTTTACTATTCTGAAAGTTACCAGTCATCGGCTTCAGCCCCCAAGTAAATGGTATGAGGGGTGTCTTGCCTCTGCATTGTTACCCTTAGCCGACATCTCAGTGCCCGAAGAGGGTAGTGCGTGAGAGGGACTAGGCAATCAGACTATTCGGTTTTACTGCTATCACTTAGCCATAGGAGCTTGACGGTGGGAGCTAATGACTAGCCCCCCGTGTTTTGTGATGTACAAGGGAGCCGAAGCAGACCTTTGTAATCACATGGATTGTGCTAGGATGAACCCTGCGTATGACACGGACAAATTGCCAGCGATTTCTTAGTTTAACACTTGTCATTGGATCGCTGACCAGTTCTCACTTACTATGACGGTCAGTTTTCGGCTTTCTCCCCTTAGGTGCTTGACTGGACTAGCCAGAAGTACAATCGCAAGGGTTCTCCCTTTACCTTCTTAGCCAAACATGCAGAACGTACGAAGGCAAGCACAGGAGCCGGGCAACCCAACTATTGACCCAAGACATAGTTTGGAACTAATGCATATAGTGGAATATCCGAGACGCCGAACACTCAACAATAAGTGGTGCCGGAATTAGTATGTATAGCTGATGGGAGAATCGGGCCTTTGGTCAACTAACCGATTTGTATTTGTTACACAATGTGTGCATGCCCAGCTATTCGAAGAGCATGGAAAAGAAGAGAAAGAAAAGAAAGAGGGCTAGATAATGTGGATGCCCGAACATCGTGAAAGATGTTTTTATTTTCCATAAGCTCTGGACGTCTATCCGTACAATTCGAACTGCTGAGGTGATAATTAAGAAAAGAAAATTTTACAGACAAAGGTTTACACAGGGCCTTGATGTGTGGGTCAAAGCCTCAACTGTGCCCTGCTGCACGTCTGCGCCTTTCCTTCTGCGAGGTGGACACTACTAGAAAAAAGGCTGTTAGTGGCGCACCAGTTTTTGCTATTAATGGTGCACTATAGGTGCGCCACTATTAGCACGCCATTAGTAACAAATAGTAATGGTGCACCTCTGGTGCGCCATTAGTATCCCAGATAATAGTGGCGCACCACATAGTGCGCCATTACTATGTCCAACAGTGCGCCATTACTATGCCTCCTAGGGGGCCATATTTACCTTCACGTATGCCCCCAAGTGCGCCATTACTATGCCCCATAATGCGCCACTGGTATTTAGCCTTGGTGCGCCACTAATGCTCAATATGGTGCGCCACTACTATGAATATTAGGAATTATTATTTTTTGCTTTTCTGGTATTTGCACAGGTTACAAAATACGTTACAGCACAGAATATAAACATCACACAATAGAATTCATCATATTAGTCTCCAAATTTGAAATAGCGAACAAAGTTCAAACATTAGCCAAGTTTAGGTCTCGAGACATTAGCAAAGTTCATCATATTAGCCGAGTTTGTCGTCACATTACAAAGTCGATATCGATCATCTAAACTACCATCACATAGAAGAGAGCTGCGGTCACAATAAGCATCATCGCTATGAAACTGGTCTTCATCCGGTTCCTCCTCCGCTCCCTCCTCTCTCCCGCTAGATAGCGCGCGTATCTAGCTTCCGCCTCCACCCTAGTGGTGTACCCTTTGTAACTGTTACCGCTGAAACGGTGAACCTGTCTCCGACACTCCTCCCAGTCGTCGTAGACTCCGGGAACCTTACCCTTGTACACGACGTACGACGGCATCTCTATGCACTAGACAAACAAAACGTTAGTAGCAATTCACAGATAATATATAAGCAATACATAAGTATGCAAAAAAAGGATCGGAAGAGAAAAGCAACACATTAATTGCACGATTCATGGTCCTACTAATAAAAAGCATCGATTACATATAAGTTGAACGACTGTCCAAACTAAAGAGACATACAAGTTCATTAAAGTTTAATTACAGCATGAGCTAATCGATATTTCAGAACTACATAGCATCAATACTTTCGAATCGACTAAGGGACCGGAGCGTGGATGAAGCCGCCGTCTTTCGTGATGGTCATGAATGTGCGGTCGTTGTCAGCCTGCACTTGTAGCGTTGTTTCTATTTCACTGTTGGACGGTTGATATTTGAGGTAGAACTGCCCCGAGGTACAAAGGACATCTTGATAGATGATTTCCGCAAACTCCTACTGGATGCGAAAGAATTCTTGTCTGATGTCCTCGTCCTGGATTGCCGACAAGTGTGCGGCCCAATCTTTGAGATTATTTGGTAGCATAAGGTGATTATGGTCCCGTACGATCGCCCGCATGTGATGGAGGGCGTAGTAGGCATCCTTCTGACTGCCAGGCGGCTACCTGACGCAGGGGAACGTCGTTACGTGGGTGAACACATGCTTGCCGTACCTACAAATTGGCCTCCTGAAGGTGCCTCCAAATTTAGCGTAGCCGGGGAGAGCAACATCAAGAACTTTCTTCATATTTGTGTAGTCTTTCTTCGACTGACGGTCCGAGTCGAAATACGTGGCCATGGAATATTTCGGGCTTAAGAGGATGAGTGTGCAATGTGTGTCACTGCACAAAACACGGAATGTTAGAAAAAAAAAGAACGATCGAAATCTAAGAAATCATATGTTACGGGGTGGTGAGGGGATGACTTACTCGAAAAAGTAAGGCACGAGGAAGTTATCCTTATCTGGGTTCGCCAGAATGACGCCTTGGAGGTATGAACTCGCGACTTGCCGGTCCCCAGCGCTGCCCAAGATCTTGGCACGCATGTAGAAGGGGTCAACTATCACGATGTCCGAGGTCTTGTCTCTAATGATCCGCATCTCCATACTGAGCAAAAATAGCCGAATGAAGGTGTAGTGCAGCGGATGAAGGTTAAACATATCGAAGATGTCATCAAACCGCAGGACGATCATACGCCCGATGGTGCTATCGACAAAGCCCTTGCCCTCTGGCACCTTGGCCACGAAAACCGGGTATGCCACATCATTCTCGGAGAGACGCCGCTTCTCCATAGAAAGAACACTGTCATGCAGACTCCGCATAGCACCGGTTGCAGCATTGAGCAGATTAGTCGGTAGCATCGGCCTACCCGCCACATGCACCCTCCTCGAGATATCCTTAGGTATTGGTGGCCCGTCCTGAGCACGGATCGTACTCGGTGCCGGCTGGCTCGCACCCTTGTTATTTTTTCTTTTTCGTCCCTTCTGCTTCTTCTGCTGTAATGGGATCGAGTTCTGCTCAGAGACCACCTTCTTGAGTGTGTTGGGGCTGATAATATTTCGCACCTCGGCTATTTGAGTCTCGGTGAAGGCGGCAGCTGGAGGCGTCTCCTAAGAACTGAACGCCAGACGACGCCTGTTGCAATTGGGTTTCTCCGTGGTACCAGCTAGATCGCGATCATCTTTTGCAGGGTTGGGTTCTTGAGAAGGAGGCCCCAAGAATTTGTCACCATACCCATGTTCGTTGAAGTACTTATCGACATTGGAAAATCTACCGTCGTCGTCGTCCGGATCCTGTGCCATATGCATGTCCGGATCAGCTGACGGCGATAGCGTTGTGGCGGTCTTGCCATGGCTTGGCACCGGCACGACTGGCGGTGTTGTCTGTGGGGTAGTGTCCCCCGCCCCCAAACGAATATGGCTCTTCGGCCAAAGCATGGACCAGCTTAAGCAGGCGCTGAGGGTCATCACATCATCTTCGTCGGCCCCAGGGGGTCGAAACAGAGGTAACAAGTCGTCGCAGCCCCGCAGCACCCGAACTAGTTGAACCCTATACATGGTGGGTGGCATCGGATTACCGTGGAACACGCGGTTGCCCGGTTGAACGATTTTGGCCTTGGCGACATCGATCAACTCGCCATCCACGAAGTGCAGGAGAGTGCATGGAACGTCGGCGGCGCCCTGCGAAAACATGTAGGGTGTTAGGGATGCCCAGTCAAAGGCAAGGAGATGAATTCATCGGTCGAGGCTTAGTTACCGTGATGGCGTCGAGCTCGGCTAATGTCGAGGCACCGCCAACGGCGGGCGTGCAAGTGACGGAGGGGCCGCTTGCTGCCGAGGTGCCGGCCGGCGTATTCTTCCCACACCCGGGTGCATTAAGCTCCAATACCGGCGCCGACGCCAGAGACACCAATGCCGCCTCCGCTGGAGACACCAATGCCGGCGCGTTGTGCGAGTTGCTGCCCGTGAAGCTAGGAATCGGGGGCGGCCCCTGTTGGCCGCCCGGAATCCACGCCTGCAGCCACTCAAGCAAGGTAGGCATAATGGCGGTGATCGTCGCTCCCAGTTGGTCTCGCACTTGCTCTTGGACTATCTCCGGAATCCGCGCCACTTGTGCCTTGAGTTCTTTAACCTCGTGCTCCTGGCTTTCCGAGCTGGTCTTTCTCTCCTTTTGCCCAGCCTTATAGTATTCCGACCATTTCGTGGACAAGCCTTTGTCGGCCACACGACCAGCTGACGACGGCTTACTGAACTTATCCTTGTGTTTCATTACGTTCAACGCCCTATTTAAAGTGGTGTCCCAAGGGGCAGACGGGGAGCTCTGAGACCCCGCGCTACTGCTTTCAGTTTCCTGCGGAAGGAACGTGAACCATTTAGAAATTTGGCTTCATTAATTAGAATGCAACCATATGGAGCTAATTACGCGGGGGTGTATTCCTTACCAGAACAAGCTCAAGCGCCTTCACCTTCGGATCCGTGGTAAGCTCCTTTGTTACCGGGTCCACCTTGTACTGGGCCCTAACATAGTTCCTGGTCTGCTTTTCATGGTATTTATCAAAGAGGGGCAGTAGGCCTTGCTTGGCACGCTCCGCGTCCTCCTTGTCCCATATAGGTTCCGCCACTCTGTAACCACCGGGACCGAGTTTGTGGACCCCTAAGTTCAAGTCCCACATATCTTTCCCCCACTGACTTGGTTCCGCGGATGCGTTGCTCTCGCACTTGATCTTGAACTCCAGGTAGTCAGCTTCGCTGATCGAAGGATTTGTCTCCTTGATCTTCTCATAACTATCACCACTTAGAATCCTTCTCTTCACCGCGGCTCTCCAAGTAGCCAGGGCCGTGCTCATCTTCGTGTGTTCACTTTATTCCCTGAGAGGCGTGTGTTTGCGATGTCACCGGGGAACTTATATCGTTCGTGCAGCTTCGTGAAGAGGAGGTTGCGCAAATTCCCTCGGTCACAATGCCTTAGGTTCTCGGTGTTGATCGAGACGGTGCTCCGGAGAGTGCACCCGAGTTGTCCCGCGTACCCACTGACTAATTCTTTGGGCGCCGTTGGATGCCCACTGGAGGACACTTCAGTAAATTCCTCCTTGACGGTGCCGAGCACGTTCGGGCGCCGGTCCTTCCGTTGCCTCTTCGGTTGGCTGCCATCTGTGTGTGCGCTGCCATCATCAGTGGTGGCATCCCCGGCGGCACCATCAATGGTGTCATCCCCGACGCCACTAGGGGTTGTGTAGTCGGGATCGGTGTCTTCCGCGGCGTCCTCATAGCGGTGAGGTTCTTCCTCCATCTCCTGGAACAGCTCCCAGAATGACTTGCCCGAACCGCCGGCCTCATCGTTGTCGGCCATGTTCGCTCTAAATAGGAAAAAAGGCTAGAATGATTGTAAGACGGTGGCTTCGGTTGAGAATCGGGCACCTTCTAGGTCAAGAAAATTGGGGTATATTACAATGTAAATCTAGGGTTGGTAAATTACAGTGCAATTTTAAGCAATATTACATTAGAATCCTGTCCTATATCACAGTGTAAATCAGAGATAAATTCCACTGAAGTTCAATGACATGACAATTAACATGAACAGATGCATTTCAAGTACATCATACTACTACTGGGATGATAGAACTCACATGCACAGGCAGAGGAACAGCCACATGAATCCCAAACCTAGAAATACCACCAACAAGCAACCAACAAACCATACGTGCACATGTACAACAAAATCACAAACCCTAACACTAGAAATGGTAGAAGTACAGATACACAGCGCGAGCCAGACGAATCAAATACAAAATCTTAAACAGCGGAAATCAACAGATGACTTGTGCACGGATCTGTGGAATCTGTACCTCTGTTTTGCCAAAGGCCCTGATCACTGCTTCAAGCTGCTGTCACGGATAAGATAGATAATCTCAGGGATATTATTGGAATGGATCAATAAGAGGTACAGACTTTACTAATATACATTGTTTTCCCATAGTATTATACCACGGCTTCATCACATAAAAATTCCTAGACTTTCCTCCAGAGTCGCTCAGTACACTATAATATTCAGTACTGAAGAAGTACCATTTCAGCAAGCAGTAGAGGAGATTTAAAGCATTATTGCAGAATTGCATAACACTGGAAGATCATTTAATCAGGCCAACATTTTATTTACAAATTCTTATCTTCTGTTCTACAAGAACGTACAACAGACTTGACTGGGAACTAAAGAAAATCCAAGTCACTAATTTCTTTCGCACACTGGAAGCACCCTACATGTATTATGGCTTGCCCCGAGTCCCGATAGTGTCATTTTACCACAGAGCATCAGTAAAAATAGAAATGAGAGGAGGAGGAAGAGTAGGAGGAGGAGGAGCACCTTCTGCCTTCTGGCGACAGAGCCGAGAAGGACGGCGGCACTCGCGAACGGGGACGGCGGCGCTCGCGGACGGGGACGGTGACGCGGCGGCAGGGAGGGGGAGGCGGCAAGGCAGAGAAGGACGGCGGCGCTCACGGACGGGGACAGAGGATGGGGACGCGGCGGCGGGGAGGGGGAGGGTTTGAGACAAGGGAGGAGGCGAGGGCGGGAGGGGGAGGGTTTTTTTTTGGAGTGGTTGCTAGGTTTTGAGGGGAAGGGCGGCTAGTAGTTGGGCTGGGCCGCGGCTAGCCGGTTGGGTTAGCAATGGTGCACCTTTTAGGGGTGCGCCATAAAAAGGGGTATATCAATGGCACACCTTTTAGGGGTGCGCCGTAAACACCGTGATAGCAATGGCGCACCTTCTCCTGGTGCACCATTACTAACTTTTTTTTTATTTTTTTGGATTGTTAGTTGCATGTAATAATTTAAGATTTGAGATAAAATAAAAGGAAAATGCAAATGGAGTGATAAAACCATTGTGCAAAGATTTAGAATTAGATGACATGGATGAAATCAAGTGATACATGTAATAATTTAGTTGCATGTAATAATTGAGCTTGCCACTGACACACACACACGCGGCCGACACGTCGTGATTCGATCTTAGCTATCTTTTCACAATCTTCTTGCCCTTCTTTTTCGCAAATGGAGTTCTTCTCTTGAATGGACGTCCTTTAGGTAGGGTGGTCCTGCTTCTTCTTGTGGTGTATGGTACTTCATCGTCGTCGTCGTCTTCCATCTTCGGGTCGTCGTACTTGTCGAAGTCTTGCTCATTGGCGACTCCATCCATTCCGATGATGTTCCTTTTGCCTCTCCTCACGACAACACGACTGGGCTTTGACGGGTCGGTAATGAAGAAGCATTGGTCCACTTGGGAAGCCAGTACCCATGGCTCATTTTTCGCGGTGACGTTTGCGCCCGCGGTCTTGGATTTGGCTTCGGGTATAACCATGGTGGTGAAATACAGGTCTTCTTTTAGGACGCTCTTGGCCCATCTGACACGGAACATCGGGACCTTCTCTCCAGCGTAGCTCAGCTCCCAGATCTCCTCGATCCTTCCGTAGTATCTGTCCTTGTCGTTACCGGTGTAGGATTCCATCGTTACCCCGGAGTTCTGATAATCGCTCTTCATGTCCTTTTCCTCGGTGTAGAATGTGTAGCCGTTGATATCATACGCCTCATAGGTCATCAGGTTGTGCTTGGCGCCCTGTGACAAGGCGAATATGAGTTTTTCTTCCGCGGAAGAATCCTCATGTAAAGGGTACGACAGAAGCTTCTCCTTGAACCAACACGTGAAACATGAGTTGTGCTCTTTGATTATATCTCCGTCCGTCTTCTGTTGGCCTCGGTCATTGTACGTCTTCCTCAATAAAGGTTTTGTGCTCTACCACCCAAGGATCGACCACGTCTATGTGTTGTAGTGCGACTAGGTTTGCTCTTTCAAAGTCGGCGAGTCGACCCTTGAAGTCAACATGCATTTCGCGGCGACCCTCGCGGTGACCCCATCCAGCGAGCCTGCCGAGGTGCCTGTTGACGGGCAGACCAACGGGGTTCTCGATGCCTAGATAATTCGTGCAATAGGAGATGCACTCTTCGGTCAGAAAGCCCTTGGCTATGCTTCCATCTGGACGTGCCCTGTTGCGAACGTATCCTTTGATGACACCATTCATCCTTTCGAACGGCATCATGCTGTGCAGGAACGTCGGCCCGAGTTGGATGATATCCTCCACGATATGGACCAGCAAATGCACTATAACGTCGAAGAATGCGGGCGGGAAGTAGATCTCAAGCTCGCATAGTATCACCACGATCTCTTCCTGTAGCCTTCTGAGTTGCCTCACGCCAACCGACTTCCGAGAGATGACGTCGAAAAAGTTGCATAGGCCAAATAGCATTTCACGGACATGCGCGTCCATGATCCCACGGATTGCAACTGGAAGTATCTGCGTCATCAGCACATGATAGTCGTGAGACTTCATCCCGCTGAACTTCTGCTTCGCTGAGTCTAGGTATCTGCTTATCTTCCTTGCGTAACTGTAAGGAAGTTTTACTCCTACGAGGCAGGTGAAAAACTGCTCGATCTCCTCCTGACTTAGAGTGAAGCACGCGGGAGGGCAGTCATATTCGATCTTCTTGGCCTTTTTGCCTTTGCGACGACTTTCCGTGTCCTTCGCCTCATCATCATCATCATTAGGGCGTTTTGCATGAAGCTCCTCCCTGATGCCCATTGATTGCAAGTCTGCCCATGCTTTCGGCCCATCTTTGGTCCTCTCTGGCATGTTCAGCAGGGTACCAAGCAGACTCTCGCACACGTTCTTCGTGATATGCATGACATCAAGGCTGTGAGGCACACGGAGGATCTTCCATTACGGCAAGTCCCAGAAAACAGACCTCGTTTTCCATACCTTCAGCAGCGGCTCTGGCGCCTTTCGCTTCTTTCCCGGCGGTGGGCACTCTTTCCAATTTTTCAACAGCTCGTCTATTTCCTCGCCGCTCCTCGTACGCGGGCGTCTTCAGGGTTCGGTTTCACCATCGAACAAATCCTTGCATTTTCTCCATGCGTCATCGTCGCGAAGCCACCTTCGATGTCCCATGAACAAGGTTTTCGAAGACCTGGGATCTCTATCTAGCTGGCGATACATTGTGTCATCCATGCACCTGACGCATGCACAAAATCCGTGGACCACCTGCCCCGCAACATATCCGTAACCGAGATAGTCGTGCACCGTCGTGAGCAGTGCGGCTCTCATAGGGAAATATTCTTTCGCTGCGGCGTCCCACGTATTGGCTGGTGTTTTCCAGAGCATGTCTAGCTCCTCTTTCAGCAGCCCCAGATACATATTGATGTCATTCCCTGGTTGTTTCGGCCCTTCAATTAGCATACTCATGTGAATGTACTTCCTCTTCATGCACATCCAGGGGGGAAGGTTGTACATCCACACAAACACAGGCCAGGTGCTATGTGTGCTTCTCTGGCTGCCAAACGGATTGACTCCATCGGTGCTCACGCCCAGCACGATGTTCCTTGGATTGTCCCCAAATTTTGGGTGTTCGAAGTTCAACGCTTGCCATTGGCTCGCATCCTTAGGGTGACTCAGCATCTTGTCTTTTTTATTTATCTCCGAATCATTTCCGTCATCTTCTCGCTTCTTCTCCTCCCTATCCGCGTGCCAACGCAGGAGCTTTGGCAGCTTAGGGTCCGCGAAATACCGCTGCAGACGAGGAGTGATCGGAAAGTACCACACCACTTTTCGAGGAGCTTTCTTCCTCTTCTTGTATCGAGTGACGCCGCACACCGGACATATGGTAGACTCCGCGTGCTTGTCCCGATAAATGATGCAATCGTTCATGCACACATGGTATTTCACGTGCGGTAAATCCAGAGGACACACGATTTTCTTCGCCTCCTCGAAACTGGTCGGGCACTTGTTCCCCTTGGGAAGACGTTCGTGCCAGAATGACATGTTCTCGTCGAAGCATGCGTCGGTCATTTTGTGTTTTACCTTCATCTCCAGAGCCATGAGCGTTACTTTCAGGTGGGTATCCTCGGGCCTGCATCCTTCATACAATGGAGTAACCGCGTCTATCTCCAGTTGATCCAGCTTGGCTTTCTCTCGGGCGGCAGCTCTTGCGTTACCCGTCTGCTTGAGAAGCAGCTCTTGAATATGAGGGTCCTGCACCCAGCCCATCGATGGTCCATCGTCGTCTGCTCCGGCATCTTCATCTTCATGATCATGCCCTTCGTCTTGATCTTCCTCATCATCATGTCCGGCATCTTCTACATGATGACTGTGTCCTGCATCTACTTCGTGATCATGTCCTGGATATTCTTCGTCTTCTCGCCCGCCCTCGCCGCTAATGTCTTGCTGCCCTTCCTTATTTCTTGCCCGGCCCCCATGGACGACTTCATAATCATCTTCATCACCTTGCCACCAATAGCCATCCATGACACCATGCAAGAGTAGGTGGTCCCGCACCTGTCTGGAATCCGGGTCCATAACGCTCTTCAGCTTGCATCTTCGACACGGACATCTTATCTCCGTCTCGTTCTTTTGAAGCATCTCGGCCTTCGCGGAGATCAAAAACCTATTCATGATGCCTTCGGTCATCGTGCGGACCATGGTCGCCTGCGGGGTAGAGCAAAACGATATTTTAGAACCAAAAAAAAATTTGGCATGACTTTGCCTAAAAATAGGACCAAAAAGAATGCATAGTGCCAAATTCTTGCCGAAACGGAAATGAATCAACATTCCGGCAAAATATTGGCAACTATCGCATTTCAAATACCGGTACCTGCAAACACAAACATATGCAACACAACAAACATACGTAGATCTAGGCCATAAAAAGTGTGTACGTTGTTGGAGGGAGAAAAAAGTAGATCTAGAAAATAAAGAAACCTTTCCCCTTACTTACCTATCAAAAAAAGGAAATTTAACCACTTAATTTGGGTGAATCTATGGTGCAAATGAGGTGAGGAGGAGGAGGCAGCCGAGACCAAGCTTGGTAGAGGTGGAGAGAATGAAGTGGGGAAAGTGAGTGTGGTAGGTGGCTGTCAAAAATATCTAGCTGCTCTCAGGTAACCAATGGCGCACCTCCTAAGAATGCGCCATTGGTAACCAGGGTTACTAATGGCGCACCTGGTGTGTGGTGCGCCATTACTAGTTTTGAAAAAAAAAATCGAAAAAAATTTGTTAGTAGTGGCGCACCGTGGGTGTGGTGCGCCATTACTAGTTAAAACTAGTAATGGCGCACCAAACCACGGTGCGCCACTGGTAAGTCTGGGGAGGGGGGTGTGCCCAGGAGAAACTTAGCGGTGGCCCACCACACACAAGGTGCGCCGTTAGTAATATAAACATTAGTGGCGCACCCATGTGTGGTGCGCCACTGCTATTTGGCAGTGGCGCACCAAATACATGGTGCGCCACTAATGTCTATATTAGCTATAGCCCTTTTTCTAGTAGTGGGAGGGGAGTGAATTGGACATCCATTTAGAACATCGCGTGCTGGCGAGGGGTGCCTTCAATAGGGACCTTGAGATGTAGCCTTGCCGTCATAGCTTGATGCTGAGCGAGTCCGGAGTCCTGCCCGTTGTCGTCCGAGGACGCGGTGATGCCATAGTTCGGTTGGGCCGAACACATGGTGTTATAAGTCCCACGGCCGCCCATGGTATCTTGAGCGCGAAGTTGTGCTGGCGAGGCACGTAAAGCACGGTGAAGGCGGGCATGCTGTGGGGAGCGTATCCCTATTTGCAGCGTACGCAGACAGGTTCACATGATGGGGATCGAGCTCGAGCCCATTTAAGTGTATCTTTTGCCTTTACGGTGGGCTGATACCTTGGCCCATTGGCGACGAATTGGTCTTCGGCTGCCAGGGCCGTAGTGTGTTCCTCATTCCGGAGTGAGCGCTCCGTGTTTCCGTTGATCGTTATGACGCCCGCGAGACCAGGCATCTTCAGCTTGAGGTATGCGTAATGCGGGACGGCGTTGAATTTGGCGAACGCCGTTCGGCCGAGGAGGGCGTGATAGCCACTACGGAATGGGGCGATATCAAAGATTAAGTCTTCGCTTCAGAAGTTGTCCGGCGAGCCGAATACCACCTCCAAAGTTATCGTGCCTGAGCAGCGGGCCTCTACGCCCGGAATAACCCCCTTGAAGGTGGTGTTGCTGGGTTTGATCCTTGATGGATCAATCCCCATTTTCCTCACTGTGTGTGCATAAATTAGATTGAGGCTACTGCCTCCGTCCATTAGGACTCTTGTGAGGTGATAGCCATCGATAATGGGGTCAAGTACCAGGGCCACCGATCCTCCATGACGGATACTGGTCGGATGGTCCATGCGATCTAAGGTGATCGGGCAAGCCAACCACGGGTTGAACTTTGGCGCTACGGGCTCGACGGCATACACATCCCACAGAGTGCGCTTCCTCTCCTTGGTATATGGGTGGCATAGATCATGTTCACCGTCTTGACCTCAGAAGGGAAGGGTTTTTGGCCTCCACTGTTCAGCCTGTGTGGCTCATCATCGTCCTCGCTTCGTGGGCTTTTGCCTGAGTCTTCGGCTGTAAGTTTGTCGGCCTGCTTTATCACCCAACAATTATGGTTGGTGTGGTTTGCAGGCTTTTCGGCGCTGCCATGAATCTGGCAGGGCCTGTCCAAGATTGCGTCTAGCTTAGTTGGGACGTCCTGGTTGCCTTTAGAAGGCTTTTTCCGTGACCCTGACTTCGGGTTACAGAATCCGACATTGACTGTCGTTTCGTCCGCTTCGCTGTCATTATGGAGGCGTTTGTTTTTGTTCCTTCGTGGCTTCCCATTCCCATCCCGAACTTCCGAGGTGCCGGGGGTGTCGGTGTTGGTGCTCCGATGAGCCAGCCAACTATCCTCTCCGGCGCAGAAGTCGGTCATCAGGGAGGTGAGCGCCGCCATCGTTTTTGGCTTGTCCTGGCCGAGCTGGCGTGCTAGCCATTCATCCCGAATACTATGCCTAAAGGTGGCTATAGCTTCGGCATCTGGACAGTCAATGATCTGGTTCTTCTTGGTCAAAAACCAGTTCCAAAATTGCCGGGCTGACTCGCCGAGCTGTTGGATTACATGGCCCAAGTCATCGGCGTCTAGGGGCCGGACATAAGTGCCCTGAAAGTTAGCTCAGAAGGCGTCCTCGAGCTCCTCCCAACCTCCTATGGAGGTTTTGGGGAGGCTGTTTAACTAGTGTCGAGCTGGACCCTTGAGCTTCAATGGCAGGTACTTGATGGTATGAAGGTCGTCTCCTCGCGCCATGTGAATGTGCAACAGGAAATCTTCGATCCATACTGCCGGGTTTGTTGTCCTGTCGTAGGGCTAAATATTTATAGGTTTAAAACCTTCAGGGAGCTGGTGCTGCATCACTCTATCTGTGAAGCAAAGAGGATGAGCGGCGCCCCTTATTCGGGCTACGTCGCGCTGGAGATCATCATTCATCCGGGCTCGTTGCAGCTCCCGAGCTCTATCATTTCGGTCAAGCCAGGATTTGTATCCGTCCTGTATAGCAGGAAGATCTTTTTTAGGGCCATAGATGGAGCTCGTCAGACCTGCCCAAGCGTCCAGGTCACGGTGTAGGTTGTACTCATAGCCAGCCGTACTGGCTCCTTGCCTTGACGATGAGGGTAAGTGGAATGTTGTTCGGCTTTATCAGCTGTGCGGTCCCATCCTCGAGGGGGGCGGTCCAGCTGGTCCACCTGAGTGTACTTTGTAGGCGCTGGCTCTATAGCCTCGTCATCAAATTGCGGTAGTAATTTTCGCTTCGGGTAGCTTTTGGTCTGTCGCTTGTGGTTGTACTCCTCTTCGGCATCTAGGACTTTAGTCCATCTCTCATTAGGGGTATCCTATTTAGATTTTATTTTTTGCCGCTGTTTTTTCAGTCTTCGTGCGGTGGCAATTAACTGCCGTTTAAACCGCTCTTGATCCAGTGGGTCTTCGGGGATGATGAAATCCTCGTCGCCCAGACTAACCTCCTCTTCGGAAGGGGGGAGGTAGTTGCTGTCTTCGGAGTCATTGAGGTATTCGGGATCGAGCGGGTCCTCATACTCCTCGTGGTCATTTTGTGACTGCTCGTCGGCGCCGGGATCGCCGAGGTTGTCTGCATTGTCTCGGGTGGCATTTTCTGCAGTGTCCGTGTTGCTTGCATGGCTTCGATGCGCCTTGGAGCGGCGACGCTGTCTGCGGCGTTTTGGCGGCTCATCACTGGGCCTGCCGTTATCCTTCCCAGGAGTGCCGTCGTCTTCTTTCGGAGTGTCCACCATGTAGACATCATAAGTGGACGTGGCTGTCCACCGGCCGGTTACCGAGGGGGGGGGGGGGCGGCATCGTTGTTAGCCGTGGCTCCACTATCCTCGTCCATGTATTCGGTGTTTTCTGAGGTGTAGTCCAACATGTCGGTTAAGTCTTCGACTGTGGCCACTAAATGGGTGGTGGGTGGGACATAAAATTCCCTGAAATCTACCTCAAAGGGCTACTGAGTGCAAGCCGAGGGTGGATACTCCTGAATAGCCATCATTTGGATTCGGTCAAGCGCCTCATTTATTAAGGCGAGGGTCGCCGGACTGGTGCGCGGTGGTCGCTGAGGGCCAGTCTCCGACGTCGTGGGGCAAGGAATGATCTGGGCCCGGGCTGGATCCTGATCTTTGAGGGCCGAGTTAACCTCGAGGCCCGGGGTTGGACAGTCGTAGGAGACCGAGGATAAGACCTGGTCTTCGGACACTGTTTTTGTATTAGGGCTCGAAGCCGAGTTGATGAGGGGGAGTTCGGCCAGGAATGATTCCTGGCTACTGAACGTCGACCCGTCGCAGGGGCTCAACGCTGGAGGCGTGTCGTGAGGAGGGGGTTTGGCCGAGAATGACTCTTGGCGTCCGAACATTGCTTCCGCATTAAGGCCCGAAGCTGGGTTTTCGGCGGGTATTGCAGGAATGGTCGAAGGGGACTCATGGCCTCCGGTCAAGGTGGAGCCGTTCGAGCTCGAGGCCGGCTGGAGGATTAGGGTTGATCCGTAGATTGGATCGGGGAAAAGCTTCGGAGTGGGCACAGCAGGGCCCATGGGGGTGCAGGGAGAGGCTGCGAATCAGGCAAAGACCAGATCGCCTCGAGCGAAGTTGTTAACTTGGTCTAGCTGACCAGTTGGGTTGGCGTGCAGCATGATGCTGCTGAATGCGAAGAGTTGGCTGGGGACAAAGAGGTCCCCGGAGCATACGCCCTCTCCGATGATCAGGCGAGCCATCGATCCTTCGGCGACCAAACAGCGGAACTCTTAGTGAAAGCACCAATGTCGGTGTCAAAACCGGCGGATCTCGGGTAGGGGGTCCCGAGCTGTGGATCTAGGATCAATGGGGAACAAGGGACGATGAACACGGTGTTTACCCAGGTTCGGGACCTCTCGAAGAGGTAAAACCCTACATCCTGCTTGATTGTATTTGATGTGTATGATATGGTTACAGAGTTGATCTACCTCGAGATCAGGCGATCTAAACCCTAGGTTGAGGGGGGTGATGGATGTAGCTCTAGCCCTAAAGACTAAAACCCCTTGGTTTATAAAGACACCAGTAGGGTTAGGGTTACATGCTATCGGTTATGATGAAGGAAAGATCACGGTAATCTTGACTTGGAGGTCACACCACAACTCCGAAGATCTCCTGTCTGGTCACGGGTCCGCACTCTAGCTTGGCCCCATAGTGGCCATCAGTGCGGCCCATATGTAGTAGGCCGACGGCCTGGGGACCCCTTAGTCCAGGACTCCCTCAAACGGCGCCAGAAATTCTTCCTGATTGCTTGCATCTGCGTTGGTATTTCCCCGAAGAGGAGAGGATGATGTAGCACAACAACGGTAAGTATTTCCCTCAGTTATGAAATCAGGGTTTTCAATCCAGTAGGAGAACCAAGCAACACTATGTAAATGGTACCTGCATACAAAGAACAAATACTTGCAACCCAACGCGTAAGAGGGGTTGTCAATCCCTCCTCGGTATTAAGATGGATAAAATTGTAGTAGATTTGATAAATAGATCTTGCAAAAACACAAAAAAAGTGCAGCAAGATATTTTTGGGGTTTTGGAATAATAGATTTGAACACAATATGATAGAAAATAGGCTCGGCGGCCGTAGATTACACTAGTGGCTTCTCTCGAGAAAATAGCATACGGTGGGTAAACAAATTACAGTTGGGCAATTGAAAGAAGAGCAAATAATTATGACCATATCCAAGGCAATGATCATGTATATAGGCATCACGTCCAAGATTAGTAGACCAACTCCTGCCTGCATCTACTACTATTACTCCACACATCGACCGCTATCTAGCATGCATCTAGTGTATTAAGTTCATGGAGAAACAGAGTAATGCAATAAGAACGATGACATGATGTAGACAAGATCTATTCATGTAGGAATAGACCCCATCTTTTTATCCTTAATAGCAACGGTACATGCGTGCCTCGCTACCCCTTCTGTCACTGGGTGAGGACACCGCAAGATCGAACCCATCACAAAGAACCTCTTCCCATGGCACGAAAAATCAATCTAGTTGGCCAAACCAAATCAAAGTTTCGGAGAAGAAATACGAGGCTATAATAATCATGCATATAAGAGATCAAAGAAGACTCAAATAATATTCGTAGATATATCTGATCATAAACTCGCAATTCATCGGATCCCAACAAACACACCGCAAAAAGTCATTACATCGAATAGATCTCCAAGAACATCGAGGAGAACATTGTATTGAGAATCAAAAAGAGAGAGAAGCCATCTAGCTACTGCCTACGGACCCGTAGGTCTATGATGAACTACTCACGCATCATCGGAGGAGCACCAATGAGGATGATGAACCACTCTGTGATCGTGTTCCCCTCCGACAATGTGCTGGAATAGGGCTCTAGATTGGATCTCATGGTTCTGGAACTAGCGGAGACTGGAATTGTGTTTCGTCGACTCCCTTAGGGTTACTAGAATATTTGGGTATTTATAGAGCGAGAGGCGGTGGAAAGTACTCTCGTGGGCCCCACCACCCACCTGGGCATGCCAGGGGCATCTGGCACGCCCTGGTGGGTTGTGGGCCCCACGGGCCTACCCTCTAGCACTTCCTTGGCTCCCAAGTTGTCATCTGGGCAGAAAAAATCTCCAAAAAGTTTCGTGGCATTTGGACTTCGTTTGGTACTGATATTCTACGAAGTAAAAAACAAGCAAAAAACAACAACTGGCACTGGGCACTATGTCAATAGGTTAGTCCCAAAAAATGATATAAAGTTGCTATAAAATGAATGTAAAACATCCAAGAATGATAATATAACAACATGGAACAATCAAAAATTATAGATACGTTGGAGACGTATCAGCATCCCCAAGCTTAATTCCTGCTCGTCCTCAAGTAGGTAAATGATAAAAACAGAATTTTTGATGTGGAATGTTGAGTAACTTGTTCATCACAAATTTTTTCCTCTGTAGCATGGACATTTGGACTTTTATATGATTCAAAGGAATAGTCTATATTTGACATGAAGACTTCAATACTCAAGCATATCAACAAGTAACCATGTCTTTCAAAATATCAACACTAAAGAAAGTTATCCCTAGCCCATCATGCTTAATCATTGATCTATTAGGAAACACACTAGAATATTAGCTACATCCAATGCACAAGTATGATCATAGTGCTCCCTAGTTTGTGTTTTAATAGAGAAGATGGAGACTCAAATAAAAAATAAAAATTGCATAAAGTAAATAGATAGGCACTTCGCAGAGGGAAGCAGAGATTTGTAGAGGTGCCAGAGCTCAAAGCTTAAATTGGGAGATAAAAATATTTTGAGAGGCATGCTTTTCCCGTCAACGAAAATGACTGAGTAATTCCTAATACTTTCCATGCTAGATACATCATAGGCGGTTCCCAAACATAAAATAAAGTTTATTCCTTTGTCCACCATTCTTTCACAATCCATGGCTAGCCGTATCCATGGGTGCATTCCATACCAACACTTTCCAAGGAATTTATTATTTTATAACATAAAGTAAATTTCTTTTTCATTTCGGGACTGGGCATCCCTATTACCGCCACACTCTCCTGCAATGACAAGTGAATAAACACTCATCTTGAGAATAGCACATCTAGCATGGAAAAATATTGGCCACCCCCTGCTGCTTCATGAGCGGTACGGGCACATAAAAAGGAAATTCATTTTGAAAATTAGAGATGGCACAAACAAATTTACTTAGAACGGCACGAAAATAACGCATATAGGTAGGTATGGTGGACTCATATGGCATAATTGGGTTTAAGGATTTTGGATGCACAAGTAGTATTCCCACTTAGTACAAGGAAAGGCTAGCAAAAGATTGAGAAGCAACCAACCAAGATGTTAAAATTCTCATAAACGAGCATTAAGCATAACTAACACTGAATAATGCACCACAAGTAGGATGTAATTTCATTGCATAACTATTGACTTTCATGCTTGCATAGGGAATCACAAACCTTAACACCAATATCCTTAATAAAGCATAATTACTCACCAACATGACTCACATATCACTATCATCATATCTCAAAACTATTACAAAGAATCAAGTTCATATTGTCCAATGATCTTCATGAAAGTTTTTATTATATCCCTCTTAGATATCTATCACTTTGGGATTAATTTCATATATTACCATTGCTTATAACAAGCTCTCAAACAAATTTAAGTGAAGAACATGAGCATAAATAATTTTTCATCATCTCTCAAAATAATATAAGTGAAGCATGAGAGAATTTCTTTAAAATTTTACTAACTCTCAAATTAATGTAAGTGAAGCATGAGAGTATTTCTTCAAAAATTAAAGCACCACCGTGCTCAAAAAGATATAAGTGAAGCACTAGAGCAATTCCATAGCTCAAAATGTTTAAGTGAAGCACATAGAGCAATTCTAACAAATCATAGCATCATTATGGCTTTCTCAAATAGGTGTGTCCAGCAAGGATGATCCTGATAAACTAAAAAGCAAAACAAGCAAAGACTTATATAATACAAGACGCTCCAAGTAAAATTACTGATGGTTGTTAGAAGAAAGAGGGGAGGCCTTCCGGGGCATCCCCAAGCTTAGTTGCTTGGTTCTCCTAGAATAGTATCTTGGGGTGCCGTGGGAATCCCCAAGCATAGGCTCTTTTCACTCCTTATTCCTTCATCCATCGTGATCTCACCCAAAACTTGGAAACTTCAATCACACGAAACTTAACAAAACCTTCGTGAGATCCGTTAGTATAATAAAGACCACTTTAAGTAATGTTGCAAACCCATTCATATGTTATTATTGGATTATACCTACTGTATTCTAACTTTACCATGGCCTATACCCCCCCGATACAATGCATAGATTCATCAACATAAGCACACAATGCAGTGAAAATAGAATCTGCCAAAAACAGAAAAGTCTGTAGTAATCTGGACTTTGACCATACTTATGTAACTCCAAAAATTCTGAGAAATTAAGACAACGTAGGCAATTTGTATATCAATCTTGTGTAAAAAATTCAGGATTTTATCACGCTTCTGTGATTTTTAACAGTTCTGCTACTAGGCGCAAAAGTTTCTGTTTTTCAACAAGATCAAATCAACTATCACCAAACATGATCCCAAAGGCTTTACTTGGCACAAACACTAATTAAAACATAAAAACACAATCATAACAGTAGCATAATTGTGTGAACACACAAAAACAGATAGAAAAAGGAAGAAATAAATTTTATTCATTGGGTTGCCTCCCAGCAAGCGCTATCGTTTTAAGCCCCTAGCTAGGCATAATGCATAGATTCAAGTATTATCATCTTTTGTTTTTGCTCCATTGGTTGCCCTTATGATTGATTCATATGGTGGCCTAATTTTTGTTCTAGGGAAGTGTTCCATACCCTTTCTTAGTGGAAACTAAAATTTAATATTCCCTTCTTTCATATCAATCACGGCACCTATAGTTCGTAAAAACGGTCTACCAAGTATTATAGGACAAGACGGATTGCAATCAATATCAAGAACAATAAAATCTATGGGCACATAGTTCCTATTTGCAAGAATAAGAACATCATTAATTATTCCCAAAGGCTTTTTAATAGTAGAATCCGCCAAGTGCAAATTAAGAGAACATTCTACAATATTAGTAAGACCAAGCACATCACAAAAAGATTTCGGAATTGTGGAAACACTAGCACCTAAATCACACAAAGCAAAGCACTCATAATATTTAATCTTGACTTTAATGGTAGGTTCCCATTCATCATACAACTTTGTAGGAATTGAAATCACTAATTCCAACTTTTCTTCTAAAGCTTTATTTTGTTCATAGGCATTGGGTGAATTCAACATGGATTGCAACAAAGAAATTCAATCAAAGAGCAATTATCATAATTAAAATCTTTGAAATCCAATGGAGTGGGCACATCACTAGTTAAAGTTTTGACCTCTCCAAGCCCATTTTTATCAATTTTTTCAACAAGATTTTCACCCTTCGAATTATGAGGACGCCCTCTAGCTAAAGTTGACTCTTCTTCAGTCCTATTTTCATCAAGTTTAATATTACTAAACAAAGAATCAATAGAAGAGACACCAATCATTTTAAGATCCTCATCATTACTATGAGAGCAATAGGTAGAAAACACTCTTTCTAAAAATTCTCTTTTAGCTCTAAGCATAGCGGTACGCTTCTTACTTTCATCCGTAGAAACATATAAAGCTTTAATTGATTCATTAACATCATCCTTGGGTGGAACGATTTTAATCTTGAGATTATCAACATCATGCAAAATTCTATCAATGCTTCTTGACATATCATCAAGTCTACTCAATTTTTCCTCAATTGTATTATTGAAAACTTTTTGGGCTTTGATAAATTCTTTAAAATTATTATCAAGATCAGAGGGATTCTTATTATTATTGTAAGAATAATTACCATAGGAATTGCCATAATTATTAGATGAATTTCCAGGAAAAGGCCTAGGATTAAAATTACCTCTATAAGCATTGTTATTAAAATTGTTTCGCGAGACAAAATTCATATCTACGGGATCACTATTTTGCTCAATCAAAGTAGACAAAGGAACATCATTAATATCAATAGGAGCCTTTTTGCTAGCAGCCAACTTCATAAGAGCATCAACTTTTTCACTCAAAGTACTAATTTCTTCAACCGAATTAACTTTCTTACTAGTAGGTTCTCTTTCGGTATGTCATTGTGAATAATTTGCCATGATATTATCTAGCAATTTAGTAGCTTCACCCAAAGTAATTTCCATAAAAGTACCTCTCGCGGTAGAATCTAAAAGATTTTTAGAAACAAAATTCAATCCTGCATAAAAAATTTGTATGATCATCCAAAGATTTAAACCATGAGTAGGACAATTTCTTAGCATCAATTTCATTCTTTCCCAAGATTGTGCAACATGTTCATGCTCAAGTTGCTTAAAATTCATGATTTGATTTCTAAGGGAAATAATTTTCACGAGCGGAAAATACTTAGTAATGAAAGCATCTTTGCACTTATCCCAAGAATCAATACTATTACGAGGCAAAGAAGAAAACCAAATTTTTGCACGATCCATTAAAGAGAAACAAAATAATTTCAACTTCACAAGATCATTGTCCACATCCTTTTTCTTTTGCATATCACATAATTCTACAAAAGTGTTTAGATGGGACGCGGCATCCTCATAACAAGATTCAACAAAGCGTCATTAATATCATAAGACTCCGCACTAGTGGCAGGAGAAGCAATCGGAGTACTAAAAAATCATTATTATTAGTATTGAAAAAATCACACAATTTGGTATTTTCTTGAGACATCGTGACTATGCAAACAAGATCACACGCAAACAGAAGATCGAACGAGAAAAAGGCAAATAAAAAGGTAAATATTTTTGTGCTTTTCGCAAAAACATTTTAGAAGTGGGGGAGATGAAAACGACAGGCAAATGGCAAATAATGTAAATTGCAAGGAGATGACATTTGTGATTAGGAACCTGACAGATGTTGATGATGTCTCCTCAGCAATGGCGCCAGAAATTCTTCCTGATTGCTTGTATCTGCGTTGGAATTTCCCCGAAGAGGAGAGAATGATGCAGCACAACAACGGTAAGTATTTCCCTCAGTTATGAAACCAAGTTTATCAATCCAGTAGGAGAACCAAGCAACACTATGTAAATGGTACTTGCACACAAAGAACAAATACTTGCAACCCAACGCGTAAGAGGGGTTGTAAATCCCTCCTCGGTATTAAGACGGATAAAATTGTAGTAGATTGGATAAATAGATCTTGCAAAAACACAAAATAAAATAAATAAAGAAAAAGTGCAGGAAGGTATTTTTTTGTTTTTGAAATAATTGATCTGAAAACAATATGATAGAAAATAGACCCGGGGGCTGTAGATTTACTAGTGGCTTCTCTCGAGAAAATAGCATACGGTGGGTAAACAAAGTACTGTTGGGCAATTGATAGAAGAGCAAATAATTATGACGATATCCAAGACAACGATCATGTATATAGGTATCATGTCCAAGATTAGTAGAATGACTCTTGCCTGCATCTACTACTATGACTCCACACATCGACTGCTATCCAGTATGCATCTAGTGTATTAAGTTCATGGAGAAACAGAGTAATGCAATAAGAACGATGACATGATATAGACAAGATCTATTCATGTAGGAATAGACCCCATCTTTTTATCCTTAATAGCAACTATACATGCGTGCCTCGCTACCCCTTTTGTCACTGGGTGAGGACACCGCAAGATCGAACCCATCACAAAGCACCTCTTCCCATTGCAAGAAAAATCAATCTAGTTGGCCAAACCAAACCAAAGTTTCGGAGAAGAAATACGAGGCTATAATAATCATGCATATAAGAGAACAAAGAAGACTCAAATAATATTTATAGATAGATCTGATCATAAACACGCAATTCATCGGATCATAACAAACACACCGCAAAATGTCATTACATCAAATAGATCTTCAAGAACATCGAGGAGAACATTGTACTGAGAATCAAAAAGACAGAAAAAACCATTTAGCTACTGCCTACAGACCCGTAGGTCTATGATGAACTACTCACGCATCATCGGAGGAGCACCAATGAGGATGATGAACCCCTCCGTGATCGTGTTCCCCTCCGGCAAGGTGCCGGAATAAGGCTCTAGATTGGGTCTCATGGTTGTGGAACTTGCGGCGGCTGGAATTGTGTTTCGTTGACTCCCCTAGGGTTTCTGGAATATCTGGATATTTGTAGAGCTGAAAAGCGGTGGAAAGGACTCCCGTGGGCCCCACCACCCACCTGGGCGCTCCAGGGGCCTCTGGCGTGCCCTGGTGGGTTGTGGGCCCCACGGGCCTCCCCTCTGGCACATCCTAGGCTCCCAAGTTGTCTTCTGGGTAGAAAAAAATCTCCAAAAAGTTTCGTGGCATTTGGACTTCGTTTGATACTGATATTCTGTGAAGTAAAAAAATAAGCAAAAAACAGCAACTGGCACTGGGCACTATGTCAATAGGTTAGTCCCAAAAAATGATATAAAGTTGCTATAAAATGAATGTCAAACATCCAAGAATGATAATATAACAGCATGGGAGAATAAAAATATTATAGATACTGATGACGGGAAAATGGCGGGCGTGCGATACGCGTCCACGTCATTGATACAGAATGAATATATTTAAATGCGTAAATACATACAGTACAAACAAGATCAAACATTGCAGATACTTTATTTCCAGAACTCTTACATTTACATAAACGGTCTGTTAATTACATCTCCGTGGAGAAAACCCCTGATTAAGAACCAACATATCTATTACATAGCATCACAACACATAAGTACTACAAAATGTAGAAATAAAAGAAGACTACAAAATGTAGAAACAAAAGTCCTCCTCGCTGTCTTTGACGTCGGCGTACTCGGAGAGCCTTGAACTTCATCTATGCTAACATATGCATTGCATAACATTCATGATTTGACAATGTCCATTCATATAGCACGTTCATGCCTAGCTCATTAACCATCGCGAACATATTGTGGTTGTCCTTTTTAGTCAGATGAAAATCTATTTAATGGATAACTAGCCAGGCTAACGGCCGTGTGTGCAATATAGGGCATAAATCTTTTCATGAGTTAATTTTGACATGCATGTGATTTCTGTGTGCATGCCTGAAATGGCGGAATGTTTGGTTTACTTTATAGCAACGTATATAGCGTTCCACCGAGCCATCATATGCGAGAGCTATATGAAATTTGGTGGTGACATATTCAATTGCGCTATGCTATGTTTAGTGCAATCAACATAGGCTATGACCCTAGTTAAATTTTGTCGATGCATGCACCTATATGAAAGGAATGCATGGTTTAATTTTAATTTATCTGAGAGATTATCTTATGCGACTAAGTGAATCTAGTTAATATTTATATGGGTTTGAATCTCAAGTGCATGAGAATATTTTTTATAAAGTTTCACTTCACTTGTATTAGTACTGACATCATGTAGCAACATCGTGCCCATGTGTAGCATAACCAAATGAAGTATCGAGACTTCTTCTTGCTTGTATTATCACCACATAGCATAGATTGTATGCTTGTAGTGTAACCAAGCAGAAGTATGTATCATTATATGTTTTGCATGGACATGATGAAGTATATGACAATTCTCAAAGTCTAGATATATGACCCTAAACAATGAAGAGAAAAAGTCATGTATATTTAGTTGTCATGTGTCCATGGCTTTGTTTCACATGGGTTTTTACTAGTACAAAATCCGAGCATATGATGCTACTTCTTGAGACTAATGAACATATAGCCGCATGCACCAAGTTTACACCCTATACTGATGCATTTAGGGGTCTAGAACAAAATAGGACTTTATGAAACCAAATCAATATGAGCTTTATTTCTATTTATATCCTTGGTTTGTATCAACATGGGATGCAAGATCACCATGAGATCTAACCAAGATGGACATATTTTTATTCTTGAATTGTATCAACATGGGATGCAAGATCGCCATGAGACCAAAACAAGATGAGCATAATTTTTAATTGCACGTGTGCACTTAGTTTGCATCACTATAGGATTGAGGAGTGATATATGACCACTAGGCATCTCATGCATTATCTTGATTTGTATCAGCATGGGATGAAGATCACCATGAGACCAAAACAAGAAGAATTTTGTGGGTAGAACCGAATATATATGAGATATGTGGTGAAAATAAAGCATCGTCGATGGATATATTTTAATCTTGAATTGTATCAACATGGGATGCAAGATCACCATGAGACCAAAACAAGAAGGAATATATTTTTATTCTTGAATTGTATGAACATGAGATGCAAGATCCCATGAGACCAAAACAAGATGAACATAATTTAACCATGGTTTGTATCAACAAGGGATGCTAGATCCCATGAGACCAAACTAGGTGTGCTATATGGAGCGATGTAGAACAACAATACTACGTGAGACATATGGTGCAAGAGGAATGCATTAAGCAGGGAGCAAGGAGGTAGCCATGTATTTTCACCTTGCCTTGGCTTTCCTCTCGTACGTGTGAAGTGGTGGTGTAGATGAGCAACGCCGGCGTGTAGCAGCTTGTGGGCGGTGCAGATGATGAGTAGCCGGCGACGTCGATGATGAGTGGTGCGGACGACGAGCGCTCGGCGACGTGCGTGGCCGACGATGAGCGACGCGACGGCAATGGCGGCGACGACGACGACCAGCAGCCGGCGATGAGACGAACGACCTGCGGCGACGACGGCGAGCGGACGGCCGGCGGTGACGACGGCTAGCGGTGTTGGAGCGTATGTATATGCGTGGGTGATGAGCAGGTGATTGAGTGAGCGATGGATTGATGAATGATGTGAGCAATGGATGGGTGGATGAATGAGCGAGCAGCCAAAATACATTGGCCGGACTGGTATATATAGGAGCGGGGACAACAGCGGGAGGCCTACGGCTGGGGATTAACATTTGACAAAGCATAGGTTTTGGTACACATCCTTATCTTGCCATCCATTTCTGCATCGCGATTCGTGCAAGCACATTTCTTTTTTTTTTTCCAAATAGAAGAACATATGAACTTCAAACTTTGCCGAACAACAAAACATTCTAACTATAATGTAAGAAAAAACTTTCAGATTTTTTCGTGAATCATATATACTAAAATATTATTTTTTACACAAAAAATTGTCATTTTGTATATTTATGATGGACAAAAAAATCTGAAAGTTTTTTCCCACATTGTAGTAAGAAAGTTTTGTTGTCCTACAAAGTTTGAAGTTCATACGTCGTTTTGTTTTGAAGAAACAAAAAAGAGAAAATTTGATGTACTAAGTTAGTTGTGTAGCACAGATATCAAAGTAATATTGAAGGGTATGGATAAGAGGTGTCTGAAAGCCTGAGTTTCAAGAATCCATGTTCGTGGGATCGTCGGATCGTGGGAGCTTTGCCCACGTTCTTTCAATCATGTGGGAATCCATTTGACTGAGCTGACCTTTTATGCGATCAGCTTCCTCTCCGATCTCTCTAATGGGCTTCAAGAGTTTTTTGTTTGTTGGATTGGCCGGCTAATCATCATGAGCTAATGTACGAGGGCCATATGCATTTGGGCCATGGGCAGGCTAATTACTTCATTAGTCCTTAACCTTGCCGCCCAATAAATCATGATAAGCTAATGTATGAGTGAAAACATGGCAATAATCCCGGTTCACTCACGAACCGGTACCAAAGGGTGCATCAGTCTCGGTTCGTGAGGCTAGGGCGCCGGCCTGGCCTCGGGGCCATTGGTCCCGGTTCATCTAACACTTTTGGTCCCGGTTCCAGACACGAACCGGGACTAATGGGCCTCGCTCCTGGCCCAGCACCTTTAGTCCCGGTTGGTGGCTGGAACCGGGACCAAAGGTCTGTCTTCTGTCCCGGTTCTAGCCACAAATCGGGACTAAAGAGAAGCCTATATATACCCTTGCCCACTCACTGCTCTGTTCGCTCACTGCTCTATTTTTTTGGCCAGTCATGGGAGAGGTGTGTGTTGCTCTAGCTCACCTCCTATGCACATGAGGTGTTCGATGAAATGCCTGAGCCATACTTAAGCTTTCTCCTCTCGAAACTCCTTGTCCAAGCTCCATTTTCCTCAAGATTTGTCTAGGTTTGCCGGTCCGTCCTGTCCCATCCCCGTCTTCACCGCCGTCGATCGCCCGCGCCGATCTCGTCGCCGGCACCACCATGGTGAGCCTCTTCTTCTTATTTTCTTTCTAAAAGAAAAAAATTCTTACTTGTATGATTTAGACAGATACTTGTATAATTTTCTTAATTTTATTATTGTTTGTTATTATATAGTGCGATGGTTTTGGTATCCGCACCCGTCGGTCCTCGTCCTGTCTATGATTCGGATGTGGTATATTATATTTTACAACTATTTGTTTCATTTAGTGTTTATGACAATTATGCCTACCAATGTGACATAGATGTTTTTATCTAGGAGGTAGGTGAACCGGAAATTCCAACCGACCCTCTTGTCGAGAGGTTAAATTTAGTTGAAAAAGAAAACGATTACTTGAAGAAAAAATTGAAAAGAATTGAGGAGGAGAAGATGGAATTAGAGTTGCATGTTGTGGATGCCGTCGATGATCACAAGATCAAGATGGATAAAATGCACTTGAAGATTAGAAAGATTAAAAAATATGCCATTCATACTGAGGCTTGGTATCATTATGCCATTGGATCAATTGTTACCTTAGTTGTGATTATGATCGCATTTGTTGTTGCATTGAAATGGTTTACATAGTTTCAATGTATGTTTTAATTAGATGCTCTAGAGAGCTATATGTTGTTCAATGAGAACTATGTATGAACTTTATGTATTTATTTTTTCAATAATAACATTTTATCACTATTGTACTTTGGTTTTAATGTGATGATGAACTTCTATTAATTTGGTCACTTCTCTATTCATGATGTGCTGTAATGGTTTTTGACACATTTAATTTTATATAATGCACGCAGATGAACCGACAATGGATGTACGGTGACAGACGCACCTCCGAGTACATTAAGGGCCTGCATAATTTTCTCGAAGTGGCTGAGGCAAACAAGCAGAATGGTTTTATGTGTTGTCCATGCCCTATCTGTGGGAATACGAAGGCTTACTCTGACTCAAAAACCCTTCACATCCACCTGCTTGAGAAGGGTTTCATGCCACACTATAATGTGTGGACCAAGCACGGAGAAAGAGGGGTTATTATGGAATTCAACGAAGAAGAAGAGGATGATGACAACTATCCGCCCCCTGAATATGGTGATGCTGCAATGGGGGAAGTTGAAGATCAAGAGGAACCGGACGATGTGCCCGATGATGATCTTCGCCGGGTCATTGTTGATGCACAGAGAGAATGTGAAATGGAAAGGGAGAAGTTGAAGCTCGATCGCATGTTAGAGGATCACAAAAAAGGGTTGTACCCAAATTGCGAAGATGGCAACATGAAGCTTGGTACTGCACTGGAATTGCTGCAATGGAAGGCAGAGAATGGTGTAACTGACAAGGGATTTGGGAAGCTACTGAAAATATTGAAGAAGAAGCTTCCAAAGGATAACGAATTGCCCGATAGTACATACGAAGCAAATAAGGTTGTCTGCCCTCTAGAATTAGAGGTGTAGAAGATACATGCATGCCCTAATGACTACATCCTCTACTGCAGTGAGTACGAGGAATTGAACGCATGCCCGGTATGCAGTGCATTGCGGTATAAGATCAGACGTGATAACCCTGGTGATGTTGAGCGCGAGCGCCCTAGGAAGAGGGTTCCCTCCAAGGTGATGTGGTATGCTCCTATAATACCACAGTTGAAACGTCTGTTCATGAACAAAGAGCATGCCAAGTTGATGCGATGGCACAAAGAAGACTGTAAGAAAGACGGGAAGTTGAGAGCACCCGCTGACGGGTCGTAGTGGAGAAAAATCAAGAGAAGGTGGGGGGACTTTGAAGGTGACGCAAGGAACGTATGGTTTGGTTTAAGCGCAGATGGCATTAATCCTTTTGTGGAGCAGAGCAGCAATCATATCACCTGGCTCGTGACTCTATGTATCTATAACCTTCCTCCTTGGTTGTGCATGAAGCGGAAGTTCATTATGATGCCAGTGCTCATCCAAGGCCCTAAGCAACCCGGCAACGACATTGATTTATACCTAAGGCCATTAGTTGAAGAACTTTTACAGCTGTGGAATGGAAAAGGTGTACGTGTGTGGGATGAGCACAAACAGTAGGAATTTGACCTACATGCGTTGCTGTTTGTAACCATCAATGATTGGCCTGCTCTCAGTAACCTTTCAGGACAGACAAACAAGGGATACCACGCATGCACGCACTGTTTAGATGACACCGAAAGTATATATTTTGACAAATGCAGGAAGAATGTGTACCTGGGACATCGTCGATTTCTTCCGACCAACCATCAATGTCGAAAGAAAGGCAAGCATTTCAAAGGCGAGGCAGATCACCGGAAGAAGCCCGCCCTCCGTACTAGTGATCACATACTCGCTATGGTCAATGATTTACAAGTAATATTTGGAAAGGATCCTGGCAGACTATCTGTTCCGAATGACGCTGAGGGACGCGCACCCATGTGGAAGAAGAAATCTATATTTTGGGACCTACCCTATTGGAAAGACCTAGAGGTCCACTCTGCAATCGACGTGATGCACGTGACGAAGAATCTTTGCGTGAACCTACTAGGCTTCTTGGGCGTGTATGGGAAGACAAAAGATACACCGGAGGCACGGGAGGACCAGCAACGTGTGCATGAAAAAGACGGCATGCATCCAAAGCAGTATGAAGGTCCTGCCAGCTACACTCTTACCAAAGAAGAGAAGGAAATCTTCTCTGAATGCGTGCTCAGTATGAAGGTCCCGTCTGGCTTCTCGTCGAATATAAAGGGAATAATAAATATGGCAGAGAAAGAGTTCTAGAACCTAAAGTCTCATGACTGCCACGTGATTATGATGCAACTGCTTCCGGTTACATTGAGGGGGCTTCTACCGGAAAACGTTCGATTAGCCATTGTGAAGCTATGTGCATTCCTGAATGCAATCTCTAGAAGGTAATCGATCCAGAAATCGTACCAAGGTTAAAGAGTGATTTGGTGCAATGTCTTGTCAGTTTCGAGCTGGTGTTCCCACCATCCTTCTTCAATATCATGACGCACATCGTGATTCATCTAGTCGACGAGATTGCCATTCTGGGCCCTGTATTTCTACACAATATGTTCCCCTTTGAGTGGTTCATGGGAGTCTTAAAGAAATATGTTCGTAACCGTGCTAGGCCAGAAGGAAGCATCTCCACGGGCCATCAAACAGAGGAGGTCATTGGGTTTTGTGTTGACTTCATTCCTAACCTTAAGAAGATTGGTCTCCCTCAATCGTGGTATGATGGGAGACTGACTGGAAAAGGCACGCTAGGAGCGGACTCAATAATATGTAGGGACGGGCATTCTTGGTCTCAAGCACACTACACAGTTCTACAGGATTCTACCTTGGTGACCCCGTATGTCAATGAACACAAGAATATTCTGCGCTCCAACACCCGGAGCAGTGTGACGACTGGATTACATGTGAACACATCAGGACTTTCGGCAGTTTGTTGCAAACACATCTCATGGGTGACAGCACTGTTGCAGATGAGCTGTACTCATTGGCCAGGGGACCATCTTCGACTGTATTGACTTACAATGGGTACGAGATAAATGGGAATACATTTTACATGATCGCCCAAGATCAAAAGAGCACCAACCAAAACAGTGGTGTCCTCTTTGATGCAGCAACTAACAGGGGACAGGACACATATTATGGTTACATAGTGGACATATGGGAACTTGACTATGGACATGATTTTAAGGTCCCTTTGTTTCGGTGCAAATGGGTCAATCTATCAGGAGGCGGGGTACAGGTAGACCCGTAGTATGGAATGACAACAGTGGATCTCAACAATCTTGGGTACACAGACGAACCATTCGTCCTAGCCAATGATGTGGCGCAGGTTTTCTATGTGAAGGACATGTCTACCAAACCGAGAAAAAGAAAAGATAAGGAGGCAAATACATCATACGATGAGCCAAAGCGCCACATAGTTCTTTCAGGGAAAAGAGACATCGCGGGAGTGGAGGGCAAGACAGACATGTCTGGAGATTATGAAAACATTCATGAAATTTCTCCCTTTAAAGTGAAAGCTGACCTAAGCACCCTGTTAAACGATGAAGATTATCCATAGTTACGGCGCAATAAGCAAGGGACACACGCGAAGAAAAAGTGAAGACTTTCTCTCCAGAACTATTCTGATGATGGCTTTTATCTAGAATATCACTGCAGTTACATGTCAAGAAATGAAATCCCTTTTGTAACAGATGAGTTTTCGTCCGAAACCTTGATACTTCGAAAGAGATTGTCCATTTTATACACGAAGTGCATCCATTTTTTGCTGTAACCCTCTCAACTTTTTAGCACATGCTATGTGGGTGAAATGATGATACCATGCCAACTTTCAACCTTTTCAGAGTTCATTTGTAGTGCTTTTCAATTTCAGGGTCATTTAGCTAAAAAAATCAGTAAATGCATGAAAAATACCAACTGAAGTCAGAAAGGATTGAAAATTGATGATGTGGCCTTGAATGGTGCATTTTGAACACACAAAAAGTATGGAGTTCAAATAAGTTCAAAAAATGAAATCCCTTTGTAACAGACGAGTTTTCGTCCGAAACCGTGATACTTCGAAAGAGATTGTCCATTTTATACATGAAGTGCATCTAGTTTTTGCCGTAACCCTCTCAATTTTTTAGCACATGCTATGTGGGTGAAATGATGATACCATGCCTACTTTCAACCTTTTCAGAGTTCATTTGTAATGCTTTTCAATTTCAGGGTCATTTAGCTCAAAAAAATTAGTAAATGCATGAAAAATACCAACTGAAGTCAGAAAGGGTTGAAAATTGACGATGTGGCTTTGAATGGTGCATTTTGAACACACAAAAAGTCTGGAGTTCAAATAAGTTCAAAAAAATGAAATCCCTTTGTAACAGATGAGTTTTCGTCCGAAACCCTGATACTTCAAAAGAGATTGTCCAATTTGTACACGAAGTGCATCCAGTTTTTGCTGTAACCCTCTCAACTTTTTAGCACATGCTATGTGGGTGAAATGATGATACCATGCCAAGTTTCAACCTGTTCAGAGTTCATTTTTAGTGCTTTTCAATTTCAGGGTCATTTAGCTCAAAGAAAAGATTAAATGCATGAAAAATAGCAAATGAAGTCATAAAAGGGTAGAAAACTGATGATGTGACTTTGAATGGTGCATATTGAACGCACAAAAAGTCTGCAGTTCAAATAAGTTTAAAAAATATGAAATGCCTTCGTAACACATGAGTTTTCGTCCGAAACCCTGATACTTCGAAAGAGATTGTCCAGTTTGTACACGAAGTGCATCCAGTTTTTGCCGTAACCCTCTCAACTTTCTAGCACATGCTATGTGGGTGAAATGATGATACCATGCCAAGTTTCAACCTGTTCAGAGTTCATTTGTAATGCTTTTCAATTTCAGGGTCATTTAGCTCAAAGAACGAACAAATAGCAAAAAGAATGAACTAAAAAGCTTTTACAAAACTCTAATAGCAAAAAGAATTAACTAAAAAGAATCAATTAATTTTTTTTATAATCAACTAAAACAAAACTATAATATTCTTCAACAGCACAAAGAATCAACTAAAAAGCTTTTATAAACCTCTAGTATTTTTGAAACTAAAATTATATAAAATTTATGCAACTAAAATTATCAAAGTATTTTTTGTTCAAAACATTAATAGCAAAAAGAATTTTCATAAAGTATTTTTTGTTAGAAACTTTAATAGCAAACTAAAATAACAAAATCTGTTTTTGATTAAAACACCCATTTAAAATAACCTTAAATTTGCCAAATTGAATATAATTATAAAACACACTAATATTAAATAGCAGGAAAAAGAATCACTCAAAAAACTATTTTTAAAGTAAAGTTATTCACAAACTAGTTATTCACACAAATTTCAAAGAATTCAAATTTAAACTATTCAAATTTGTAAACTAATGGCACTAACAGAAAGTTTATAATTTTTGTGACCTGAAGCAAAAAGAATCACTCAAAAACTCTAAAAAATTAAATATAGCAAAAAAAAAACAAAAATACTGGAAATTTGTTTTAAAAAAATGCCGCCTATAGGGCCACCACGGCCTGCATACGACTAGAAACCCAACCCGCTAGTTGGGCCAGGATGCAGGCCCGCAGAAGGCCCAGTAGGCCCACAGGCAGAGAGAGTGTGTTTAGGCCCGTAGGCCTGCATTAGAGAGGAGCTCGAGAGGGTTGGCGCAGCCACGCTTATAAACCACTCTCGATGCCTCTCAGCTAGCGAGGTGGGACTAAACATCCACCCGCCCGACGCCGTGCCAGCCGCAGCCCTTTCGTCCCGGTTGGTGGCACCAACCGGGACCTATGCCATGCTTTCGTCCCGGTTGGTGGCACCAACCGGGACCAATGCACACCATTCATCCCGGTTGGTGGCACCAACCGGGACTAAAGGTCTCTGCTTCCCGCCCTTTGGGCTGCTGAAAATAGACCTTTAGTCCCGGTTGGTGGCACAAACCGGGACGAAAGGTGGGCATTGGTCCCGGTTGGTGCTTTGTGTATATAAGCAACACTTAGCAGTTTTCCATTCACTTCCTTCGATCTCTCCTCTACCCCAATGGCGTCGCGACCACCTCGACGTCGCCAGGCTGCCGGACCGCGCCCTCGTCCATGCCCTGCCGTCCCCGATCTCGCTGACCGTCGCCGGCCTCCTCCCCGTCGCCGCGTGCGCCCCCAAGCCCGTTCCTCGTCGTCGCCGGCCTCCAGCTCCGTCGCTGGTCTACTCCCCGTCGTCGCGTGCGCCCCCGAGCCCATTCCTCGTCGTCGCCGGCCTCCAGCTCCATCGCCGCGCCCCCAGTGAGCTCCCCCCTTTCCTATCGCCGCTCCAGCTGCAACTGCTCTGGCCATGGTCGCCCCTGCTGCCACTGCTCCATGCTCTGGCCGCTGCTCCAACTGCCACTGCTCCATGGCCGCCGCTGCTTCCTCTGTTTTTTTAGTTGCATATAATGAGATGAGATGAGATGAGATGAATAGATGATAGATGAATTTTAGTTGCATAATGAGATGAGATGAGATGTATGTGCTCTGTTTTTTTAGATGAGATGAGATGTATGAGATGTTTTATGGAAATGTGCTCTATTTTTTTAGATGAATAGATAGATGGATAAAATGTAATAACTCAATTTGATAGATAGATGTTTTGTGGAGATGAGATGGAAGAGAATTTTTTTAGGTTTTTTTAGATAGAGAAACAAATGTTAAATTTTGCATATGCATGATGAGTTAAATTTTGAAATGAATATGTGAAGCTCCCATTTTTTTGAAATGAAAATGTGAAGGTAGTATTTTTGTTAAATGAAAATGTGAAGCAAGCCTTTTTTGAAATGAAAATGTGAAGGTAGTATTTTTGTTAAATGAAAATGTGAAGCAAGTCTTTTTTTGAAATGAAAAGAAGGTAGTATTTTTGTTAAATGAAAATGTGAAGCAAGTCTTTTTTGAAATCAAAATGTGAAGGTAGTATTTTTGGTAAATGAAAATGTGAAGCAAGTCTTTTTTGAAATGAAAATATGAAGGTAGTATTTTTGTTAAATGAAAATGTGAAGCAAGTCTTTTTTTGAAATGAAAATGTGAAGGTAGTATTTTTGTTAAATAAAAATGTAAAGCAAGTTTTTTTTTTTGAAATGAAAATGTGAAGGTAGTATTTTTGTTAAATGAAAATGTGAAGCAAGTCTTTTTTTGAAATGAAAATGTGAAGGTAGTATTTTTGTTAAATGAAATTGTAAAGCAAGTCTTTTTTTGAAATGAAAATGTGAAACTGACTCTCCGGGGAAAATGAGGGGGGAGGAGTCCGCAAGTATGTCCCCTAACTCTCTCGCGAAAATGAGGGGGGAGGAGTCCACAAGTATCCCCTAACTCTCTCGGGAAAATGAGGGGGGAGGAGTACGCAATTATGTCCCCTAACTCTCTCGGGAAAATGAGGGGGGAGGAGTCCGCAAGTATCCCCTAACTCTCTCGGGAAAATGAGGGGGGAGGAGTCCGCTAGTACCCTCGACGACCATGAGGGGGGAGTAGTCCTCGGCAATCATCTGAAACTGACTGTTATAAAACTTGTCAACTTTGCATGATGTTTGCCACTAATTTATTGCTCATATGCATATGATTCCTTGTTGTGATATTAATTAAGTCCATGTTTGCCACTAATCCATCTCTCATGTTTGTATATTGCCATGTTGTAATATTTGCAGAAACTATGGAAAGAGACTTAGAACAAGAACAGTTGTTGGGGGATATAATCCTCGCCGGAAGTGATCCCTTGTCGTTTCTCAACGACACCGATGGTCAAGAAGGAGAGGATGACGGCTCCGGTAATCCAACAATGGAGGAGGAAGGAGATCATGACGGCTCCGGTGACCGAATGGCGGAGGAAGGAGATCATGATGACGGCTCCGGTGACCGAACGGAGGAGGGAGGTGTTGCAAAGTCCGGCGAGGTATATATATATATTAATTAAGCCTGTGCTGACTTGATGCATTAATTGTTTTAGTATGTACATATATATATATATATTAACGCTTCTTTCTTCTTTTAGCCCTCCGAATCGAGCCAAACTTTCGTAAGGAGAAGAGGCCCGAAGAAAAGGTTGCGCCATGATGAAAGGTTCACGGTCACAAAAGTGGCGAAAGATGGCCAACCGATTGCTCCCAAGCGGACCAAGGACGCATTTATACATCAGTGCAGAGTTGTTGTTAGGGACAGCGTCCCGATCAGCATCGTGCAATGGAATAAGAATAAGGACGACCCTGAAGTATCTTATGTCCAGGATAGACAGAAAGATGATCTTTGGACCTCGCTGATGACAAATTTCAGCCTACCGCCAGAGGAGGAGCCGAATAACCCAGTTATAGAGCGAAAGGTCAAGGCGTTTGCTCATAAGAAGATGGCAGAACTATTCAGGAACTGGAAGAAAGAGTTGAACACAAAGTTTGTCGACAAAGAGAAGACTCCAGAATTCATCGGTCGATATGAGAAGATAAGAAATCACTGGCCCGCATTTGTGGCCTACAAGAAATCGGAGAAGGGTAAGAAAAGGTCACTGACAAACAAGCAAAATGCTGCAAAGAAGAAGTATCACCGTCACACGGGGTCAGGTGGCTACTACAAAGCCCGGCCGTTGTGGCACAAAGCTGAGCAAGATCTGCTTGCTAAAGGGGTCCAACCAGCGACATTGTACTGGCCAGATCGTTCAAGGACTTGGTTCTTTGGGGTTGGGGGAACTTTGGACCCAGAAACAGGGGAGTGTGTTTGGACGGACGAGCAACTTGCAATACCCATCAAGAATCTTCAGGCAGCAATCAAGGCAGCGCAGGAAGGGACGTTCATTACCGACAGAGAGAAGGACGAGTTGACAGAGGCCCTCGGGAATCCTGAACACCCTGGACGAACACGAGGCACACCAGGCTCCGTTCCATGGGTGCATGGGTTTCCCGAAAGCGGTGGTTATAGAAGCCGAGAGAGAAAGAGGAAAGAGGAAGCAACCGAAATGCAGAGGCTCAGTGTAAGATTAGCAAAGCTAGAGGAACTTGAGAGCCAGCGAGCTACCGGCCAACCATCTCAGCGGCACGAAGATCCTTGCTTCGACGCTGCCCTAGAAGCTACCCCACCATCCCAGCGGAGAAGCAGCGTGGCTTCCACGGAGCTCATTCAGCCTGATTTCATGGCTCCTCGCTACCCCGTGGATAATATCACGGAGGCTGAACATTGCGAGCTAATGACGAAATGCCAGAACCTGACCTTGAAGGCGGCGGTCGGCTCTATTGCACCTCCTCAAGCTGAGGGAACTTTTCATTGCCGTTCGACTCCACATGGCTATGCTGTTGTGACGGTGGATGAAATAATGGATGGATTTGAGGAGCTGGAGCTTGACTACCCTACAGGTGAAGGGGAGATTCATCTGGAAAATGCTTTAAGGAGTACCTGTCTATGGAGAAAGGAGTACATCAAGCTTCCAAACTGGACGCCTTAGCAGACTCATCCTCCTCCGGCGCGTGAGGGCACTCCGCCTCCTCATCCTCCTCCTCCTCCGGCGAGTCAGGGCACTCCACCTCCGCCTCGTCCGATGCGTCAGGGCACTCCGCCTACTCCTCCGCCTCCTCCGGCGCGTCAGGGCACTGCGCCTCCTCCGATGTGTCAGGGCACTCCGCAACGGCGGAAGAGAGACGGCGCCGCTCCGACGGCTAGCAGTACAAGAGGAGGGAAGAAATTCAAATACGGTCCAAGCCTCAAGCCTCTGGAAAAGTTACCATATGAGAGGACCGACGAGGAAAACGCGGAAATCAGTGCTGCCGAAGTGGAGGCCCATTTTGCACGGAAACCTCCACCTCCGAAGGAAACAATAGATCAGGTGAAAGTGAAGCGCACTCTGTGTGCCCTTAAGCGACCACCACCGTCTCCGCCGCAATCCAACTATTACCGCTGTATTGAAAGGACATATAAGGAAGCGCAGCGGTCAGGAAGTACTGCCAGTGCTGCAAGAGAAGCAAAACGAAGAAGTCGAAAAACAATTCCCCAGCTCGGTGAATAGGAGAAGCAATCGTGCCCCCCGCTCAATGTGTCTAGCGATATTGCTAATCATCTGGGGCTACTGCCCGGTACCAATCTTGGTGATTACCTGGGCGATGATGTATAGTTTGAAACGTTAGATGTAGTAGAGATCTATAGATACGAGCACGGGAAGCCTCTCATCAAACCTGATCATCCTCCTCTAACAACGATGATGCGAAGATTGCATGACTGGTACATGGAAACATGTAGGAAGTCTGGGACCGACAGTTTGTTGCTTAGAATTAAAGAAGAGCACGACCTCATTGGAGTCGACCTGCTGCCTGTTGAATTTGTGGAAATATTTCAGTTATTCAATCAACAGGCCCTCGACAAACAACTCATGACTTGCTACTGTCTGTTAGTATTACTTCTGTAATTAAGTCTCTAGCTCAGCTCGTTCATTGCATTTATATATAATTATCCTCACTATATTATGCAGATTGAAGATCGTTGAATGCAAAAAAGGACAAGTCTATGACAATGGGTTCATTAGCCCAAATACCGTAAATGAATGGTTGGTAGAAGAGAGAGCCGAACATACTGAGGAAAACTTGCTACAATCGTTCCTTCGACATCAAAACAAAGGGACAATACTCTTTCCTTACAACTTCAAGTGAGTGTTACTGTCTTGTGCATATTCGGTTTCTCTTACTCGAGGTTAAGTAATATAATTGATGAGTTATGCGTGCGTAGGTTCCACTTTATTCTGCTATCCATTAAGCTTGACGGGGGAGTAGTAACTATCTTAGACTCGAGACGCAAAGATCCCCAGGATTATGCGAACATGACTGCAATGCTCAAGAAGTAAGTTCAATCATTATCGCACCATATCGGCAACTTTCATTCATTTATTTCCTGATATCAAGTAATCATTTTCTTTGCCTGGCAGGGTTTGGAAAAAGTTCACCGGAATGGTTCCGGGTCTGCTGAAGGAGCTGCGATTTACACACCCCAAAGTAAGTAGTACTAGCTAGTTCCGCGCATCTCTCATTGATTCTAGTTTCATCAATACCATTTATCATGCTTGATTATCAGTTTGATTGAACTCTATTTCTCGTAAAGTGCATGTGGCAGGCACCCGGGAATGATTTATGTGGATACTACGTTTGCGAGTTCATCCACCAATCGACCTCTGAGTGGGGCTACTCTGACAAACAATATGAAGTACGTAAACAATATTCACAATATTATTTTATTACCATCAATTGTGTTGAGTTTCATTCATATATATGTATTGACCCCCTTCTTTAAATTAGATGTGGCAGATGCGGGATGAACTCCTACCACATGATCGCATACAAGCAATTCAATAGGAATTGGTGGGATTCTTTCTTGACCACATCATACATAAAGACGGAGAATACCATGTTGAAATTGAAGCTGATTTTTGGTAGATTATGTCAGGGATCGTAAGAGATGCTATTATATTGTATATATGTAGTAGCGTCGGATAGATATACGAAAACTTGTTGTTCGACCAAGCACGGAGAAAGAGAGGTCACTTCTCTCTGTATATATATGTTCGATCTTGTGTAATTAATGGTTCTTTCATTTGCTTACTAGCGTCGAATTCTCTCTATATGTAGTAGCTAGCGTCGACCAAGCACGGAGAAAGAGAGGTCACTTCTCTCTATATGTAGTAGCTATAGCTAACACAATATGAAACCCCTAATTAAACCATCCAAAACCCCTAATAAACCCCCCCTTTAAAAAAAAACCCCAGCTCCTGCGAGCTGCTGACGCGTGGCTTCCCTTTAGTCCCGGTTGGTGTTACCAACCGGGACCAAAGGTCCTCCTCCCTGGGCGCCCCACAGCGGCCACATGGACCTCCTTTGGTCCCGGTTCATAAGCCAACCAGGACTAAAGGTTTTGGGCATTAGTCCCGTTTGTTTTGTCCCGGTTCCAGAACCGGGACTAAAGGCCCTCTGGAACCGGGAGTAATGCCCTGTTTTCTACTAGTGAGAGTACAAGGGGCAGAACATGCTCCATTAGATCAGGACAATCGGGCTAAAGTGAACAAGTGGCTATTAAATCCATCAAATAAGGTGGCCACGAGCTTGTCTCCATGGCCCTCTCGCAAGCAGACCAGGAATAATTCATTCGAGGTGTTCCAAGCAATGCCAGTTGGTGTCAGGGCGGTGTCAGACAAGACCAGCGAAACATCCTCCACATCAATACATTTCAAGAGGAAGAAGGCACGCAAAACTATCGTAGAAGGTCCTCGTCGTAAGACAAGAAGCCAAAAAGGTTCAGATTATGAAGAACTTGGGTCCAGCTATGGTGGGTCTTATAATCCCCTATCGGACGGTACCCCATGTCCTTCTGAAAATGAGATAGTACTCCACCCTGGTGCAGAGCATACAGAACAAGTCCTAGCCGCGAATGAAACTTGTTCGGTTGAGGAGCAATTAGCCAACCTTACGGCAGCACTTCAGCAAAAGGAAGATGAGCTAGCAGCCCTTCGAATTCAGATGAGCAATAACCAGAATAGAGGAAATGAAGGGGATGGTGGCGCAAGTGCTAGCAGCCAACATGGAGGAGCAGGGCTTAACCTTGAGGCGATCCAAAAAATGATCGCTGAGGAGGTTAATGTCCCAGTTGATGCAAACTCAGTACTCGATGCGGTCATGGTATGTTAAGCCGTACCCACCTGATGTGGACCTAGTTCCTTTCCCAACAAATTATAGGCAGCCGCAGTTTAGTAAGTTCAACGGGAATGGATCTCCCCATGAGCACATAGCACACTTCCTTGCTGCTTGTCAGGATACAGCTAACAACGGAGCACTTCTCCTTAGGCAGTTTGTACAGACATTGTCTGGTCCTGCCTTCACTTGGTACAGCAAGCTAGCTCCAAGCTCCATAAAAACATGGGAGCAAATGCAAAATTCATTTCTCGAGCGATTTTATAGCACGCAGAGGATTGTGGGCATCACTGAGTTGACCCAAACAGAACAAGGGTTTAATGAGAGGGCGGTTGATTTCATAAATAGATGGAGAAACCTAAGTCTTCACTGCCCACAGCCAATCACTGAGCCAGAAGTAGTGCGCATGTGCATGAACAATCTCCGCTCGGAAGTGGCTGTCCAATTACAAGGAGTGAGGCCTCTCACATTTGAAGAGTTAGCTTCAAAATCCATGGATATAGAAAATTTTATGCAACTTGTCGCTCGTCGAACAAAAACTACGTTCAACAAGCCTACAGACAAAGGTGGTCAGCGTGAAAAGTTGCCGATGAAACCCAAGTCGGCACAAGCCATGGAGACAGTGGCGGTAAAACCCCAGTTTCAGCCCGGAAGAGCACCTATAGGGAACCAAGGACAGAAAGATGCATAGGTTGGTAGGAGGCCAACTCTTAGCGAACGACAAAACATGGAGTATTCTTTTCCTGTAGAAGAAATTGATGACCTTTTCACTGGTTTAAAGGAGTTGAGTCTGATGGAACTTCCCAAGCCTAGGCCAGAAGAAGCATCAAAATTTAATGACCCAAATTTATGTCACTACCATCGCATTTTGGGCCATACACTCAAAGATTGCTTCGTTGTGAAGAATATCATCCAGAAAATGATCGATGAGGGGACTATTGATGTGGATCTCCTCAAAAGCATGACAAAGAGGAAGAAAAAGGCTTCAACAAATGTCGCCACCCTTCAAGATGATGCGGTGAGTTGTGCATCTTCAAATATGAGGGCTACTTATGATAATGTGGTACTGATTTCCAAATATGGATGTTCTCCTATGATAATTCCAGGCCTTGCCAAATCGCAAGATCATCATAAAGGAGAGGCTTACTTTCCCTGCAATGATGGTGCAACCCAAGGCTGGGGGCAACGACGGTCAAAATGCTGTGTACTACCCCCAGTGATGGAAGAAGCTCCTCCTCTGCGCTTCGCCCCAAAGATATATCAGCACACCACGAAGCACAGGAGAGTACCAAGTGAGGAATTCAATGTTTTCACTATTGGTGTGTTCGAGGATGATGGCGAGTCTCTATGATTCCCTGAAGAAGAACCATTAGAAGTTGATCAGGTTCATCTTAGATCAGGTCATCAATTAGCAGACCATCATCCCCCATCTAGAAAGGAACCAAAAGACAAGGATGCAATTCCAAATGATTCAACAGACCCTGCCTATAGGGTGCCGGTCAAGTATGATGTAATCGCACATTGGAAGAAAATACCATCTATGCTTTCTGTGTATGATGCTTTGTGTCTTTCATCTGATATGCGTAAAGCTCTTGTCACGGCAGTCACGTTTCCTGAAGACTACAGAGTAGAAGTATCTCAAACTGAGGTAGAAGAATCTGAAGTCCTAAATATGATGTTCATAGATGAGGATATGTTGTTAGGCCCCAAGAAGCACAACAGACCTCTTCTCATGTTTGGAGAAATTGATTTATTACCGATAAATCGCATAATGATAGATGGCGGGTCAGCTATAAATCTGCTACCGTTGCGTACACTCAAAAGGATTGGATATTCCAAGGGAGATTTGAGTAGGTCTAACATGGTTATACATGGATTTAACCAATCAGGACAAGAAGCTATGGGTACCATTTCGTTGGTTTTAGAATTGGATACACTATCCAGATACATGAAGTTTCACGTGATTGATGCGGCCACATCATATAATGCATTGCTTGGACACCCATGGTTACATGAGAATCAAGTTGTGCCATCCACTTTACATCAGTGTATCAAATATATAGATCAGACAGGTGATATAGTTAGAATATTTGCTGATAAGAAGCCATTCACTATAGCTGAATCTTTCTATGCTGATGCAAAGTTCTACTTCGAGCCTGTTGATAAGGTGCAGAAGCCAAAATCCTGGAAAATACCCAAGTCAAATGTGGTAGAAAAGGAGGTCGCAGAATCCTTGTCAAAGAAAAAGACCTACCAGTATATACCAAGCAACCAAAGGAACAAGGGTGACCCAATATTTCGTGTCATAGACAAATCCCATGACAATATAGAATAAAACAATCCCAAAAAGAGTCGCGTCATTCAAACGTTGGTGAAAGTGAAAATAAAAATATAACACAAATATCTGTGTTTAACAAAGATGATGAATCTTTACCCATTTCTTTGTATGATAACAAAGTCTTGCACATGATGCAGCAAACGGTTTATGACATCGCCATTGGCCCGTCCCTATGTGATGGCCGGGGACAGCTAGAACCATTCATAAAGGTGTTATCTCAAGAACAACTCGAAGCTCTGCACGAAGACCATGTTTTAAAAGAAAAGAAGCATGGGTTAGGATATGAAGTTTGTATGGCTTCGGCTGAGTATACAGACATGACGGAAGCATCTCCATAAATGGAGGATGGCAACCAATGCACCGTGGATGACCTGGAAGAAATAAATATTGGTACGACTGATGATCCTCGTCCAATTTTTATTAGTAAACATCTATCCGAAGAAAATAAACAAAAATATCATGAATTCCTCCGTGCAAATAGAGATGTATTCGCTTGGACTTATGAAGAAATGCCTGGGTTCGACCTAAACATAGTTGTCCATCGCCTTGTCGTGCGAGATGATGCCGCACCGGTGAAGCAAGCTCAAAGAAAGTATCGACCAGAAATAGTTCCACAAATAGAAGCCGAGGTCGACAAACTCATAGCCGCAGGGTTCATTAGAGAAGTCAAATATCCCACATGGGTCTCTAGTATTGTACCCGTTAAAAAGAAAAATGGTCAAACACGCATATGTGTAGATTTCAGGGATATGAATAAAGCATGTCCCAAAGATGATTTCCCAATACCTATCTCTGAAATACTAGTCGATGCCACAATGGGGCATGAAATATTTTCTTTCATGGATGGGTACTCCGGCTATAATCAAATTAAAATGGCGCCGGAAGATGAAGAGTTAACGACATTCCACACAGCTAAAGGCATATATTGTTATAAAGTAATGCCTTTTGGATTAAAAAACTGTCAGAGCGACATATCAACGAGCAATGACAATCATGCTAGTTGTTATACATGATTGTCAAATGTTATATAGACGACATAGTTGTGAAATCAAAGCACGAACAAGACCACCTGAAACACCTTGAAATGGTTTTTGAGCGTCTCAGGCAACATAATCTAAAAATGAACCCCTTGAAGTGCGCGTTCGGAGTTTCCTCTGGAAAGTTTCTTGGTTTTGTGGTTACAAAGAATGGTATTCAGATCGATCCAAGTAAAATAAAGGCGATTGTTAAGATGCCACCACCCACAAACTTACATGAACTAAAGAGTTTCCAAGACCACCTACCATATATTAGGAGGTTTATGTCAAATTTGTCCGGGAGATGAAAACCTTTCTCACGACTTATGAAGAAAGGAGTCCCTTTTGAATGGGATCAAGCATGCCAAAACGCATTCCTAGAAATTAAGAAATATCTGATAAATCCTCCAGTCTTGGGTGCACCAGTTAAAGACCGACCGCTAATTCTGTATACTTCCGCTATGCCTACTTCATTAGGTGCACTTCTAGCGCAAAATAATGATATAGGAAAAGAAATGTCCCTATATTATCTTAGTCGCACCTTGGTCAGGGCAGAGTGCAACTATCCAGACATGGAAAAAATATGTCTCTCATTGGTGTTTGTTGCACAAAAGTTGCGACACTACATGTTAGAAAACACAGTGCATTTAGTCTCGAGAGCAGACCCGCTCAGATATATCTTGAGCAAAATGGTGCTCTCAGGGAGACTAGCTAAATGGGGCGATGTTTTTGTCACAATTTGACATCACATATATACCGCAAAAGGCCGTAAAAGGTCAAGCTTTGGCTAACTTCCATGCGGCGCATCCAATCCCAGATGATTTTCCTATAGATGATGACTTGCCAGATGAGGACGTGTTCGCCACGACAGTTACAAAATCAACATGGCAAATGTACTTCGATGGCGCTTGTCGGCAATCTGGGGCAGGCGCCGGACTTGTTTTCATTACACCTAATAAAGGGGTGATCCCATACTCATTTACCCTAACGTCGGCGCTGTCAAATAATTCAGCCGAATATGAAGCTCTTATCATTGGGCTTGAAATAGCAATAAACATGGGGCTTGATACGCTCTCTGTTTATGGGTACTCACAATTAGTGATTAATCAACTGATGGGGACCTACATCATAAAGAAACAAGAATTGTTGCCATATTTCAAAAGGGCAAAAGAGCTCCTAGCTATGTTCACAGATCTAAATATTCAACACATAGTTAGAAATCAAAACGAAAAGGCTGACGCCTTAGCCGGTTTAGCCGCTAGTATGTCACTAGACTCACATGAACTGATGGACGTACACGTAGAGGAACGAAGAATACTGCCAATATTTGTTGAAGAAGAAGAAACGGTAATATCTTCTGCAATGACAGCTGATGTATGTGAAATTGAGGTAGGGGATTGGCGAGCACCATTCCTCGAATATCTACTTCATGGATACCTACCTCTTGATGCTAGCAAAAGATCTAGAATCCGCAAAAGATCAATCCATTACACATGCATCAACGACATACTCTATAGGCGTTCCCATGATGGCATATTATTGCGCTGCCTTGCTGGAAATGAAATTATGGAGGCCTTAAACGAGGTGCATGCTGGAACATGTGGCTCGCACCATTTAGGTCCTAAATTGCACTACCAATTAAGACGTCTAGGTTACTACTGGCCCACAATGTTTGAAGACGCCACTAAATTTGCAAAGAAATGCCATGAATGCCAAGTGCATGCTGACTTTATACATCAGCCGCACAACCACTCCATGCGACAAATATGTCTTGGCCTTTTGAAATGTGGGGAATGGATATAGTTGGGCGAATTCATCCGGCATCGTCCAAAGGTCACAAATTCATTTTAGCAGCAACAGACTATTTCTCCAAGTGGGCTGAACTTACACCACAAAAGGAAGACAAAGCGGAGAATGTAGAATATTTTATAAGAACACGACTCATTTATCGCTTTGGCGTTCCTTCTCGGATTATGTCTGATAATGGAACTCCTTTTAAAAACAAACAAGTAGAGAAATTATGCTCAAAGTTTAAGATAGACCATCATTATTCCACGGCATATAATCCAGCAGCCAATGGACAAGCGGAAGCTTTCAACAAAACTCTTTGCAAGTTACTAAAGAAAGTTGCAAAAAATAAGCGTGACTGGCATGAAAAGCTTCTCGAAGCCTTGTGGGCTTATAGAACCACAACACTCACACTGACAGGAATGACACCTTATTCCTTAGTATTTGGAGGAGAAGCCGTTCTACCTTTGGAGGAACAGATCACGTCATTGAGAGTCGCTACACATGAAAATTTGTTGGAAGAAAAATCAGTACAATTATGTCTCGATGAATTAGAAAGACTAGAAGGTAGACGACTTCAAGCTTTGCAAAATCTTGAGGCATACCAAGCTTGGATGTCTCGAGCATTCGACAAACGAGTCAAATGAAGGTCATTCAAACAAGGATATCTAGTGCTTGCGGTCATCCGTCCTATGAATATCACGCAATGGATGAAAGGAAAATTTGAACTAAAATGGGACGGTCCCTTCATCGTAAAAGAGGTTTATTCTAGTGGCGCATATAAAATCATATCACCAGATGGGGAATACTCGCCTGCGCCGGTAAACGGGATACTATGCCTAAAAAAATGCACTCCATACCTTCATGAGTCTAAACTGAGGCATCCAAAAATATACACTCCATACCCTCACGAGTAAACTGGGGCACATAGAAAAAAATATACACTCCATACCCTCACGAGTCTAAACTGGGGCACATAAAAAAATATTACACTCCATACCCTCACGAGTCTAAACTGGGGCACATAGAAAAAAACACACTCCATACCCTCACGAGTCTAAACTGGGGCACATAAGAAAAAAATATACTCCATACCCTCACGAGTCTAAACTGGGGTACATAAGAAAAAAAAAATATACTCCATACCCTCACGAGTCTAAACTGGGGCACAAAAAATAATTACTCCAATGACTTACGAGTATAAACTATGATGCAAAGAAAAGAAATCATCAAGCGTACTCCATGCCCTCATGAGTATAAACTGGGGCACACAAAATGTCACTCCAATAAACTTACGAGTCTTAACTGTGGCATAAACAAAATCACTCCAATAAACTTACGAGTCTAAACTGTGGCACTTAGAATAAAATAAATAAATTTTGCTCCAATATCTTACGAGTTTAAACTGTGACATTTCAGAAAATGTTCCATACCATCACGAGCTTAAACTAAATAAAAAAATCAATAAATAACAAGGCTACGAGCCATAAAACAAGAAAACTGTAAATAAATAAAGGTTGCGGCATGAAATGTATAGGGTCATTTAAGCTAGCTCATGCGCTAGTACAGAAAGTCCATATGAAGAGGGCTTAGCTAAATAAAAGTGTTGCATTGTCCGCAACCATGTGTGAATAAACAAATGACATGGCCGAGATAAGCAAAAATAAGATGGAAAATAATAAAGCAAAGCAAAAAAAAGGTTTCAGTTTGGCGCGGAACGCCAATTCTTCAAGTTGCCGATGATGCTTGCAATTTCGCTGCCTAGCGAGGATACCTTCTCCTCAAGAACCTTCAGTTCCTGTACACCATATGCATTGACCTCAAGCAAATTTTCACGCAGCTTCTTGGCTTCGGATTGCTTCGCTGATTGTTCCAACTCCAGCTGCGTAATAGCACCCGCAACGTGGTGGTAGCTGCCTTCAGTTGCACACCAAGGTCTTCCACGACCTTCTTCTCCTCTTCACACTAGTTCTTCAAGGCTAACATTTTCTTGAACGTAGCTTTCAAATTGTCTTCAAGCAATCCACTTTCCGTCTCCGCTGCATTAACAGCTTCAGCCTGTTTCTGAGAATGATCAGCAATTCCTTTGCGGGCTCCTTGCATTTCATTTGAAAAAGAAATGAGTTTTTGCAAGTCAGTGCGAACAGTGGCAATCTGAGGAACAATATCCCCAGTCGGCAGCATCAAATAGACTGCTTGAAGAATGTCATGGCGCTGAGGATCTGCTATAGTGGAATCATTTAAGCCTTCGATGGCCCTCGCCAGCGCCTTGTCAATGGCCTCTACAAAAAGCTCAGTGATAGAAGAAACGTCCGTGGATGGCATCGCCAACTGAGTGGATGTTTCCTCGTCCACAAATAGAACGTCCTCTACAAAATAAATAAATAATCTTGCAAAAAAATAACAGTATAGCAAACAAATGAATAAGAGCTATATAAGCTAGCATGTGTAGAAGCGGACAAAGTGTTTAAAGCATCAACTGTTGGAGGTAGGTTTGAGTCTGGACATGGCGAAACAATGGGGGGATCAGAAGTCGAGCCCGATACACTATAATCATCCACCGTTAAATTATCTGGGTCACCTAGACCATGATCTATGCCTCCACTAAGTACCCCATCGAGTATTGCACCACTAAGGTCACCCACGTGGAGAGGCACATCCAATTCTATTGGACCAAAATCACTGTCAACATCCATGGCGTCAATCTTTCTTCTGATGGCGGGCCTTGCTTCCTCCAAAGAGCTATTTTCAGTCGTGTGAGCTTCTTCTTCCACATCAGTCAAAGTCTTTTGGACAGAAGAAGAGCATGCAGCAGCATCCTTAACCATTCGCTTCTTCTATTGAAAGGAGATATAGAAAAAAATGATACAAAGAAAGGAGCAAACGAAATATGGTAATACCAAATACATATAGATGTATATATCTCATCTTTTTAGAGTTGATTAAAGGTTCATCATTCGAGAGGAAGCTGGATAGAATGGGGCGCCATTGGTCCATAATTCTCCTTTCATTCAATTTGACGGTTGCAATATGCTCTTCCTTACCCCTGGCGGAGACTTCCTTTATAACAACAAAATCCTTTTCTGAAAGCTTGCGAGGAATTATGTATTCCTCCCCGTGTCTCAGAAAATTACGTTTTCATGGATTATAATTCGGACCATTCGAAATGCCCAGACGGAGAGTATTGAATATGTTGTTAAATGGTATCATATATCCCACCCACCAGTTGTTCCAGGCCACCGAAGAGAATGCCTCAAGCGCATCATTAAGAAGGTACTGGAACTCTCCTTGGTCCGAGCATAACAAATGCGACCAATACGCATATGCAACTCCATTATCCTCCTTTGTGTATACGCTGACCAACGGAGCATAGGGCACTTGTTGTCTCAAAGTAAGTTGTCGTGCAACTCGATCAGGATGGTATGGCTCCGCTATGCAAAGATAATCAACATCAGTAGCGCGCCGCCATGGAAGCATACCCCAATGGGAAGAAATGGTGAAGGACCTTTGCAACTGATCCACCCCAACTAAGTTGTTTGGAGTATAAGGATTCCAAACAATATTGGCTCGCTCATCAAGGAAAGTGCGTGCCGTAGCAGGACTGAAAGTTGTGGGAACCCGAAACATAGTTTTAACCATGGTTGGTTGCATCGGCAATTGCTTAACATCTGGAAGATCTTTCCCTTTCACTTTGTCATTAAATGGTTTTCTTAGATAAAGACCCATCCACCTCGCAATATAATGCACTAGCCAAATTCTCTTCTCATAAGAGGGAGCGACGGCGTGCATACTGATCCTTCGAAGAGAATAATTCAATGAACAAAGTGCTGAGGGAGCCAAAGAGATCTTGCGACCGGAAACAATCCAAGAGGCCATAAGAAGGATACCGGGACGAATATAAGGCCCCCCACCAACAACCACGTAAGAGCAAAGCCAATAGGCTATAAAAGCGGCAACATACATGTGTTGTTCTCGAAGGGAGGTGAAAGATGAAGTGCGTTCGTGTTTGTTATGAAAATGGTCACACCAAACTTGAAAAGTCACACTTCCATTTTCGCGGCTGAGCCGATAGAATTCTTCTAACAGGCAGATAAGAAATTTTGGAACATAAGCTTTGAATGTTCTAGGTCATCTATAGAGGGAACATATTCCTCATATGGATCTCCAACTAAAGGAAGACCCGACATTAGAAGCATGTGAAGCAGGGTCACGGTGCGTTCACCAGATGAAAAAAAGAAAAGTATTTGTTTCTGGATCCCATGTTTCCAGTAGTGACCTCAGTACGAATTTGAAACTTCATATTCACCGAGGGAGCAATAAATGGCCCCATATATGTAATCGGTGTTCTCCGCTTCTCCTTTCAAACAAAACGAATGGTTATCCAAGATAGAGATGCCCCACTCAACCTACCCTTTGGGATGCGGAACATACTCGACTGTGTGACCATCCCAACCTAGACCTTTTGCTACCATACTGGTCCCTAGGGTGTAGGCTTCATGATCAGGATTAGGATAGGGTGCTAGTGGATGAAAAAAATAATCACTAAGAGTAGACCCCACATTCCAACCACGAGGATGGGGCGTCAAATCTGCATGTGTGAGCACCTGCTGTCTGATCACTGGGTTAACCTCTTCACTAGTATTAGGCTCATATAGATGCCGCTCAGCTAACTGACCAATCTGCATGTGTGAGCACCCGCTATGCTTACTAGTCTCGACGGTTGTACGACGGACCAAGCCCACATAAGGACTTGCTGGAACGCCAACCGTGAGGCAATCTCTGTCATGTAATAACAATAAAAAAAGATCATATATAAAAAATATTGCATATGTCTGTCTTCACAGCTGTACGACAGACCAAGTTCATACAAACTTGCCGGCACGCCAACCGCAAGACCAAGATATTGCTTGATCACACATACGTTCAAGCAAGGTACCATATAAGCGTATTAAAATGAAATTGCATGCCATGGTGATGTGCGTGTCGTGCATGTCTACCGTATATGTCCTACTTCAAACAAAAAAACAGGAAGGAGACATGCCTCGGAGTGGTACCTGGCCGGCCAACATCCGAGGCATGAGTCTATCTGCACTTTGTGGGAGCTGCTAGCTTTTGTGCCTAAAAAAGAAGAAAATTGGAGTTCAGTTGGATGACGGAGACGCAAGGCCAGATGCCATCGCTGCCTTAATCGCGATACGTACCCGAAGTTTGCCGAAGAGCGGAGCTTGTTTAAGATATGCTTGGTTTGTTACTAAACAAACGACGAGAAAGATGCTCGCCAGTCAGGTGAAAGTGATAAAGATAATTTCCGTCCGAAACCGTTTCCGAATCCGTTTTTATAGGATACGGTAAGAGATTTTTCACATCCGACAACAATCCGATCCAAATCCGAGTCCGATTGATAGGATACCGTATAGGATATGGTATTACTAATATACGATGCATTAGGATAATCCATTTTTTCTTGCCGGATAATCCGACCTTTTAATTTCCGAATCCGATTTATGGGTGAATTTGTAAGTATTAAATAGCAATACATGAATGTTATCTTTACTTATAAGACGAGACATATATTTATTAGTGATTTATTTGGCTTATTTTAATACCATCTAGTGCTTTATGTGTTCTCAACGTGTATAAGTATTAAAATTTGCTCATTGTTTATGTTTACTTTTAGTTTGAAGCATTTATATCTTCCTCGTATATGAATATGGTAAATGACCGTTTCCGATCCGACACCGTTCCGTTACCGTACCGTTTCCGAATCCGCACAATCCGCTATTCGAATCCGCATAATCCGGTATTCGAATCCGCATCCGTTCCGCTTCCGAATCCGAAAATAAATATGGAATAGGATATGGTATAAGGATTATCCGTCCGAATCCGATCCGGTTTCACCCCTAGTCGCCAGTACGCGGCCGGGATACCGGCAGTAGTAGCTAGCTCTAGATAACTTGTTTTTTTTTTAAATATCAACTTCTTATCCTTGAGAGTCTCAACTAATTTCCAAACTGACAACCGGCCAACAACCCTTCAAGATGGAGGCCTTATTCAATTAAGGGATCCTAACAAACTTTCCAAATAACATACGTACAACACACACTTGGCTTAACATCAAGACGGCTATTTCAATATAACACGCGTACGCCCCAGCTCTAAGCCAAATCTTGGAGACATGTTTTTTTTAAAGGGAGGGGAATACATATATTTTCGAGCTCTGAATCCGAATCATAAGAAAACAAATTCACACTCAGACATCGAGGGGCATCTGTTGACACCGATTTCGACCAAAACTAAAATACGGTGTTTAGATATTATTCAAACAAAAGCACTTACATAAAATGATAAAACAAAATAGTGAATTGCCGAATGTGCGGACAAAAATATCGTCATGAATTTCCGCCGCGCCGCTCAATATACAATAAAAGAACCAAAATTAAAAGAGAAGAAAATGAGCCATATCGTCATATAAATTAGAGGACATATGACTTCCATACACATACGCCATCATCAACGGTGAAATTCCGACGTTGAAGACAGCGAGAAGGACTTTTATTTCTACATTTTGTAGTCTTCTTTTATTTCTACATTTTGTAGTACTCATGTGTTGTGATGCTATGTAATAGATATGTTGGAATTCTTAATCATGGGTTTTCTCCACAGAGATATAATTAACAGACCTTTTATGTAAATGTAAGAGTTCTGGAAATAAAGTACCTGCAATGTTTGATTTTCTTTTTATTGTATGCATTTACGCATTTAAATATATTCATTCTGTATCAATGACGTGGACGCGTGTCTCACGCCCGCCATTTTCCCGTCTTACGTAAATGTAAGAGTTCTGGAAATAAAGTACCTGCAATGTTTGATCTTCTTTTTATTGTATGCATTTATGCATTTAAATATATTCATTCTGTATCAATGACGTGGACGCGTGTCTCACGCCCGCCATTTTCCCGTCATCCTGATGACGGGCCGTCATCCTGATATCAAATCCCAATAGAGGGGTTGCTGGCTCTTTCCCAATATCAAATCCCAATACTGTGGGTCCCATATGTCATACATCTTCGACCACACCCACTTGATCCATCGAGGACTGCCACTCCGCCATGCAACAATAACATGGAAAATGTTATTGAGAAAGTTCTTTAGAGGATATGCGAAAGCATCTATCCACAATAACCTGGAAAATGTTATTGAGAAAGTTCTTTAGAGGATGTGTTAGAGATACTCTTAGATTGGTCGTGCCTCGTGATATCATCGTTGTCCCAGTCAAGGACACAAGTAGAAACTATAAATATATTTTTAGATCATCTAGACAATGGTAATGTTAGAAGAGAGAGAGTGATTGTTGCGGAAAATGATGGATGTATTATTGAGCCTCAAGGGCGAGTATATATTGAGTACAGGACTTGGAGGGCAAGATGCCTCTCTTAGAGATAAAGTAGGAGACAGATTACAAATTCTAGACTACCAAATACATGTATCACAAATATATCTCTAACATCCCCCCGCAGTCGTAGCGGTAGCGTCGCAGACAACAGGAGCGTCGCGGACGGTCAGACTGGAGAGAATAGCAGCCGACGGGCTGACATCCCCCTGCAGTCGTGGCGGGAGCGTCATAGACGGTGTCGCGTCGCGGACACGTTGACTGTAGAGGAAGCCGACGAGTTGCTCAAGCGGATGATAGCCCTTTGTGCCGATGTCGAGGTAGCCGAGAGCGTAGGGTGGTGTAGCCGTGGTCGAGGTAGCCGTGCGAAGAATGCCGTGGTCGATGTCGAGTCGGGGTAGCCGGTGTCGAGGAAAACGCCGTGGAGCCGCGGGCGCAAGGAGGCGCCGAGTTAGCATGGGCGCAGTGATGTCGAAGTAGGGGTGCGCCGGGAGGTAGACGGTGTTGACGAAGCGTCGCGCCAGGTTTGCCAAGCTCGGGGACACGTCATGGACGACGGCACGCATTGGTTTGCCAGCATCGTGCATGCGTAGACGGACGAAGACGAGGTTGACGAAGCGCCGCTCCAGGCTTGCCAGGCCCGGGGACACGTCGTGGACGAAGGCACGCACCGGTGTTGCCAGTACCGGGCATGCGTAGACGAGGGACCTGCACGAGCTGTACGCCATGTCGGAGAAGTCGGAGGTGCCAGCAGAGAAGAACTCGACGACGATCACGGCGTTCCATCGGCGCGGGGCCGATGTCACCAACGGTGGTCGGAGTAGACAAAGTGGTCAGAGTAGATGACCGCGACGCTGGCGACGGGCTGTGCTTGGACGAAGACGAAGGGGGTGGACAAGCGGCGGCGGCTACGGAGGTAGCGGCGGCAGCGGCCGAAGAAGAGTGGCGGCGGTGGCCTGACGGCGGCGGCAGCGGCTAGGTTAGTAGTGCGGCGGCGCTGCTCGAAGTAGGCAAGGAACCCAACAATGTGACGAAGACCGGTGCGGACAATGGCGTTCCCGCGCCAAGGGAGCCGGCGTGGCGCATACCACCAGAGGTCGACGCGCGGGGATGGCGGCGGACCGCGGGCTGCGGCGCTACAGCCCGAAGGGGCGACGCAGCGGCGGCAGTAGGCGGGACAGGGCAATGGCGGGAAGACCTTGGGGCGGCGGCGGGGACTGCGGGCCGCGGCGCTACAACCCGAAGGGGCGGCGCAGCGGCGGAGCACGGGTCGGTGCAACCACGGGGACGGCCTCGGGGCGGCGGGCGGGACCATGTATCGCGTCACTACGGCCCGAAGGGGCGATGCAGCGGTGACACGCGAGTCGATGCAGCCGCAAGGAGAACCACGGGGCGGCGGCGCTGCGGCCCGACGGGGCGACGCAGCGGCAGCCCGTTGCGCGATCGGTGGAGAGGCGCGCTGAACTCGGGGATGATCTTCACGGGACCTGTGGAGGCGCGCGCAACCGACGGGCCAGGTCGGTCGCGTGGCGTAGATGAGTCGGATCGCAGCGACGAGCGGGTGATCAAGCCGATCGCGCGTGAGGTCGGGGACGTCGCGCGGTGGAGCCGGAGGCAAAGATGAGGCCGACGATGATGGACGGCGTGGGACGTCGTGCGGACGAGCGCGTCAGCACCGGCACCTGCACGATATTTTCGGTGTGGGGCCGGTCGGTTTCCCAACCGCCGCCCCAAGCCCAACCCAGATGCCGTCTTTTTGAAAAATAAACTCGGCCAAAATTCGGCCAAACACGACAAAATTCGGTCAAATTCGACACATATTAGGCGATTTCATTGATATTTGTACGTAAAAACTTAAAAACATAATTAAAAACTACTGCGCCGCCGTGCGCTGCCCCTCCTACTGGCCGAAGAACACGCCGAAGGTGCTGTAGTCGCCGCCATCGTCGGCCTCCTTGACGCCGCCGCCGTCCGTGCTGCACCCCTGCCGTGCGTCACCTTGGTGGACGGGTTTGGTTGGTGGCGGTGGTGCGTCGTCGTCGTCACTGCCATCGAGGATGATGACGCCGTCCTCCTCGCGGCCGCGGCGACGAGCGGTGAACTCCTCGAGGGCGCGGCGTTGGCGCTCCGTCTCCAGCCGGACGTAGTCCTTGCGCGCCCACTTGATGGCGGCCTCGTCATCGAGGGCGGCCGTATCATCGTGCTCGCTCTTCACGGCGATGAGCCCCGGCTCTGTCTTGGGCTTGACGAGGCGGGAGGAGGGCGAGCCACGGCTGCCCAAGTTGATGACGAGGGCGCCGTCGCGGGTGCGCCGCCCTAGCGGCATCTCCATGGGCTCGGCCTTGACGCTGGCGAGCGTCGGCGATCCGGACGAGTGGGAGTGGGAGGAGGAGGAGGAAGAGGAGGACGAACAACCCGCCATGCGTCGTGGCAGCCAAATGCCGCCGCCGCTCCGGCGGGGGACAGGCGCCGGGGCCGCCGGGTACTAGAGCGGCAGTTGGTTGCCACCATCGAGGTGCTCGACGACGAAGTGCAGCGTCCGCCCCGGGATGCCCCACCACAGGCGGCGGCCGTCGGCGTTGTGGCGCCCCCTCACCGGCGCGTTGTTGGGGGGAAGTACGCCGCCCAGCTGGCGTGGTTGTCGGCGGCGTACTCCGGGCGGCCGCGCACCTCCTCCGGCAGGGAGGCCCGGACCCGCTCGATCTCGTCGTGGAAGTAGGCGGGGTGCTCGGCGTCGGGCTGCGTGGGGACTAGAACGCCTCCGGCGCTGAGCCTCCACCGCCCCGGCGCGCGCATGTCAGGCGGCGCCATGTAGTTGGCCTGGTGGAGGAGGTGCGCCTCCCACTCGTGCAGGGTGCGGCGCCGAAGCCGTTAGCCGCCGCACCGTCGCCGGGGAAACGCTCGCCCATAGGGTAGTTGGCTGGTGTCCGGGGGAGAGAGACGGGATGGGGCGGTGGCGAGGAAAGAGGGACTGCGGGCGAAGGAGAGTGTGTCCATCGGCGAGGAGGGGTGGCTTTTTATAGCCGCCGGGGGGCGGCAGACATGTGTGTACGCGTGGCAGAAGGGGGACGGCGCGTCGCCGGGCCATCACTGCACCGCCCGTGGAGAATCAATGGAAGGCTGACCGGCGGCAACCTTGGCATTGATTCCCCGCGGGGAACGAGGCAACGAGGAAGACGAGACGCAGCTAGTCGCTGACTCAGCGGGCCCGCGGGACTTTCACACTAAAAACGCTTCCCCCGGCGCCCCCGGGCGCCCCCCAGCGCGCCGGGTTCGGCCTGGGTCCGCCGGCGCCAATTTTGGCCCTAACCCGCAAAATTTGGGCTTCTGGGGGCGCGACTGGGCCGATTTTTAGACGCCGGCGGTAAAAAAGGTCCTTGGGGGGCCTGTTTGGGGGGGGGGCAAGTGGAGGTGCTCTAATGGTGCTGTGGGTCCGGGCCTCCGGGAACCGTCCTGTTCACTCCGACGAGAGTCCTTGGCTTGTTCCACTTGGACGGCGGGAGGCCAGCCGATTTGCCGTTGGCGGCGGTGAATGCAACCGCTGGTTGCTGGATCAGGCGAGCTTCCGGCACGGCCACGAGCTGAGCGCCGATGAGCATGACCACCAGGAGCACAATGCCGACGCGAGCAGCCATCTTTTCTTTCTGATACTTGCGAGCTCAAATATACGGCAGCTAGCGAGCTGGTCTGCCGTGCGTGTCAGTGTGCAAGAGGTGGTCTCTACGGGTGTGTTTGGTAGGGTGTATGAAGGGTGCATGAGAGTAAAAATTCCTTCTCGGCCCACTTTTGGGTGTTTGGTAGAGTGTATGAAGGGTGTAGGCCCGGCCGCGCTCGATCTCGTCGTGGAAGTAGGCCGGGTGCACGGCGTCGGGTTGCGGGGGGACTGGGACACCTCCAGTGCTGAGCCTCCACCGCCCCGGCGCGCGCATGTCAGGCGGCGCCGGGTAGTTGGCCTGGTGGAGGAGGTGCGCCTCCCACTCGTGCAGGGCGCGGCGCCGAAGCCATTAGCCGCCGCACCGTCGCTGGGGAAACGCTCGCCCATCGAGTAGTTGGCTGGTGTCGGGGGGAGAGAGACGGGATGGGGTGGCGGCGAGGAGAGAGGGACTGCGGGCGAAGGAGAGAGTGTCCACAAGCGAGGAGGGGGTTGCTTTTTATAGCCGCCAGGGGGGCGGCAGACGTGTGTGTACGCGTGGCAGGAGGGGGACGGCTCGTCGCCGGGCCATCACTGCAGCGCCCGTGGGGAATCAATGGAAGGCTGACCGGCAGCAGCCTTGGCATTGATTCTCCGCGGGAAACGAGGCGATGAGGAAGACGAGACACGGCTGGTCGCTGACTCTGCGGGCCCATGGGACTTTCGCGCAAAAAACGCTTCTCCCGGTGCCCCGGGGCACCTCCCAGCGCGCCGGGTTCGGCCTGGGTCCGCCGGTGCCAATTTCGGCCCTAACCGGCAAAATTTAGGCTTCTGGGGGCACGACTAGGCCGATTTTAGACGCCGGCGGTAAAAAGGGCCTTGGGGGGCCTGTTGGGGGGCGAGTGGAGATGCTCTAATGGTCCTGTTGGTCCAGGCCTCCGGGAACCGTCCTGTTCACTCCGACGAGAGTCCTTGGCTTGTTCCACTTGGACGGTGGGAGGCCAGCCAATTTGCCGTTGGCGGCGGTGAATGCAACCGCCGGTTGCTGGATCAGGCGAGCTTCCGGCACGGCCACGAGCTGAGCGCCGATGAGCATGACCACCAGGAGCACAATGCCGACGCGAGCAGCCATCTTTTCTTTCTGATACTTGCGAGCTCATATATACGGCAGCTAGCGAGCTAGTCTGCCGTGTGTGTCAGTGTGCGTGTTTGATAGGGTGTATGAAGGGTGCATGAGAGTAAAAATTCTCTTTTCGACCAACTTTTAGGTGTTTGGTAGAGTGTATGAAGGGTGTATGAGTCCACACTAGCTCAACACAAATACACTAAGAGCATGTATGAGGAGAGCATGCATGAAGAGGGGTGGTGAGATGAGTATGAATGAAAAGGAAACAACTATGCTGAGATGAGAACGCAACCAAACACACCCGTACGTGTATCTGATCTGTTCATGGACCGGTGTGCTGCTTATAGCTCTTTGGCAGGCGCATCGTGACAATTGAAGCTTTTTCTCAGTCCTTTTGGATGCAGGACAAAAAACCTAATGTCCACTAATGAGTACCATTAGTCGCCATGGCTAAGCAAAGTTTGAGGCCCTTCGGCGGTTATGGACTCGCGATTCCGGTTGGCTTGCACACGTTTTTCTCCCATGTTGGCCACTTGCACTTGTTGGAAATATTAGCACTTTTCCGATTAGACTAATCCACGAGTAAACAGTTACCATGGCATATACTATATGCACCTCGTACCGATACCTAAGCATACTAGCGCGTACAGAGCATAGACGCGAACCATCTATGAGCAGTACATATACGGCTAGCACAAGTACGAGTAAACGAGGGATGAACAGATTATACCCTCCGGTTGGCCAGGCCAACGCGGCGGCAGTAGCAGCAACCTCGGCGTCATCCGTGGCCTTCCTCTTTGCGGCGGCGTCATCGGCCATGGTGTCGATGCAGGGGAACTAGTGGACGCAGAGGCGGATGAAGATGGGGACGGATCGGGAGCAGTCGCGTCGAGACGCTCCCCAAAAACCTTATTGCCGTTCTCCCGGGCAGGATCACGAACGGTAGGGTTCCGGAGGCACCTGCTCTCCCAACCAACCGTGCACGCGGTCGTCGGGATTGTATCGCCAGAGGCAGCTCAGAGTGAGGAACAGTAGATTACGGCTAGGGTTACGCTAGACGGAGTGAGTGAACTGAATTAGGTCACTCCACTGGCCAGAGCCCTCTTATATAGGTTGTCGGGTAGGAAGTCGTGGGCCTGGGCAGAGGCCCACGACCGAGTCGACGCACTCCCGAGAAGGGAGTCATCGTTCCCGGAGAAGGGTCGCACACCCGGAGTCGACAAATCCTGGGAATGCAACCAGCCCACGTCCAACGTCTCGGACAGTGGCGCATATGTTAGCGACTCGTTAATTAACCCCAGATTAATTAATTCGTTCCTGACCAGCAAAAATAAGCTTCGGCTCGGCTCATTCCCGCAACCCGCGGCGCGCGCGCGTCGTGATGAGGCGGGCGGCGGAGGAGGAGGAGCGCGCGTGAACCACTCCTCTTCCCAAGCTCCCAATAGCAGGTGGTAGAGCAGCCCTTATAAAGGGGTCTCAACTCTCCTCAACTAGCAAGGTGGTACTAAACTTTTCACCACCTGCCGTATCCTACATGGGCCTCAAGATTAACCAGGAATCATTGTTCATATGGGCCTAAAGCCCATCTATGATTCAACAATCCCCCACCAGATCTCGAGGCCCATAAGTTTGTCAACTGTTCCAAACAATGTTTGATATATCAGAAATTTCAGTGGAGACTGTTAAGTTGAACTTCCACCTAGAGCAATAGGATTAGACTTCTTCACAACTGAACAATGGACTATGCCTTGAATTGTCAGTTTGGCGTGTAGAAGTTTCGCCTATTGTCAGCTGATACGTGGCTGCCGAAGGCTAAACCCCACGGGTGGAGCTTATTAGTCATACTCCGTACCTTCTCATGAGCTTCTAGAGATTACCCAATCTCATAGACTGTGACCAGCAGTCGTGCTCACATAGGTGTATTCCTCCAAAGAATGCTCTGTAGGTTAGCATCTTGCTTACACAAGCTTTGGAACACATTAAGATAAAAGTCAGCCTGCCTTACAGAATTGAGAGTATTATTGCATCTCCAACGGAGTGGGTTAATAAAGGATACTCTCCTCAGTTGACTGCTGGATTGTTTTCGCAGGTCCTAATTCACGGGATCTCCGATCACATAGGTTGGGTTACCCCCATGGCAACTTACGTGGGTCTCATACCCATCTCCCTCGATGCATTTTCTATCACAATCCGTGATAGCCCTTTCGTAAAAGGGTCTGCCAGATTCTTAGCCATCTGGATATAATCCAACGCTATCACTTCGGAGTTTCTTGATTTTCTGACAGATTTCAATCTTCTTCTTATGTGCTTTGTGGATTTCATGTTGTCCTTTGAACTCTTAGCCTTGGCAATCATCGTTTGATTGTCACAGTTCATAAGGGCAACCGGCACTGGTTTATCAACCACCGGCAAATCCATCAAAATCTCTCGAAGTCATTCTGCTTCGACGCATGATGAGTCTAATGCTGTGAGTTCTGCTTCCATAGTCGATCTGGTTAAGATCGTCTGCTTGCAAGACTTCCAAGAAACAGCACCACCACCAAGTGTGAAGACATGTCCACTTGTGGCTTTCATCTCATCAGCATCAGATATCCAATTCGAATCACTATACCCCTCAAATACTGTCGGGTACCCAGAATAGTGAATTCCATAGTTCGTAGTACCTTGCAAGTAACGCATCACTCGCTCAACAGCATGCCAATGCACATCTCCCGGATTGAAAACAAAACGGCTCAGCTTGCACACAACAAATGAGATGTCAGGACGAGTAGCACAAGCTAGGTACATCAGTGAACCAACCACTTGAGAATATCTCAATTGATCTACAGCCGTGACTTCAAACTTTCAAATCCGCATGCTAGGATCATATGGAGTTGCAGAAGGTTTGCAGTCCGAATATCCAAAACGGCTCAAAATCTTCTTAACATTGTGGGATTGCAAAAGTGTCATTCCACCCTCAGTATTTCTCAGTAGCTTGATGTTCAAGATAACATCAGCCATGCCCAGGTCTTTCATCTCAAAGTTATGAGATAGAAAAGCCTTGACCTTCTCAATGACTTTGAGGTGGGTCCCAAATATCAGTATGCCATCGACATACAGACACAGTATAACTCCTTCGCCCCCACCATAGCGTTAGTATACACATTTCAGGCCATACAGGGATTTCACTAGCTTGCACACCTTTCTTTCCTGACCATTTACTATAAAGCCATCTGGTTGTTGCATGTAAATTTCCTCGTCTAGCTCTCCGTTAAGGAAAGCCGTCTTAACGTCCATCTGATGAACGAGAAGACCATGCGAGGCAGCCAAAGCGAGTAACACTCTAATGGTTGTCAGCCTAGCCACAGGTGAGTAAGTGTCGAAGAAATCCTCTGCTTCTTTCAGGGTATAACCCTTGACCACAAGCCTAGCCTTGTACTTTTCAGTAGTACCATCGGGCCTAAGCTTCCTTTTGAACACCCACTTACATCCCAATGGTTTGCAATCATAAGGACGATCAGTGATCTCCCAAGTCCTGTTAGCCAAGATGGAATCCATCTCACTACGGACAGCATCCTTCCAGTAGTCAGCATCCGGAGATGCATAAGCTTCTGAACTGGAACTGGGAGTGTCATCATCCACGAGGTACACGAGGAAATCATCACCAAAAGACTTTGTAGTCCTTTGTCTCTTGCTCCTTATAGGAGCTTCCTCGTCATCCTCTGATGAACTTTCATCACTTTTGTGTTCATAGTATTCCATCGGAATGGCAGGTTCAGGAGTCTCAACAGATTCTAGTCTCGAGGTGCTTTGCATATCTCTCATGGGGAAAATATCCTCAAAGAATGTAGCATCCCTAGACTCCATGATCGTACCGACCTTCACGTCGTGTACATCAGATTTCACCACTAGAAATCTATAGCCAACGCTATGCTTGGCATAGCCAAGAAAAACGCAGTCCACCGTCTTTGGTCCCAACTTGCGCTTTTTGGTTATCGGCACGTTGACTTTCGCCAAACAGCCCCAAGTGTGCAAGTAAGAGAGTGTAGTTCTTTTCTTTTCCCATTGCTCATAGGGAGTAGTCTCATTATCCTTCGTGGGAACTTTATTCAGGACATGACATGATGTCAATACAGCCTCCCCCCCACCATGCCTTGGATAAACCCGATGTATCTAACATGGCGTTAACCAAATCTGTTAGAGTACGGTTTTTCCGTTCGGCAACCCCGTTTGACTGGGGTGAGTAGGGAGGCGTCCTCTCATGAATAATACCATGTTGCGCACATAATAAATCGAACTCATTAGAAAAGTACTCTCCACCACGATCAGACCGGACTCGTTTTATTTTCTTCTCGAGTTGGTTCTCAACTTCTGCCTTATAGACTTTAAAGTAGTGTAAAGCCTCATCCTAAGCATTTAACAAATACACATAGCAGAATCTAGTGGAATCATCAATCAGAGTCATGAAGTATTTCTTTCCACCTTTAGTCAACACACCATTCATCTCATAGAGATCTGAATGTATGAGCTCTAACGGTGCCAGGTGTCTCTCCTTCGCAGGCTTGTGAGGCTTACGAGGTTGCTTAGCTTGCACACATGCATGGCACTTAGAGCCTTTGGCTAAAGTGAAACTCGGGATTAAGTCCATATTAGCTAGCCGCGTCATACAACCGAAATTTATGTGACAAAGACGTGAATGCCAAACCTCAGATTCGTTCACATTAGAATGAATTTGGTTCACGACTTTATTACAGAAATCTTCCAGGGAAAGGCGGAACAAACCACCACAATCATATCCTTTTCCAACAAATAGCCCATACCGAGATACGACTACTTTGTTGGACTCAAATACTAACTTGAACCCTTCTTTACACAGAAGGGAGCCACTAACGAGATTCTTCCTGATGGCGGGGACATGCTGCACGTGTTTCAGTTGCACGATCTTTCCCGAAGTAAACTTCAGATCTACCGTGCCAACACCATGAACAGAAGCATGCGAGCCATTCCCTATTAGGACGGAACAATCTCGTGCGACCTGGTAGGAAGAAAACAAAGACACATCAGCACACACATGAATATTGGCCCCAGTGTCAACCCACCAATCGGTGGACTGACAAACTGAAAGTATGGTAAACAGATTACCATACCCAGATGCCGCGTCATTGTTTCTCAGAGTGACATTGACAGACTTAGAGTCCTGTCCTGGCTTCTTGTACTTGTTTAGGCACTTGTTTGTCCAGTGTTCCTCTGAACCACAAGTAAAGTAGCCATCTCTCTTTTTGTCTTTCTTCTTACCATTCTTCTTAAAGGTAGTATTCTGCTGGACAGATAGTTCTTTCCCTTGAACTTCTGGAAATTCTTCTGCACCACATTGACGCTAGAAGAACCCTCTGCCCCTTTCAGGTGTGAGTCCTTTGCTCTCGAGTTCTGCTCAACACTGAGATGACCGATAACATCCTCAACAGAGAATTCACGTCTCAAGTCTTTGAGAGAAGTAGCAAAGTTCCTCCATCCAGGAGGGAGTTTTGCAATAATGCAACCTGTGAAAAACTTGTCCGGTAACTCGCACTTCAGGAGCTCCAGCTCCTTAGCGATGCATTGTATCTCATGAGCCTGGTCCAATACAGAACGGTTATCAACCATCCTGTAATCATGGAACTGCTCCCTGGCATATAGTTCGCTTCCAACATCGGTTGCGCCAAATTTAACTTCGAGCGCATCCCACAAGTTTTTGTCAACCCACATATGAATATATGCATCAACCAACTTGTCTCCAATCACACTCAGAACTGCTCCCACAAATATTGTGGTTGCCTCCCTAAACGCCTTTTCCTGTTCAGGAACAATCATTTCTGTGGGGGGGCACACCACCAACCCAGAACACGTTCATCGCTGTGAGCCACAAGGTGGTCCATGTCTGCCAATGCTTAAAATGCGTCCCGGTAAACTTTTACGGTTTCAGTGTAGCAGCAAAGCCTTGAATCGAAAAGTGCCTAAAATAAGGTTTTTGCATTGTTGGAAATATTAGCACTTTTTCGATTAGACTAATCCACGAGTAAACAGTTAACATGGCATATACGGTATGCACCTCATACAGATACCTAAGCATACTAGCGCGTACAGAGCATAGACGCGAACCATCTATGAGCAGTACATATACGGCTAGCGCAAGTACGAGTAAACGAGGGATGAACAGATCATACCCTCCGGTTGGCCAGGCCAACGCGGCGGCGGCAGCAGCAGCATCGGCGTCGTCCGTTGCCTTCTTCTTTGCGGCGGCGTCGTCGATGCAAGGGAAGTAGTGGAAGCAGAGGCAGATGAAGATGGGCACTAGTAGAAAACAGGGCTTTGATCCAGGCCTGGCCAGGCCTGGCCAGCCCATTAGTCCCGGTTCAGTGACGAACCGGGACCCATGGGGGCATACGTCCCGGTTCGTGCGCCCAGGGGGCCGGCCGGGCCTCGTGGGGCACTGGTCCCGGTTCGTCTGGACCCTTTGGTCCCGGTTCCAGACACGAACCGGGACCAATGGGCCTCGCTCCTGGCCAACATCCATTGGTCCCGGTTCATGGCTAGAACCGAGACCAAAGGAGGTCCTTTAGTCCCGGTTCAAGCCACCAACCGGGACCAATGAGGTGCCTATATATACCCCCTCGCCCGCAAGCAGAGCACTCCACTGCTCTGTTTTTTCTGGCCGGCTAGGGGAGGGCTTTGTGGTGCTCTAGTTCACCTCCTATGCACATGAGGTGTTCGATGAAATGCCCGAGCCACACTACTTAAGCTTTCTTCTCTGCAAGCTCGACCTCCAAGCTCCATTTTCCTCAAGATTTGTTTACGTTTAGCGGTCCATCACGTCCCGTCCCCGTCTTCACCACCGTCGATCGCCCGCGCCGATCTCGTCGCCGGCACCACCGTAGTGAGCCTCTTGTTCTTATCTTCTTTCTAAAAGAGAAAAATTCTTACTTGTATGATTTAGATAGATACTTGTATAATTTTCTTACTTTTATTATTGTTTGTTATTATATAGTGCGATGGTTTTGGTATCCGCCCCCGTCGGCCCTCGTCCTGTCTATGATTAGGATGTGGTATATATTATATTTTATAACTATTTGGTTCATTTATTGTTTATGACAATTATGCCGACCAACGTGACATAGATTTTTTTATCTAGGAGGTTTGTGAACCGGAAATTCCAACCGACCCTATTGTCGAGAGGTTAAATTTAGTTGAAGAAGAAAACAATTACTTGAAGTAAAAATTGAAAAAAATTGAGGAGGAGAAGATGATATTGGAGTTGCATGTTGCGGATGTCGTCGATGATCACAAGATCAAGATTGATGCAATGCGCTGCAAGATTAGAAAGTATAGAAAATATGCCATTCATACCGAGGCTTGGTATCATTATGCCGTTGGATCAATTGTTACCTTGGTTGCGATTATGATCGCATTTGTTGTTGCATTGAAATGTTTTACATAGTTTCAATGTATGGTTTAATTAGATGCTCTGGAGAGCTATATGTTGTTCAATGAGAACTATGTATGTACTTTGGTTTTAATGTGATGATGAACTTCTATTAATTTGGTCACTTATCTATTCTTGATGTTCTGTAATGGTTTTTGACACACTTAATTATATATAATGCACGCAAATGAACCGGCAATGGATGTACGGTGACAGATGCACCTCCGAGTACATTAAGGGCGTGCATAATTTTCTCGAAGTGGCTGAGGCAAACAAGCAGAATGGTTTTATGTGTTGTCCATGCCCTATATGTGGGAATACGAAGTCTTACTCTGACCGGAAAATCCTTCACACCCACCTGCTTTATAAGGGTTTCATGCCACACTATAATGTTTGGACCAAGCACAGAGAAAGAGGGGTTATGATGGAAGACAGCGAAGAAGAAGAGGATGATGAAAACTATGTGCCCCCTAAATACGGTGATGCTGCAACAAGGGAAGCTGAAGATCAAGAGGAACCAGACGATGTGCCCGATGATGATCTCCGCCGGGTCATTGTTGATGCAAACAGAGAGTGCGAAAGTGAAAAGGAGAAGCTGAAGTTCGATCGCATGTTAGAGGATCACCAAAAAGGGTTGTACCCCAATTGCGAAGATGGCAACACAAAGCTCGGTACCGTACTGGAATTGCTGTAGTGGAAGGCAGAGAATGCTGTTCCTGACAAAGGATTTGAGAAGCTACTGAAAATATTGAAGAAGAAGCTTCCAAAGGATAACGAATTGCCCGACAGTACGTACGCAGCAAAGAAGATCGTATGCCCTCTAGGATTGGAGGTGCAGAAGATACATGCATGCCCTAATGACTGCATCCTGTACCGCGGTGCGTACGAGGATTTGAACACATGCCCGGTATGCGGTGCATTGCGGTATAAGATCAGACGAGATGACCCTGGTGATGTTGACGGCGAGCCCCCCAGGAAGAGGGTTCCTGCGAAGGTGATGTGGTATGCTCCTATAATACCACAGTTGAAACGTCTGTTCAGAAACAAATAGCATGCCAAGTTGATGCGATGGCACAGAGAGGACCGTAAGAAAGACGGGAAGTTGAGAGCACCCGCTGACGGGTCGCAGTGGAGAAAAATCGAGAGAAAGTACTAGGAGGAGTTTGCAGGTGACGCAAGGAACATATGGTTTGGTTTAAGCGCGGATGGCATTAATCCTTTTGGGGAGCAGAGTAGCAATCACAGCACCTGGCCCGTGACTCTATGTATCTATAACCTTCCTCCTTGGCTGTGCATGAAGCGGAAGTTCATTATGATGCCAATACTTATCCAAGGCCCTAAGCAACCCGGCAACGACATTGATGTGTACCTAAGGCCATTAGTTGAAGAACTTTTACAGCTGTGGAATGGAAACGGTGTACGTGTGAGGGATGGGCACAGACAGGAGGAATTTGACCTGCATGCGTTGCTGTTTGTAACCATCAATGATTGGCCTGCTCTCAGTAACCTTTTAGGACAGACAAACAAGGGATAGTACGCATGCACGCACTGTTTAGCTGACACCGAAAGTATATACCTGGACAAATGCAGGAAGAATGTGTACCTGGGGCATCGTCGATTTCTTCCGACCAACCATCAATGTCGAAAGAAAGGCAAGCATTTCAAAGGCGAGGCAGATCACCGGAAGAAGCCCGCCATGTGTACCGGTGATCACGTCCTTGCTATGGTCAATGATTTACACGTAATCTTTGAAAAGGGTCCCGTCGGACTATCTATTCCGAATGACGCTGAGGGACGCGCACCCATGTGGAAGAAGAAATCTATATTTTGGGACCTACCCTACTAGAAAGACCTAGAGGTCCGCTCTTCAATCGACATGATGCACGTGACAAAGAACCTTTGTGTGAACCTGCTCGGCTTCTTGGGCGTGTATGGGAAGACAAAAGATACACCGGAGGCACGGGAGGACCTGCAACGTTTGCACGAAAAAGACGGCATGCCTCCAAAGCAGTATGAAGGTCCTGCCAGCTACGCTCTTACCAAAGAAGAGAAGGAAATCTTCTTTGAATGCCTGCTCAGTATGAAGGTCCCGTCTGGCTTCTCGTCCAATATAAAGGGAATAATAAATATCCCAGAGAAAAAGTTCCAGAACCTAAAGTCTCATGACTGCCACGTGATTATGACGCAACTGCTTCCGGTTGCATTGAGGGGGCTTCTACCGGAAAACGTTCGATTAGCCATTGTGAAGCTATGTGCATTCCTCAATGCAATCTCTCAGAAGGTGATCGATCCACAAATACTACCAAGGCTAAGGAGTGATGTGGTGCAATGTCTTGTCAGTTTCGAGCTGGTGTTCCCACCATCCTTCTTCAATATCATGACGCACGTCCTAGTTCATCTAGTCGACGAGATTGTCATTCTGGGCCCTGTATTTCTACACAATATGTTCCCCTTTGAGAGGTTCATGGGAGTCCTAAAGAAATATGTCCGTAACCGCGCTAGGCCAGAAGGAAGCATCTCCATGGGCCATCAAACAGAGGATGTCATTGGGTTTTGTGTTGACTTCATTCCTGGCCTTAAGAAGATTGGCCTCCCTCAATCGCGGTATGAGGGGAGACTGACTGGAAAAGGCACGCTAGGAGGGGACTCAATAATATGTAGGGACGGGCATTCTTGGTCTCAAGCACACTACACAGTTCAACAGAACTCTACCTTGGTGACCCCGTATGTCGATGAACACAAGAACATTCTGCGCTCCAAACACCCGGAGCAATGTGACGACTGGATTACATGTGAACACATCAGGACTTTCGGCAGTTGGTTGGAAACACGTCTCAGAGGTGACAACACTGTTTCTGATGAGCTGTACTCGTTGTCCAGGGGACCATCTTCGACTGTATTGACTTACAAAGGATACGAGATAAATGGGAATACATTTTACACGATCGCCCAAGATCAAAAGAGCACCAACCAAAACAGCGGTATCCGCTTTGATGCAGCAACCAAGAGGGGAAAGGACACATATTATGGTTACATAGTGGACATATGGGAACTTGACTACGGACATGATTTTAAGGTCCATTTGTTTAAGAGCAAATGGGTCAATATGTCATGAGGCGGGGTACAGGTAGACCCACAGTACGGAATGAAAACAATGGATCTGAACAATCTTGGGTACACAGACGAACCATTCGTCCTAGCCAATGATGTCGTGCAGGTTCTCTATGTGAAGGACATGTCTACCAAACCGAAAAAAAGAAAAGATAAGGAAGCGAATACATCATACGATGAGCCAAAGCGCCACATAGTTCTTTCAGGAAAAAGAGACATCGTGGGATTGGAGGGCAAGACAGACATGTCTGAAGATTATGAAAAGTTTCATGACATTCCTCCCTTCAAAGTCAAGGCTGACCCAAGCACCCTTTTAAGCGATGAAGAATATAGATGGTTACGGCGCAATAAGCAAATGACACAAGCGAAGAAAAAGTGAAGACTTTCTCTCCACAACTATTATTATGATGCCTTTGATCTAGAATATCACTGCAGTTACACACAAAAAGTCTGGAGTTCAAATAAGTTCAAAAAAATGAAATCCCTTTGTAACAGACGAGTTTCCGTATGAAACCCTGATACTTCGAAAGAGATTGTCCGTTTTGTACACGAAGTGCATCCAGTTTTTGCCGTAACCCTCTCAACTTTTTAGCATATGCTATGTGGGTGAAATGATGATACCATGCCAACTTTCAACCTTTTCAGAGTTCATTTGTAGTGCTTTTCAATTTCAGGGTCATATAGCTCAAAAAAATCAGTAAATGCATGAAAAATAACAAATGAAGTCAGAAAGGGTTGAACATTGATGATGTGGCTTTGAATGGTGCATTTTGAACACACAAAAAGTCTGGAGTTCAAATAAGTTCAAAAAAATGAAATCCCTTTGTAACAGACGAGTTTCCGTATGAAACCCTTATACTTCGAAAGAGATTGTACGTTTTGTACACGAAGTGCATCCAATTTTTGCCGTAACCCTCTCAACTTTTTAGCACATGCTATGTGGATGAAATGATCATACCATGCCAACTTTCAACCTTTTCAGAGTTCATTTGTAGTGCTTTTCAATTTCAGGGTCATTTAGCGCAAAAAGAATGAATTAATAGCAAAAAGAATGAACTTAAAATAATCAATTAAAATATTCTGTTATGATCAACTAAAACAAAACTATAAAATTCTTCAATAGCAAAAAGAATCAACTAAAAAGCTTTTATAAAACTCTAATAGCAAAAGGAATCAACTAAAAAGCTTTTATAAACCTCTAGTATTTTTTAAACTAAAATTATCAAAGTATTTTCTGTTCAAAACATTAATGGCAAAAAGAATTTTCATAAATAAATTTTTTGTTAGAAACTTTAATAGCAAACTAAAATAACAAAATCTATTCTTGATTAAAACAGACATTTAAAATAACCTAAAAATTACCAAATTTAATATAATGATAAAACACAGTAATATTAAATAGCAGGAAAAAGAATCACTCCAAAATCTATTTTTATAGTAAAGTTAATCACAAACTAGTGATTCACACAAATTTCAAAGAATTCAAATTTAAACTATTCAAATTTGAAAACTAATGGCACTAACAGAAAGATTATAATTTTTGTGACCTAAAAGCAAAAAGAATTAAAAAATAAAGCAAAAAACAAAAGAAAATAAATAAAGCAAAACACCAAACAAAAAAATAGAAAAAAAATGCCACCTACTGGGCCACCACGGCCTGAATACGACTAGAAACCTAACCACAGGCCAGGATTCAGGCCCGCAGAAGGCCCAGTAGGCCCACAGGCAGCGGAGTGTGAGGTTAGTCCCGTAAGCCTGCATTTGAGAGGAGCTCGAGACGGCAGCGGCAGTGGGGCTTATAAACCACTCCGCGCGCCCTCTCAACTAGTGAGGTGGGACTAAACTTTTGGCCGCGGGCAAGGCCTTTGGTCCCGGTTGGTAGCACCAACCGGGACGAAAGGGTTGCATTGGTACCGGTTCGTGCCACGAACCGGGACCAATGCCCAATGTTTCGTGTATATAAGAAAACACTTAGGAGTTTCTGCAAAAATCACTTCTTCTCCGCCCCGACGCCCCCAGCTGCTCCCTTGTTGCCGTCGCCGCCGAGCCCTGCCCCGACGCCGTCAGGCTGCTCCACCGTATCGTCGCCGAAGCCGTCGGGCTGCTCCACCTCGCCGTCGCCGCCGACGCCCTCTGCCCCGACGTCGGCGCCGCTCCCCGTGGCCCTGCCCGCCCCGACGCCGCCCGCCGTGCGCCCCTGCCCGCCCCGACATCGCCCGCCATGCCCCCCTGCCCCGACGCCTCCTTCTGTGAGCACCACGCCCCTGCCCTACCCCCGCCGCCGTGCTTTTTTTTATATATGCTATTTTTTTGTTACATGTTTTTAGATGTTTTTACATGTTTTTAGATGTTCATATATGTATGTATGTATTTTTTAGATAGATGTTTCGTGGAGATGAGATGAGATGGAAGAGAACTATTTTGAGAAATTTGCATAGAGAATATTTTTAGAGAAATGGTGGAGTTCACATATAATGTATATATGTTGATATTTTTTATATGATGAAAATTGTTTTGTTCATATGTATGTATATAATATATAATATATATGTATGGGGCTATGTATGTATGGATGTTCATAAAAATTGTTTTGTTCATATATGTATTAATTGTTTGTTCATAGCATTTTTTATATGATGAATTTTTTTTATAGCATTTTTCATAGCCATATATATGTATGTGGCTATATGTATGTATATATGGATGTTCATAGAATTTTTTTTATATGTATGTGGCTATATGTATATGTCGTTGTCGATATAGCCCCTCCCCGATAACTTCAACATGAGGAGGGGTCGATATACCCTCTCCCCGATAACATTTTTTTATATGATGATTTTTTTTTCATAGCCATATATATGTATGTGGCTATATGTATGTATGGATGTTCATAGGATTTTTTTAATATGTATGTGGCTATATGTATGTCGTTGTCGATATAGCCCTCCCCGATAACTTCTACATGAGGGGGGGGGGGTCCATATACCCCCTCCCCGATAACATTTTTTTCTAAGTTACTAAGGTAAAATGTTCACCCCCCTCTCGATATACCGGGCGACCAACTCTCGAGGCCACCCAAACCCTAGAAAAAAAGCGTTGTCGATCTCCTACCCCCTCCCGCCCCTACCCGACAAACTCTCGAGGCCACCCAAACCACTAGAAGAAAACTCCGGTAACTTCGACATGAGAGGGACGTCGATCAACCCCCTCTCGCCCGAACAAGTCTATGTATCATTTTATATCGCGGTGGACATATATCAAAGTTTGATCATATGTCAAAGTTTGAATTTTGACATATGCAACATTTGATCATATATCAAAGTTTGATCATACGTCAAAGTTTGAATTTTGTCATATGCAACATTTGATCATATGTCAAAGTTTGATCATTTGTCAAAGTTTGAATTTTGACATATATAGATTTATCAAGAATGCCTCCATTATGGATGTGCACAAGTTGATCCAATTTTTTTCTGATCTCATCTATATATATATTCTTCTATATGTCACGTTGTCTGTCAAATTATTGAAGAAATCCATGGCTTCATCATTAGCCGGAAGTAACAGGCGTATGATGCTATGAAGCTCTTCAAAGTTGTTTTGGAACAGAGTTCCGGATAGAATAATTCGCTTTTTGGTACGAATTTCAGCAAAGGCCTTCCAAATAGCGATATTCGGAAGGCTCTTGCTGAAATTCGTACCAAAAAACTAATTATCCTATCCGGGACTCCGTTCCAAAACAATTTTGGAGAGCTTCGTACCATTATGCACCTGTTACTTCCGGCTAATGATGAAGCCATGGTTTTCTTGAATCCTTTGACACTGACAATGTGACATATAGAAGGGTAGATAAGATCAGGAAAAATATGGACCATTTTCTGCACATCCAGAATGGCGCCATTTTGTTAAATCCCTTGTTTGGCATTCATGAGAGAGGCGGTCCGGACGTCGGACATTCATGAGAGAACTCCGGTAACTCTTCAACATGAGGGGGGACGTCGATCAACCTCCTCTCGCCCGACCAAACCCTAGAAGCATCGAGGCCACCCCAAACCCTAGAAGCGTTGCCGAGGCCACCCCAAACCCTAGAAGCGTCGAGGCCACCCAAATTTACCAAGTTAAAAGAGCGTTGTCGAGGCCACCCCAAACCCTAGAAGCGTTGTCGAGGCCACCCCAAACCGTAGAAGCGTCTAGGCCACTAATTAATATTCCTTGTTGTGATTAGCTAGCTAGGTCTATGTTTGCCACTAATATATCCATCTCTCATGTTTGTATATTAATTGCCATGTTGTAATATTTGCAGAAACTATGGATCAACAAAGAGACTTGGAAACAGAAGAGTTGTTGGGGGACATCATCCTCGGCGGAGGTGATGTCTTGTCGTATCTCAACGACACCGATTGTCTGGAAGGAGAGGGTGAAGGCTCCGGTGATCGAACAATGGAGGAGGAAGGACATGATCATGATGGCTCCGGTGACCGAATGCCGGAGGAAGAAGGAGACCATGATGATGGCTCCGGTGATCGAACGGAGGAGGGAGTTGTTGCAAAGTCCGGCGAGGTATAAATATTAATTAAGCCTGTGCTGACTAGCTAATTGATGCATTAATTGTTTTGGTATGTACATATATTAACTCTTCTTTCTTCTTTTAAAGCCCTCCGGATCGAGCCAAACTTCGGTAACGAGACGAGGCCCGAAGAAAAGGTTGCGTCAGGATGAAAGGTTCACGATCACAGCAATCGCGAACGATGGCCAGCCGATTGTACCGAGGCGGACCAAGGATGCATTTTCAGCTCAGTGCGGAGCTATTGTTAGGGACAGCATCCCGATCAGCATCCAGCTATGGAATGAGCCTAAGAAGAACGAAGACCCTCAAGTTTCTTATGTCACCGATAGACAGAAAGATGATCTTTGGACCTCGCTGAAGGCAAATTTCACCCTACCGCCAGAGGACGATCCGGATAAGCCAGTTATAGAGCCATTGGTCAAGGCGTGTGCTCTTAAGAAGATGGCAGATCTATTCAGGAGGTGGAAGAATGAGTAGAAATCAACGTTTGTCGACAAAGGGAAGACTCCAGAATTCACCGGCCGATTTGAGAAGATAAGAGATCACTGGCTCGCATTTGTGGCCTACAAGATATCGGACAAGAGTAAGAAGATGTCAGAGACAAATAAGATAAATGCTGCAAAGAAGAAGTTTCACCATCGCACGAGGTCAGGTGGCTACCTCAAAGCCCGGCCGCTATGGGACAAAGCTGAGAATGACCTGCTTGCTAAAGGGGTCGAACCAGAGACATTGAACTGGCCAGACCGTTCAAGGACTTGGTTCTTCGGGGTTGGGGGAACCTTGGACCCTGAAATAGGGAAGTCCGTTTGGACGGACGAGCAACTTGCAATACCCGTCAAGAAGCTTCAGAAGTGTATCGCCGCAGCGCAGCAAGAGATGTTCATTCCCAACAGAGAGAATGACGAGCTGACCGAGGCCCTCGGGAATCTTGAGCACCCTGGACGAACACGTGGCACGCTAGGCTCCGTTGCGTGGAAGGTTGCGTTTCCCGGCGCAGGCGGTTACAAAACCCGGGAGAGGAAGAGGAAACTGGAGCAGAGCGAACTGCAGAAGCTGAATGCAAGGGTACAAGAGCTAGAGGAACAAGTTGAGAGCCAGCGAGCTACCGGAGCTACCCCAGAAGCTACCCCGCCATCTCAGCGGAGAAGCAGCGTGGCTTCCACCGAGCTCGTTCAGCAGCCGGACTTCACGGCTCCTAGCTACCCCGTGGATGCTATCACGGAGGCTCAACATTGCCAGCTTATGACGCAATGGCAGAACCTCAAAGTCAAGGCGGCTGTCGGCTCTGTTGCACCTCCTCAACCCGACGGAACTTTTCACTGCCGTCCGATTCCACAAGGCTATGCTGTTGTGATGGTGGATGAAGTAACGGAGGGATTTGAGGAGCTCGAGCTTGACCACCCTACAGGTGAAGGGGAGACTCAGCTGGGTCTTGCTCTGAAGACTCCATGTCTATGGCGGAAGGAGCACATCAAGCTTCCGAACTGGACGCCTCCGCCTCCGACGAGTCAGGGCACTCGGTCTCCTCCTCCTCCTCCTCCGGTGAGTGATCAGGGCACTCCGCCTCCTTCTCCGGCTGCTCCGGCGCGTGAGGGCGGCACTCCACCTCCTTCTTCACCTGCTCTGGCGTGTCCGAGCAGCCCACCTCCTCCTCCGCCTTGTCAGCTACGGCGGAAGACAGAAGCCGCCGCTCCGGCGCGTCGGAGCACTCCGCCTCCTTCTACTACTCGTCAGCAGCAACGGAAGAGAAACGCCGCCGCTCCGGCGTCTAGCAGTACAGCCAGAGGCGGGAGGCAATACAAATTCGGTCCATCTCTCAAGCCTTTAGAGAAGTTACCATACGAGATGACCGAGGAGGAAAACGCGGAGATCTGTAAAGCACAAGTGAGGGACTTTTTTGCAAAGAAACCTCCACCTCCGGAGGAGAAGATAGATCCGGTGAAAGCGAAGCGCACTCTCAATGCCCTGAAGCGACCACCACCGTCTCCGCCGCAAACCAACTATGAGCGCATTATTGAAAGGGCATATAAGGAAGCGGAGCGGTCGGGAAGTACTTGCAGTGATCGAAGGTTAGCAGAACGAAGAAGTGGGAAAAAAATTCCCCAGCTCAGCGAACAAGCGAACCAATCGTGCCCCCCGCTCAAGGTGTCTAGCGATATCGTCGCTAATCATCCGGGGATGGTGCCCGGTACCAATCCTGCAGATTACCTGCCCGACGATGCACATTTTGATATAATGGAGGTGGATGAACACAAATACCGGCACGGGAAGCCTCTCGTCAAACCTGGTCATCCTCCTCTAACAACGATGATGCGAAGATTCCATGAGTGGTACATGGACACCTGCAAGGAGTCTGGGAAGGATACTTTGACACTGAGAGTTAAAGAGGAGTACGACCTCGTTGGAATTGATCCGTTGTCTGTTCCATTTGAGGAGTTCTTCCAGTTTTTCAATCAAAAGGTCCTCGATAAAATAATCGTCACTTGCTACTATCTGTAAGTACTACTTCTGTAATTAAGTCTCTATATATAGCTCAGCTCTTTCATTGCATGTATATATAATTATCCTCACTATATTATGCAGATTGAAGATCGTCGAATGCAGAAAAGCACAAATCTATGATATTGGTTTCATTAACACAAATCTCATAGATGAATGGACGGTTAAATATAATGCCAAAGAAACCGAGGCCAACTTGCTACAATCATTGCTTCAAAATCAAAACAAAGATAAAATACTCTTTCCTTACAACTTCAAGTGAGTGTTACTGTCTTGTGCATATTCGGTTTCCCTTATTACTCGAGGTTATAGTAATGTAATTGATGAGTTATGCATGTGTGCGCAGCTTCCACTTTATTCTCCTAGAGATTAAGCTTGAGCAGGGACTAGTAACCGTCTTAGACTCGAGACGAAAAGATCCCAAGAAGTATGCGGCCATGACTAAAATGCTCGAGAAGTAAGTTGAATCGATCGTTATCGCACCATATCGGCAACTTTGTTCATTTCCTGATATCAAGTAATTGTTTTCTTTGTCTGGCAGGGTTTGGAAAGAGTTCACCGCTAAAGCTCCGGGACTGCCGGGGGAGCTCCGATTTACACACCCGAAAGTAAGTACTACTTGCTAGTTCCGCGCATCTCCCATTGATTCTAGCTAGTTTCATCAATACCATTTAGCATGCTTGCTTATCAGTTTGATTGACCTCTATTTCTTGTAAAGTGGTTGTGGCAGGAAGGCGGGACTAATTTTTGTGGATACTACATTTGCGAGTTCATCCGCCACACGACCTGTGAGCGGGGCTACTCTGAAAAACAATATGAAGTGCGTAAACAATGATATTCACAATTTTATTCTATTACCATCATTTGTGTTGAGTTTCATTCATATATATGTATTGACCCCCTTCTTCAAATTAGATGTGGCAGATGCGGGATGAACTCCTACCACAAGATCGCATAAAAGCAATTCAAGAGGAATTGGCGGGATTCTTTCTTGACCACGTCATCAATAAAGCCGGAGAATACCATGTGGAACTTGACATCAGATGTTAGGGATTGTAAGAGATCTTATATTGTATATATGTAGCTAGTAGCGTCGGATAGATATACGAAAACTTGTTGTTCGACCAATCTCTCGGAGAAGGAAGAGGTCGATCACTTCTCTCTGTATATATATGTTCATGATGATCTTGTATACTTAATGGTTTCCTTCATTTCCTTACTAGCGAGCGTGTCGCGAGTTCTCTCTATACGTATAGTACGTAGCGTCGACCAAACACGGAGATAAGAGAGGTCACTTCTCTCTATTACCTAGCTAACACAATATATACCCTACAAAACCCCCAAAACCCCCCAACCCCCCCCCCCCCCAACCCCCTTAAAAAAAACAAAAACCCCAGCCCCTGAACTGCTGACGCGTGGAGGCTTTTTGGTCCCGGTTGGTGCTACCAATCGGGACAAAAGGCCCTCCTGCCTGGGCAAGCCGCAGCGGCCACGTGGAGCCCCATCTGTCCCGGTTCGTAGGCGAAGCGGGACTAAAGGTATTGGGCTTTAGTCCCGACCCTTTAGTCCCGGTTCAAGAACCGGGACAAATGGGCCTCTGGAACCGGGACAAATGGGCCTTTTTCTACTAGTGGGGGACGGATCGGAAGCAGTCGCGTCGAGACGCTCCCCAAAAACCTTATTGCTGTTCTCCCGGGCAGGATCACGAACGGCAGGGTTCCGGAGGCACCTGCTCTCCCGACCAACCGTGCACCCGGTCATCGGGATGGGATCGCCGGAGGCAGCTCAGAGTGAGGAACAGTAGATGACGGCTAGGGTTACGCGAGAGGGAGTGAGTGAACTGAACTAGGTCACTCCACTGGCCAGAGCCCTCTTATATAGGCCGGCGGGTGGGAAGTCGTGGGCCTGGGCGGAGGCCCACGACCGAGTCGACGCACTCCCGGGAAGGGAGTCGTCGTTCCCGGAGAAGGGTCGCACACCCGCGAATGGAGTCGACGAATCCCGGGAACGCAACCAGCCCACGTCCAACGTCTCGGACAGTGGTGCATATGTTAGCGACTCGTTAATTAATCTCGGAGAAGGGTCGCACACCCGCGAACGGAGTCGACGAATCCCGGGAACGCACCAAGCCCACGTCCAACGTCTCGGACAGTAGCGCATATGTTAGTGACTCGTTAATTAATCCCAGATTAATTAATTCGTTTCTGACCGGCAAAAATAAGCTTTGGCTCATTCCCGCAATATGCGGCGTGCGCGCGCGCGTCGAACGAGGCGAGGCGGCGGCGGAGGAGGAGGAGCGTGTGAACCACTCCTTTTCCCAAGCTTCCAATGGCAAGTGGTAGAACAGCCCTTATAAAGGGGTCTCAACTCTCCTCAACTAGCAAGGTGGTACTAAACTTCCCACCACCTGTCATATCCTACATGGGCCTCAAGATTAACCAGGAATCATTGTTCATACTGGGCCTAAAGCCCATCTATGATTCAACAGCACTGAGCATGGGATTTGCTGGTGATGATCTGGGAAAGTCGAGGATCAAACGGTACGTGAAACGCTGATTGGTTTACAGTAAATAAACAACCTTGGTACTGAAACAACCGTCGATACAGTTTGAGTGGGCGCACAACCGACGACGCGTCGAAAGTTGATAGATCCATGGCAGCTTGAACTGGGCATCACTTTTTTACCACTGAAAGCAAGCAATACTTTTTCAGCCTGCAGCTCGCAGCTCGATCGGAAGCTTCCCCTTCCAATGCTACTATGCTAGTTAACGTTATAGGCTAGCTCTGACTCGATCGATAGTTTGGGTGGTTCGACCAAACGGCCTTCGCGCATTCGGAATAGCAAGCATGTTTGCCCGGCGTGTTCTTGTGTCGCCTAGCTACTTTCTGGAGTATGCATGCCCAGTGGCCATGATCGTGATTCGTGAGCGGATGACCGGCCGGCGAAAAGTCCATACTTGGACGCGGCCTGTGTAAGTGTAACTGTGTTTCGTCAATAGCTAGATAATTGGTCGTGCTTCGTCACAACGTCGCCAGATAATTGGTCGTACTTCGTCACAACGTGCGAGCTCAACTTCAACTGTCGGGGACGAGTTTGTTGCAAGTTGCAACTCGCAGCGCATCATCTCCCGGCCGGCACCGTCGATCTTGTGGTCTTCGTGCAACTGATTTGCCTAGATATCGAATCTTGCGCTACGTGGCAATTGACTATTTTAAGCTATATATAACGAGTACGGAGAAGCTAGCGGTGTGGCATGCACGCATGCATGCATCATTAAATAATAAAGGGAAATCAGTGCAGCATGCATGCATACGTAATACCTGGGGAAAAAGCTATCAACCTTTGCACAATGGGGACAAGCAAATTATTATACTTTCGAGCCTTCATATGGGATCCTTGACGGTTAACACTAACTCAGTGGAGTGTGGATATAACTTTATTCTGAGTTGATCAAGAGTGGACACAATATTGACATGGTTAAACCAACAACATTCATGATCAAGATTGTCAAAATCGCATATTCGGAATCGACTCGATATAATTAGCAAAAATAGGAAAAAAATTAGATTCCAGCGCAGTTCAATCAATTTAGATCATAAAGTCGCAAAATCGTACGATAGAGCAACGATCCTGATAACCTTGTTCGTGACTAACTCAAGAACGGTTTTTGCTACTTCTCAAACTACTGAGAAATAGCTATAGTCACACTAAAGACATCCGGTCCACACATCAGGATACTTGCAAGTGCACAAGAATGCTAATATCTTAATCATATGACTATAATCAGTTAACTAGGAACTATTTCTATGTCGATCGAGCCATAGGCATTTCCATTAAACGATGAGTCCAAAGACTTAACTGCATACAACACAACTAGAATTTCTGACATGCAAAGCGCATCTGGGGATAGATTGAGTCCAGTCCAGAGCAGTGGGGGGAGGGGATTTTTTTTCCTCCAAGTGATGGCGGCGGAGTAAATATAGGTGCCGGATGGGAGGCGGAGGATAGGTAATCCTCCTCTATTCGGTTTAGGGGATCGACTAGGTCCCGATTAGAGGAGTAAAACCAAATTTTTACTCCTCTAAAGCCAGATAGGGTGTCAGCTAGAGTTGGCCTTATGGATCTACCATTATACAATGCTCAACTCAATGTTCCCAGGGATCCACGCTTCGGGGTTTATAATCCAAGTACGCGTGTTCTTGCCGTTTTGCGCTTCGTGGCAATTGACTATTCTAAGTGGTAAAGAGTATGAAGAAAATACTAGTGTTGCATGCTGAAAAAGCTATCCGCCTTTACATAATGGGGACAAACAAACCATTTATGAGTCTCCATGAGGATTCCGTGCGAGTTGCCACTAGCCCACTATGATCTATAGTCATGAATAGCGGATCCAGCCCAATGGACCAGGGTGGGCCAATAGTAGAACTGTTTATGGAAAATCCCTGGGTGAGCCATGGCCCACCATGTCCACCCTCTAGCTCCGCCACTGGTCATGATACAAGTTTAGCACAAGTTGAAGGGTTGACATGATGTTCACATGATTCCGAAAAATAATATCCAAGACTAGTTAAACAATGGTTTTGCTATTTTTCAAGTTGGCGAGAAATAATTCCACGTCGGCACTAAGAACTGTTCAATACGGATATTATGATTTGTGCAAGCGCAAAAGTACGCATATGGGTTTCTTGATCAAACATCTATCATCTGCTATAAAAATAATCTTTTAGAAGTTGATTGAGTCATGGTCGCTCACATTAAAGTATAAGCACCAAAGATTTAGTACCATGCAACAGAACTAGAATTTCTCACATGTACTAGCTACTATTGAGCGTCTATGGAGGAGCTAGCTAGGATTTGTCCAGACCTAGAGAAAGAGCTGGGGAGAAGATGACAGAGTGGTCAGGCTAGACCTAGAGTTTCCAAACCCTCAGTATCAAAAAGAAAAATTATCTCCGTGGGTGTTGCCCTTGTCGATGTTGCTGCTAAGTGCAAACAGTACATATTAGCAGCTATATGCCGTTGCGTGCATTTGCTGATTTGCGTACTTCCGAGAAGTATGTGTCTGTGCAAAATTCAGATAAGAGTTCCAGAGAGATTTCATGGCAAAGCACAAGTTAGATTTCATGGATGTGAGAGCCAGCCATCCAACTGCATCCTCTACTGTCCGCCCAAGTTCGGCTAATTTAAATTTTAAATGCATAGCAATAGCAAGATAAAGTGCGGTGTTCACATAGCGCCCGATCACAACCAAAAAGAGACCGATGTTCATAGTCTTACATGTCCGATCACAAAAGTATCTCAGTCCGGCAGCCAATGCAAAAAAAAGTAAAAAATCACCCTGCCAGACCGGCTATCCGAGTCTTCACGCTCACCCCGCCACCGGCTTCTCCTTACCATCCGCTTCCTTCTCGGCCGGCCGCCGCTTTTTTCTTTGCTTTCTATTTGAGACGGCGGGCTTGCCGTGTTGCCAAGTTGATCTTTCCGGCAGCCGCCTTCACCGGATCCTCCACCTCCATCTTCTCCGGCAGCTTTTCATACGGGTCCATGTTGTGCCGGCAAAAGAGGGTGGGAATTGGGGTGGAGAGCAGCGGGGTGATGGCGGAGAGGGTGGAGAAAGGGGGGGGGGGGGGGTGCCATGGAAGCAACGCGGCCAGCTCCAAATGCGCGGACTCCGCCTTAGTTTTGGATGGGTTGGGGGTGTCGAAGTCCAACGTGGCGGGTGTCCGGACTCCCGCAAAGCCCTCCTGATTTGCTTTTGGTTTGCGGAAAAATAGACACCCAGACTGGTCCACGGACAAATGCGGGGCACCTTTGGATGGCTCGCGGCGTCCGGGCAGCTTGTTCCAGACGGTTGCAGGAGGTTTGTGTGTCTGCCTTGGGGGATGCCCATAGTTGCTTTTGCTTTTATCGCATGGTGGTAATATATATCTTGCACAAAAAGACTGTTTGCGTCCTAAAAAAAAAGACTGTTTGCGGCTGAATGTGCTTCTGCTCCTGAGTTTGAGGATCCGTCCTGTGGAGGCCCAAACTTTTGAATGTTTCAGGTTCACTCTGGCTTTAGCTGCATGTGGTGTCCCTTTTATCTCTTATCTTATGTATGTACTGTAGTTGATTGCAAGAAGACTATGGTTTCTGTTAAATGAAATCGAAGAGGACATTATAAAAAGAAACGTATACCTATTGATAGGTGATGGCTGGATACTGTCGGCAGCATCGTCAATCTCTGACCTCTATTCTGGCTACACTGATGAACCTTGATTCTCGTATACCTAGGTGCTTTTTGTTATGCTACTACCAAATGTGTATTCTCAAGAGTAGTACGTATGATGGATGCTCTTCTAATAACGAAACACAAATGGCATTATACGTGCCGACATCGTCACTTATTGATGAACACGGACGGCAGGCATCCCGTCAAATTGTGTCAAGCGTACTATTTTTGGAAAGTGGGGAGCATGATATTTCTGTGAGATCTAGATTTGCTACGCTCCTTGACTCTTCTACGCTCCTTTTTGAGAGAAAGAAAGAGTTGCATATCACTCACTGCGTCGGTGTACAGAAGTCTCTAGCTCGGTAAAGGCGATCAAGGATGCTGGGAACACCAACCGGATGCGACGCGTTCCCCGTGTCCTGAGGCGACGCCCGTACGACGTGGCCAATCGCAGCGTGGGAGATATGAAGAGCCACAGCGGAAAGGAGGAACTGTGGCAGTACAACTGAGCCGTCAGCCATGGCCCGAGCCCTAAGTAGCCTTGCCGCACACACCCACACGCTGGCCTTGCCCGCCAAGGGATCAATCTGTTGTAGTCTTGCAAACCGAGGGCGAGCGAGATGAAAGAAATACATAGAGCTGCGGTTGGGAGACATTGAGAATTTTGTTGCATGGAGATGCAGTATGTGATGGAGTAGACGACCAAGTTGCTCTATTCCACCACGCATTAGAGCATCTCCACCCGCGCCCCCAACATGCCCCCCAGGGCTCTTTTTTTAGCGCCGGCGCCGAAAAATCGGCCCAGTCGCGCCCCCAGGGCCTTGTTTATCGTCGGTTTGGGCCAAAATAACAGCCGGCGAACCCGAGCCGAACCCAAGCCCCCGGGGGTCGCCTGGGGGCGCCGGCCGAAGCGAAAAGGCGCGCGGGTCCGCTCTGTCGGCGAGAGAAGGGCCTTTTTCCCGCCGATCCCCCCGCTTTTCCCCCTCCGTTTCCCTCCATTCCCCCCTTCTGCCCCTCTTCTCCCGCCATTCTCCTCATCTGCCCTCCATCCGGCCGCCATGCCGCCGAAGAAGTACGTGGCCCCTCGCGCCGCTACTGATGCCGATGCCACCCAGCCGAAGCAGAGGAAGCCGAGGGCGCCGCCGTCCAAACCACCGGGCATGTCGAACGCCGACTGGAAGGCGGTGGTTCAGCGTCGGGAGGCTGTCACCACCGACCGGCGGAACAGACTAAACGCCAAGAAGGCCCGGGACAGGGAATCGCCGGTTTGGGCCAAGTCGGCGAAGGACGCCGCGCCGGCTACCGCGCGGCTGCAAGCATCCATCGAGCAGTGCCTCGCCGATGCCAAGACCCACACCGCCCAGAGGGAAGAGAAAACCGAGGCGCGGTGGTCGGCGTTGATGACGAACAGCGCCGTCAAGCTCGACCTGCTCTGGACCAACGTCGCCGCGAAGAAGAGGAACACCGACCTGACATTCCTGATGGGGGGGGGGGGGGGGGGGGGGGGGGAGGGGCGGACATGTCGACGATGGACGAGCAGGTCAAGGCGTGGTACCTGGCGGAGCGTGGACTCATCCTGAACCAGATGCCGTCGGCGGCCGCGCCAACTCCCTTGCCAACCCCAACGCCGCCGCCAAGCCCGAGCTATGATGCCTCCACGATGCCCAGCACAAATCGCCGGACTGATCGCCGGGCTTGTGGTGCTTTTTGGGTAGCGGGAATGGACAAGTTTGAATTTATGACGTCTTGGGGGCGGCACCTAGGGGCGTGGCTGGGAACTAGATCGCCCCCAGGGCCAAAAAAGCGCCGGCCGAAGGGCCAAAATAGCGCCAGGCGGTGCGCCGGGGGGCCGAACGACTGGAGATGCTCTTAGCTAGTAGCTCTTTTTATTATGGCGATTTTGGCCGAAAACTTCATTTTAGCGTAGTCGACATCCCGTCCTCAATCGCCATATAATTTATGAAGCACGCTTCAAACCCAGCTCGCGAGCCTTCACATGTGGCGTCCGGGGATATTTGGAGTGCGCTACATCTGGAAAATGATTTGGCACGAAGGACATTTCCCTCTCCCACTACTCTTCCCGCCCACGTCGCCGCCTCCCTTTCTCACTGTAGCGCCGCCTTTAACGGCTTATGGCCTTCCCCCATCCCCACCGATGACGTCATGGACACTGCCTCTACTCATTCGTCTGAAATCCATAAACTTCAATGGTGTCGAATCCATCGACTTCAATGGTCGATACGCCTTACGCGGCTCCCGCAGCTTCGACGCCTGACCTCCACCCTGCCGGCGAAGACTCCGGCGCATAGCTGCCTTGTCGTCGGGCGGAGGCAGCAGCCTCCCCCCGCCGGTGTCGGGATGGTCCTTAGCACAGAGACCAAAGAAGAAGATGGGGGAAGGGCCCCACCTCCTGACTTTGCCTTTCCTGTCTTCCTCCTAGCAGCGGTCGAAACAAGGGCAGCTTCTTAGTCTTACGCCGAATCAGCAACGGGGATGAGGTAAAAAAATGAGTAGCATGAGATGAAGATGTGTAAGATCCAACTTAAGAAGGATCGGGCGAGAGATGCACGCATAGCCGAGTAGAATCGGTCCATCATGTTGGATTCGAGGAAAATGGTGGATCCCGTGGCACAAGACTTTTAGATGCAGGCGCAGGGTTAAATAATATGTTTCACGATGGAAGGAGGAAGGGACAATGCTTTTGTCAAAGGATGAGGCCACAAAGCACATGCCGAAGGAGAAGGGCACAATGCAAATGGCGGAGGAGTGGGGACGGTGCACACACTGGCAACAAGTGATTTGTACGTATCATCAGTTAAATGATTTTGCTCGTGCAACTTGTCAAAAACTATGCGAATGTTTACTTGATACGCTAAACATTTAAATTTGAAGAAAATCAAAGTGTTTGAATGAGCAAAACAAAAAATTATGGAGGCTCAAATATGATGACTCCGAATTTACGCATCGCCTGCTCAACCTCTATATTCATATGAAGTGCGCTCTATATGGCCGATGACAATCATATGAGAGTGCTATGCAAATGATATTATGCACACGATTTTGCACGACATTCAAATCAGGCCGTCCATACGTGACAACAGACGACATTACACATCTAGATGGGCTTCGTGCAATAGTCGTATGCACAACACCTCCGCAAATATGACGATTCCACTCGAGTTGCTCTTAGCAGTTGGTAGCCTGAATGAACATGAAAGCATGGCATGCTGTGTTGTGGGGTCTAGCTAGACGTCTGTCTGGCTCTCACGTGTGCCGGCAACTAAGTTGGCACGCGGCAGTTACACGACAACACCGATGGGACATCTTCTCCTCCTTTTGGCTGCCTTCGTCTGGAAACTAGCACGGGCTGTAGACGCTTTACAGGGACACTTGTCGACCGCAGGCGGCGTCCGCGTCGCCCGTCGAGCACGTGACGGCACCTTCTTGTGTCGCAACAGTGGTCCGGTTCCACTTAGACATGTGTACACGTAGCGGCTAGTGACGATGCGTGGCATATGGCAGTTGATGCCGAGAGAAAGCGGAGACCAACCATCGAGCTGCGCCGAGCATGCAAAGTCTGATCGAAACAGCCGCAACATGGCAGCTCCCGCATGGGCTCGCACGGGCTGTAGACAGTAACTTGAACGATCGTCCTCGACTCGTCGGGCATTCCCTTTTTGGACTTTTGATACGTAGCTTCTTCTTCATTTTTCTTTTTGGCAACTAGCTTCTTCTTTATACGTTCAAAGAAAAAAGCTTCTTCTTCATTGGCACCGAGATCAGTCACAAATGTAGCAAGTGTCCATGCACTAGCTGGGGCATCTCCAAGACGGTCCCGCAAATTTCCCGCAACAGTCCGAACCACGCTGTCCGAACCGTAGAAGACATCCAACGCCGACCTATATCGGTCCGCGGGACGGTTCGGACATGATTTCTCCTGTAAACCGGAGACAAAAGTGGGGAGGTTTGCGGGAGTCCGGATCGTTCCCAGACCGCTTTTGACCGCCCTGGTCCATCAAAAATCCGTCACCCGCCCCTCCCGCGCTTTCCTTCCGACGCACGTGCCGCATTCATGCCGGCCCAGAGCACGCGGAGGCCGGCATTGATGCCGCAATGTGACCGGAGGGAGGAAGGGCGGCGCTGGCCGGCATTGATGCCGCAATGTGACCGGAGGGAGGAAGGGCGGCGCTGACCGATCCGACCTCTCGGCAGCCGCCGCTTCAATGCGGACGCAGATTCCCGAGGAACCAACTCCGGCCGCTGCGCCGCATTGAAGCGGATGACCGGCCTTCGCATGGCCTGGCCGAGGCTATTTAAGCCGCGCTCCAGCGCCGTCCACATCGCATCCTCCTCCTTCTTTCCTCCTCCTCCTCCTCGCCGCACCCCCTCCTCCACATCTCCGGCGATGGGCAAATCCTGGGCATCGGCGCCGGCAGGAGGTTCTGGGGCAGGATCTGGCGACTCGTGGAGACGCCTCTCTCGGACTCCGGGGTCGTCGTCCTCGTCGACTGGCGGCGACTCCACGCGTCATCTCCTCCAGCGACGAGGAGGACCAGCAGCTGTTGCCGCTGCAGTCCGTGCCAGCGGTGCCGGGCCAGGTCTACACCGATGCGGAGTTCGAGGAGCAGATGGAGCCGATGCTCCGTCGTCCACCAACGGCCCGGCTCCGTCACCGGGGGCGCTCCTCCCCGTGATGTCGGAGCCGGCATCCCCTCCACGCTCTACACCGCCACGTAGCTGCGACGTCCAAATCAGACGCCGCGTTAAGGAAGAGCGGCTCTCGCCGCCGGCCCCACGCGCGTGAAGGAAGAGCAGCTCTCGTCGCCACCCCGGCGCGTCGTGAAGGTGGAGCGCCGCTCGCCGCCGCCGCCCCTATCCAAGGCGCGCGGGCGCATTCTGCACTACCTCCGCGGCGACTCCTCGTCGCCGTCTCGAAATGCCATGACGGTGCAAGAGTACGCCGACCGGGAGCAGCGCCGGCGGGACAGGCGCAATGCCGCGCGCCAATTCCAGTTCGCGGACTCCGACGTCCCGTCGCCATACGTCATGGAGGACCTAGACCTGGTGTACGCCTGGGCCCTGGACTGCTCCGTGACGACGTCGGAGACGGCCAAGCACCGTCTCCGCCGCCTCGACGAGGAGATGGCCAGGTACGGCGAGGAATGGTCCCTCGCCGAGATTGCCGCCGCCACCAACAACGACGCCTCCAATGACCGCCGCTCTCTCCCGCAACCCATGTCCTCGGTGGCCGCGGCCGCACTACGCACGGCATAGGAGGAGGCGGAGAGGATCATCCGCGAGCGTCAGGCGGCCGCCGGGAAGCCCTGCCGCGGCGCCACCAACTTCCACCGCCCCCACCCCGATGACGACGACTCCGACGACGGGTCGGGCGACGATAACGGAGGAGGAGCAGCCGGCCAACCCGGCATTGGCTACGAGGTCACCGTGAAGTATAGAATAGTTTAGGGTTTTAGTTTTAGGTTTTTAGTTCACCGTACAAAATATCGTCCAGTTTGATGTATAAATTATCCTACTTGCAATGAAATCCGTCATGTTTATATCAAAATTCATCATGTTTGCACGAATTTCGTCCGGTTAATTTGAGTTGTTGTGAAAATCTATGCGGCTAGCGTTGGATGTCGACCTTCTGCATCCGTGGCCGCGGACTGGTCTCCTCCTGTCCGCGGATGGATGCAGGAGGTTTTTTGCGTGTTGCCGTTGGAGATGCCCTAACTGGTATTCGGTATATATAGCATATGGTGCAACGAAAAATCACTTTGGAGCATGGGCACTATGAGCCCCTTTTTTTCTTCAAGTTCAAAACACTTATTCTTTTGGTTAAAAAATATATATCTTGTGTACTGGCATATATAGAATAGTAGTATAGCTGCGTAAAATTTCATCAGTATATGCGCTTCCATGTGAAAGACAAAAAAAAAAGATGATAATTTTTGTCTGAACCCAGCTCATCTACACCCGATGACCAGGAAATTGAAAAAAATAGTACAATACTTTTTTCAAAAAATTAGAATTTTTTGGCACCGAAGATGCTCACTTGCTCAAAGAATTTACAGCCGGGCACCTCAAAACCGCCTCATACGCCCAGCGGGCCGCCTGGTCACTGTTCGGTCATGATTTTTTCACCCAGACGGGCTTCTTAAACAAGCCTCAAACGCCCGGGCTGACTGGCACCCCTCGTATCCAGCCCAAATATGGGGCGGGTATGTGGGCGCCCAGAAATTGCGCCAAATCTATCAAACCCTTCCACCTCCTCCTGCCGCCCTCCAACATTTCCCGCGCCAGGAGCCTCTCCGTCCTCCACCCTTACTCCCAATCCTCACCACCACTCCCGATCCACCGCCGGAGATGTCGCCCAACCCGACCAGACCGCCGCGACGAAGACGCAGTCCGCCTCGTCCGTCAGCGGGGTCCCTTTGTCGGCAATGACTTGCAAGGCGGAGAACGTTGCCCGGAAGTTGCGGCGACGCCGACAGCGAGAAAGGGAGGCGGCGGTGGCGTCGCAGGGAGGTTCGGACATGGTGGAGCACCTGTCTCCGCCGTGGCCGGATCCCCGCACCCCTTCCATCCGAGCACCGACGCATTCCACCTAGAGCACGGCTGTAGGGACTACGAGGCGGCGAGGGCGGCTGCGGCACGGATGCAGGCGGAGGAGGCAACCCGGATGCATGCGGAGCAGGCAGCCCGGATACAGGCAGAGCAGGACGAGCAGGATGCATTCCGCCTGGAGCACGACACATTCCGCTCGGAGCAGACGCCCGGCTAGTGATCCAAGGCCGTCCGTCATGCTCGGACATTGATTTCATTTATGCATGTCCGTTTTGTTGAACTATGATTTGCTTTGCTTTGCTTTGTTTTGTACTTTAGAATTCGGACAATTTGTATCGTATGATCGACGTGCATGGATTGTATGGATTTGAGGATCAAAATTTGAGGTATGTGAATGTGCGGCGTAACATATGAGGAGCCGTCGGGCGCTGTCCGCGGTCGCGTCCGGACACGACTGCGGGCGTATAGGGGTCCGAATTTGCCAAGTCCGGCTGTAGATGCTCTCAGGTGCACAAGAAGCATTCAAAGTTTCACAGTGTTTGGACATTCGAGGACCTCTAAGCAAAAAAAAAAGATCTGGTCCAATTCTTTTTTCAAAGTTTTTTTCACAACCAAATTTTGTCTTTTTACCATGACCTTCTCACTAAAGTTTGCACATTCGAACAAATGTGAAAAAAAAAATCAGATTTTTTGTTACCTTATTTGAATTTACAGTTCACAGGCAGGTGCAGATGCAACATGGCAGCTCCCGCATGGGCTCGCACGAGCTGGAGACAGTAACTTGAACGATCGCCCTCGACTCGTCAGGCATTCCCTTTGAGGCCTTTGGCTACGTAGCTTCTTCTTCATTGGCACCGAGATCAGTCACACATGCAGCAAGTGTCCACACATATAGCATATTCTAGAGAAAAATCACTTTGGAGCATGGGCACTATGAGCCTGTATTTTTCCTCAAGTTCAAAAACATTGACTTTTATGGTTCAAAAAAATCTGAATTGTGTACCGGCATTTATAGAAGAATAGTAGTATAGCTGTGCAAAATTTCATCAGTCTATGGGCTTGCATGTGAAAGATACAGAAAAACACAGTAATCCGTGTCTGAGCCTGGGCTCATCTATACCTGATGAACAGTAAATTAAAAAAAAAACTCTCAATGTAGTGCATATAGAATTTATTTTTGAAGTCAAATCTCACAAACTTTCATCAAGTTTGTGTAGAAAAACATTTACATCTAGAATGCCAAAACATATATCATTAGATTCACAATAAGATGTAGTTTCATATTATATATATTTGGTATTGTAGATATAAATAATTTTCTCTATAAACTTGATCAAAGTTTGCAATGTTTGACTTTTATAAAATCAATATGCACTACATTATGGGCAGCATCCATCTCGTTGCCCTTTCCCCTGCTACAGTAGATCGAGGCGACCAGGGGGCGATTTCCTTCTTCCGCCGGTGTCCTCGCCGCTCCCCTTCGCCTCCGATGGCCGTTTGGCCTCGGGAGGCGGCGGGGAGCTCCGGGGCTCCGCCGGTGTGTAGATAGTAGGGTTAAGGTTCCCGGTGGTGCTGCTAGGAGGGTGGTGGTGGCGCTGTGGAATAAGGTGGCCGGAGCTCCTTCCCCTTCTCGGCTTGGCCATGTGTGGCGGAGCCGGCGAGCTTCCGGTGCTCTGTGCTCCCGGATCTGTCGATTCGGTGGGCTCTGGTTCTTCTGGGCGGCCCTCGCGGCGGAGGCGATGGTCGGCTGCGTGGAGTTTTTGTCCCTCGATCCCTTCTCCGTCGAGGTAAGGTGGATCCCGGCCTTGCTTTGGGGATGCAGGGGGTGGTGTGGCGAGGTACTGGTGGATGCCGCCGGTGGCTTTCGTCGCCTGTACAGGAGCTACTCGAGGATCTCAGAGGTGTGTTGCCGGCGTGGTCAAGTGTTGGCTGGCCTTCCTCTCCATCCGGCGTGCTGGTCCTCTGTGACCGAGGCTGTAGACTTCCCGTCCGCAATCGATCCGGCTGCAGATTACAAGGTCACGTCGTCTCTGGGAGAGTTCGGCGGCAGCGGTAGCGGCGGCGCGCCGGCAGCCCACGGTGGATGGAGGGCTAGGTTGGTTCCCTAGGGACCTACTTGTAATTTTCTTGTTTGTTGGGGTGCTTTGTACCACTGCTCGTTTTCAATATAGCTCTGAGGTCCTTTTCGCAAAAAAATATACACTACATTATGGAACAGAGGGAGTAGTAAAATGAATTGAAAAATTTCTGAATCTTTTGGCATCGAAGATGCCCAGGTGCACAAGGAGCGTTCAAAATTTCACGGTGTTTGGACATTCGACGACCTGTAGGCAAAAAACAAATCTGGTCCAAATATTGTTTTTTTTATGTTTCTTCTGCAACCAATTGTTGTCTTTTTTACCACGACATTCTCGGATGACTAAACACCACAAAATTTTGCGCATTCAACATCTTAAATGTAAAAAGAATAGAGTTTTGTAATTTCATTCGAATATATTGTTCATGCCCAGTTGCAGATGCATCTGGGCAACGAATCTCTGCACTCCATTAAAGATAAATACATGCAAAAATTGGGTTTGTTTTTCTGTTAATTTTGGCCCGAAATGCTTTCTTGTTTGCGCAGCAGCGTATATCGTAAGGTCTTTTTGAACAAAACCCAACATATACTTAGAGCACATGCATAGGTATTTGTGTCAAATATATCAACTGTTTCTGGACTTTTGAGCATCGTTTGGAGGTATTTCAAAAAAAAATGCTCCGGTGCACCCTTGCTTCAAAAATCATCTTTAATGGTGCAACAGTTATTCGGTTTAGGTCGGCAATATATTGGTATTGATATACCAACACAATCTTTGATGCCTTTTAAAAAAAAAAATTTGATGTAATTTTATTTTTGCCGATTGTTTTACGTCATATTGTCTTTTTGTTGTACCGTTTTTCTTGATAATTATCAAGACACCTTTTGTGCGTCTTCTCTCAAAGAAAAAAATGATATAAAAACAGTCATCTAACATATGCATCCTTACCTTAGATTATGATTGGACCCTGGAATAGAAGTAGAAACAACAAGGTAGAAATTTCAGTCCGAACCCAAGATAGAAAAATTTAGAAAATTAAGGAGTACCTACAAGTTGTTTGGAATTGTTTTTGCGTTCAGTTGATTTCGTCTTCCTGCATTCGAACTGATTTCGTCTTTTTTCTCGGGCCCTGCCCTGTTCTTCTTCTTTCGCCCCAACCCGCCCACCTCCACAGGCCTAGCCGTATGTCGCTGCCCTAGTGAAAATGGACGAAACTGGCCTTTTTTCGAAACTTTAACACAAAATGGCCTAAATCTGAAAATATTTCACAAACTGGCCCCTTTTCGCATGACGCCCAGGGCTGGGGCGCCATGCTAGAGAACACGACGCCCCGGGCTAGGGCGTCATGGTAGCGACCTGTAGCATGGCGCCCCCGGCTAGGGCGTCATGCCAAATAGCATGGCGCCCTAGCCCGGGGCGTCATGCTATCTAGCATGGCGCCCTAGCCCCGGGCGTCATGCAAAGGGACCAGTTTTGAAAATATTTTCAGATTAGGGTTATTTTGTGTTGAAGTTTTGAAAAAGGGCCAGTTTCGTCCATTTTCACGCTGCCCTACCCTGCGTGAGTCGCCGCTATGTTGTGTATCTCTGTTGCGCAGCAGTACCCCGACCATCCCTCTAAACCTACCCACCGTCTCCGGCGGCGGTGACCCGCCCGTCCATCACCCGAACCTATCAAGCCACCTTGCTCTCCTTTGTCAGGGACGCCAGTCGATTGACGCGAAAAAACTGACAACCAAGGAATTGCAATCTCGTCTCGGATAACTAAAGTATTACCTCCATCCCAAAAGCTTATATTAGATTTATCTAGACGTGGATGTATCTAACACTAAAACGTGTCTATATACATAGATATTTCGATAAATCTAAGTCATTTTTTTTAGACGGGGGAGTATGAAACTACTAGTACGTGCTGGAACTTCAGGCACCATGCCACCGTCTCTTGCGTGGCAGAGCAGCGGCCTGTCCGCGTTCAGTCGGCGTGAAGAAGAGAAAGGGACGGTGAAGGATCACATCCGGTGCACACATTGCGGCTGTGACGCGTGCGCGGAGCGACCAATCGAGGTCCTTCTCAACCAAGATCCTTGTAGCTTTTCAACCGCTCTCTTCAATCCAACTGACACTGACTGTGAATTAAATTCAAGTCACTGATAAATAAACCGACTAATTCGAGATAGTACATCGTCTGAATTGACGAGAAAAATTCTTTGTTAGCCATACTCATGCGCCCCGCACTTATTTAAAATGAGACCTGATCTAACCCGATAGGTCCAGCATCTAGCCGACAAACTCGCAAGTCGTCGTTACGTTGTTCTTACTCCCTCCGATACAAATTAATTGTCACGGCTTTAGTACAACTTTGTAATAAAATTGTATTAAAACTGCGACAATTAATATGAATTGTAGGAAGTACCATTTTAAGTTTTTTTTCTTTTGGTGAATAATTATTGGTTCTCTTTGGATTGACGAAAGAAGGTCGTCTTACACATCATTTGTCCTACATGATCATGACACGGCGATGTACAATCATAGCTGCCTTTTTTCTCTTATCAAGGCCAGCGTTACATGTCAACCGTATCCAGCCATCATCCGTGCAGGAACTGGTCGGCAGCACAGCAGAGATTCTATATAAATTGACTGCAATCGTGGATTACAAGACCGGGTTGTATTAGGTGTAGTACGATTGCAAATCTGGGTGCTCCTTTCGGATTTATGTTCTACCTAATGACGACGGATTTGACTGCTTAATTTCTTTGGTTTCCACGTAGCAGGCACTCTAGAATTCACCAAGAATGAACTAACCGTTCTAGAGATTCAGTCGCCTCGTCCGAAAATACTAACCCTAAAATGTTTCTTTTACTGATTAGCTCAGTTGACTTGGAAGAAACTACTTCCTGGTAAATTTACTTTTGCACTTGCATTAATCTAGATGTACGGACACTAACAAAAATCTAGATGTCCAGGCAGAACAATTCTCAGTTATTTCAGTCCCTTGAGGATCAAAATAGTTTTTTTTTCTCTACATACATTACATGTACTATTTGTAGTTGTTGTTTTGTTATGGTGTTGAAGTAATGTAACTTTGTAGTGTATTTGTTTCTTGGATCCATATATTTTGACATGTTTGGCTAATGTAATCTTCTCCCGGGTGCTTCCAAGTAAAGTGGTCAATGCACTAATTTATTTCGTTAGTCCACGTGTTTCTTTATCATATCAAAGTAACTGAAATTTGATTTTAAAAATTATTTTCACATTTTTTTTCAAATTCAAGGATATTGGAATCACAAACTCTTTTCTCTTATTATATGCTACGCAACTGAGTAGTGGGGCCCATGTAGCAGCGACTATTGTTTACTTAAGAACTAAATGACTGCCACCAACAAGCACTTGAGAGAATATCACATGGAAACGAAGTTTCAGTGGAAACTGGTGAAAATCACGTGAAAACCTTGTTTTGAAGTTTCAGAAAAATCTCAAACAAAAACATGGATTGTTAAGAATATGATGTTCTATTAGCATGTGACATTCCCAAGTTCAAACACATTATCATTTACAATGTACCAAAAGAAATCAGTACTGATTAGTGCTGAACTGTAAACGTCACTTTTCATTGCTGAATTTGTTCTTTTCATAGCTTGTAAATGATAACATGGTTGAACTTGAAATTTTGCATGGCAATAGAACATCACCCTCTTAACATCCAGTATTTTTTCAGATTATTTAAAAACTTTCAAATGTGGTTTTCATGAAGTTTTCTTTGAAACTTGGTTCCCATGTGATACTCTCACAAGACTGATGCCACCTCACAAGGTTATCTTAGTGGTTGATATAACGTTTTTCCAGGAGCAAGAGGAAGAACACATATGCTTTTAGCATGTTTCGAAGCATAATCATAGTGCTACCAATTTTTTATAGGAGATAAAGCAAGAGGTTGCCTCCAATTATTAAGAAGATAGAAAACATTAGAAGTTACATCGAAGTTTTCTAACCAATACAGTGAAAACATTAGATGTTACCTCCAGTTTTTAAGAAGAGAGAAAACATTAGATGTTGCTTCTAAGTTTAGGATTATATAGACCAGGTAAGAATTCTTTGGGTTCCACCAAATGCATCATGTGCTCTCTCCTTTTTCAGTTTTCTATTGACAAAACTAGAGATAACATCTAAGTACCAAAAAATTGTACTGAATTTAGAGACTATCATTACTCATGTCCGCCTTAGAGATAAAAATACTAGTGTCTGACGCACTAGCATGCACATGTCTAAAAGTAAAGCAAAAGAACAAAAAAGATATAAACAAATTAATGTTTGTAAGTTATTCAATCTTAGGTTTAAAATGTGCAATTACTCTAGTTGTAGCTTTTTTAAAGAGGAACAATGCGGCAAAATCCCATTGTATTTTTTGTAACTTAAAGAAAGGTCATACAAAAAAATGCATGAGATAGCTATCAAAACAGGCTATCATAAGAAATAAGATTACAAAGCCAGCTATTCCTGCAACCATGATTTAAATGGAAGAGCATACTTCATCTTAACTCTATAGCCTAATGAAGAGAGCTCGTCAAAATAAATTTGCTTCCGCCTCTAGAAACTAGAAGCTTCAGCTCTCAAGATTTTGTTGTTCATGGACATCCAAATAACCCGTGATGCCAAGGTGATTATTTTCATGAAGAAAGGAACACCTAGTTTATGTTTAATGTCCTGAAAAAACTCAAGAATTGAAATATTTTTGCCTCTTTAAGGGCATACAAAGTGCCAACAGCCCTCAACAACAAATGATGAAGAGTCTCTTCCTGAGTACATCCCATAGTGGCTTGTACTCCTGCAATGCAAAATTCCTTTTACGCATAAGGTTTCTTGCATTTAGTCTATTGAAGCAGCCAAAAGAAAACCTTATGTTTAGCCTCGCAAGAGATGTCCCAAATCTTGTGAAAGTTAGGGGGAGATGACTGATAACTAATGAGGACTTTACAGTCTTTTAGGGATGAGACATTTAATTTTCCCAAAAAATAACTCCATTTGTCAAGGCAATTCATGTATTGTTGGTCATGCAGAGAAGCACGCATTTTCTCTTATTGGGAGAAGTCTTCGAAAGCTAGTAAGGAAATAGGTAAATGAAAAATGTCCTGAAGAAACTCCAACTGCAAAACTTTGCGCACATTCATTGTGATATCTTTGGCACAAGTTATTAAGTGAGGGGACTTTAATAGTAAGCAATTTTTATTCCACAAAGTCATTATAGAATGGAAAACCTTGTCATCACCCAAGTGGCATCCTACCATGTATTTATAAACATCCAAGAGAGATACAAATTAGCATGACGTCAAAAGGAGCCCTCCATGTGATGTCCAAGCCTGGTGCCATTACTATAGTAGGAGAAGCAGCCAAGATTGACCAAGGGGATATCGTATCTACTAAAAAAATCTATGTAGGTTCTTGAGTAAAAGATCTTTGTTCTGAACACTAATGTTCATAAAACCTAATCCTAATTAGTTTTCAGGACTGCAAACCTTGCTCCATGCAGCAAGAGCATGGTCTTTGTCCTAAATACCATACCGTATCTAGAGACAGTGCATGAGGTATTTGATCACTTGATGTTTTATGGTTTTAGGGATATCCAAACAACAGATGAAGAAAACATGCACAGTGAGGATAACACAACTTTTACCATCAACAATTTGTCATAAGTGAAATAATAAGTGATTCCGGCCAACCATCTTTCAACTCTTTAGAGCATGGCAGACAATGTTCTACTCTTGCCTTTGACAGGCCTAGTGGTAGCCCCAGATATGTAAAAGGGAAAGAACCTTTATGCAACTTAAGGTGTCACTACTAGGAAAAAGCTTATACACAGAGACTTATCAGTAGCGCTTGTTAAAACAAAGCGCTACTGCTACTTAACAGTAGCGCGGGACAAAGCAGCACGCTACTGCTACGCAAATAGCAGTAGCGCATCCCTCATAAAACGCGCTGCTACTATGACTGTTCTAACCATTGCTGCCAGGCTTGGTATAGTAGTAGCGCCCTTCTAGAAATAGTGCTACTGCTAACAAAATAGTAGCAGCGCGTTTTAAGGCGACATTGCTGCAACTAACAAAAGGAAAAGAAAAGAAAAAAAAGGAAAGGAAAATTAAAGAAAAAGAAAAAATGAAAGCAATAGCAGCAGCGCGTTTTCACCAACAAGCGCTATAGCTAACTTATCTATAGCAGCAGTGCGTTCCTTCAAAAAGCGCTATAGATAAGTAGCTATAGCGCTTGCTGGGTAATAGCGCTACTACTAAGTTTGACATGCCCCTGCGTGGGCGTCCCTCCTTCCCCTAATTCCCCATTGTTTTCATGTCTCCCCAACCTCTCCCTCGCCGCCCCTACTCCCTCGTCGCCCCTGCCTCCGTCGCCGTCACCGGAGCCGCCACCGGAGCCATGCTCCATCGCCGCCAACGGAGCCGCGCGCTGTGACGCCCCCGGCCCGATCGTGCACTAATCATACATGCAAATGCACACGATCAAGCCTAAGGACTCACGGGAAGATATCACAACACAACTCTAAAACATAAATAAAGTCATACAAGCTTTATATTACAAGCCAGGGGCCTCGAGGGCTCGAATACATAAGCTTGCGTACAAGCATCAGCGGAAGCATCAGATATCTGAGTACAGATATTAAAAGAGAAACAGAAAGGCCTTTAGGAAGGCGGGGCAAAATAAAACACTACGATCGAAAGGCGTAGGCCTCCTGCCTGGGACCCTCCGATCCTACTCCTGGTCTTCGGCCAACTTGTAGAAGTAACACCCTCGAGGTGGTAGTAGTAATGGTCGTCAGCGGGGGCAGCTGTATCTGGGGCTCTGTCATCTGGTCGCATCAAAAGGATATGGGGGAAAAGGAAAACAAAGCAACCGTGAGTACTCAGAAGTACTCAGCAAGCAAGGATCTACACTACATATGCAACATTTTCAAAGGGAGGCTGTATATGTGGACTGGGCTGCAGAAATGCCAGAATAGAGAGAAGGCCTAGTCCTATCGAAGACTAGCATCTTCAGCGGTCTTGCAGCAGTAGAAGAGAGTAGAACAGTTCAATATAATGAAGCAGTATCATTAAGTCTCATCCTCACCTAGAGATCCTTTCTCGACTCCCTGCGAGAAAGCAATCCCAGAGCCATACAGTCATCAACCTCGTCCGGAGATCCCTTCTCGACTCCCTGCGAGAAGCAATCCCAGAGCCATAGTATCCAAGTATCCAGTGTCCATAACATCAGGGGAATCTGAGGTATCACCCTCGTTGGATTCCTACTCGATGTATCCGTCAAGGTGAACTTGGAGGAATCACCCTCGCTGGGTTCACACTTGAGGTGTTGTACGACGGCGTCGTTATCGGAAGCGGTGAAGGAGGAATCACCCTCGATGACCACGACCGAATAGCTACTCTACAGAGTTAACATCAGAAGTGCTACAAGAGGTTTCACCCTCGGCACTCGATAGTAACGCTGCAGTGTCGTTACAACTAAGGGGGGTGATGTGCGGTGTCGGGGCCTGGTCTTCAATCCCGTTGATCAGGTCTTCTGATGATCCAGCGCGGCAGTCGGGATAAGTGGGGTCACTGATAGGTCTCTACCCAGCCTAGACTAAACAGTTTAGGATATGCAGGTAATTATCAACACCAGGTTACAATGAACAGGCTATGCATCAGAATAGGTAAAGCAGTAGCAGCAGCAATTCTAATGCAAGCATGAGAAATAGAATGGGCGATATCGGAGCTGATCAAGGGGGGGGGGGTGGGGATTGCCTAGTTGCTCGGCAAGAAGGAGGGGTCGTCGGTGACGTAGTTGATCACAGCGGCATCAGCAGCGATCTCGGGGTCTACCAGAGAGAAGAGGGGGCAGAAACAGTAAATACTAAGCAAACAGGAGCATGACAAATACGATACACGGTGTTAGGGGTAGTCTAACGCAGTACTACACGTATCAGACGGAGCGGGAGAATATCTGACGATATTTCCCAGGTCTTTGGAATTATCGGACAGACGATAAGAGGGGAACGGTTGCACGTTCGGATAGTTAGGGACGCGTGACGGACGAACGGACCGCGCATTCTAATTTGTCTCGTCGTTCTGAGCAACTTTCATGTACAAAGTTTTTCCATCGGAGTTACGGATTAAAAGATATGATTTTCTAAATTTTATTGATTTTCTGGAATTTATTTAATTATTTAAAATAAACATTATCCAGAATAGTAAATGATGATGTCAGCATGACGTCAGGACCAATGGGTCCCACCTGTCATTGGCTGTTTAGTTAATTAGGGATTAACTAATTATTAATTAAACTAATTAATTAAATTAGACTAATCTAAACAGGGTTAATTAACCTAATTAATTAACTAATTAATTAATTATTAATTTTAATTAATTTTATTTTATTTTTATTTTCTAAAACGTTTCAGGGTGGGGCCCTAGGGTCAGTGGCCCAGGGGCGGACATGTCCGCGGCGCGGCTGCGCGGGGCCGGACAAGTCCGGGCCACCACGGGCACGGGCGCACGGGCGCGGCCCGCTCGGGCGCTTGCCCAGGGATGCGCGGGCGCGGGCGACGGCGCCGCGGCGCGTGCAAGGCACGACCACGGTGGCGGAGAACGGCGCGGCTGCGGGCTGCGGTCGGCGCGCGAGCGGGCGGTGCAGGGCAGGCAGGAGCGGCGGCGCGCGCGGGTGATGGCGATGCGGAGCAGCGGCAGCGGGGTCGCGCGGGCGGGAGCAGGGGAGGAGGCGTCGGGGGAGGGGAGGCGAGGTCGTGCGCGAGCGATGGGGAGAGAGAGCGCGGTGAGCGCGCGACGGGAGCGCGGCTCCGGTGCGGGATAGAGAGGGAGGGGGAGACGGACGGGGCTCACAGGGGCCGGACGGGAAGGGGCAGCGGGCTCGGGGTGGCCGGGGTGAGGAGGTGACAGAGAGGTCGATGCTGCGGAGGGGCGACGCCGGCGGCGGTGACGGGCACGCGGCGCCGGGCGTCAAGGGCGTCGGGGTCGAGGAGGCCGTCGGGGAGGAGGAGGAGGGCGAGGCAGTCCGGCTGGGAGGCGGCGGCGAGGACGGGCGCCGGCGTCGCGGAGCGGGTCGGCGCGGTTGCCGGGGGCACCGCCCCTTGATCTGGATCGGGTCGGGGGGGAAGCAGAGGGACGAGGGAGACGTGGGGGGGGGGACGATGGGGGTGGGCTAGGGTTTCGGGTGGCGGGAGGCGAAGGGTGATAGGGATGGGGTGGGCCGGCCTGGCGGCCTGGACGGCCTGCTGGGCCGAGGCCCAGGGGGATTTGTTTTATTTTTTTGTTTTAGCTTTTGTTTTATCTTTTGTCTTTTTCTTTTATTTATTCCCATTTCTCTGTTTTGTAAATAGTTAGGCCACCAAATGACTTTTACAAAATTAGTGACCTAGCTCATAAAATACAGGGCAATATATCCTAACACCAAAAACTAGTTTTGTCAAAACATAATTTCATATTTAATTTAGATTTAATTAAAAGGCTTGTAAATATTATTTTCAGCCACTGTTAAAAGAGGTTTGGGCCACCTAATTAATTAATTTATTGTTGGTTTCAATTTTAGAATGGTCTCTGCAATATTTGTTATTTATCGAACATTTTAGTTCTTATGTTGGACCACTTTTATATTTCACTTTCATTTAAATTTGAATTGGAGTTAGGAGTTGAAATGCAATATGATGCAAATGATGATCATGCACTGTTAAACATGATGACATGGCATAATCAAAAGGGTGATTACTGTAGTTAACCACCGGGGGTGTTACAAATCTCCTCTACTAACAAGAATTCTCGTCCCGAGAATTAAGAGGTAGAAGGAAAAAGTTCGGGGTATTCCGCACGAAGATTATCCTCGCGTTCCCAAGTGGCTTCATCTTCAGTATGATTTGACCACTGCACTTTGAGGAACTTGGTAACCTTCTGACGGGTCCGACGTTCAGCTTCATCGAGAATGCGGATCGGATGCTCCTTATAAGAAAGATCATCTTGCAATTCGAGCATCTCGTGATCCACAGCTCGGTGCGGAGATTCCTTGAAGCATTGACGAAGTTGCGACACATGGAAGACGTCGTGGATATGGGAGAATTGCGGCGGCAATTCCAATTTATACGCCACCTGACCACGTCTAGCAATAATGCGGAAAGGACCAATGTAGCGTGGAGCTAGCTTGCCCTTGATTCCAAAACGGTGAGTGCCCTTCATAGGAGTGACTCGCAGATAAGCCTGATCACCAGGTTGATAAGTCAAACCCCATCGTTTGCGATCATAGTTTCTCTTCTGGCGGTCCTGAGCCGCTTTGAGGTTTTCACGGACGATACGGACTTGTTCTTCGGCGTGTTGAATAATATCCGGACCCACGAGCGGTCGTTCCCCAGTTTCTGACCAATTCAGAGGGGTTCGACACTTACGTCCATAGAGTACTTCGAAGGGAGCCATTTTCAAGCTGGCTTGATAGCTGTTGTTATAAGAGAACTCAGCATACGGAAGAGATTCTTCCCACTTCTTGCCAAACGATATAACACAAGCTCGCAACATGTCTTCAAGCACTTGATTTACTCGTTCAACTTGGCCTTGGGATTGGGGGTGATAAGCTGAACTCCAGGTAATATCAGTTCCCATAGCTGTTTGAAAACTTTCCCAGAATATGGAAGTGAAAAGACCGCCACGGTCCGAACTGATCTCCTTCGGAATACCGTGGAGTGATACAATTCTGGAGATATACAACTCTGCTAACTGACTAGCAGTGATAGTTTCTTTGACAGGCAGAAAGTGTGCAACTTTAGAGAGTTGGTCGATGACGACAAGAATAGCATCGTGACCCTTCTGTGACCTGGGAAGTCCTGTAACGAAATCCATCTGAACCTTATCCCATTTCCATAGAGGAATAGGAAGTGGTTGCAGAATTCCAGCTGGTTTCTGATGTTCTGCTTTAACGCGACGACACACATCACATTCGGCAACATAACAAGCACTGTCCTGCTTCATTTTAGACCACCAGTACCTTTGACGGAGATCACGATACATCTTGGTGCTACCCGGATGAATAGACAGCGGGGTATCATGTGCCTCCTTCATGACCTTGTCAGTCATGAGTTCGAAGCGAGGTACCACAATGCGGTTTCTGAAATACAAGGTTCCATCTTCAGACAGCGAGAAATCCCTGTACTTTACAAGGTGAAGGTCTTTCTTCATGAGATCAATTTCAGCATCTTTAGCTTGCGCATTCTTAACAGCTTTCTCAAGATCTGGTTGTATCACAAGGTTATTTAGAGAGCCCTGTGGGACAATAAGCAGATTCAGCTTGCACAGTTGTTCAAAAAGACGAGGTTGAGCTCGCCTAACCCTGAGGTTGTCACAATAGGACTTGCGGCTTAAGGCATCAGCCATCACGTTAGCCTTGCCAGGGGTATAGGATATACCCAAATCATAGTCCGCAATGGCCTCCATCCATCTTTGCTGACGGAGGTTTAGAGAAGGTTGAGTAAACAAGTACTTCAGACTTTTATGATCCGTGTAGATCTCGCAACGATTACCGAGAAGGTAATGTCGCCACAACTGCAATGCATAGATCACAGCAGCTAGTTCTAGATCATGTACCGGATATTTGTCTTCATGTGGGCGCAACTGACGAGAGCCATAAGCAATCACCTTACGCTCTTGCATTAGGACACAACCTAATCCTTCACGGGATGCATCACAATAAATCACAAAGTCTTTGCGGGTATCTGGAGGAGACAGTACTGGGGCAGATGTCAGCTTGTCTTTGAGTGTCTGGAAACTTTCCTGACATTTTTCTGTCCATTCAAATTTAACGCCCTTGTGAAGCAGATCAGTCAGGGGCTTAGCAATCTTAGAAAAGTTCTCGACAAAACGGCGGCAATAACTTGCAAGGCCGAGAAAACTTCTGACTTGCTTGACATTCTTCGGAGGAGTCCAGTCAAGAATAGCCTGAACTCGTTCTGGGTTAACGGCGATGCCATCTTTGGAAATCACATGACCAAGGTAAGTTACTTCAGAAAGCCAGAATTCACATTTGGAGTATTTGGCATACAACTGGTGTTCTCGGAGCCTTTCCAGTACAAGACGGAGGTGTTCGGCATGTTCTTCCTTATTCTTCGAATATACCAGAATATCATCTAGATAAACCACGACGAACTTATCGAGGTAATCCATGAAGATATCATTCATCAGACGGGAGAATGTGGCTGGAGCATTTGTTAAGCCAAATGACATGACGGTGTACTCGTAGGAGCCATAACGAGTAACAAATGCAGTCTTGGGAATATCCTCTTCACGAACACGGATCTGATGGTATCCCAATCTCAAATCAAGCTTAGAGAATACTGAGGAACCGGCAAGTTGATCATACAAATCATTGATCCAGGGAAGCGGATATTTGTTCTGGATTGTTGCTTGGTTGATAGGTCGGTAATCCTGAACCAACCGGTTAGTTCCATCCTTCTTCTTAACGAAGAGTGAAGGTGCTCCCCAAGCAGAGGAACTGGGGCGGATGAAACCTTTCTTAAGTGACGTGTCGATTTCTTCCTTAAGCTCGAGAAGATGATGCAGAGGCATCTTATAAGGACGCTTCGCAATAGGTGTTGTGCCAGGCTTCAAGTCGATGACGAACTCAACAGCTCTAGCAGGGGGTATCCCTGGAAGTTCTTCTGGAAATACATCTTGAAAATCACGAACAACTGGAACGTTCTCGATGCCTTCAAGAGGTGAAGCATTCAATGCATTCAGAACATATATCTGGCTCTCAGCATCTTGAGCTATTCGGGCTGAGTATCTGACTGTCTGGCCCGAAGAATGGGTAAGTTGGACTTTCTTAGCGGCACAGTCAATCAAAGCATTATGGGCGGTCAACCAGTCCATACCGAGAATGATGTCTATGTCGGAAGGTCCAAGAGCAATAAGGGAAGCAGAGAACATCAACCCTTCAATTCTGATCTGATTGTTGTGACTTACCATTTTGGTTTGCCACCGGGAACGGGGAGTGATGATTTGTAAAGGAGTGGGTAATGAGCTCATAGCTAACCCATGCAATTGTGCAAATTGCTGGGACACAAAGGAATGTGATGCCCCGGAATCAAAGAGAACAGAGGCTGCAACTGAATTAACTGGCAGAGTTCCCATCACGATTTTAGGTGACTCACGAGCTTCTCCCATATTGACATGAGTGACCTGGCCACGACCCATTGCAAGCGGCCTGGCCTTACGACTTCTGGAATGATGGGTTCGATGGCCCTTCGTACGACCATCAGGAGGACGTGGTGCATCCTGAGGAGAAGCCATAACATTGGACTGTCCACCCTGAATCGTTAGCTGTCTCGGCGGCGAAGGCAGACGAGGTGCAACATATGACGGCCTTGGTGTTGGAGCAGGTTGATGATGAACATTGTGTGGGATCCAGACTCGACGTTTCTGAACAGGCTGACCGGAAGACGAGCCGACAGCTCGAGTACGCTTAAGCGACTGCTGGTACTCAGTCAGAGCTGTTTCAACTTGGAAAGATTTGCTGACAAGCGTTGCGAAGTCTGTGAAATCATGGACAGCAAGTGCAAGTTTTATATCAGTACGTAGTCCTTCACGGAATTTCTCCTGCTTGCGTGTGTTGGTGTCGACGTCATCCGCAGCATAGCGGGACAATTCAAGAAATTTCCTCTGATATTCATCCACAGTCATTTTGCCTTGTGAAAGTTTGCGGAACTCCTGCTTCTTCTGGTCCATCAGACCGTGAGGAATGTAACATGCACGAAAAGCTGACTGGAATTCCTGCCAAGTGGCTACAGTCTCCGCAGGCAACATAGCCTTGTGGCTTTCCCACCATTGAGCAGCTGGGCCCTTCAGGTGGAATGTCGCAAAAGTGACGTAACTGTCAGGGGCAACATTAGCTGACTCCATTTCAAACAGGATGTCACGAAGCCAATCATCAGCATCCATAGGATTGGTGGAGTTGCGGAAAACGGACGGATTGAGGCGCACAAATTCTGGCAGCGAGATCGGTCCAGGCTCCTGGCGAGCCTCGTTGCGTTCCAAATGTCTTACTAGACTCTCGTTGAGCTGACGGTTCAATTCAAACTGCTGCATCATGGCGGCAATATAGGGTGGAGGTGGAGGATCGTCAGCCATCCTGCCAAATCAACAGGGGCAGTTTAGCAAGAAAAACTGCAGGTGTACGGAATGATTCATGAAGTATCACGCACAACAGAAGGAAGTGCAATAGATAATTCAGCATATTCGCACCAGATATTCAAATCCGCACATAGCCTCGGTTAGTATCCGGCATTACGACAGTAGAAAAGGGAGGGCTAGACATCTAGGCGGCGCGCGGGCACGCGGTAGGGAAGTACACAACGAGACATAGCAAAGGCTACATCAACGTCGGAGAAAACTATTGGAGCGAGGAATCTGCAAGTGACAACACAGGGTGCCCTCGATAAAAGGATCCTGTAAGCAGAACCTGGCCCACAATCTTGAAGCAAGGGGGGATATTTTCAGAACTCCGGGTGGATGTGATCACGAGAACCTAATGTTGGAGTTAGCAAAATTTTAACCCGAATAGAAGAGAGATCAGAGTCCCAGAGTAAAGATGAGGAATAAAAGATACTAATACCACCCAATTGGCGATGTGGGCCCGTAAGACACACAGCCAAGTTAGTAAAATAGTTTTGGACCACTAGACTCAACTTCGGCCAAGGAGTTGGAAAGGGGGCTTCCTAGAGGCAGTCGGCTCTGATACCAACTTGTGACGCCCCCGGCCCGATCGTGCACTAATCATACACGCAAATGCACACGATCAAGCCTAAGGACTCACGGGAAGATATCACAACACAACTCTAAAACATAAATAAAGTCATACAAGCTTTATATTACAAGCCAGGGGCCTCGAGGGCTCGAATACATAAGCTTGCGTACAAGCATCAGCGGAAGCATCAGATATCTGAGTACAGATATTAAAAGAGAAACAGAAAGGCCTTTAGGAAGGCGGGGCAAAATAAAACACTACGATCGAAAGGCGTAGGCCTCCTGCCTGGGACCCTCCGATCCTACTCCTGGTCTTCGGCCAACTTGTAGAAGTAACACCCTCGAGGTGGTAGTAGTAACGGTCGTTAGCGGGGGCAGCTGTATCTGGGGCTCTGTCATCTGGTCGCATCAAAAGGATATGGGGGAAAAGGAAAACAAAGCAACCGTGAGTACTCAGAAGTACTCAGCAAGCAAGGATCTACACTACATATGCAACATTTTCAAAGGGAGGCTGTATATGTGGACTGGGCTGCAGAAATGCCAGAATAGAGAGAAGGCCTAGTCCTATCGAAGACTAGCATCTTCAGCGGTCTTGCAGCAGTAGAAGAGAGTAGAACAGTTCAATATAATGAAGCAGTATCATTAAGTCTCATCCTCACCCAGAGATCCTTTCTAGACTCCCTGCGAGAAAGCAATCCCAGAGCCATACAGTCATCAACCTCGTCCGGAGATCCCTTCTCGACTCCCTGCGAGAAGCAATCCCAGAGCCATAGTATCCAAGTATCCAGTGTCCATAACATCAGGGGAATCCGAGATATCACCCTCGTTGGATTCCTACTCGATGTATCCGTCAAGGTGAACTTGGAGGAATCACCCTCGCTGGGTTCACACTTGAGGTGTTGTACAACGGCGTCGTTATCGGAAGCGGTGAAGGAGGAATCACCCTCGATGACCACGACCGAATAGCTACTCTACAGAGTTAACATCAGAAGTGCTAGAAGAGGTTTCACCCTCGGCACTCGATAGTAACGCTGCAGTGTCGTTACAACTAAGGGGGGTGATGTGCGGTGTCGGGGCCTGGTCTTCAATCCCGTTGATCAGGTCTTCTGACGATCTAGCGCGGCAGTCGGGATAAGTGGGGTCACTAATAGGTCTCTACCCAGCCTAGACTAAACAGTTTAGGATATGCAGGTAATTATCAACAGCAGGTTACAATGAACAGGCTATGCATCAGAATAGGTAAAGCAGTAGCAGCAGCAATTCTAATGCAAGCATGAGAAATAGAATGGGCGATATAGGGATGATAAGGGTGGGGGGGGGGCTTGCCAAGTTGCTCGGCAAGAAGGAGGGGTCGTCGGTGACGTAGTCGATCACAGCGGCATCAGCAGCGGTCTCGGGGTCTACCAGAGAGAAGAGGGGGCAGAAACAGTAAATACTAAGCAAACAGGAGCATGACAAATACGATACACGGTGCTAGGGGTAGTCTAACGCAGTACTACACGTATCAGACGGAGCGGGAGAATATCTGACGATATTTCCCAGGTCTTTGGAATTATTGGACAGACGATAAGAGGGGAACGGTTGCACGTTCGGATAGTTAGGGACGCGTGACGGACGAACGGACCGCGTATTCGAATTCGTCTCGTCGTTCTGAGCAACTTTCATGTACAAAGTTTTTCCATCGGAGTTACGGATTAAAAGATATGATTTTCTAAAGTTTTATTGATTTTCTAGAATTTATTTAATTATTTAAAATAAACATTATCCAGAATAGTAAATGATGACGTCAGCATGACGTCAGCATGACGTCAGGACCAATGGGTCCCACCTGTCATTGGCTGTTTAGTTAATTAGGGATTAACTAATTATTAATTAAACTAATTAATTAAATTAGACTAATCTAAACAGGGTTAATTAACCTAATTAATTAACTAATTAATTAATTATTAATTTTAATTATTTTTATTTTTATTTTTATTTTCTAAAATGTTTCGGGGTGGGGCCCTAGGGTCAGTGGCCCAGGGGCGGACATGTCCGCGGCGCGGCTGCGCGGGGCCGGACAAGTCCGGGCCACCACGGGCACGGGCGCACGGGCGCGGCCCGCTCGGGCGCTTGCCCAGGGATGCGCGGGCGCGGGCGACGGCGCCGCGGCGCGTGCAAGGCACGGCCACGGTGGCGGCGAACGGCGCGGCTGCGGGCTGCGGTCGGCGCGCGAGCGGGCGGTGTAGGGCAGGCGGGAGCGGCGGCGCGCGCGGGTGATGGCGATGCGGAGCAGCGGCAGCGGGGTCGCGCGGGCGGGAGCAGGGGAGGAGACGTCGGGGGAGGGGAGGCGAGGTCGTGCGCGAGCGATGGGGAGAGAGAGCGCGGTGAGGCGCGACGGGAGCGCGGCTCCGGTGCGGGATAGAGAGGGAGGGGGAGACGGACGGGGCTCACAGGGGCCGGACGGGAAGGGGCAGCGGGCTCGGGGTGGCCGGGGCGAGGAGGTGACAGTGAGGTCGATGCGGCGGAGGGGCGACGCCGGCGGCGGTGACGGGCATGCGGCGCCGGGCGTCAAGGGCGTCGGGGTCGAGGAGGCCGTCGGGGAGGAGGAGGAGGGCGAGGCAGTCCGGCTGGGAGGCGGCGGCGAGGACGGGCGCCGGCGTCGCGGAGCGGGTCGGCGCGGTTGCCGGGGGCACCCGCCTTGATCTGGATCGGGTCGGGGGGGAAGCAGAGGGACAAGGGAGACGTGGGGGGGGGGGGGGGGCGAGTGGGGGGGCTAGGGTTCGGGTGGGGGGGGAGGGGGGTTATAGGGATGGGGTGGGCCGGCCTGGCGGCCTGGACGGCCTACTGGGCCGAGGCCCGGGGGGGTTTGTTTTATTTTTTTGTTTTAGCTTTTGTTTTATCTTTTGTCTTTTTCTTTTATTTATTCCCATTTCTCTGTTTTGTAAATAGTTAGGCCACCAAATGACTTTTACAAAATTAGTGACCTAGCTCATAAAATACAGGGCAATATATCCTAACACCAAAAACTAGTTTGGTCAAAACATAATTTCATATTTAATTTAGATTTAATTAAAAGGCTTGTAAATATTATTTTCAGCCACTGTTAAAAGAGGTTTGGGCCACCTAATTAATTTATTTATTGTTGGTTTCAATTTTAGAATGGTCTCTGCAATATTTGTTATTTATCGAACATTTTAGTTCTTATGTTGGACCACTTTTAAATTTCACTTTCATTTAAATTTGAATTGGAGTTAGGAGTTGAAATGCAATATGATGCAAATGATGATCATGCACTGTTAAACATGATGACATGGCATAATCAAAAGGGTGATTACTGTAGTTAACCACCGGGGGTGTTACACGCGCCATCGCCGCCACCGGAGCCGCGCGCCCCCGGAGCCACCCTCGTCCGCTCCTCGCCGCCACTGCCTCCCTCGACGCCCCTGCCTCCCTCGCCGTCACTGGAGCCACCGTAGACGCCACCGGAGCAACCCTTGACGCCCTCCGCGCCACCGTCTCCCCTGAGCACCTCCCCGCAACCGTTCCCCCGAGCCACCCTCAACGCCCTCCTCTCTGTAAGCCCCACCCCTCCTCTCTAGGTTAATTAACTTAGGTGAATTTAGTTATGAACCCTAGGAATTAGCTTGGTTAAGTAGGTTAACTAGGTAGGTTAAGTAACTAAGTGAACTAGCTAGGTTAATTTGGTTATCTAACTAGGTTAACTAACTAGGTTAATTAGGTTCATTAGGTTAACTAGCTAGGTAAACTAGGTTGGCTAGGTTAGAGAAAAAAAATTAGTTTAGAGCAAATATTTAGTTAGGGCAGTAGGGTTTAACTAGGGCAGTAGGGTTTAGAGCAAAAATTTAGTTAGGGCAGTAGGGTTTAAATATGGTTTTTGTTTTCATAGTTGTTTTTTTAGAAGAACAAAATGAAGAAAATGTTGCAGCAGTGCTGCTAGTAGTATATATAGTGGTACTAGTAGATGTTAATTAGGTTAGGGCAGTAGTGGTACTAGTAGATGTTAATTAGATGTTTGCTCATGTTTGAAGTGGTCATGTTATATGCAAATTCCTCAATAGTGTTTGCTCATGTTTATCTACTGTTGTAGTTGCTCCTGTACATGTTCTTAAGTGGTCCTGTTATATGCAGCATTGAAGTGGTTCGATTGTGCCCAAGTGGTCTTTTGTTGTTTCCAGGGAATGAAGCCGAGTGGCCTATGTTTTGCCGGAATGTTGATTCATTTCCGTTCTAGCAAATTTCAGGTGCTCGATTTGTCCACTTTTTAGCAAAGGTCATGCCGAAATTTTCCATGAATTTCGGCATGAGTTGTGCTACAAACTAGGACATATCGAGTGCACGGGATTTGCCGCACCGGGAATGAATCAACGTTCCTGCAAAACACAGGCCTTTTTTTATGTTGGAGTGATTGAAGATATATGACAAAGTGTCCGTTTAGTCCATACTTTCTCTATGACGAAACTTTGAGTTATGCACGACGAAACTTTATTTGTGATGTAATTAAACCGTCCTCCTCAACTAGCGAAGATCACTCTAGTTAGGGCATTTTGGGTACGATGAACTTTGTTATTTATGCTTATGAGATGCTGCTTCTATTTTTGCCAAGTCTGTCTGTTTCTGTTGCTCAACTATATATGTTGCATATTATCGACTCATGTGACGATGCAGGTACATAGATCATGGATGGCGAAGAAGTGCTACGCCAGGAGTATACGACTAGTGGCCGGAGTGTCAGGCCCAGGTGTACCGGTTTCCGAGCGACAGCCAGAGAGGGTTAGATAGCAGAGCCGAAGCAGAAAGTAGTTAGTTTAGGTTCACGCTAGTGCGAGAGAGGGATACGAACCAGTGCCTCAAGAAGTACTACATTATGTATGATGAGACATGACATGTAACTTGTATAGCTATATCATGATTATGATGTGACGACATGATTTGTGTTGGATGATATGATGAGACTATTATGTGTATGATATGATGAGCATTTCGCCAGTTTATGATAGGATTAGAATACTGTATAAAATCTGTACAAAAACATCGCAAATATGTAGGAAAAAAAAGATTTGTGAAAATATAGTAGGAACGCTCTTTAGCGCTGAACTGGAAAACGCTACTGCTAAGCCACTTAGCAGTAGCGCTGGTATGGACAACGCTACTGCTAAGTAGCTATAGTAGTAGCGCGGGCAGAAGCGCGCTACTGCTAAATGTTAGCTGTAGCACCATATCAGTAGCGCGGTGCCCCGCGCTACTGATAGCCCTTAGACCCGCGCTACTGCTAGGCTTTTCCCTAGTAGTGTGTTGGTGAACAAGTCAATTCTGTCGTCCACGATATTTATAGTAATCATACTTGATTTATGATAATTAACTCTGAGTCTAGTGTATTCAGTAAAAGAAAGATGCAGAGCCTTCAAGCATACCAACTGTCTAGCATCAATAGGAAAAGTAATTAGGGTGTCATCAACATACTACACGTAAAATAAGTGTTGTCGGGATGAGTAAGAGGTTGATGGAGCATGTCAATATTCATTGCCCTGCTTAGAACATATTGTAATGAATCAACATTCATCACAAAAAACAGAGGTGAAAAAAATCCACCTCATGTAAGTCCCTTTTTGCGGTCAAATTTCTTTCATGGCACAATTTACAAGAATGATGGAGGACCATTGCTATTAATTGGATCAAGCCAATCCTCCTTTGACCAAAGTTTTTAGCCTTGAGGATCTAAAGTATGACATTGTGCTTGACCATATAAAATCCCTTCTGAAGTAATGTTTTAGCACAAGCATTTTCTCTCTTGACTTGTGGTACCGATGCAAATATTCATAGGTCTAGGCAATATAATCTTGAATAGATCCCTAAGGAAACCTTACTAGTTTAAGCGCACAAGCTAAAGAATGACTTTTTGCGATCTGTTCCCAGAAGATTATTAACTATTGAGTGTGCTATTAAGCAATGAAATGTGTGTATAATCATTAAGGATAATGCGGCCACTTGGGAATGAGAGGGATAATAGATGAACATATTACCATCGTAGAAGTCCTGAATCAATTGTTCCTTGAAAGCATCCTAAAAAAAGAAGCCTTCCCATCAGGCTCAGAGACTTCCACCTGATCCTTGTTTTGGAGCATGGCAATGTAATTGTGTCTGTAGGTAGTGGAAGCATTTTTGTGAAATAGTGTTTTTATGACCCAACTATACCCACTTTATACCCCATCTCTGTCTTCGGTAGGTTTTCCGGCTTTGCAAAACCTGTAAAAGATGTTCCTTGATTAAAAAAATATCATTTCATGCTGTGAAGGAAATAGATCATAATTCTTTGAAAAGGTCCAATAGAAATATACTGCCATTCACATTTGAAATAAGTCTTGTTAGACTAGAAAGGGCTTTGGACCAAAATTGCATAACCATTCTCACATTTTAAATTTAGCGATAAGAGTTTTAGCAAAATCCTTGGAACCCATAGAGATAGGGAAACCATTTCGAACCACCTCATTGATGGAGGCATGTTACAACCAGAAATACTAAAAGTTGAAGACTCTAACTTTAGGAATGCCAGTACCAATTTGAATCACACAAGCCAAATGATTAGAAATGGATTTGGCAAGAGGAATTGCATTGGAAGTAGGAAAATAAGTCATCCATGAAGCAGAGGTGAAAACGAATCTAGTTTCTCAAGAAGAGGCCTCTCTTGCATGTTGCTTCAAGTTCAATTCCCGCCTTTAAGAGGAAACCAAGCTAGCCCAAGATTATTGATGGCCTCCCTGAAGACCAACATGTCATAAACATATCTACCTCGCATGTTTCTGTCAGAAGGATCCCTAGTAAAATTGAATTCACCCATGGCAATCTAGTCCATGTCATTGGGCAGTTGGATGTTTGAAAACCAATTAATGAATTTTTCTTTCCCGTACGGGTGACAAGACCCATATATATTACTTTAAATTATTCCAAAGAGCCTGCTCTCCTAAGATGGAATCATTCTAGACCATAAGAAGGCCACCGGAAGCACCCACTGAAGGCAAAATACTCACATTTAGTAAATCTTCTTGGACAATACGCAAATAAAAAAACATCTTCTCTTTGTCTCTTGCAAGCACAAAATATATAAACCACCTTCCTAGATTTTATTACCTAATTAAGGTATTCTATTTATCCTAAGAGTTCGTACCTCTGGTGTTCCAATACAAAAATCTGTCATCATATGTTTTATCCATTAATAATAAAAGGGTTTTAGGACCAATGGCTAGGAACCACCTCTAGCCAAACCAAAACATTGCTTAAAAGAAAGTTATGGAAAATAGAAAAGGCCACCACAATTTAGGATATAAATTTATCCACAAAAAGCATATTACAATCAATACTGCAGGAAGCTACTAACGCGACACTACAATTGGATACCCTTCGACGAAACTGTGTGCGATGTATTAATCGCAAACAGTGATGTAAAAAAACCGTCAAAAAAGATGCGAAACGTTTGCGATGGCGGATACATCAAACATCTGGGCATGCGGTTCAGTTCAATGAACTTTTTGCGACGAGGCAGAACAACAGAAACGGGCAGCCAAATGAAGGTGTGTGCGATATATGGCATACAGCTCGGATAAACTGTTTGTGATGAGGCGAAACAACAGAAGCGGGCAGCCAGATGAAGGTGTGTGCGATATACGGCATACAGTTCACTCAGATAAACTGTTTGTGATTAGGAAACACAAAAGAAATGGTCAGCCAGGTCAAGGTGCATCCGATATACGGCATACGGTTCACTCGGATGAACTGTTTTCGATTAGTCAATGCAACAGAAACGGTTCGGGCAGATCAAGGTGTGTGCAATGGAGGTCATACAGTTCATTCCGATAAACTGTTTGTGATGAGCCAAGAGAACAGAAACATTTCGTGTAAACAAGATGTGTGTGATACGCGACAAACATGCAATTACATATGTGGCTAGTACACACATGACATTTCCACACACCAAAGTAAACTATTACATGCATAATTAACTAGGATAAATGATCATCTGATCATCATCTACTTCTTGTGACGCTTGCCGCCATTGCTCTACTAGGATAAACAGAACATTATTCTTTACTGTGAATAGTGTGCTCTGTTGGGCACACAAGTATATGGATCATAGCCTTGGGCGAGCAATGTGCCGCATGCATCGTGCTAGCTCGATGTTCCTTCTATGCTATGTTCCCATTGATTTATGGCGTTTTATGAACACGCCACCGTTTCCCGCCATTTTCTCACCGGTTTCCCGCCGCCAACCAGCGATATTGCGCATAAACCTAGGCGGCGCGTGATACGTCCATTTTGCATCATGCTTTTATATTGATATTTATTGCATTATGGGTTGTTATTATACATTATGGTACAATACTTATGCCTTATCTCTCTTATTTTACAAGATTTACATGAAGAGGGAGAATGCCGACAGCTGGAATTCTGGACCGGAAAGGAGCAAATCTGAGAGACCTATTCTGCACAACTCCAAAAGTCCTGAAAATTTACGGAGAATTATTTTGGAATATATAAAAATTATTGGGCGAAGAAACTACCAAAGGGGACCCACCAGGTGGCCACAAGCCTGGGGGCACGCCCTACCCCCGGGGTGCGCCCCCAGGGCTTGTGGGCCTCCTGGCAGGTCTCCGGTGCCCATCTTCTGCTATATGAAAGGTTTTGACCTGGAAAAAATCATATAGAAGCTTTCGGGACGAAGCGCCGCCGTCTTGAGGCGGAACCTGGGCAGAAGCAATCTAGGGCTCCAACGGAGCTATTCGACCGGGGAAACTTCCCTCCGGGAGGGGGAAATCAAAGGCATCATCATCACCAACGATCCTCTCATCAAGGGAGGGTCAATCTCCATCAACATCTTCACCAGCACCATCTCCTCTCAAACCCTAGTTCATCTTTTGTATTCAATCTTTGTCCCAAAACCTCAGATTGGTACCTGTGGGTTGCTAGTAGTGTTGATTCCTCCTTGTACTCTCAAACCCCGTATGCAAAAAGGGTCAAAGTGTGGATCTTTGGCAATGACATATGTACCTAAAAGCACCATGTTAATATTAGAAGCTAAACAACAATTGCAAAATGATGTAGTACAACACTCCCTCCATCCCATTATATAAGATCTTATTACATGTATATCTAGACATTATCAGAACATTAAGGTAACACTCTTCCTTGTTGCTATGTAGCCTGGGATTGCATATTTAGTCATTCAGTACAATGCATGTTGCTATGTAGCCTCAGATATATTAAATATCGCCCTAGTTAACCTACTGATAAATGGGTTACAGATATATTTAGTGAAATGTCCGGTTCGACGATTAATCCCTTATCAGCCCCCAGGCTATATGGTACCAGCTACCGATATCCTGAACAATGAGTATATATAAGTAATGCGATGAAACTAACCTCGATGGAAAATAGCAGCTGTTCTCAATATTGTCCTGTATGATTACATATAAAGGCATGTTAAGCACAACAGGCTAAACATCAACCAAATATATCCATGGTAGACAACATAATCTACAAATGATAGCTTCAGTGTGCAGGTTTAAGCACACTAGTTAAGCAAAACAAGAAGTGGAAAGGTGTGTTAACTGCAACAGGCATAATATTTAAAAACAAGCAAATATAGTCATTCAAACTGGTATTGTGCAGGTCTAAAGTACACTAGTTATTGTTAATAAAACGAAAAGTCATGTTAACTGCAACATCCTTAACAGCAACCAAATATCGTAATTCATAGTGATATTGTTGAAACTATTATTGATGAAATTGAACTGCTTGGCAAATAGTTGCACATATTTGTGAAGAACTGAAATAAACAAGGCGTAAGGCCATCTCTAGCCGATCCTTTAAAAGTTAACAGACTAAAACACTTAGTGGATATATATATACTCCAGCAATTTTTGGCCGTTTATCGTCGATCCCCTAAACTTAATGTTGTAAACTTCAATTTGGTCAAGTTCAAAGCAGGTTCAACCGAAAGTAGCATGCATTCAAACATAAACATAGATAGTTTTGCATAACCAAACATAAAACATAAATTTAAATTAAACTAAACTACTTTCGGTCGAAGTGGAGGTCGAGCCAATCCTTCCCCGTTAGGTACGGTGTGCCGCGAAACGGGTCCGGGCTGGTGCCGTCGTCAGGGTCGTTGGGGAAGACACTCCTCCACTCGTCGACGTCGATCTCGTCGTCCTCGCTGCCCACCTCGACGCCCTCCGTGCCGCCGTCCTCGCCGCCTTTGACCTCGTCATTGGAGGAGAGCACGATAACCTCGCCACCCACCGCGCCGGCAAAGATCACCCGCTCCACCTCCACGAGCTCCGGGTGCTGCCGGCGGAGCTCTTGCATGTAGGCCTCGTTGGCGGCCTCGGCCTCGAGGCACTCCCACGACTCGCGGTCCTCCCGCGCCATAGCCGAGTTCACCACCCCTGGCTCCGGCGGAACGAGGTCGACCAGACGTATGCCGAAGGGGAAATTGAGCCTAGCCGCCGCGCCGTGGTAGCGGACCTGCCAGCGGTCGTACTCCATGGCCGCGAGCTCGGCCGTGCGGAAGCTACCGAGCCACCGACGGGTGTGGGTCTGATATGTCTCCAATGTATCTATAATATTTGCTTGTTCCATGCTGTTATATTACCATTCTTGGATGTTTTACAATCATTTTATAGCAACTTTATATCATTTTTTGGGACTAACCTATTGATATAGTGCCCAGTGCCAGTTGCAGTTTTTTGCTTGTTTTTTACTTCGTAGAAAATCAATACCAAACAGAGTTCAAACGCAGTGAAACTTTTTGGAGATTTTTTCTGGACCTGAAGGAACAACTTGGGCCGAAGAAGTACCAGAGGTGTGCCCTGAGGGGGGCACAACCCACCTGGGTGCGCCTGGGGGCCTAGGCGCGCCCTGGTGGGTTGTGCCCACCTCGGTGGCCTCCCGCACCGCCTCTTTCCTCTATAAATACCCCAATATTCCAAAAACCCTAGGGAAGTCGACGAAACACAATTCCAGCCGCCGCAAGTTCCAGATCCACCAGATCCAATCTAGACACCATCATGGAGGGGTTCATCATCCTCATTGGTGCCTCTCCGATGATGCGTGAGTAGTTCATGTAGACCTTCGAGTCCGTAGTTGTCGGATTCAGGGCTCCGCAGACCCAAGAAGGTTCGAACTCTGGGGCGTGTGCGAAGAGCTCAACCTCTCAAGCCTGCCTACTCGTCATTCCATGACCTAGCCTAGCCGAACTCGCGTGAAGGTGAGAAAGAAGGTGAATACGACAGTTTACCCAGGTTCGGGCCACCTTGCAGTGTAAAACCCTACTCCTGCTTTGTGGTGGATTGGCCTCACGAGGAGGTTTGTGGATGAACTAGTACAGTGGATGAGCTACCTCGCGAGGGCTCTGATGGTGAGGGTTGAATGGATCCGTTCCTCTTCTACGGTGGTGGCTAACCTATACTTATAGTGGCCTCGGTCCTCTTCCCCCAAAACGTAGGCGGGAAGGGATCCCACAGTGGCCAATTTGAAAGGGAACAAGTAGTTCATCTTATCCTGATGAAAGGTGGTCTTCGCCTGCAAAGCCTCTGGTCGTGACGCAGCAGTGGGCTCAACGATGACATCCATCCTGCCGTCCTAGTGGTCTTGGTCTTGTAGCACTGGAATGGAAACCTTTGCCAGGCTCCTTGGGAACCCGCGTTTGTCCTTGCCTCCTTAGCACAAAGAGGAAACTGCCTCCTCTGCGCCCGCTGGCACCCACCTGGCCTTGGTCGTCATGGCTTACGTCATCGTACCCTCATGAGGCTGGGTACCTGCATAAAAATCTCCGCTCCTCAGGAGGCCGTCTGGGGAGGCCGCTTCCTCAGGAGGTCTTGGTGTCGTCCGCCTCGTGAGGCTTGGCCCCTCGCGAGGGTCTTGTCTTGATAGTCTTGTAGATGGGCCGTACCAGGCCGTTGATGGAGCCACGCCGTGGGCCGCAGGCAGGCAAGTCTGGGTACCCTAGTTCCCAGAACGCCGATAGTAGCCCCCGGGCCCAAGGCGCGCTTGGACTTGGCTTCGAGGCGAAGCCAAAGGGCGAGGGCGAAATTCCGCTAGCCCCAATCGCCTGCGGGCCGGGCTGACGCGTGCCGCTTGATGGGACGTGGGCGTCTCCGCTTCCCACGATGCCTCGGCAACTACCCAGGCTGACAAAAGGCTGGCGCCTGCTACCGAGCTATCATTGCTCTCCCTTCGCCTTGCTCCAGATCCCCTTTCTCCCAGCCGAGAACTTCTCCAGATCCGGCCGCGCTCCTCCCCCTTCCTTCGAGATCTCATGAATGGCGTCCGGGAATGCGAAGCCTACCGTGCCGGCCACAAGTTCATCCCCTTCTCCTGCGCCTACCCTCGGCACGTCCTCCATCACTGAGGAGAAGCACCTCGCCGCCGTGCTTCCGCTAACGGCGAGCGACGACAATGAGTGGAACGAGACCATTCTCCTAACCGGCTCCGCCGAGCAAAGGACCTTGGCGCAGACGTTCTATCCCTTCTTCCTCCAGAGCGTCTTCGCGGGGATCATTCCACCCTTCTTCGAGTTCTTCACCACCGTCCTCGACCATTATCAGGTTTAGGCCCTACATCTCCAACCCAACTCCATCCTCCTTTTGTCCATCTTTGCCTTCTACTACGAGGCGTTCGTGGGTGTGAGGCCCTCCGTTCCGCTCCTCCGACACTTCTTCTACCTGCGACTGCATGATCCGGCCCAGCGCTCCGGCTGCGTGTCCTTCATCGTGGTCCACAAGAACAACCTGTTAATGAGGGTCGGAAAGAAGGTGGACAACTTTTGGCGCCGGTGGGTCTTCATGGACAACAAGGGCCTCAACGCGCGTCTGGAACTGCCAACCTAGCTGCCGGAGAAGCTTGACGGGTGGGGTCACGAGAAGTTCTCCGACCCCCAGGCGGTGCCTGTCCTGAGGAAGATGACCGCAGACATGGATGCCAGGGCGCTGACGGGAGGCATGCTCATCAAGGAGTTCCTGACGCAGTGTCTGGCCCCGCCCCAGTTGCACACACGCCCCATCTGGGAGTTCCAGGGTGCAGAGGACGAGATCAGGCTGCGCTTGGGGAGCTTGACGGGCGAGCAGCTAGATAGAGCTATGAACACCCTGCTCGAGGGCGAGCCCGGAGATCTCACGGAGGCCTACGCGCCACTGTACCGCCGCGCCGATAGGGCGGCTTTAGTCTCCGCCATGCCCGTCTTCAACAAGCTGGGGCTCGCGTCGCCTGAGCGCCCCAACTCCCCGGTGCTGGTGTCTTCTGGCGACAACGCTGGCGAAGAGGGCGAGGAGGACTCGGAGGCGACCAAGGATGACGTGGCGGAGATCTCTCCCCCGTCCAGAGCGAGCTCCTCCGCGGCCTCGCGGATGACGATGCCGACGAGCCCCCTGCCGTGGAACCCCCACGCTCCATCAGGGTCCTCATGAGGTCTGGGGCCACCCCTCAGGCCCGGCGGAGGTCGGGCCAGGCGACACCGAAGAAAGGCGGGGCGGCACCCCTCCCTCAGGGCGGCGCCTCTGCCTCGACATGCGGCGGTGCCACGCCGAAGCTGGCCGAAGAGCTCCCCGCCCACTCCCCAAGCGCGACGAAGGCCGCGCCCAGGAAGAACGGGGGTGCCCCTGCCCAGGCCAGGAAGAGGGCGTACATTGCCCCCGACGAGTAAGTACCTTACCTTGTTTTTGTTCAGCACATCGTACCATGCTCACAGTGCTCCCCCCTGGTGACCAGGATAGGCGCCGTGGCGAAGAAGAGGAAGGAAGGAGCTCAAGCTTCGGAGGCGCCACTTCTTGCTGCAGCCGCTGTGCCTTCGGTACAGGCGGGGGAGACCATCCCCCGTCTCCTCGTGATGGAGCGGGCTTCTCAGGACGTGATGATGCCGCCTCGGGAGGAGCTGGCCCCTGCGGGCCAGCAGGCCACGGAGCTGGCTGCGCCTGTTACGCCCGCGCCAGGCTCTACGCCCGCGGCGACCCAAGCCATCCTTGCCAGCCCCTCCGAAGCCGCAGAACAACCCGTTGTGCTCGTGCCGCCTTCTCCTCCGACCCTCGCGCTCGTGAACTGCGGCCCCTTGGTCAGGCCCGGAGCTCTGGACGAGGCCTATGTTGCGCTCGGCCGTCTCCGGGCGAACCTTCAAGACGCCGACAGGTGCCTCGCGAGGGAGCGGATGGGGCTCCTCTTTGAATGGCTCTAGGTCGACACGTCCATCAAGATGGCCTGGGGTCGGGCCGAGGCTGCTGTCACTGAGAGCAGGAAGGAGGCCACTGAAGCCAAGAAGGCTCATGACGCAGCGTTGGTGAGTGCTGCGTCAATCGAAGAGCGTCGCGCTGAGGCGGAGGCCAAGCTGAAGGCCCTTCAGGAGGAACAAGCCTCGCGCAGCCAAAGGCTCCAGCAGCAGGAGGAGGACCTGAAGGGCCGCGAAGCGAAGCTCGCCAATCGCGACTCCGAGCTGGCCCAGGTGGCCACCGACCAAGCCACGGGGCGCGGCCACCTTGAGGCGCTGAAGAAGGAGGTGGCCGACGCCCAGGAAGCCCATGCCAAGCATGCCTCTGAGGCAGCAACCCAGCTAGAGGTCAGGGAGAAAGCCCTCGTTGCCGCGGAGAAGAAGGCAGCCACGGACTGCGAAACCTTCTTGGCCCTCGAGCTTGGGTTCCGCAAGGCGCTGCGCTCCATCCATGGGGGAGGGTACAAAGAGCCGCTGGCGATTCCTGAAGTTGGTCTTGCAGGGCTCCTCCCTAAGCTTGCCGAGGCGCTCAAGGGTGCCGCCGCTGCGGTGGACTCCTTCCTGGAGGTGGAGTGCCGCTCGCTCTTCACCGCGGCCGCGACGCGCGTCTTCAGCCACCTCTACCTCCAGGACCGCGGCTTCGACCTCAACGCCCTGATCGACCCGGTGGCACTCGAGTCGCATGATGCTGCCGCAGAAGCCGTGAGGGACCAGGTGGACGCGCTGCTGGGGAAGTTCCTCTGTGTTCCCATCTCTGAGGCTCCAGCAGCAGAAGTCGAAAGCGGTGAGGATGGTGGCAGCGTTGTCGACGAGGAGCTTCCAACAAGCGGGGCAGGTGGCGGCAGTGGCGTTCCTTCTTAGTTTTACCCTGCAACATTTACCATGCCTCGTGAAGGTGTAAGACTTCTGTTTAAGCTTGTGGAACAATCTCTAGCTGCTTGTAATAGTTATTAGGACTCCGTGGTTTCCTTATTGCGCCAAGTTTCCTTCGTGCTTGCTTTTGTGCTCTGCGTTGGCAGGGCCCAGCCCCGCGCATACCTCGACCGCCATTGGGGCGTCCGGATCACCAGGACGACACCAAGGGGCGAGGGGCTACGTGACTAGTGAGGCCCCTGAGTCGCGATGCTCAGGAGGTCCCCCTTGACGTGCGAGCAGCCCTCATGAAGGAAACGTGGATGCCGGGGTGTAGGACTTCGCACTCTGCGTCGGCAGGGCCCAACCCCGCGCATACCTCGACCGCTGTTGGGGCGTCCGGATCACCAGGACGACACCAAGGGGCGAGGGGCTACGTGACTAGTGAGGCCCCTGAGTCGCGATGCTCAGGAGGTCCCCCTTGACGTGCGAGCAGCCCTCATACCTCTGACCACCAACTTTCGCCTGGGGAGAACGCGAGAAGACCAGGTACCCGGACATGGTAGGGTAGCGTGTGCCAGGCGGGGCCTGAGCACAGCCCCCGTGTCCAGCCCCCTCGCGCGAACCTCCCGAGGGGAAAGCTGTGGGGTGTTGCCTTGCGTAGAGCCAAGAGGCTATCCTGAGGTTGGTGCGGCCATGAGGGCACCCACAGTTGTTTATTCACCAGCGCGGAGCATGGTGCTTCCACTTTATCGTGGGCATAGTCGCTCCTCGACCGTGTCGTCCGCCAGCGCGGAGCATGGGGCTTCCACTGGTGCCTGGGCATGGTCGCTCCTCGACCGTGTCGTCCGCTAGCGCGGAGCATGGGCCTTCCACTGGTACGTGGGTGGGAGTTCCCGCTGGGGGAGACTCCGGGGCATGTACAGCCCCGTTCGTACGCGTGGCTAGCACGGGAGAACTGGAGGAGGTGTATCTGGGCACTCGTGAGCCAGCGCGGGACTCACGAGGCCCTACCTCAATGCGGGTTGCGCCTGATTTTTCTGGCGTGGGGCGCGCATAAGAAACCTGCGGGGCGATGGGGGTCCTGCGCCGAATGCCCCTCCGGAGGTTATCGCATGAGAAGGCCGGACACCAATGACCCCAGGAGGTGACGTGAATGGGGCCGGCCCGCCAGACAGAGCTCAGCCATTGGTTTTATCGACGCTGTAGAGACGGACCCGAGCACAGACGCCGTGCTAAGTCTTCTCATGCAACGATCCCACGGAAAAACAGCCGGCGCACGGCTCCCGCTGTGGCGAAGCGCTGAACTGCGGTTGTACGAACTGGGCCGTGTGCCCGCACTTGCCCACACGCGATTAGCTCATGCGAGAACAAGGCACCAAGGACCACGGGAGGTGACGCGCACGGGAGCTGGCCCGCGGGATAGAGCTCGGTCGCTTAGGTTTGTCGACACTACAAGGATGAACCCGAGCACAGACGCCGTGCCAGTCCTTAATCATGAGGCAGTTGCGGGCGGGTTCGTGAGGGCGCAGTGACATCATAGTGATGAAGCACCGGACAGTCAGTTGAGATACTTAGGAAACAAATGAAGGCAAAGCCAGTTCTGATATATGCGCAAAACGATACAGCTGCGGGGTCGGGCCTTAGCAGCCTGAGGATGATGCAGCCCGAGGGGCGCCCTCAGTTGAACAAACCAAAAAGTCACCTGGCACCATTGTTGTGGAAGCGTTGGAGTAGCTGAAGATGCGTACGGTAGAGATCGCTCCTCACGAGACTACCGGCTCCTGAGGCCTGGGAGGCTCTGGAGGTTCGGGGGGCTCGCGAGGGTCTGGCACCTCCTCCGTCAGGACTACCTAGCGCTGGCCTGGTGAGCCGCCCACGCATGCTGCGTGAGGCGCTGGTACGAGGCGGTCACGTTTAGCAGGCCAAATGGCATGCGGACGTAGCTGCAGGGATAGCCCCCGCTCCAGCCGACGCGGGACGGCCAGAAGAGGTCCTGCGAAGCAGCCCTGTTGAGGCCTGGGATGTTGATGCAGACGCGCAGCTTGCCACCCACGTCAGGGGAGGCAACTGCACTGGGTGGTGCGGGGCGACACTCGCCACACATGGCTCGCGCCTCCTGAAGCTCCTCGATTGCCTTGGTGATGAACTCCTAAGCGCCCGGCGCCTCGCGGCTTGCGCCTTGCTCATGGAGGTGCGCGTCGAAAGCACGCCTCCACGTGGTGCCCGAACGCCTCCCTCGTCATGCTGGTCAGGTCAGAGGACCTCCAGAGGAGAGCCCCTGAGCCCATCCTGAGGGGGGCGCCGGGCGCGCCTCGCTATGCGAGAGGGAAAGACTCCCCAGCAAAGGGCATAGGGCCTGAGGCACGACTGTCGGGCGCCCCAGTCTGCTAATGGCCCTTTGGGAGGAGCTGCTTCTTCTTCTTGGGGATGGCCTCAGGAGGCGGGACGGCACCCTCGCCATCTGAGCTCTTGACCGCTGCGGCCTGGTAGGCGCGCTTAAGGGAGCACACCGCATCCTTTTTGTCGCAGGCGACCTTGATGATGCCGCCACTCCCTGGCATCTGGAGGACATTGTAGCCGTGGTGAGTTGCTGCCATGAACTTGGCCAGGGCCGGATACCCAAGGGTGGCATTTTACGGGAGTCGGATATGGGCGACGTCGAAGTCGATGAGCTCAGTGTGGTAGTTGTCGTGCTTGCCGAAGGTGACAGGGAGGCGAATCTACCCTATGGGAACGCTGGAGCCATCGGCCACCCCTGAGAAAGGCTTGGTGGGCAGAAGCTGGTCATATGGTACTTGGAGCGTTTCAAACGTCTCGACAGAGAGAACGTTGAGCCCAGCACCACCGTCGATGAGGGTCTTGGTGACAAGGACATTGCTGATGGTTGGCGTGCAGAGCATTGGGAGCGCGCCGGCGGCGGCTGAGCACTTGAGCTGGTCCATGGAGTCAAAGGTGATGGCGTGCTTAGACCAGCTGAGGGGATGCTACGCCTCAAGCTTGGGGAGGGCCGCGTTTACCTCACAAGCGAACTGCTTGAAGATGCGGTGAGAGGCGGGAGCCTGAGTGCCACCCAGGATGCAGGCGATCGCGCGAGGCTCTGGGAAGCCCCCAGCCCCATCATCTTGGTGGTTGTCATCGTTTCTCCTTGGCGGTGGCGGCAGCGGAGGGAGGCCGGCATTGCCCTGGGGGTGGTCCTCACGAGGCTGGTCCCGCCAAGGGCCCTCACGAGGCTGGCCCTACCAGCGGTCCTCACGGGGTTGGTCGCGCCAGTCCTGGTGGGGGTCGCGGTTGTCCCAGCGGCCTCGTCCGCGACCGTAGCCGCGGTCGCTACCCTCGGGGCGGCGGCCAAGGCGCCCGTCGTGGATTGCCCTGAGCTCCTGGCAGTTGTTGGTGTTGTGGCTGTTGATGTTGTGGAAGACGTAGAACGGGCGATTGCCCCTGGGAGGCTCATCATGGTCACGGCCACACTTCATCTCGGGCTCCACGGCCAGCACGGCGGGGCCCTTACGCTTCACTTCCTTGGCCTTGGCCTTCTTGTCTTCAGGATCGACCTCCGGAAGCTCCAGGAGGGAGAGGCGGCCTTCCTCGGCCCTCGCACCTCTGGCTGCCATGTTGAACATGTCCAGAGCCGAACACAAGTCCTCGTGGATGGCGAGCTCCTCCTTCATCTTGTCGTCCGGTACGCCATCAGAGAACGCCGAGATGATGGCCTCGTCCGACACCTTCGGGATCTTGAGGTGAACGTTCGTGAAGCGCTGTATGTAGTTGTGCAAGGTCTTGCCCGGCTGCTGCCTTATGCATCGCAGGTCGCCTGCTGCAGGAGCGCGGTCATGAGTGCCCTGGAAGTTGGCGATGAAACGCTCGCGTAGCTCGTCCCAGGAGGAGATCGACCCCACCGGGAGGTTCAGGAGCCAAGAACGCACGCCATCCTTGAGGGCCATGGGGAACCAGTTCGCCATGACCTTTTCATTGCCGTTCGCCGCCTCGATGCTCAACTCGTAGAGTTGGAGGAACTTAGCGGGGTCGGGGGTGCCGTCGTAGCGTGGAGGTAGATCCGGCTTGAACTTCCTAGGCCAAATGACGCGACGCAGCTCCGGGGTGAAAGCATGGCAGCCTGCCGCACTCACAAGAGCCGGTCACATGGGAGGAGCTTGATCTTGGCGCCCGCGAGCTAACGCCTCCAGCGGCACGCGGTCTTGACGCGGCGGCGCTGGCACCGCGGGCGCTTCTCCTTGGGGCCGCTGCACCACCTGGTAGCTTTCTTCATCGCGCGCCGGCGCCCTGCACGGCGGGGCACGTTGGGGTGCCTCTCGCCTGGGCTCGGGGTCCATGCCGTGCAGAGACGGAGGAGGAGATGCGCAGTGAGCCACATCACCCGCCAGGGACGACGTGAGACGGGGCGAACGGACGGTCCAGGGGCCTCGCCGGCGGCGTTGACGAGCTCGGCGATGCGGCCGAGCTAGTCGTCGTAGAGGTAGTTGACCGGGCGGTAACACAGAAGCTCTCGCACCATGAGCAGCGCAGCCTGCGCGTTTGCCGGCCCGCGACGAGCATGAGAAGACGATGCCATGGCCGGAGTGGGTGATGGAGTTGCAGAGCGGCCATCGCGCCACACGGACGGTGGCAGTGACGAATCCTGATGTTCGCGAGCAACAGGGTCAGTGGCGGCGTTAGCAGCCGGGGAGGCAGAGCGGCGAGGAGCGCTGTTGTCCACAGGCGCCGTCTGGGCGATGCGAGCGGCCCGACGCTCGGCACGAACACGGCGAGCGTCGGCCATAGGAGCGACAGAACAGCGGCGGAACGAACGGTAGAGGAGAGGCTTCGATACGCCCCTACCTGGCACGCCAAATGTCGGATTTAGGGCTCCACAGACCCAAGAAGGTTCGAACTCTGGGGCGTGTGCGAAGAACTCATCCTCTCAAGCCTGCCTACTCGTCGTTCCATGACCTAGCCTAGCCGGACTCGCGTGAAGGTTAGGAAGAAGATGAACATGGCAGTTTACCTAGGTTCGGGCCACCATGCGGTGTAAAACCCTACTCCTGCTTTGTGGTGGATTGGCCTCACGAGGAGGTTTGTGGATGAACTAGTACAGTGGATGAGCTACCTTGCGAGGGCTCTGATGGTGAGGGTGGAATGGATCCGATCCTCTTCTACGGTGGTGGCTAACCTATACTTATAGTGGTCTCGGTCCTCTTCCCCCAAAACGAAGGCGGGAAGGGATCCCACAGTGGGCAATTTGAAAGGGGACAAGTAGTACATCTTATCCTGACGAAAGGTGGTCTTCGCCTGCAAAGCCTCTGGTCGTGACGTAGCAGTGAGCTCGACGATGACATCCGTCCTGCCGTCCTAGCGGTCTTGGTCTTGTAGCACTGGAATGGAAACCTTTGCCAGGCTCCTTGGGAACCCGCGTCTATCCTTGCCTCCTTAGGACCAAAGAGGAAACTGCCTCCTCTGCGCCCGCTGGCGCCCACCAGGCCTTGGTCATCATGGCTTGCATCATCGTAGCCTCATGAGGCTGGGTACCTGCATAGCAATCTCCACTCCTCAGGAGGCCGTCTGGGAAGGCCGCTTCCTCAGGAGGTCTTGGTGTCGTCCGCCTCGCGAGGCTTGGCCCCTCGCGAGGGTCTTGTCTTGATAGTCTTGTAGATGGGCCGTATCGGGCCGTTGATGGAGCCACGCCGTGGGCCGCAGGCAGGCAAGTCTGGGTAACCTGGTTCCCAGAACACCGACAGTAGTTAGTAGCTAGATGGCTTCCTCTCTCTCTTTTGATTCTCAATACAATGGTCTCTTGGAGATCTATTTGATGTAACTCTTTTTTGCGGTGTGTTTGTTGGGATCTGATGAACTTTGAGTTTATGATCAGATCTATTTTTATCCATGAAAGTTATTTGAGTTTCTTTGATCTCTTATATGCATGATTACTTATAGCATCGTATTTCTTCTTCGAATCTTTGGTTTTGTTAGGCCGACTAGATCGATTTTTCTTGCCATGGGAAGAGGTGCTTTGTGATGGGTTTGGTCGTGCGGTGTTCTTTCCCAGTGACAGAAGGGGCAGCAAGACACGTATTGATCGTTGCCATTAAGGATAACAAGATGGGGTCTATTCCTACATGAATAGATCTTGTCTACATCGTGTCATCGTTCTTATTGCATTACTGCATTTCTCAATGAACTTAATACACTAGATGCATGCTGGATAGCGGTCGATGTGTGGAGTAATAGATGAACTTAATACACTAGATGAACTTAATACACTAGATGCAGGCAAGAGTCGGTCTACTAATCTTGGACGTGATGCCTATATAATGATCATTTCCTGGATATCGTCATGATTATTTGAAGTTCTATCAATTGCCGAACAGTAATTTGTTTACCCACCGTATGCTATTTTTCTCGAGAGAAGCCACTAGTAAAATCTACGGCCCTCGGGTCTATTCTTCATCATATTTGCTTTCTGATCTATTATTTGCCACTTTTATTTTCAGATCTATTATTCCAAAAACCCAAAAATACCTTGCTGCACCTTTTTGTTGGTTCTTTTATTTCGCGTTTATTAGAGATCTATTTATCCAATCTATCATAATTTTTCTCCCGTCCACGTGAAAATTTCTGGCACTGTTACCCGTAGAGGGATTGACAACCCCTCCTAATCATCGGGTTGCAAGTATTCGTTATTTGTGTGTAGGTACCGTTTACATAGTGTTGCTTTGTTCTCCTACTGGATTGATACCTTGGTTTCATAACTGAGGGAAATACCTACCGTAGCTGTGCTGCATCATCCCTTCCTCTTTGGGGAAATACTGACGTAGTTCAAGCGACATCAAAAGGAATTTCTGGCGCCGTTGCCAGGGAGGTTCAAGTGAAGATAGTCTCCCGTCAACGTGCGAAATTCTGGAGCTGTTGCCGGGGAGACATCATCAACATCTATCAGGTTACTAATCACAAATCTTATCTCCTTGCAATTTACATTATTTGCCATTTTCCTCTCGTTTTCATCTCCCCCACTTCACAAAAATTTGCCGTTTTATTTTCCCTCTTTTTCGTTCGCCGTTTTCTCGTCAGATCTATCTTTTCGTCTATGGTCTTGCTTGCCTACTTTGTCACTATGGCTAGCATGTCTACTCCTCCTTTGTCACCAAATTTTGAAGTTTTATACTTCAAGCAGAAACAAGGAGAAAATTTGAAAGATGCCTGGTATAGGCTAATGGAAACTTATCACATTTGCAATCTAAAAGGGGATGCAAAGATTTTTCTTCAAAAAATTTATATAGGTTTGACTTTGCATCATAGACAACTTTTGGATTTTGCTGCTAAAGGGAACTTTATTGAGCTTGATGCTAATACTGCTTATGAGATCCTAGAGGGAATCTTGGGAATTCCAGCAATCAAAAAGGGGATTTCTTTTACCCAAGAAGAGGCCCAAATTTTAGACAAGTTGAGTGATTTGCATAAACAATTGGTCGAGTTGCAAAAATATAATGAACCTCTCAAACATATTAGTGGAAACCTAAATCGCATGAACACCTTGATTACTCTTTGCAATAAATGGTTGGATATTTTAGATCTCAAGATGGTTTCTTTTCTTGAGAATTTAGGGAATTGTAAAGAGCCTCCCGGGTTTGAGAAAGCTCTTGCAAAAGTTGCCAAAACTAAAGATGATAATACTTGAATCTATGCTTTATACCTAGCTAGGGGCGTAAAACGTTAGCGCTTGTTGGGAGGCAATCCAATGAATAAAATTTATTTTTGCCTTTTTCTTTCTATTCTTGAGTGTTTGCACAATTATGCCTCTGTTATGATTGTGTTTTTTATGTTTTAATTAGTGTTTGTGCCAAGTAAAGCCTTTGGGATAGCTTTGGTGATAGTTGATTTGATCTTGTTGGAAAACAGAAACTTTTACGTCCAGTAAAATAATTGTCTAAAATCATAGAAGCCACAAAAAATTCTGAATTGTTTACACAAGATTGATATACAAATTGGCTCTGTTGTCCTAATTTTTCAGATTTTTGGAGTTACAGAAGTATGAGAACAATTCTCATCTTTACAGACTGTTTTGTTTTTGACAGATTCTGTTTTCTTTGCATTGTGTGCTTATTTTGATGAATCTATGGTTTGTATCGGGGGGTATAGGCCATGGTAAAGTTATAATACAGAAGATATAATGCAATAACAAAATTTGAATGGGTTTTCTACAGTACTTAAAGTAAAGATTGGTTTTCTTATACTACCGGATCTTACGAAGGTTTTGTTGAGTTTTGTGTGATTGAAGTTTTCAAGTTTTGGGTGAGATCATGATGGATGAAGGAATAAGGAGTAGGAAGAGCCTAAGCTTGGGGATGCCCCATGGCACCCCAAGCCATTATCCAAAGAGAAACAAGCAACTAAGCTTGGGGATGCCCCCGAGTGGCATCCCCTCTTTCTTCTAACGACCATCGGTATTTTACTTGGAGCTATATTTTTATTCGTCATGTATCATGAGTTTTGCTTGGAGCGTCTTGTGCTATATGAGTCTTTGCTTGTTTTGCTTTTTAGTTTGTGTCATCTATCCTTGCTAAACACACCTATTTGAGAGAGCCAAAATTATGCTATAAGTTGTTAGAATTGCTTTATACGCTTCACTTAAATTTTTTGAGCTATGGAATTGCCCTAGTGCTTCACTTATATCTTTTTTGAGCATGGTGTGCTTTAATATTTTTGAAGAAATGATCTCATGCTTCACTTAGATTTATTTGAGAGTTTGTAATTTTGAAGAAATTCTCTCATGCTTCACTTATATTATTTTGAGAGAAGAAATTTTTATGCTCATGTTATTCAATTAGATTTGTTTGAGCTATCAAAAGCAACATATGAAATTAGTCCCAAAGTGATAGATATTCAAGAGGGATATAATAAAAACTTTCATGAAGATCATTGGACAAAATAAACTTGATTCTTTGTAATAGTTTTGCGATATGATGATATAATATGTGAGTCATGTTGATGAGTAATTGTGCTTTAGTAAGAATATTGGTGTTAAGGTTTGTGATTCCCTATCCAAGCACGAAAGTCAATAGTTATGCAATGAAATTACATCCTACTTGTGGTGCATTATTCGGTGTTAGTTATGCTTAATGCTCGCTTATGAGATTTTTCGTTTCCTGGTTGGATGCTTCTTAATCTTTTTGCTAGCCTTCACTTGTACTAAGTAGGAATACTACTTGTGCATCCAAAATCCTTAAACCCAGTTTTGAAATATGAGTCCACTATACCTACCTATATGCGGTATTTCTGTGCCGTTCTAAGCAAATTTTATGTGTCATCTCTAATTTTCAAAATAAATTTCCTTTTGTGTGCTCGTACCGCTCATGAGACGGTAGCGGGTGCCTGATATTTTTCCATGCTGGATGTGTTATTCTCAAGATGAGTGTTTATTCACTTTTCATTGCACGAGAGTACGGCAAAGGTATTAGGGATGCCCAGTCCCGAAATGAAAAATGAATTTACTTTATGTTGTCAAATAATAAATTCCTTGTAAAGTGTTGGTATGGACGATACCCGTGGATACGGCTAGCCGTGGAATGTGAAAGTATGGTGGAAAAAGGAATAAACTTTATTTTCTGTTTGGGAACCACCTATGATATATCTAGCATGGAAAGTATTGGGAACTACTCGATTGTTTTCATTGACAGGAAAAGCATGCCACCCAAAATGTTTTATCTCTATCTTTTTCACTTTGAGCTCTGGCACCTCTACAAATCCCTACTTCCCTCTGCGAAGGGCCTTTCTATTTACTTTATGCAATTTTTATTTTATTTGAGTCTGCATCTTCTTTTATAAAGCACCAACTAAGGGCACTATGATCGTACTTGAGCATTGGGTATAGCTGATATGCGAGTGTGTTTCATGAATGGATCAATGATTGAGCATAATGGGCTAGGGATAACTTCCTTTAGTGTTGATATTTTGAAACACATGGTTGCTTGTTGATATGCTTGAGTATTGAAATCTTCATGTCAAAACTAGACTATTGCTTTGAATCATATAAAAGTCCAAATGTCCATGCTACAAGAGAAAAGAAAATGTGATGAACATGTTAGGCAGCATTCCACATCAAAAATTCTGTTTTTATCATTTACCTACTGGAGGACGAGTAGGAATTAAGCTTGGGGATGCTGATACGTCTCCAACGTATCTATAATTTTTGCTTGTTCCATGCTGTTATATTATCATTCTTGGATGTTTTACAATCATTTTATAGCAACTTTATATCATTTTTTGGGACTAACCTATTGACATAGTGCCCATTGCCAATTGCTGTTTTTTGCTTGTTTTTTAATTCGCAGAAAATCAATACCAAACGGAGTCCAAATGCAGCGAAACTTTTTGGAGATTTTTTTTGGACTAGAAGGAACAACTTGGGCCGAAGAAGTTCCAGAGGGGTGCCCCGAGGGGGGCACAACCCACCGGGGCGCGCCCTGGTGGGTTGTGCCGACCTCGGTTGCCTCCCGCAAAGCCTCTATGCTCTATAAATACCGCAATATTCCAAAAACCCTAGGGGAGTCGACGAAACACAATTCCAGCCGCCGCAAGTTCTAGAACCACCAGATCCAATCTAGACACCATCACGGAGGGGTTCATCATCCTCATTGGTGCCTCTCCGATGATGCGTGAGTAGTTCATTGTAGACCTTCAGGTCCGTAGTTAGTAGCTAGATGGCTTCCTCTCTCTCTCTTTTGATTCTCAATACAATGGTCTCTTGGAGATCTATTTGATGTAATTCTTTTCTGCGGTGTGTTTGTTGGGATCCGATGAACTTTGAGTTTATGATCAGATATATTTTTATCCATGAAAGTTATTTGAGTTGCTTTGATCTCTTATATGCATGATTACTTATAGCCACGTATTTCTTCTTCGAATCTTTGGTTTAGTTAGGCCGACTAGATCGATTTTTCTTGCCATGGGAAGTGGTGCTTTGTGATGGGTTCAGTCGTGCGGTGTTCTTTCCCAGCGAAAGAAGGGGCAGCAAGACACGTATTGATCGTTGCCATTAAGCATAACAAGATGGGGTCTATTCCTACATGAATAGATCTTGTCTATGTCATGTCATCGTTCTTATTGCATTACTCTGTTTCTCAATGAACTTAATACACTAGATGCATGCTGGATAGTGGTCGATGTGTGGAGTAATAGTAGTAGATGCAGGCAGGAGTCGGTCTACTAATCTTGGACGTGATGCCTATATAATGATCATTGCCTGGATATCGTCATGATTATTTGAAGTTCTATCAATTGCCCAACAGTAATTTGTTTACCCACCATATGCTATTTTTCTCGAGAGAAGCCACTAGTGAAATCTACGGCCCCCGGGGTCTATTCTTCATCATATTTGCTTTCCGATCTATTATTTGCCATTTTTATTTTCAGATCTATTATTCCAAAAACCCAAAAATACATTTCTGCACTTTTTTGTTACTTCTTTTATTTCTCGTTTATTCGAGATCTATTTATCTAATCTATCATAATTTTTCTCCCGTCCACGTGACAATTTCTGGCACCGTTACCCGTAGAGGGATTGACAACCCCTCCTAATCGTCGGGTTGCAAGTATTTGTTATTTGTGTGTAGGTACCGTTTACATAGTGTTGCTTGGTTCTCCTACTGGATTGATACCTTGGTTTCATAACTAAGGGAAATACATACCGTATCTGTGCTGCATCAACCCTTCCTCTTTGGGAAATACCGACGTAGTTCTAGCGACATCAGGGTCTCCTGATCCGTAATCTCGGCGACCCACGTCCCACACCGCCGCTGCCGGACCCCGAGGTAGGACCTCATTGGCGGCCGGGCCCGAGGGAGGACAGGGAAGTCCTCAACCGGCGTAGGGGCGCGGCGGCGGGCGGATCGGGCGACCGGCGATGGCGGATCGATAAAGAGCCTGCGGAGGACGAATGGAACACCTTGGCGGCAACCTCGCCGGCGTCAGGCAAAGAGGCCGCAATAAACCTCTTTCGGGCCATTTGCTCCTCGAGCTCCCCGGCACACAGGCAGAGGTTGAGGATGGAGGCGGCGGCGGCGATGGCGGGGACCTACCAATGGTTTCGAGCGAGGGAGGGGTGGTGTGTGTCTGTGTGAGCGGAGGTTTTGGGAGTGTGTGGTGTGTGTGGAGGGAGGGCTGGGGGGGCAAGGTGGTGTTTGAGGAAATACCGCGTCAACTGAAAATTTTACTAGGTGGGAGTAAAATGCCGGGCTACTGAAAATTTGGATCAAGGCCGAGCAGATATTTTTGAGATTGTGAGGGATGTAGATGCGGGAGTAACAAGGAGGGGCTACTGAAAATTTGAATCAAGGGCGAGCAGATATTTTTGAGATTGCGAGGGATGTAGAGGCGGGAGTAACAAGGCGGGGCTACTGAAAATTTGAATCAAGGGCGAGCAGATAATTTTGAGATTGCGAGGGATGCAGAGGCGGGAGTAAGAAGGCGGGGCTACTGAAAATTTGAATCATGGGCGAGCAGATATTTTTGAGATTGTGAGGGATGCAGAGATGGGAGTAAAATGCCGGGGCTACTGAAAATTTGAATCAAGGGATTGAAGCAGAGCGGGAGTAACAGACATCGCACACGGTCCGCACATACTAATCATGTGCTATCAAACATAAAAACCTTCCAGGAGGTAGATATTTTCGAGATTACGAGGCAGTAGATATTTTTGAGAGCGGGAGGCAAGCCTCGTGGAGCCCAATCTACTGTGCTGATGTGAGTGACTGTAGGGGCACGGGCGTGCCACACGGGTAGTCTGGCCGAACCATGTCTGTTGCGTACCCAATCGCAGACGGTTTCTGCATCCAACTCGTGTACTGTTTATAAATTTGGCAAAAATAATAACGCGGGAAAGGGTCAGAACACGAACACACTTGCATGTGGACCAAATATATGTATGAAAAGGGTGGTTTGATGTTCGAATACCCAATGCACAACTTTGATGTGGCACCTGTCGCACAAAGCGCACAATTTTGCTAGTCAACCACCCCCTACGAACCCCACTTTGTGTCGGCGGTAAGGGAATCCTAGCTACGAATGCATGCCCCTAGATAGTTAGTTTTGAAATCTCACCCTACCGTAACACAAAACCTATGGGAGTCCATCATATATATGGTCAAACTTCCCCTTTCGCTTCCGGACAAAGGTGGACTGTGTGCCAACCCATAAATGTGTGTTTGTGGCGGGAGATGGGTGAGACCACATACGAACCACCTGCAGGTGGCCCTATACAGTATGTATGAAAAGGTGTGGTGTGATATTTAACTACCATTCACAACTTCAATGTGGCATGTGTGCCTCACAAAATAATCGGACTTCCCCGACCCCACCGAGGTTGCGGGTAGTGCGAAGTAGCCCCCCCCCCCCCACACACATACTCCTGTCGGGGGAGAGGGCATCGCACCAAGATGTACTGTAACATGGACCAAATAGAATCCAACTTGATCGTATAAGCTCTCGCGCTCGTTGTTGGTCAAAGTGATGGACGTCCACACGGCCCCGCAAAATGGGCTAGCTTGTCGGCGATAAACTCGCGAGGGAGTACTGTCTGAAGACAAAACTCACTCTGTGCATGTGGCCCAATTATGTATATGGAAGTGGTGTGTGTGGCGTTTGAATACGCAATGCACAAATTTGATGTGGCACCATGCTTTTTGGAATCGTAAAATCCCCACACTGATCAAGCGAGGGTTCACGATGCGTAGCATGCATGCGCTCAAACTTAATTAGGCCTAGAATGATCGACCTACTATACGGTAACACGAACCAAAGAAGAAGAATCCACCCTGGTAACCTTTCTCATTGTCGGTCAAAATGATGGAAGCCCACGCGGGCCCATGAATATATATAGGCTTGCCGCCCATAACCAAGCGAGCGAGAGTGTCCAAAGACAACCATTGCATGCATGTGTCCCAAAACATATTTACAGAGGTGCGTGATGCATGCATATGTGTTGAATACCTAACGCACAACATTGATGTGGTGCATGCGTTCAAAATCGCACAGGTCCCCACAGAAAGCAAGAGGTTCATGACGTGTCGTGTGCTCGCCCCCCCTCGATCCGGCGGGATGGATTCATGTGTACACATGCGCTATTATATATGTAATCTCACATCATGACCTATATCGCGAGACAACAAAAAATTAATCCCCTCCTAAGTCAAAATAAATAACCTCTCTCATTGTCGGTGATAGTGATGGACCAAGCGGGCTGACAGATGGAAGCATCGCCGATAACCACGTGAGTGAGTGCCATAGGACAACCACCATCGCTTGCATGTGTGCCAAAACATATATATGGAGAGGTGTGTGGTTGTGATGTTTTGAATATACCTAATGCACAACCTTTGATGTGGCATTTGCCTCAAAAACCGCAAAGTCCCCACATAGAGTGAGGTTCATGTGTGACACCTAGTATATGTTGGTCCCATCCCCCCTTCGACACATACTATATATATACTCCTACCCTAACACAGCCCTAAAAGAATTAATCCTCCTGGTTCGTCAAATGTGCCTCTCTCTCTTGTTGGGTCAAAGTGATGGAGGACGACCTCGCGGGCCCACAGATGGAAGCACCGCACGCGAGTGAGTTCCTATAGGGCAACCACTGCTTGCATGGTATTGCGGTATGTTTGAATACCAATGCACAACTTTGATGTGGCACCTGCCTCGGGAACCGGAAATTCCCCACATGGAGCGAGGTTATGACACACACATATATATAGAGAGAGAGTATACATGTTGCTCCCTCTTTGACATGTACTACATATTCCTACCGTGCATATATGTAACACAAACAAAAAAAGAACCAACCTTGTTGGTCGAATTAACCTCTCTCTCGTTGTATGTTCAATTGATCAACGAAGACCTCGCGAGCGAGTGTCATAGGACAACCACCGCGTGCATGTTGTCGTGTGTTGTGTGATGTTTGAATATCCAATGCACAACTTTGATGAGGCACATGCTTCACAAACCGGAAACGGACTACACAGAGGTTCACTTCGAGCCGGTGGGAGGGACTCATGTGTACGCACATGCCCGAATTTGATATGGAATCTCACCATGATCCACACTGTAACACACATGCCAAAGATGACTCCACCTTTGGTCTGATGCCTCTCTTTGTCGGTGGAAACTGAAAACCATTGTGGGCTAACGAATGGGCACGTCGCTGCTAACCGCACGAGGGAGTTTCCGAGAGGACTACCAATGCATGCATGTGGCCCGAACATGTATGTATGAAAGGGTTGTGTAATGCTTTAAATAACCAACTCACGACTTTGATGTGGCATATATACATCACTCACAAAATGATCAATAATCCCACATCACACAGGCTCGTGACTAGTAGTGTACTGATGGACCCTCCCCCCCCCCCCCCGCCACACACACAGACACACATCCCGCACCACCACCTCCACTCTGAGGCATGTCAAACTTTTTCTGAGGTGAACATGTGACCAAAGGAGTGTCGTGTTAAAGTTTAAAAAAAAACAGAGATCATTCGATCCGTTTTATACATTGATTGATTTCCTAGGGATTTAATGTGCAAAAATCAAATTTGAGCTACATATGCACCAAAATGGATTGCAAAATCATATGTGTGTCCCTGGGTGCATGCTTTCCCCGTGAAAGAAATTTCAAAACATTGAGAATCTTGATTTTTAAAATTCAGTAAATTCAAAACTTAGTTCAAATTCATGAAAGTTATCATGGTGTCATATATGGACACCAGTAGACTGTGATATTGTATTTTTTTCGTCAAATTTGAGACAAGTTTTGATATAATCTACTTACAAACGAGAGATTGTTAATAACTGGCAACCAATATCTCATACGGAATATTTATTCGGACCGTGTGCGTTAGACCATGCCATGCTTCAGTTAAGCAGTAAAGTGGCAGAATGAATCATCAAAAAACAAAAAAAATATACGTGCCGCCACGTGCCCCGTGTGGCGTGCGAGCACGCGTGAGTTGATGGGACGCATGCGAGCAGTCCGCCACGCAGGCAGACCGGGAGGCGTGCGCGCAGGTGTGTGAATTGACGGGAGGCATTTTTGCTACGCAGTGTCATCGGGAGGCATAAGAATAGCTGTGTGAAATGATGGTATTGGAATGACAGAAGTCCGCCACGCAGGCTCACCGGGAGGCGAGATAGCCTTTGACTGCCACCCGCCTCGCTCCCACTGGTCTGTATTAACGGCGCACCCGAGCGGCCGCACCCCCCATCCTCGCCACACACACAATCATCTCTCTCCGCCCGCATCCTTGACGCCGCTCTCAGTCCTCAAAGCCGTCAGTGTATGAGGATGCCGCCGAAGCGCCCCATCGGAGGGAGTGGAGACTCCGGGGCTGCTGAAGCATCGGAGCGCTGCGTGAATATGGAGACAGAGGTTGCTGTCGCTGCCGACGAGGTGGAGAACAAGGCTGCCAACAAGCAGAGGCGGGTCGAGAAAGAACCGCAAGCGACTCCAGCAGGCCTCGACTTCATCAGCAGCCTCCCCGATGATATGTTGACAGTCCTCATATCCCTCCTCCCAATCAAATATGGGGCGAGGACAACCGTCCTTTCTCGGCGGTGGAACCCCCTATGGCTCTCCACCCCTCTCGACCTCCTCGACGCCCACGAGCTCTGCCATGGCTATCGCAAAAGCTTGGATGCGCTCTCTCAGATCCTCAGCAGTAACCATGGCCCAATCAGAGGCCTTATCACGGGCAAGTTCCGTTCCAATGGCAAGGACCGAGCCAAGCTTGACGAGTGGTTCTGATGACCCACAAGTATAGGGGATCAATCGTAGTACTTTCGATAAGTAAGAGTTTTGAACCCAACGAGGAGCAGAAGGAAATGACAAGTAGTTTTCAGCAAGGTATTCTCTGGAAGCACTGAAATTATAAGTAGCGAGTAGTTTGATAGCAAGGTAATTTGTAACAAGCAAGCAAAGGTAACGGTAACAAAAGTGCAACAAGGTAGCCCCAATCCTTTTGAGGCAAAGGACATGCCAAAACGGTCTCTTATGATAAACAAAGCGCTCTTGAGGGTACACGGGAATTACATCTAGTCACTTTCATCATGTTGGTTTATTTGTGTTTGCTACTTTGATAATTTGATATGTGGGTGGACCGGTGCTTAGGTGATGTTCTTACTTAAACAAGCCTCCTACTTATGATTAACCCCCTCACAAGCATCCGCAACTACGAGAAAAGTATTAAGAATAAATCTAACCATAGCATTAAACTTTTGGATCCAAATCGGTCCCTTATGGAATAGCGCATAAACTAGGGTTTAAGCTTCTGTCACTCTCGCAATCCATCATCTAATAACTACTCCACAATGCATTCCCTTAGGCCCAAATATGGTGAAGTGTCATGTAGTCGACGTTCACATGACACCGCTAAGGGAATTACAACATACATACCATCAAAATATCGAACACATATCAAGTTCATATGATTACTTGCAACAAGATTTCTCCCGTGACCTCAAGAACAAAAGTAACTACTCACAAATGATAATCATGCTCAATATTAGAGGGGTATTAAATAGCATAATGGATCTGAACATATAATCTTCCACCAAATAAACCATATAGTAATCAACTACAAGATGTAATCAACACTACTAGTCACCCACAAGCACCAATCTAAGGTTCCGGTACAAAGATTGAACAGAAGAGATGAACTAGGGTTTGAGTGGAGATGGTGTTGTTGAAGATGTTGATGGAGATTGCCCTCCCCAAGATGGGAGAGTTGTTGGTGATGATGATGACGATGATTTCCCCATTCGGGAGGGAAGTTCCCCCGGCGAAATCGCTCCGCTTGAGGGCAAAAATGCTCCTGCCCAATTTCCACCTCGAAACGGCGGCGCTTCGTCCAGAAAGTCCTCTGTTTATTTTTTCTAGGTCAAAATGACTTATATACCTGAAGAGGGGCACCGGAGGTGGGCCGAGGAGGGCACAACCCACCAGGGCGAGCCTGGGCTCCTTGGCGTGCCCAGGTGGGTTGTGCCCACCTAGTGAGCCCCCTCGGGTTCTTATTTGCTACAATAATTCTTATATATTCCACAAAAATTCTCCGTGAAGTTTCAGCTCATTTGGAGTTGTGCAGAATAGGTAGCCTGACGTAGCTTTTTCAGGTCCAGAATTCCAGCTGCCGGTATTCTCCCTCTTAGTGTGAACCTTGCATATTATGAGAGAAAAGGCATTAGAATTACTCCAAAAAGCATTATTATATCTAAAAACAATATAAATAACAGTAGGAAAACATGATGCAAAATGGACGAATCAACTCCCCCAATCTTAGACCTCGCTGGTCCTCAAGCGAAAACCAAAATCGAAAAACATGTCCACATGCTTAGAGAGAGAGGTGTCGATAAAAACAAAATACGGACATAGAAGCATCATGTATATTATTATAACAGCAACAAACTTTAACATAAAACTTTATCATAGAACTTTTATCATATAACTTCTATCATAGACTTCTCATGAAGTAACAATTCATCACAACATCGAAGTATGAAGCATAAAATCTATTGAAAATCAACAAACTATGTTCTTAGTCAACTTTGCAACTACAATTCATCATCTTTTCAGGAAGGGTCATGTATCAGAGCCTTTTTGGCAAGTCCACATACTCAACCATAATATAGTCTTCTATGATTGCTAACACTCACCGCATACACGTGAGCCAAATGTTTCAACCGGACACATAGAAAGATAGGGGCTTATAGTTTTCGCCACCCAACATATTCACCGCAAGGGTGATGTCAACAATAATAACTCATGCTACCCATATCCAACAGGATATATGTGCCTAGATCTTTCCGCACCACATGATGCTTGCCAAAAGAGAAAAATAAAAAAGAATAGAGATAAATACTTTGACTCTTGCATAAAAGTAAATACATAAAAGTAAAAGATAGGCCCTTCGCAGAGGGAAGCAGAGGTTGCCATGCGCTTTTCGTTTGCATGCTTAATCTCTTAGTGCAAAAGAACGTCACGTTATATTGCCCCTGATGATAGTAACCTTTATTATGCAGTCTATCGCTTTTATTCTTTGCCATCACAAGTTCGTACAGCACTCAATTTTCTCTTACACTAAATGATCCAACACTTTTAGAAGCAAGTTTTATTGCCTTTTGCACCGATGACAACTTACTTGAAGGATCTTACTCAATCCATAGGTAGGTATGGTGGACTCTCAAAACAAGATTTGGGTTTAAGGGTTTTGGATGCACAAGTAGTATCTCTACTTTTTGCGGAATTTTTGGCTAGCAAAGATGGGGGACAAGCACCACATGTTAAAGGATCTATGACAATATAACTTCTATGTGAATATGAACAAACATAAATCATTACGTTGTCTCCCTTGTCCAATGTCAACAATTTTGGCATATAATATTTTGATGGGGGCTCACAATCAAAAAAGATGTCCCAGATAGTGTATTTGCATGTGAATCTTCTCTTCCCTTATTAATTCTTTCATGAATTGCATCATTGACCAATGCTATGTTTGTAAGTCTCCAATAAAATTTTCTACTTATACTCTTCCTTATGTGATGTCATTACTTACCAGAAGATTAGCATATGATATTTTTCATTTATTTCATTTCTTTTTATTGAACATGAAAGAAAAAGAAAACAAAACTTAGACTAAACTTTATTATATATCTCGCACACGATTACAATGATAGATCACTAAGCAAACACTCGAAAAGAAAAGGATTGAACTAAACTTTTATTCATCTAAAGCACAAGATAACTATGGATCTAACTAAGATAAGTAAAGGCAAAAGATAGTGGAGGTGATACGATACCGGGGCACCTCCCCCAAGCTTGGCACAAGCCAAGGGGAGTGCCCATACCCGATACTCAGGTTTCCTTTGGTGATGAAGAAGGAGGTGGTGGTGATGAAGTAGTAGATTCATCCTTTTTCTCCAACTTATTTCGAAGGTAAAAATTACCTATCCTTAACTCTTCATTCTCCATCTCAAGCTTTATTATCCTCTTGCACAACGCCTCCATGCTTTCGTGCTTGAAATGAGGAGGGACTGGTTCATCTTCATCTTCTTCATCGGAGAACCATATATAGGGATAGGTATCCTTGAAGATATTTTTATCTAAAGGATGATAAGAAACTGGGCACTCCTCCTCAGAATCTTGAGATGACATATTTTTAGATCTGTCAGAAAACAACAAGAAAAGAGCAATAGAAGATTTCTCCATGATACGGTGGTCAATAGGTTCGGGGGGTATATAAAGATTTTTTATCTTGGGAAACAAGCAAACAGAAGAAAAACGGAGTCTGGAAGGTACCCGAGGTGGGCACAACCCACCTGGGCGCGCCTGGCTCCAGGGGTGCCTTCCTGGTTGTTTCTTATTTTCCTAATTTTTGATATATTCCAAAAGTGACAGAACATATTTTTGCGGCTTTTTCGGAGTCTGTTTACTTACCGTCTCACGTACCTCCTCCTTTTTCACGATTCTAGAGTATTCCGGAAGGTTTCCTTTATGTGTTCTTCCGGTGTCATAGTTTGGATAATATTGCTTTTAACGTTAATGGGCGTACCTGAGATATAATGTTTTATTCTTTGCCCATTGACAATTTTCGGGTTAGTACCATCGGCATTATTTATTTTGATAGCTCCAGATCGATAAACCTTCTCGATAACATAGGGTCCTTCCCATTTGGAGAGGAGTTTTCCTGCAAAGAATCTGAAACGAGAGTTGTACAAAAGAACATATTCTTTAACTTTAAACTCACGATTTTGGATTCTCTTATCATGCCATCTTTTCACTTTTTCTTTAAACAACTTAGCATTTTCATAAGCTTGGGTTCTCCATTCATGTAGTGAGCTGATATCAAATAACCTCTTTTCACTGGCAAGTTTGAAATCATAGTTGAGTTCTTTAATTGCCCAATATGCTTTATGATCTAACTCAGGAGGTAAATGACAAGCTTTTCCATAAACCATTTTATAAGGAGACATACCCATAGGATTTTTATATTCTCTTCTGTAAGCCCAAAGTGATGATGACATGTACCTAGGGTAGGGTTATAGGCCTGACTTGTATGCCCTACCCAAGGACACTGCACAAGAGGTCAAGGCCCACAAAGTTGAACAGAAGATACCGACTGGAATCCTCACGAAGTGTGATTCACTCGACAGAGGATCCACACGGATATCCCAATTCCACTCGACCTACGTTATTCACTCAGAGTACAAAATTCCACTCGGAAGACAGAAGACCTAGAGCCACCTCAGTATGGCAATGGTCAGGAATTCACTCCGACGCCTTAAAGGTCATTAAACACGGGCGTTACCAGTAACGTACGTGACTTTATTTCCTCATAAAACCCCTGTGTAACCGAGGGCTGCGAGGGGTCAGCGCACTCTATGTAAGCTACCCCTCCCCTCTTGCACAAGGGTTCACACCCCCTGTAACTATACAACACTGCAATCGACAAGCCCCCGCGGCACCGAGACGTAGGGCTGTTACCTCCTCCGAGAGGGGTCTGAACTCGTAAAACTGTGCGTACAACCTCATCGTAGCTAGGACTCTGCCCTCTCCTACGTACCCCCCATCTCTACTATCAGATCCGTTCCCACGACAGTTGGCACCCATCGTGGGGCAGGTGTCCAAGCGACTTCCGGTGAGGTTGCAATCTTCGATCTTCGTCAACATGTTTTCCGGCGGTGGATTGTCTCTGGGCCACGAGATCCGTCTCAGCGCGCTCTCCTTCATCGCCGACGATTCGGCCTGGCTCCAGGAGGCTCCCCTCGACATTGAGGCGCTCCTCGTTCATGGCGCAGCTCACTTTCGTGCGAGTGCCTGCGGCGTCCTCCTGCGGCAGCTGTCGATTCAGTATGGGTCGATTCCCGCGGCGTTTTTGCTTCCCGCGACCCATCGCCGCAAGCGATCCGGTTGCTCGCGGCTCCAGCGATGGGTGAAGCATGCAGTGGCCTGTCAGTCGGCCACACCTCAAATCGCAGTGATTGAGCCCGATGAGTCCCTGTATGGCTTGTTCGATCTGCCGACTGGCCACTCAGATACTCTCTCTGAGTGCGAAAGCAACGACCCCGCGGCGGAAGTCCTCATGGTTGGTCCTCAGCGCAGCCTGCCAGGATTTCCCCATGGCAGCAGCGGTAGCGGCGGTCCAGCACGCGACGACAGCGAGTACTACCCTCAAGCCCTCACCGCGGAACAAAGGGAAGAGCTGCGACACAGGAATGATCACGCTCTCCAGACCCCCATCATTGGGGAGACCCCCGAAGCTCAGGCTTTGGAGGCTGCGCGCGTAGCCACTCTGGCTGAGCGTGCGCGCCTGGAGAATCTTCAGCAAGCACTCGACGACCGCGCCCACAGAAAGATTCCTAGTTCCAGTCGACGGCAGCGGCAACTGTTCCCGACTGGACATCAGGATGAGTGTCAGGTATACCATACACCGATCCAAAATGTTGCAGCAGCTGCGCGTATTGCAGATTTGATCCAGCCGTCCCGTTCCGAGGCTGGTAGAGGCTTATAGCAGATTTGAGCACTGCTCAGGGCGGCCGGAGAGCAGAATTCAGCTGTTTCCCAGTCGCGCAATAGCATTCACCGAGGCTGGTGGACACGGTTCAGTTGGCACACAGCCCGAGATCGCCTCCACGGCGTGAAGATCATAGTTTTCGCCACGATCAGTACCTGGGTCAAGGCCACAAGCAGTTTGAGCCTCGATACCACCGTGATGACTACCGTCGAGTGCCTACGCCCCCTCCGAGGGGTGGATCATACGCGCCCCGACGGTATGATGACATGCACCCGTTCGACGATGAGCGGAGGAATCCAGTCGACCCCCGACAGCCCGCGTTTGATGCAAGGTTAGTCCTTATTTAGGGCTTGGTTGACAGAGGCAGAGTTAAGAGAGAAGGTCTGGACAGAGATCGCCCGAGTGGGAGCAGAGCGTTCGTCTCTGGGCCCGAGTGTTTCTGCAGAGCCATTCAAGCTGCTGAGATTCCTCCCAACTTCAGATTGGCCGTAGGAGTAAGGAAGTTTACTGGCGAGTCAAAGCCGGACACGTGGTTGGAGGATTACCGAGTGGCGGTGCAGATTGGTGGAGGCAATGATGAAGTGGCCATGAAGCACATGCCCTTGATCCTTGAGGGCTCGGCCAGGGCCTGGTTGAATCAGTTAGCCCCTGCTAGCATATACTGTTGGGAAGACTTGGCCCGAGTGTTTATCAAGACATTTGAAGGAACTTGCAAGCGTCCCGCTGGGCTATCTGAGTTACAGCATTGTGTCCAAACGCCGAATGAAACATTGAGGGATTACATCCAGCGGTGGACTACGCTTCACCATCTGGTGGAGAATGTTTCAGAACACCAAGCAGTCTGCGCTTTCAAGGAAGGCATACGGTACAGAGAGGTCACACTGAAATTCGGTCGCTCCGGGGCCATGACTCTGAATTGGATGATGGAAATAGCCACTTGGTACGTGAATGGCGAAGAAGAGGACCGGCTCCGTAATGGAAAAGGGAAGACAATCGACCCTAATGCTGGGGGTGGAAATCCCAGTCGGAAGCAGAAACGCAAGGCTGAAGCCACAGGGCAGGCTGAAGCTGCAGTGGTGAATACCCAGGGAAAGTTCAAGGGAAAGCCTAAGGGACCATGGATTCCCAAGAAGATCAAGGACCAGTCGGGCCAGGATGTCCTGGATTTACCGTGTACCATCCACACGAAGAAAGATGAAGAGGGCAACTTGATTTTGCCCAAACACACCACTCGACAATGTAGATTCCTTATCCAGCAGTTCCGTGAAGGTCAGTAGAGTGAGAAGGGCTCTGATAAGGATGAAGATGAAGAAAAGGTGGATGATTACCCAAAGGTCAATGCAACCCTAGTGATTTTTGCTGATGTTGAGAGCAAAAGTCGACTAAAAGTCATTAACAGAGAGGTGAACATGGTTGCTCCGGCAACTACAACATACCTCAAGTGGTCAAAGACTCCTATCACCTTCGATTAGTCGGATCACCCAGCTCACGTTGCTACCCCCGGGCGGCAAGCTTTGGTGATCGACCCAGTCGTTGGAGGTACTCGACTGCCTAAAGTTCTCATGGACGGTGGCAGTGGTTTGAACATTCTGTATGCTGAGACCCTTCAGGGGATGGGCATTCCGATGTCCCAACTCAGTGAGAGCAGCATGCAGTTCCATGGGGTCATCCCAGGAAAGAAAGCGAAATCACTCGAACAGATAGCTTTGGATGTGGTTTTTGGCGATTCAAAAAAAATTCGCAAAGAAAAGCTGACGTTTGAAGTGGTAGATTTTCACAGTGCCTATCATGCTATTCTGGGAAGACTGGCGTATGCTCGCTTCATGGCCCGACCATGTTACGTATACCTCAAACTAAAGATGCCCGGGCCCAAGGGTGTGATCATGGTCACTGGAAATAGACAAAGAGCAAAGGAATGCCTCCAGAAGGGTTCCAAGATAGTTGATGAGCAAATGGCGGTGGTGGAACTGGAAGAGTACAAGAAGAATGCTGACCCGAGTGATTTGCTCTGTTCCAAGAAGCCTGCTTCTGACTCCGCATTTCAGTCGGCTGGCGAGATGAAGCCAGTTCACATTCACCCGGAAGATCCCGCAGCTGCTCCGACCCACATTTCAACAACACTCGACAGCCAATAGGAAGCCGCGCTCATCCAGTTCCTCCGTGAGAACTGTGACATCTTCGCATGGAAACCATCGGACATGCCAGGTGTACCCAAGGGACTGGCTGAGCACCATTTGCGTGTCGACTCCAAAGCCAAACCTGTCAAAGAGCATCTCCATCGGTCCGCCTCGGAGAAGAGGAAGGTGATTGGCGAGGAAGTGGCTCGGCTCTTAGCAGCTGAGTTCATACGTGAGATATACCACTCCGAGTGGCTCGCCAACGTCGTCAAGGTACCTAAGAAGGATAAATCACTCCGCATGTGCATTGACTTCAAGCATATCAATCGGGCCTGCCCGAAAGATCATTTTCCGCTCACTCGCATTGATCAGATAGTCGACTCGACTACGGGGTGTGAGCGTTTGTCTTTTCTTGATGCGTATTCCGGATACCATCAGATCCGACTCTATGGGCCAGATGAAATAAAAACGGCTTTCATCACCCCATTCGGGTGTTTTTGCTATATCACTATGCCATTCGGTCTCAAAAATGCTGGCGCCACGTTCATGCGCATGATCCAGAAGTGCCTGCTCACTCAGATCAGTCGGAATGTGGAGGCCTATATGGATGACATTGTGGTCAAGTCACGTAAAAGTTCTGACCTGCTGACTGATCTCGCTGAAACCTTTGAAAATTTGAGAAGGTATGACATTAAGTTGAACTCATCCAAGTGCACATTCGTAGTACCCGGAGGCAAGCTACTCGGTTTCCTCATTTCCGAACGAGGAATAGATGCCAATCCCGAGAAGATCAGCGCAATCCTCCGAATGAAACTCCCTATACATGTGCACGATGTTCAGAAGCTCACATGTTGTCTTGCTGCATTGAGTCAGTTTATTTCACGACTCGGTGAAAAGGCTCTGCCTCTCTACCAACTGATGAAGAAGTTTGACACATTCGAGTGGACTCCCGAAGCCAAAGCAGCGTTTGTGGAGCTCAAAGCCCTGCTTTCCACCCAGCCGGTGCGTGCTGCTCCGAACAGCACAGAGCCTCTACTCTTGTATATTGCAGCTACTGGTCAAGTTGTTAGCACGGTGCTCGCAGTGGAGCGAGAAGAAGAAGGCAAGGCCTATAAAGTTCAATGCCCAGTATATTACATCTCTAAAGTCTTGACTCCATCCAAGCAGAGGTATCCACATTACCAGAAGCTTCTTTATGGAATTTACTTGACTGCGAAGAAAGTTGCACATTATTTCCATGACCATTCGGTTTTGGTCGTCAGTGATGCTCCATTGTCTGAGATCATGAACAATCGAGATGCAACTGGTCGAGTGGCTAAGTGGGCAATTGAACTTCTCCCTTTGGATATCAAGTTTGAAACAAAGAAGGCGATCAAATCTCAGGTGCTCGCAGATTTCTTGGCCGAGTGGATTGAACAGCAACAGCCGACTCAAGTTCACTCGGAACACTGGACTATGTTCTTTGATGGGTCTAAGATGTTGAATGGTTCTGGTGCTGGAGTGGTCCTGGTGTCCCCAAGAGGTGATAAACTCAGTTATGTTCTCCAGATTCACTTTGATTCCTCCAATAACGAAGCTAAGTATGACGCACTCCTCTATGGGTTGTGTATGGCCATCTCACTCAGCGTCCATCGCCTGATGGTCTACGGTGACTCAGATTTGGTGGTCAATCAGGTGATGAAGGATTGGGACGTCAGAAACCCTGCCATGACTGGATACTGCAATGCAGTGAGGAAATTAGAGAAATGGTTCGAGGGATTGGAGCTTCACCACATTCCCCGACTCAAAAATCAAGCAGCTGACGATCTGGCAAAGATAGTTTCCACTCAGAAGCCCATCCCCAGCAACGTGTTTTTAGAACATCTCCATTCCCCGTCAGTACAGGAAGATCCTTTGACTGAAGAGCCTCCTCAGGCGAAAAGTCCTACCGATCCGACTGAATTGAGATACCTGCTGTTATTGACTTGGTGATGGAGATCCTGGTAATCACCCCCGACTGGACAGTACCATTCATCTCATATCTGCTCAGGAAGGAACTTCCAGAAGATGAAGTTGAAGCGAGACAGATTGTCCACAGATCCAAAGCATTCACAGTAATCAATGGGCAGCTTTATAGAGAGAGTGTCACTAGCGTCGCCCAACGATGCATTTCCCCACAAGAAGGTCGACTGATTCTGGACGAGATTCACTCGGGGACCTATGGTCACCATGCGTCCTCTCGAACCATTGTGGCCAAAGCATACCGAGCAGGATTCTACTGGCCCCAGGCTAATGAAGCTGCAAAAGAAATCGTGGACAAGTGTGAAGGTTGCCAGTTCTACGCAAACATGTCACACAAGCCCGCATCTGCTTTGAAAACCATTCCACTCGTCTGGCCATTTGCTGTGTGGGGGTTGGATATGATTGGGTCGCTCCGGACCGGCAGAAGCGGTTTCACTCATTTACTTGTCACAGTCTACAAGTTCACCAAGTGGATTGAAGCCAAGCCAATCAAGAACTTAGACTCACGCACAGCCATCAAGTTTATAAAAAAGCTGATATTCAGATACGGTGTTCCGCATAGTATTATCACAGATAACGGCTCAAACTTCGATTCAAAATAATTCAGAGCATTCGGCGCTTCCCAGGGCACTCGGGTAGATTACGCATTCATTGTGTACCCACAGTCGAATGGACAAGCTGAAAGAGCAAATGGTCTAATTCTCCAAGGGCTGAAACCTCGACTCATGCGGGACCTTGAACACGCAGCTGGAGCTTGGGTGACTGAACTGCCATCTATTCTGTGGGGATTGAGGATGACTCCTAACCGATCTACCAACCGAACTCCTTTCTTCATGGTGTATGGGGCTGAAGTCGTGCTTCCTAGTGACCTGTTTCACAATGCACCCTGAGTGGAACTTTATTCCGAAGCTGAAGTCGAACAATCACGCCAAGATGCCGTTGACCTTCTGGAAGAAGAGCGAGAGATGGCATTGATACGGTCGACTGTTTATCAGTAGGATCTTTGTCGATTCCATGCAAGAAACGTCAAGGGTCGAGCATTTCAAGAAGGAGACCTAGTACTCCGAGTGGATCAACAGTGACCACACAAGCTCGCCCCGGTGTGGGAAGGCCCTTTCATCGTCACTAAGGTGCTTCACAATGGGGCATATCATCTTTACAACTTGAAGCAAAAGAAAGACGAGCCGCGCTCCTGGAACACAGATCTTCTTCGTCATTTTTATACTTGACAGTCGGACTGTCAGGATCTTCTTCGTCATTTTTATACTTGACAGTCGGACTGTCAGGATGTAATAAGAGTACTTTTTCCTAGATTGTTTATCAAGACATGACTCCTGCAATCCCATAATGATTGTTCTCGCATAAACATGTGTTCAAATCCCCCAGTGGGTAAGTTAGCTGCGGAACCAGTTTCGCCTAAGTTAAAAACCTACTCCGAGTGCGAGCAATCCTCCCACTCAGGGGGCTGAGCCGTGAGCCTGTCCTCGCCAAAGTTAAAAAACTACTCCGAGTGAGAGCAACCCTCCCACTTGGGGGCTTAGCCGCGAGCCCGTCCTCACCTAAGTTAAAAATCTACTCCGAGTGAGAGCATCCCTCCCACTCGGAGGCTTAGCCGCGAACCAGTTTCGCCTAAGTTAAAAACTTACTCCGAGTGAGAGCAACCCTCCCACTCGGGGGCTTAGCCGTGAGCCTGTCCTCGCCTAAGTTAAAAACCTACTCCGAGTGAGAGCAATCCTCCCACTCGGGGGCTTAGCTGCGAGCCTGTCCTCACCTAAGTTAAAAATCTTCTCCGAGTGAGAGCATCCCTTTCACTCGGAGGCTTAGCCACGAACTAGTTTTGCCTAAGTTAAAAACCTACTCCGAGTGAGAGCAATCCTCCCACTCGGGGGCTTAGCTGTGAGCCAGTCCTCGCATAAGTTTAAAATCTACTCCGAGGGAGGGCATCCCTTTCACTCGGAGGCTTAGCCGCGAGCCTGTCCTCGCCTAAGTTAAAAACCTACTCCGAGTGAGAGAAATCCTCCCACTCGGGGGCTTAGCCGTGAGCCGGTCCTCGCCTAAGTTAAAAAACTACTTCGAGTGAGAGCAACCCTTTCACTCGAAGGCTTAGCCGTGAGCCTGTCCTCGCCTAAGTTTAAAACCTACTCCGAGTGAGAGCAATCCTCCCACTCGAGTGGTTAGCCGCGAACTGGTCCTCGCCTAAGTTAAAAAACTACTCCGAGTGAGAGCATCCCTTCCACTCGGAGGCTTAGCCGCGAGCCTGTCCTCACCTAAGTTAAAAACATACTCCGAGTGAGAGCATCCCTTTCACTCGGAGGCTTAGCCACAAGCCTGTCCTCGCCTAAGTTAAAAATCTACTCTGAGTGAGAGCATCCCTTTCACTCGGAGGGTAGGCCGCGAGCCTGTCCTCGCCTAAGTAAAAAATCTACTCCGAGTGAGAGCATCCCTTTCAATCGGAGGCTTAGCCGCGAGCCTGTCCTCGCCAAAGTTAAAAACCTACTCTGAGTGAGAGCATCCCTTTCACTCGGAGGCTTAGCTGCGAGCCTATCCTCGCCTAAGTTAAAACCTACTCCGAGTGGGAGCAATCCTCCCACTCGGGAGGCTTAGTCGCGAATCAGTTTCGCCTAAGTTGAAAAATCCGTTCACATAAAGCATTTCGCAAGCAAGAAAGCAATATTCGGATAAATCCACCAAGTTCGGATAAAACCGTCAAGTTCAGAAGCGCAAGCAAAAGTATTCGGACGTCAAGCCCGGAATAGTCTAACGATTACAGGATCACTCGGCATCCCGAGGCAAATAAATTTGAGTCATCAAGGTTTTTCTTCACTCAGCAGGAGGAGGACTCACTGGCTCGACGAAAGTGTCCAGGTCGATGCCGTCAGCTATGCGAGTGGCTACCTCAATGAAGGTCTCCATGAAGGATTCAAACTGGAGCTTCTTCGTGTTCGCCACTTGGAGAGCCTTCAGCTTTTCTTCTTTGGCGTCTTTGCAATGGAGTCTGACGAGTGAGAGAGCCACATCAGCTCTGCAGCGAGCAGTTGATTTCTTCCACGCCTGCACTCGACCAGGGATTTCATTGAGCCGAGTCATCAGTGACTCAAGATCATTCTTAAGCACATCCTCTGGCCACAGCTCCTTGTCTATCCGTGTCATCACAACCTTCAGTCGAGCAATGTACTCCAAGACGCTGGTGAGACGAGCTTCCAGTCGCAGCACGTTCATTGCAGCTTCATCTCTGACAAGTGAGTTTGTGGGGTCCAGGCCTGGTTCAATCCGCTCGGTTTCCTCCTCAAAATTTTGACAGAACTCTGCGCAAAGAGGGAAAGTATGAGTCAGCAGCAACATTGTAAAGAAGTTTTACAGATTCAGTCGGACGAAGAACGGTACCTTCGATCATGATGAACATATTCTTTGCAAGGCCCCCTAAGTAAACCTCTAGCTCGTCCCTCTTCTGAGTGAGCTGGTCCACCTTGTCAGCCAAGACAACTTTCTCTTCTCTCAGTTGTGCAGCTTCCTTTTTTTCCTCGTCAACAACAGTCTTCAGAGCAGCATTTTCCTCCTCAAGCTTTTTGACTGAAGCCAGCTTCCTCTCGGCGACTTCAGTCTTCTCTCGGGCCACCTTCTACGCCCCCGCGAGCTCATCGTCCTTCCTCTCCAGCGCCTGCTTCATAGTGTCTAAAGAAATAACATTCTTCAGTCGTGCTTGGAGTTGGCGGTTTTCACTACGCACATCTGTTCGAGTGGAATCACTCGGTTCAAGGGACGGATAAGAAGAAATTGCAAAGCATACAATCAGCAAAGAATTACCTCCCATGGTCTTTGCCTCAGCCTGATCTTCCTTCAGGTTCTTCTTGGCAAGTTCCAGATCAAGTTCGAGTTGAATCTTCTCCTTCTCTAGGGCAGCGTATTGAGTCCCAAGTTCACAAGATTTCTGAAATCAAGAAAAATATAATTCAGTTGACAAGGACAAATACCCTTTTCTTCCGAGTGGAGAAGAGCAAATCCAGATTGCTGTTATCAAAACCTTTTTCTCAGACCCCCACCGACTGCCCGCAGTCGACAGCGGTCTCGGGGACTACACCCAGTGGGTGCACTTAGCGTGCCCCCACTGGATCAGTTACCCACTCGGCGCGGCCCGACCGGCCCGAGTGAAGAGCTACAAACAAGCATATTCTAAGACACCCGCCGAATCAAACATCCGACAAGGGTCTCGGGGACTACACCCAGTGGGTGCACTCAGCATGCCCCCACTGGAAGAACCACACTGAAAAAGAGAACACCCAGTGGGTGTATAGATTCAAGACGAAGAGAATCCAATCGGAAATCAACTTACAATCGCACTTACTTGGGCATTGTTCTGAAGGGTAGAACTGGAGTCGTAAGCAGCCTTGCTAGATTCGTACACCTCTTTCATCCGCTGCATCATCAAGCCAGCTTGGATCATGGCCTCCTTGCCAGCTCCTGTTTGGTCCTCCGGGACATAATGCAGAGCGAATCCACTCGACGTAGGAGTTGGTGACGCAGCTGGAGAGATCAGCGTTTGAGGCTGCCCAGTTAGACCTGTAGTTTGGGCAGTCGACATCGGAGGCTGGGCAGTCGACAAAGGGTCAGCAAAAGAGACACCAACTCGAGGCGAGCTACCAAGTTCTGGAGCAGCAGGTTTAGGTGGCTGAAGAGATGTCCGACTGGAAGTCACCCTCCGGGCGAGGTTCCGGAAGGTGGTCGAGGCCCTGCTTTTTCCCCTGCACTCCTTGGAGGCTCCTCCTCGTCGTCATTTGGAAGTTGGATAACGTCTGCTGGCACTGTGATCACTCGACAGTAAGATCCCAATCGACCGCCAGAACAATTGAGAAAATGAGAACTAATCAAACCTGCTCGAGAAGTGGCCGCAACTGCAGTCTCCGCGTCAGCATGCTCGTCGTCGATCTCCATATGGGACGTAGAGGTAGTCGCCCTGGGATTCAGAATTCCACTCGGTCAGCAAAAACATAAGGGTCTGCGAGAATAAGACAGAAAGTGAAACAATTCACAACAAAGGCACTTACGTTGAAGCAATTGGCACAGCAACCTTGATCCTGGGCAAAGCTTTCCGAGGTTTGGGTGGAGCAACCTTTGCTTGTTTGGTGATTTTCTCAGTTGGGTCAGGGGTTGTCGTCCGAGCGCGCTTCAGAGTACTGGCACTCGACCCCCCAGCCTTGCCCTAGCTAGCTGTGGGGTCTTGGGTCTGCTTAGTACGACGCTCAGTACGCGGTGGTGACTCAACCTCCTTGTCGTCTTCAGAGTCATCGCTATCACCTTCACTGTCGTCCGCATATTCGATGTCGGAGCTCCCCCCCCTCGCTCTCCTCTCCTCTAGTGAGTTGTTCCCCATTGGGTACAGGCGAGTACAGCTTCGTGAATACCTGCAAGACACAGATTGCAAAGATCAGTCGGACTACAATATAGATGCATATCGAAAGCAAAAGACAAAAACACTCGGCAAGATTATGTCTCACCTCTCCTGGGAGGTGATCAACGTCAAATGGCAAGATCCGTTTTGCTCCATGTGGATTATCCTTGTTCCCGGTAATGCTCCGAAGCCACTGTGCAACTGTCACCTCTTGTACCTCCTCCGAGTGGGTCCGGGTTGTGTCCTCTGTGCCCGAGTATAGCCACATAGGGTGGTCGCGAGCTTACAAGGGCTGGATGTGTCGACTGAGAAACACTTCTAGCAAATCCATGCCGTCACTCCGCCCCGAACCAGCGCAACGACTGCGTCAACCAGGATGGCCACTTCACCCTTCTCCTCCTCCTCCTCTACAACCAATGAACGAGGGGCGCGGGGTCTCTCCAAAGAAAAGGGGAGAAGGCCAGTCGACTGGCCTGGAGTTGGGACATCTTTGCAGTAAAACTAGGTCGATTGCCACCCCCTAACCGACTCAGGAAAAGTCATGGGAGGGAAAGAGCTCCTACCCCTCATTTGGATTCCCATACCACTACACATTTGGATCACATGGGTCCTCTCATCAGTCGGATTAGCTTTTTTAACCGACTGAGATCGGCAAGTGAAGATGTGCTTGAATAGGCCCCAATGAGGATGGCAGCCAAGGAAGTTTTCACACATTGAGACAAATGCAGCAAGGTACAAGATGGTGTTTGGAGGAAAGAGATGGATCTGAGCACCAAAGAAATTCAAGAACCCGCGAAAGAATGGATGTGGAGACAGGAAGAAACCTCTTTCCACATGAGTCATGAGGAGAACCCACTCGCCGTCGCGCTGCGCAGGCTCAATCTCTCCCTCCGGTAGCCTCCAGGATCCAGGCGCTATCAAGCCGTCGGCGGCGAGCCCCTCCAAATCCTCCTCCGAGACCGACGAGCAGATCCAATCCCCTTGGATCCAGCCCGGCAGCAAGCCGGATCGCGAGGTCGATCCCTTGGCCGCTTTCTTGCCCTTCGCCGTCGTCTTCTTCGCGTGCTCCAAGACCTTCGTCTTGTCCTTCACCATTGCTGCAGTGGTTGATGGGTGCGAGCCGAGCGGTGCTGCATTGGAGAGAGCAAGGCAGAAGGGCGAGGAAGAAAGGGGATAATGGTGGGCACTGTTGCGCGCATCGGCAGCGTCGCTATAAATATCTGCACGTCCGAGTGACTGACTAGTGGGCCCGTGTAATCTCAGCGCATCCCGCAACCGGCGCCTGCACGATATGTGGCGAAAAAGGTGGCGCGAGGATCGAGGAGTCCCTCTCTGTTTGCTCCACTTACCGCACCGTGACCCAACCCGCGCGCTTCTCCAAATTTTGAATCCCGTGAAATCTGGGCGCAGCGGATCAGTCGATCACGCCAAAGATACTCAAATCCAATCTGCTCAGTCCCATGCTACATATTTCACTCGGCAATTCCAGAAGCTAGAATAGATCAAGGCGATTGGCGAAGGATTAAACTACCAACATACTGTCGAACCTCAAAGAAGGTGTTCCAGAGACAATGAGTCGGATCGAAGTCAGCTTCAATCATTCTTCGCTCGCTCCTCGATCCATTCGGGGGGTAATGATGATGACATGTACCTAGGGTAGGGTTATAGGCCTGACCTGTGTGCCCTATTCAAGGACACTGCACAAGAGGTCAAGGCCCACAAAGTTGAACAGAAGATACCGAATGGAATCCTCACGAAGTGTGATTCACTTGACAGAGGATCCACTCGGATATCCCAATTCCACTCAACCTACGTTATTCACTCGGAGTACAAAATTCCACTCGGAAGAAAAAAGACCTAGAGCCACCTCAGTATGGCAACGGTCAGGCATTCACTCCGTCGCCTTAAAGGTCATTAAACACGGGCGTTACCAGTAACGTACGTGACTTTATTTCCTCATTAAACCCCTGTGTAACCGAGGGCGGCGAGGGGTCAGTCCACTCTATATAAGCTACCCCTCCCCTCTTGCACAAGGGTTCGCACCGCCTATAACTATACAACACTCCAATCGACAAGCCCCCACGGCACCAAGACATAGGGCTGTTACATCCTCCGAGAGGGGCCTGAACTCGTAAAACTGTGTGTACAACCTCGCCGTAGCTAGGACTCTGCCCTCTCCTACGTACCCCCCATCTCTACTGTCAGATCCGTTCCCACGACACAAAGTGCATCATCTAATTTCTGAGACCAATTCTTCCTGGACCTATTGACTGTTTTTTGTAAAATTAATTTTATTTCTCTATTGCTAAGTTCAACTTGATCACTAGACTGAGGATGATAGGGTGATGCAATTCTGTGATTAACTTCATACTTAGCAAGTATTTTACGGAAAGCACCATGAATAGAATGTGAACCACCATCAATCATTAAATATCTAGGGACTCCAAACCTTGGGAAAATAACTTCCTTAAGCATTTTAATAGAGGTGTTGTGATCAGCACTACTAGTAGGAATAGCTTCTACCCACTTAGTAACATAATCAACGTCAGCCAAAATATGAGTATACCCATTAGAGGAAGGAAAAGGTCCCATGTAATCAAAACCTCAAACATGAAATGGTTCAACAGCCAGTGAATAATTCATAGGCATTTCTTGACGCTTACCAATATTATCAATTCTTTGACATTCATCACAAGATAAAGCAAACTTTCGAGCATCCTTGAAGAGAGTTGGCCAGTAAAAACTAGATTGCAATACCTTGTGAGCAGTTCTGTATCCCGCATGATGCCCTCCATAAGCTTCGGAGTGACATTTCCGTAGGATTTATCCCTGTTCATACTCAGGTACACAACATCTAATAATACCATCTAATCCTTCTTTATAAAGATGTGGGTCATCCCAAAAGCAATGTCTTAAATCATAGAAGATTTTTTTTCTTTTGTTGGCATGTGAAACTAGGTGGTATGTATTTAGCAACAATGTAATTAGCATAGTCAGCATACCAAGGAGTGTTATGAGAAACGTTTATTGCAACTAATTGTTCATCAGGGAAATTATCATTAATAGGTTGTGGGTCAGCAAGGATATTCTCCAACCTAGACAAGTTATTAGCAACGGTGTTCTCATCTCCCTTTCTATTAGTGATATGTAAGTCAAATTCTTGTAGCAAAAAACCCACCTAATAAGTCTAGGTTTAGCATCTTTCTTTTCCATAAGATATTTTATAGCAACATGATCAGTGTGAACAATCACTTTAGAATCGACAATGTATGATCTAAATTTGTCACAAGCAAACACAACTGCTAAAAATTCTTTTTCAGTAGTAGCATAATTGCGTTGGGCACTGTCAAGAGTTTTACTAGCATAATGAATAACATTTAATTTCTTATCAACTCTTTGTCCTAGAACAGCACCAACAGCATAATCACTAGCATCACACATAATTTCAAAAGGCAAGTTCCAATCAGGTGGTTGAACAATAGGTGCAGAAATTAAGGCATTCTTAAGTGTTTCAAAGGCTTCTACACAATCATCATCAAAAACAAATGGAACATCCTTTTGTAAAAGATTTGTAAGAGGCCTAGAGATTTTAGAGAAGTCTTTAATAAATCTCCTATAGAAACCAGCATGACCGAGGAAACTACGAATACCTTTGATATCTTTAGGATATGGCATTTTCTCAATTGTATCAACTTTAGCTTTATCCACCTCAATACCTCGTTCAGAAATTTTATGTCCCAAGACAATACCTTCATTAACCATAAAGTGGCACTTCTCCCAATTCAAGACAAGAGTAGTTTGCTCGCATCTCTGCAAAACTCGATCAATGTTGCTTAAGCAATCATCAAAAGAAGTTTCGTAAATGAAAAAATCATCCATGAAAACCTCAACAATCTTTTCACAAAAATCAGAGAATATAGCAGTCATACATCTTTGAAAGGTAGCAGGTGCATTACATAAACCAAAAGGCGTACGTTTATAAGCATAAGTTCCAAAAGGACAAGTAAAGGTGGTTTTCTCTTGATCAGGTTGTGAAACAGGTATTTGAGAAAAACCAGAATATCCATCGAGAAAACAAAAGTGTGTGTGCTAAGACAATCTTTCTAGCATTTGATCAATGAAAGGCAAAGGGTAATGATCTTTTCTAGTTGCTTTATTTAATTTTCTAAAATCAATTACCATTCTGTAGCCAGTAACAATTCTTTGTGGGATAAGTTCATTTTTATCATTAGGAACAACAGTAATACCTCCCTTCTTAGGGACACAATGAACGGGACTTACCCATCTACTATTAGCTATAGGATAGATTATACCTGCTTCCAGAAGCTTCAATATTTCAGTTCTTACCACTTTTTTCATTTTAGGATTTAAACGTCGTTGGTGATCAACAACGGGTTTAGCATCAGGTTCCATATTAATTTTATGCTGACAGAGAGTGGGACTAATGCCCTTTAAATCATCAAGAGTATATCCAATAGCAGCTTGGTGCTTCCTCAGAACCTTCAATAATCTTTCTTCTTCATGTTCTGAAAGGTTAGCACTAATAATAATAGGATATATCTTTTTCTCATCAAGATAGGCATATTTCAAAGTGTCTGGCAATTGTTTTAATTCAAACACGGGATCACCTTTAGGTGGAGGAGGACCTCCTAGAGTTTCAATAGGCAAATTATGTTTAAGCAGAGGTCGTTATTCAAAGAAATTTTTATCTATCTCATTTGTTTCATGCATATGCATATCATTTTCATGGTCTAGCAAATACTGTTCTAGTGGATCTGTAGGAGGTATGGCAATAGAGGCAAGACCAGTTATTTCATCCTTACTAGACAATTCTTTCTTATGATGTTTTCTACAAAACTTAGAAAAATTAAACTCATGAGACTTATCACCAAAACTAACACCGATAATTTGTTTCTCACAATCTATTTTAGCATTAACGGTGTTCAAGAAAGGTATACCAAAGATAATGGAACAAAAGTCATCTTGTGGGGAACCAAGAACAAGAAAATCAGTAGGGTATTTTATTTTCCCACACAAGACCTCAACATCTCTAACAATCCCAAGTGGTGTGATGGTGTCTCTATTAGCAAGTTTAATACTTACATCTATGTCTTCTATTTCAGCGGGTGCTATATCATTCATAATTTCTTGATATAAGGTAAAAGGAATAGCACTCACACTAGCACCTATGTCACATAAACTATGATAACAGTGATCTCCTATTTTAACTGAGACAACAGGCATGCCAACAACAGGTCTATGTTTATCTTTTTCATCGGGTTTGGCAATTCTAGCAGCTTCATCACAAAAGTAAATAACATGCCCATCTATATTTTCAACCAGGAGATCTTTAACCATAGCAACACTAGGTTCTACTTTGATTTGTTCAGCAGGTTTCGATGCTGTAATATAACTTTTGTTGACCACAGTTGAAACTTTAGCATGTTCCTTTATCCTAACAGGGAAAGGTGGTTTTTCAATATAAGCAGTAGGAACGACTGGATCAACATTATAAATAATAGTTTCATCTTTAGCTATTACCGGTTCTTTAATTTCTTCTTTAATAGGTGGGTGATATTTAAACCGGTTCTCCTTAGGGAGATCAACATGAGTAGCAAATGATTCACAAAAGGAGGCTAATATCTTAGAGTCAAGTCCATATTTAGTGCTAAACTTTTGAAAAGCATCGGTATTCATAAAGTATTTAACACAATCGTACTTAAGCTTAATACCTGACTCTTTACCTTCGTCAAGTTCCCAATCTTTAGAGTTGCGTTTAACTCTTTCTAAAAGATCCCACCTGAATTCAATAGTCTTCTTCATAAAGGAACCAGTACAAGAAGTATCAAGCATGGATTGATCATCACGAGAAAGCCGAGCTTAAAAATTCTGAATAATAATTTGTCTTGAGAGCTCATGATTGGGTCATGAATATAACATTGACTTAAGCCTCCCCCAAGCTAGAGTGATACTTTCTCCTTCACGAGGCAAAAAATTATATATATAATTCCGATCACGATGAACTAGATGCATAGGATAATTTTTTTGGTGAAATTCCAATTTCAATCGATTCCAATTCCAGGATCCAATATCATCGCATAGCCTATACCATGCCAACGCTTTTTCCCTTCAAAGATAAAGGGAAAACCTTATTCTTAGCTTCATCTCAGGGTAAACCTGCAAGCTTAAATAATCCACAAATTTCATCCACATATATCAAATGCATATCAGTATGTTCGGTTCCATCTCCTGCATAAGGATTAGCTAGCAGTTGTTCTACCATACCCGAAGGAATTTCATAACTAATATTTTAATTAGGTGCAGTAGGTTGAGGGGTAGCTAATTGTGGTTCCGGTCGAGGTGAAGATACCCCGAACAAACCCCTCAAAGGATTGTTCTCCATAGTAACAAGTGACAATAAATTTCAGCACGTAGTAATAATTTTTCCTTACTGATTTCCACTTACCAAGAGTGCTTCACTCCCCGGTAACGGCACCAGAAAAGAGCCTTGATGACCCACAAGTATAGGGGATCAATCGTAGTCCTTTCAATATGTAAGAGTGTCGAACCGAACGAGGAGCAGAAGGAAATGACAAGTAGTTTTCAGCAAGGTATTCTCTGCAAGCACTGAAATTATAAGTAGCGAGTAGTTTGATAGCAAGGTAAGTTGTAACAAGCAAGCAAAGGTAACATTAACAAAAGTGCAGCAAGGTAGCCCCAATCCTGTTGAGGAAAAGGACAGGCCAAAACGGTCTCTTATGATAAGCAAAGCGCTCTTGAGGGTACACGGGAATTTCATCTAGTCACTTTCATCATGTTGGTTTCATTTGTGTTCGCTACTTTGATAATTTGATATGTGGGTGGACCTATGCTTAGGTGTTGTTCTTACTTGAACAAGCCTCCTACTTATGATTAACCCCCTCACAAGCATCCGCAACTACGAGAACATTATTAAGAATAAATCTAACCATAGCATTAAACTTTTGGATCCAAATCGGTCCCTTATGGAATAGCGCATAAACTAGGGTTTAAGCTTCTGTCACTCTCGCAACCCATCATCTAATAACTACTCCACAATGCATTCCCTTAGGCCCAAATATGGTGAATTGTCATGTAGTCGACGTTCGCATGACACCACTAAGGGAATTACAACATACATACCATCAAAATATCGAACACATATCAAGTTCACATGATTACTTGTAACAAGATTTCTCCCGTGACCTCAAGAACAAAAGTAACTACTCACAAATGATAATCATGCTCAAGATCAGAGGGGTATTAAATAGCATAATGGATCTGAACATATAATCTTCCACCAAATAAACCATATAGTAATCAACTACAAGATGTAATCAACACTACTAGTCACCCACAAGCACCAATCTAAGGTTCCGGTACAAAGATTGAACACAAGGGATGAACTAGGGTTTAAGAGAAGATGGTGCTGTTGATGGAGATTGCCCTCCCCAACATGGGAGAGTTGTTGGTGATGATGATGACGATGATTTCCCCCTCCGGGAGGGAAGTTCCCCCGGCGGAATCGCTCCGCCAGAGGGCAAAAGTGCTCCTTTCCAAGTTCCGCCTCGAGGCAACGGCGCTTCGTCCCGAAAGTCCTCTCTTTAATTTTTATAGGTCAAAATGACATATATACCAGAAGAGGGGCACCGAAGGTGGGCCGAGGAGCGCACAACCCACCAGTGCGCGCCTGGGCTCCCTGGTGCACCCAGGTGGGTTGTGCCCACCTGGTGGGCCCCCTCTGGTACTTATTTACTCCAATAATTCTTATATATTCCATAAAAATTCTCCGTGAAGTTTCAGCTCATTTGGAGTTGTGCAGAATAGGTCGCCTGACGTAGCTTTTTCAGGTCCAGAACTCCAGCTGCCGGTATTCTCCCTCTTAGTGTGAACCTTGCATATTATGAGAGAAAAGGCATTAGAATTACTCCAAAAAGCATTATTATATCTAAAAACAATATAAATAATAGTAGGAAAACATGATGCAAAATGGACGTATCAGGTTCCGACCCCCCACCCTAGATTAGCTCGAGGAGCTCAGTTTTAATGATAGTCATATGCGCTCGCTGCCAACGTCCGCGCTCCGCTTCGCGCCCACGCTGCCCCTTGCCAAGTTCATGAACTGCCATCCCCCCCTAATGACGCGCCCGCTCTTTTTCTACCATGACTGAAGCACCTCGACCTCGTCACCGTCTGCATCCCAAAGGATGACATGGTGCGCCTGCTCCGCGGCTGTACTGCACTCGAGTTCCTTCGTCTTCAGGTGATGAATTGGTCGAGTAGCTTCCACATCACCTCCATGACTCTCCGGACTATTTATGTGTGTTGCTGGTGCTGCAACAAGAGATCACAAAAGGTGGACCACAATATGGTCAGTGAGGACACACCTTCACTTGAGAGATTACTTGTAGTTGATCAACAAGGTCCAACAAGAATCAATGTCATTTTTGCGCCGACATTGACAGTGGTGGGCTACTCCTCTGTCAAATACTCCGAACTTGTTATTGGATCCACACCCGTTCAGGTACAATAGTCGCCTTCTAACTCTCCTTCTTGATATCAACATTATTTCTAATTTTGAAGATGTATGTTTGTCTGTCATCCAGAAAAGCTTGACCCAGATTTGACGCACAGTGAAGTCCTTGGCACTAGAATCTATCGGCCCCAACCTGCACGAAGTGTTCAGTTTCTTGAGATACTTCTCGTGCCTGAAGAAGCTGTATATCGAGGTGATGTTCCTTTCCTATTAAATGTTAACCATAAGGGAGTTCAATTTTTGGCACCTTTTCCCAAGTTTACAATGACAATGTACTGCGATTTCTGAAGGAATTTTGGAGATTTCAGGACATACACCCCCACCCCATATTGGTTGCTTGATTCATATGGTTACAATCCATAAGCATTTCTCCTTTGGATTCATCTCTACTAGTTTTCTTAGGGAATTTTTCATCCACTCCAACCTCTTGTGAAGAAGGCTACATTTTTCTAGATTGTAATCAAATGCCCATGTTAATCATGTCAGATCAAAGATGGCACGTTCGTGTATTTTACAAATCCTGCAATCCAAATAGGCCTGTAGTAGTGTTCAAAACTGCATGTAGGCACTAACACGTTCTCTTCATTTGCAGATAATAATAGACCCTGTGATGGATAATGTGATACAATATAACGACAATCACATCGAATGCCTAGATCTGCATCTCTCAAAAATTACTTTGAACTCCTACCGAGGGACCTTACCGGAGATTATATTCGCCAGGTTCTTTGTTGCTAGAGCAAGGGTGCTGAAGGTAATGAGGTTGAACATGCATTTATATAGAAAATATGAATGGTTTGTTGATCAGAGCCGGCAGCTACTTCAGAATGGAAGAGGCTCCAAAAAAGCTAAACTTCATATTGGAACTGCATATGACAGAGTAATTGGAAGTCATTGTGTCAACCCCATACATGACTTGTCATCGGCTGATCCCATTGCAGAAATGACGAGGTTTCGAAACCAGCCTTACTATTTCTATTTTTAGTTTGAACCTATCTTATATCCATGTTCAGCTGATCAATATGGGCGTTTGCAGCTGAATGAGCTGAATTTATTTCTAATATCAGTTTGAACCTTGTAATCTTTGAATTTGATCCATGTAACTCTGGAATTCGAACCTTGTAATATTTCGGGCTTTTGTGGTACAATCGTTGAAATGGCATCATATGAGACTCGTATATTGGTAGTACTATTTTGACCTTAATATGTAATAGACTTACATTTTATTAACCATTCACGACCAGGGATCCAGCCGGAAGCAGAGCAATGGCAAGCGTCGTCATAAGAAGATGTAGATGACTAGATGCTCATTTATCCTAGTTTAGTATGCATGTAATTGCTTACTTTGGTGTGTGGAAATATTATGTGTGTAGTCACTTATGTAATTGTATGCTTAATTCGGTTACGCAATGCTGTTCTTATAAGTATATATGTTGATGTTCTATAGACAGAGCAAATCACATCACACACGGACTAAACAATGGAACCCGTCGGTGATGATTTCATCAATCACTCATAATTGTATACCAGCAATCGTTTGCTCACAACACACACGGCTTGTTAACAGGAATTGTTTGTGTTGTTATCAGTCTTCCCACACATTTTTGATTACAGACCTGTTTGCCGCGTATCACACACATTTTGTTAAGTTGAACCGTGTCTCTTCTCTTGGCTCAATGCAAATAGTTCATCCGAGTGAACTGTATGCCGTATATCGCACACACCTTCACCTGGCTGACCGTTTCTTTTGTGTTGCCTAATCACAAACAGTTCATCTGAGTGAACTGTATGCCGCATATCGCATATACCTTCATCTAGCTGCCCGTTTCTGTTCTTTTGCCTCATCGCAAACAGTTCATTAAACTGGACCATATGCCCAGCATCGCACACGCAACTAAAATCTGAACCGTGTTTGATGTATCCAGCATCGCAAACGTTTTGCATCTTTTTTGACGGTTTTTTTACATCACCGTTTGTGATTAATGAATCACACAGTTTCGTCAAAGGGTCTCTGATCGTAGTGTTGCGTTAGCAGCATCCTGCAGTAGTGTTTGGGCCTAGGGGAAGGCATTGGGAAGTAATACGTTAGATAATGGGTTGCTAGAGTGACAGAAGCTTAAACCCTAGTTTATGCATTGATTCTTAAGGGGCTGATTTGGATCCACATGTTTCATGCTATGGTTAGATTTATCTTAATTCTTCTTTCGTAGTTGCGGATGCTTGCGAGAGGGGTTAATCATAAGTGGGAGGCTTGTCCAAGTAACAACAGCACCCAAGCACCGGTCGACCGACATATCAAATTATCAAAGTAACGAACGCGAATCATATGAGCATGATGAAAACTAACTTGACAATAATTCCCATGTGTCCTCGGGAGCGTTTTACTTTATATAAGAGTCCATCCAGGCTTATCCTTTGCTACAAAAAGGATTGGCCCACCTTGCTGCACCTTTGTTACACTTGTTACTTGCTACCCGTTACGAATTATCTTATCACAAAACTAGCTGTTACCGATAATTTCAGTGCTTGCAGAAAATACCTTGCTGAAAACCGCTGGTCATTTCCTTCTGCTCCTCGTTGGATTTGACACTTTTACTTATCGAAAGGACTACAATAGATCCCCTATAATTGTGGGTCATCAAGACTCTTTTCTGGCGCCGTTGCCAGGGAGTGAAGCGCCTTTGGTAAGGAAACATTTATATTACATGCTGAAATTTACTGTGACTTATCACAATGGAAAATCATCCTTTGAGGGGTTTGTTCGGGGTATCTTCACCTTGACCGGAAGAGCAAAGAGTTGCTCCTCAACCTACTGCACCTACTGAAAATATTTATTATGAAATTCCTTCAGGTGCGATAGAGAAACTGCTAGCTAATCCTTATGCAGGAGATGGAACACTACATCCTGATTTGCATCTAATCTATGTGGATGAAGTTTGTGGATTACTTAAGCTTACAGGTTTGCCCGAGGATGAAGTCAAGAAGAAGGTATTCCCTTTATCTTTGAAGGGAAAGGCATTGACATGGTATAGGCTATGTGATGATATTGGAGCTTGGAATTACAACCAATTGAAATTGGAATTTCATCAGAAGTTTTATCCTATGCATCTGGTTCATCGTGATCGGAATTATATATATAATTTTTGGTCTTGTGAAGGAGAAAGTATCGCTCAAGCTTGGGGGAGGCTTAAGTTAATATTTTATTCATACCCCAATCATGAGCTCCCAAGAGAAATTATTATTCAGAATTTTTATGCTCGGCTTTCTCGTAATGATCAATCCATGCTCGATACTTCTTGTACTGGTTCTTTTATGAAGAAGACTATTGGATTCAAATGGGATCTCTTGGAAAGAATTAAACGCAACTCTAAAGATTGGGAGCTCTACGAAGGTAAGGAGTCAGGTATAAACCTTGAGTTTGATTGTGTTAAATCTTTTATGGATACTGATGCCTTTCATGAATTTAGCACTAAATATGGACTTGACTCTGAGATAGTAGCTTCTTTCTGTGAATCATTTGCTACTCATGTTGATCTCCCTAAGGAGAAGTGATTTAAATATCATCCTCCCATTGAAGTAAAAATAGTAAAACCCATTAAAGCTGAGGAAGAAACCATTACTTACAATGTTGATCCAGTTATTCCTACTGCTTATATTGAGGAACCACCTTTCCCTGTTAGGATAAAAGAACATGCTAAAGCTTCAGCTGTCGTCCATAAGAGTTATACTAGAACACCTACACCCCCTGAACAAATTAAAGTTGAACCTAGTATTGCTATGGTTAAAGATCTCTTGGTCGATAATATAGATGGGCATGTTATTTATTTCTGTGATGAAGCTGCTAGAATTGCTAAACCCGATGATAAAGATAAACATAGACCTATTGTTGGCATGCCTGTTGTCTCTATTAAAATAGGAGATCATTGTTATCATGGCTTATGTGATTTGGGTGCTAGTGTGAGTGCAATTCCCTTTACTTTATACTAAGAAATTATGAATGATATTCCACCTGCTGAAATAGAAGATATTGATGTTACTATTAAGCTTGCTAATAGAGATACTATCTCACCAATTGGGATTGTTAGAGATGTTGAAGTATTGTTTGGGAAAATAAAGTACCCTACTGATTTTCTAGTTCTTGGTTCCCCACAAGATGATTTTTGTCCCATTATATTTGGTAGACCTTTCTTGAAAATTGTTAATGCTAAAATAGATTGTGATAAAGAAACTGTTAGTGTAAGTTTCGGGGATGTGTCTCTTGAGTTTAATTTCTCCAAATTTCGTAGACAACCCCATGATAAAGAATTGCCTAGTAAAGATGAAATTATTGGTCTTGCTTCTATTGCCGTGCCTCCTACTGATCCTTCAGAACTATATTTGCTAGACCATGAAAATGACATGTTCATGAATGAAAGAAATGAAATAGATGAGGTATTCTTTAAACAAATGCCTATTTTGAAACACAATTTGCCAGTTGAGACTCTTGGAGATCCTCTACCACCCAAGAGTGATCATGTGTTTGAGCTTAAAAAATTACCTGATACTTTGAAATATACTTATCTTGATGAGAAGAAGATATATCCTGTTATTATTAGTGCTAACCATTCAGAGCATGAAGAAAAGAAATTATTGAAAACTCTGAGGAAGCACTGTGCCGCTATTGGATATACTCTTGATGATGTTAAGGGCATTAGTCCCACTCTATGTCAGCATGAAATTAATATGGAACCTGATGCTAACCAGTCATTGATCATCAGCGATGGTTGAATCCTAAAATGAAAGAAGTGGTAAGAAATGAAATATTAAAACTTCTAGAAGCAGGTATAATCTAACCTATTGCTGATAGTAGATGGTTAAGTCATGTTCATTGTGTCCCTAAGAAGGGACGTATTACTATTGTCCCTAATGATAAAAAATGAACTGATTCCGCAAAGAATAGTTACAGGTTATAGAATGGTAATTGATTTTAGAAAATTAAATAAAGCTACTAGGAAAGATCATTATCCTTTACCGTTCATTGATCAAATGCAACAAAGACTATCAAAACATACACATTTCTGCTTTCTAGATGGTTATTCTAGTTTTTTTCAAATACCTGTGTCACAAGAGGATCAAGAAAAAACTACCTTTACAAGCCCTTTTGGTACCTTTGCTTATAGACGTATGCCTTTTGGTTTATGTAATGCACCTACTACCTTTCAAAGATGTATGACTGTGTCGGTGCAACAAACCTTCACGTATGTTGCCCAGACTGTACTCAGGCGCGATGGCGAGGATACAACAGCACCATGCTACAAAGTCGAGACCAAGCTAGAGAGCTAGCCCTTTGAGAAATCAAAGAGCGAATCAAGAAGACCAAGACAAGCCAAGGGAACAAGATGTCACTAACAAAAGACCTCCCTTGACGGGCAGACGAGCCTGGTCAGGTCGAGGCCTCACCAAGAACAAGTCCCAAGATTTCCCCGGCAGGCTTGTCGGGGCTGCCAAGGGCAAATCTCCCCGCCAAGACTCCACCGCTCCACCGCACAACAATGCAAGTCACTTATCAATGTGGTTTCGAGCCCCTGAGTGATTAAGTGGCTGTCATTTGGCACGTGGCAGCCATTTGGAAGGGAGATTCCTCCTATATGACACCCGTCCAGAGGCGTGTCATGCAGACAGGTAGAAGATGATTAAGCGACGTGGCAGGCCTGCCGGGCGGCATCCTCAGCATGACACCTAGCAGTGCATTTAATGCACTTTGTCCTAACTGCGAGAGTTAGGTATGATCGCACTGTTGGCTATCTAATCAGTAGATAATGACTGTTTTGCCACTGTGGTAACCCCTTAGCCAATAAAAGGAGGGCCATGGCAACCTGGAAAAGGATTCGGACCCTTGTACACTCATACACGAGTAGCTGCTCTCCCCGAGGCGACCTTGCCGGGCTTGAGCACTGCGTGTCCACCATGGTCCTCCCTTCAATCCACGAAAGCAGGAGTACGGATTTACGCTTCTCAGCGGCCCGAATCCTGGGTAAAAACCACTAGTGTCACCTCTGTCATGCCGTTCCATGGCTTCTACTCTTTGTGTTACGTGATCCCCCTGCCGAACCACAATGGGCTGATGGCCCCATAGGTGATCGTGTTCCGCCACGACATCTTTGGCGTGCCAAGTAGGGGGCGGCGCTTGCGCGAACCCGAGGTCGTGAACAACGCGTCAATCTTCGTCATCATCTTCTTCATCATTAGCTACATCGTCCATGGCGCCCAAGAAAAAGTTCAGCGCAACAGCTCACCCTTCCACCTCGAAGGCCCCCTCGCATGTAGCCACTGATAATATGGGTGCTGCGGCGACGTTGGGGGACGCGGGTGCCGTGGGGGATGTGATCGGCGTAGGCGGCGCTGTCATCGTTCCCCCTGCGGCCGAAGCGGGAGCTGAAGATGCTAGGGGAGGGCGGCATCAACAGCGTCCCAGCGGCCATGTTCCACAAGGCGCGGGCGAGGAGAATCTTCAGTCTCCACCTCCCCACCGTGCTGAGGGCGCAGCCGCAGTGACAACGCCTACTCTAGTGCGAGCCGTAACCCCCCAGCTGTCCCTTCTACAGGCGCAGCTACGGGGCACGCGCCTTCCCCAGGACAGGGTAACCAATACGAAGCGCCAAACGGGGTCGTCAACCCCCAGGCGCACCCTTCTCGCCACCGTACCGCCATGGCAGCTAGCTCGAGGCAACGGGAACACGGCACTGCCACTACTAGTACTGTCAGGAGTCGAGCGACGTCGCGGTCTGCGTCGTCATCTATGCCAAGCACTGCTTCAGAAGCCATGGCGCGAGCCCAAATACTGTTGAGATTCCCGCCAGCGGCCTATCAAATGGATGAGTGGAGAGCCACCATTCAAAGTTTGATCGATTTTGCTAAAGTGGAAGGATCACAGCGGGCAGGACCGCCACGGCGCCCGCAAGCAACAACCACGGCCCGAGCTGCTGACCGTGTTGAGGGGGCCACTCCAACGGTGCAATCGCCTCCACGATAGCCAGCGCAGAGGCTGCAAACCGAACCACGCGACCAGGAGCCCGACGAGGCATCAATGGCTTCATCTGATCCTTGGGCCCGTCGAGATCAGCGGCAGGTCCTGGAAGATTGATGGATAGAAGACGCGCGCATCAATATAGAACGACGCCGCGAAACCTGCCACCAATCTGACAGGCGTAATGGCCCAGACGTCGACGAACCCGCGCGCAGTGATGGCGGATACTTGCCTTTCGAGGTTGGTTGCCCTGCCTTCACTCGCAAGCTGCGGCAAGTCCGTTGGCCATCTGGCCGTGTTTTCAAACCAGAGATACCAGAAAAGTATGATGGAAGGCTGAACCCGGAAGAGTTCTTGAGCATCTACACCATCACTGTTCAAGCCGCCGAAGGAAGAGATGAGAAGGTGTTCGCCAACTACTTCCCTTTGGCACTCAAGCCAAACATGAGGTCATGGCTGATGCACCTGCCGGAGAATTCCATTTCGTCCTGGGCTGACCTGTGCAATGAGTTTGTTGGTGCCTTCACGGGCGGCCATCAAGAACCAGGACAGCCCAGCGATTTACAGCTTCTTCCACAAAAGGAAGGGGAGAGTTTGCGGAAGTACATACAGAGGTTTAGCTGGGTGCACAGGAACATTCCAGATATCCACCCGGCAGCTGTGATTTCCGTGTTCCAGTCCAACGTGCGCAACAGGAGGATACGTTCCAAGATGAACGTCCGGTTGCCCAAGACTATGAATGAGTTGTACCCCTTGCCGGATAAATGTGCCCGTATAGAGGAAGGGAGGCGGCTCCCCGGAGAAGAGGATGGCATCGAAGATGACTCAGAAGATGACGACGATGCCACTAACCCGAAGAGGAAGAATAAAAAGCGCAACAAGAAGCACAAGGAAAAGGCGGTGCTGGCTGTTGAGGGTTCTGGCACTCCTAGTACCGGCAAGAATTGCAAGACAGAAGCCCCCGGCAAGGAAGTTGCCGCGTGCATTGATTACTGGGAGGCTGCGGCGGCCGAAAAGGTGGGAAGGCTGACGGACCATACTGCAAGATCCACCGGACCAAGGGCCATGATCTACAAGAGTGTCACCATGTTGAGCAACTTGTCAAGAAGCAGAAAGCTGAGTACGAGAAGCGTGACATGGAAAGAGACCAAGAAGGTGCTGGTGGGAAGGGCCGAGGCGGCAGGGGAGGCCGCCACGGCAAGATTCCTTAGCATCAAGAGAAACCTGCCAGAGGCCGTGAGAAGAAGAAAGGTGATTACGAAAGTGATGAAGGGAATGAAGAGGAAATCAGTGAGCAAGAGTTCCAGAAAGCCACTGAGGCCCTGTGCATTAACGGAGGCGCGTCTTTGCACTCCCCTCACCGCCAGCTTAAACAATGGGCACGTGAGGTCAATGCCGTAGAGCCAGCGGCAGATTCCTGGAAACCACTCAAATGGTCCTGCACGCTGATACGTCTCCAACATATCTATAATTTATGAAGTATTCATGCCATGTTTACAACAATTTTATATGGTTTTGGTATGATTTTATTAGAACTAACCCAGACTGACGCTGTTTTCAGCAGAACTACCGTGGTGTCGTTTTTTATGCAGAAATAAATGTTCTCAGAATGAGCTGAAAATTTACGGAGAATATTTTTGGAAAATATAAAAAATACTGGAGCGAAAAGATACCAGAGAGGAGTCCCGAGGCAACCACAAGGGTGGGGGGCACGCCCCCCTAGGGCGTGCCCCCCTGTCTTGCCGCCACCTCGTGGACCCCCTTGACTTGTCCCCGACGCCAAAAACTTCTATAAATAGAGAAAACTCCAGAAATAAACCTAGATAGGAAGTTCCGCCGCCGTAAGCCTCTGTAGCCACGAAAAACCAATCGGGAGCCCGTTCCGGCACCCTGCCGGAGGGGGGAAACCATCACCGGTGGCCATCTTCATCATCCCGATGGTCTCCATGATGAGGAGGGAGTAGTTCACCCTCGGGGCTGAGGGTATTTTCCAGTAGCTATGTGTTTGGTCTCTCTCTCTCTCTCTCTCTCTCTCTCTCTCTCTCTCTCTCGTGTTCTTGATTTGGCACGATCTTGATGTACCGCGAGCTTTGTTATTATAGTTGGATCATATGGTGTTTCTTCCCTCTCTATCTCTTGTTGTGATGAATTGAGTCTTGCTCTTTGAGGTTTCATTATGTTGGATTGAGTATTGGATTTGAGAACACTTGATGTATGTCTTGCGATGGGATATCTATGGTGACAATGGGATGTTCTATTGATTCACTTGATGTATGCTTTGGCACTCAACTTGCGGATTCCCGAGGTGACATTGGGGTAATCTATGCATAGGGGTTAATGCACGTTTTCGTCCTACGTTCTCCGATAGGAACTTTGGAGTGATTCTTTGTTGCACATTGAGGGATTGTTATATGATCCGATTATGCTATCATTGTTGAGAGAACTTGCACTAGGAAAGTATGAACCCTAGGCCTTGTTTCCAAGCATTGCAATACCGTTTTTGCTCACTTTTGTTACCTGCTACCTTGCTGTTTTTTATATTTTCAGATTGCAAAAACCTATATCTACTATCCATACTACACTTGTATCACCATCTCTTCGCCGAACTAGTGCACCTATACAATTTACCATTGTATTGGGTGTGTTGGGGACACAAGAGACTCTTTGTTATTTGGTTGCAGGGTTGTTTGAGAGAGACCATCTTCATCCTACGCCTCCCACGGATTGATAAACCTTAGGTCATCCACCTGAGGGAAATTTGCTACTGTCCTACAAAACTCTGCGCTTGGAGGCCCAACACGAGTCTACAAGAAGAAGGGTGCGTAGTAGACATCACACGCCCATCATCTGTAACACCCCATGTATTAAGCTACAGTAATCACCCTTTGGATTATGCCATGTCATCATGATCAACAGTGCTTAATCAACATTAGTAATAAACCCCTTTTCAAATTCAAACTCAAATGGAAATTCAAACTTAAAGTGAAAATAAAAGTTGTTCAAATTTGAAAACTAAATTGTTCATAATATGGTAAATAATCCAGAGACACTTCTAAAATTATATTCAACATAAACTTAATAAATTATGTGACTCTAACAACCACAAAACAGGGTTGGTTAATACCTATTTATTTTAATAAAACCCAAATAAAAAGATATGGACACCAAACCAATTTCTAGCAGTGACTAATACATTTCATTTAGCTAGGCCGTAGCCGCCGTCACGCGAGCTCGCCACCGGCGACCAACCGGTGACCTTTTTGGTCCGCGTCGATGCCCGTGGTGCTCGCACGCGCACGTAGAGGCCCTCAGGGCACTTAGCTTGCTCGCTAACGCGCCGCGTCGCCGTTTCCTCTCGAATCCGAGCCCCGGCGTCCGCCTAGCTCACCGCCGACGTCGATTCCGGCCACTCCAGGGCGAAGCATCACCACCACTCGATGCGGCCCATCGCCTGCTTTTGAACGCGACCGACCGCGCTCAAAACCGTGCGCCACAGCCGAATCCCGAGCTCGCCACCGCGCTCGGGGCTCGCCGGCGCGTCTCCGGCGGCTGGCGCCGACGTGGCCCGTCTGGCCCACCACCAGGGTCACTGACTGGTGGGCCCGGGGCTCCCCTTTGACCAGTCAGCGGTGCTGACTGGGCAGCCCGTGTCGCTGACACGCGGGCCCCACCCCTTAAAATGTTTTAAAATAAATAAAAACCGTAATTAACCTGCTAATTAACCTAATTAGTTAATTAAATAAGTTAACAGACATTGATAGTAGGCCCCACCCCCTAATTAACCTAACTTAGTTAAATTAACACTAATTATGCCTCTGTCTCAATGACATGTGGGCCCCACACGTCAGGTTTGACTCTGGTCAGCCAGAGTTGACTTCTGACGTCATCATTATGTCATGCCGACGTCACCCTCGTACTGTTTTGGATAATGTTGAATTAAATAAATATTTAAATTCCAGAAATTAATAAAAGTTTCAATAAATCATGTCTTTTAATCCGTAACTCGGATGAAAATACTTTCTACATGAAAGTTGCTCAGAACGACGAGACGAATCCGAATACGCTGTCCGTTCGTCCGTCACATGTCTCTAACTGCGTGAACATGGGACATTCCCCCTCTGGATCACCTGTCCGAAAATGCAACTTTGGGAAAACTTTCCCGGATGTTATTCCCCCTTCACCTATGTCGTGTAGCACTACGATAGGTCACCCCTAGGACCGTGTATCGTATTGTCGTGCATCTGTTAGCCAGTATTTACTGTTTCTTCCCCCTCTTCCTATTTGCTAGACCCCGGGACCGCTGACGATGTCCTGAAGACCGACGCCACCATTGACGACCTTGCCCTTGCCGCCGAGCAACCACGCAAGCCCCCCCTTTGATCATCCCGATATCGCCCATTCTAATTTCTCATGCTTGCATTAGAGCTGCTGCTACTGCTTTACCTATTCTGATGCATAGCCTGATTATTGTAACCTGTTGTTGATAATTACCTGCATATCCTAAACTGCTTAGTATAGGCTGGGTAGAGACCTATCAGTGACCCCACTTATCCCATTTGCCCCGCTGGATTATCCGAAGACCCGATCAACGGGACTTGAAGACCAGGCCCCGACATCGCACATCACCCCCCCCCCTTAGTTGTAACGACACTGCATCGTTACTATCGAGTGCCGAGGGTGAAACCTCTTGTAGCACTTCTGATGTTAACTCTGTAGAGTAGCTATTCGGTCATGGTCATCGAGGGTGATTCCTCCTTCACCGCTTCCGATAACGACACCGTCGTACAACACCTTAAGTGTGAACCCAGCGAGGGTGATACCTCTGAGTTCACCTTGACGGATACATCAAGTAGGAATCCAACGAGGGTGATACCTCGGATTCCCCTGATGTTATGGACACACGAATACTTGGACTTTACACTGTTACTTGGATAGGCGGGTCGACCCTGAGGGGTACCTGCGTGCGCCTGAGAGGCGAATGTTGTGAAGACGGGTGCCTGTGTGGTGCCCGAGTGATGAATACGAGTCGCGGCCGGGCATTCTTAACCCTTGCAGCAAGTCCTCGAGACAGGACGACGGGGTCACATCTTTCGTGAGTCTCTGCTCGTTACCGCAAGCCCAAGGTACTAACAGTTTGGACATTTGATCCGAGCAGGCCTCTGGCCTGATAGCACTAACCATCACGTGGGCATAGTATGGGCATTCTGCATCGTATGCATCAGCCGAAAGCTCTGTCAGACGTCCAGTTCAGCAGTGCGGCATGGAGTGATTGGCGCCATTCCCGACAGAGGTGGTGCTTGGATCTGAGCCATGTGCGTAACGACCCGGAGGGCGAGGGGCGATGGCCCAAGACCCCCTTGCGCTTAGGATGTAGACCGGCGGGGACCTCTCTGCTGAGCTGTAGCTAGGGTTGCGATGGGTCGTTTGGCCGAGGTCGGGCATGACCCAGGAAAGTGTGTCCGGCCCGAGTTAATCGAGCGTGTTGGGTAAGTTGGTGCACCCCTGCAGGGAAGAAAACTTCTATCGATAGCCGGTCCTACGGTAAAGGACACTCGGAGTTGTATCCCGACAGATACAGCTAGAATTCGAGATGAGACCTGGATATGAGGCTCTGGGATTGCTTCTTGCAGGGAGTCGAGAAGGGATCTCCGGACGAGGTTGATGACTGTATGGCTCTGGGATTGCTTTCTCGCAGGGAGTCGAGAAAGGATCTCTGGGTGAGGTTGAGACTTAATGATACTGCTACATTATATGGTACTGTCTACACTCTTCTAATGCTGCAAGACCTCTGAAGGTGCTAGTCTTCGATAGGACTAGGCCTCCTCTTTATTCTGGCATTTCTGCAGCCCAGTCCACATATACAGCCTTCTCTTTGAAAATGTTGCATATGTAGTGTAGATCCTTGCTTGCTGAGTACTTCTGAGTACTCACGGTTGCTTTGTTTTCTTTTTCTCCCCTTATCAGTTTGTCGTGACCAGAGGACGGAGCCCCCTGAGACAGATGCCCCGTCGATCTATTACTACTACTACCCCGAGGATGGATGCTACTACGAGTTGACTGACGGCCAGGAGTAGGATCGGAGGGTCCCAGGCAGGAGGCCTACGCCTTTCGATCGTAGTGTTTTATTTTGCCCCGCCTTTCTAAAGGCCTTTCTGTTTCTCTTTTAATATCTGTACTCAGTTATCTGATGCTTTCACTGACGCTTGTATGCAAGCTTATGTATTCGAGCCCTCGAGGCGCCTGGCTTGTAATATAAAGCTTGTATGACTTTATTTATGTTTTAGAGTTGTGTTGTGATATCTTCCCGTGAGTCCTTAGGCTTGATCGTGTGTAGTTGCGTGTATGATTAGTGCACGATTGAGCTGGGGGCGTCACAAGTTGGTATCAGAGCCGACTACCTGTAGGAATCCCCCTTTCCAACTCCTTGGCCAAAGTTGAGTCTAGAAACCGAAAAACTAATTTACTAACTTGGCTATGTGGCTTACGGGACCACGTCGCCAAATGGGTGGTATTAGTATCTTTTATTCCTCGTCTATACTCTGGAACTCTGATCTCTCCTCTATTCGGGTTAAAATTTTACTAACTCCAACATTAGGTTCTCGTGATCACATCCACCCGGTGTTCTGAAATTTCCCCCCTTCCTTCAAGATTGTGGGCCAGGTTCTGCTTGCAGGAACCTCTTATCGAGGGCACCCTGTGTTTCACTTGCAGAATTCCTCGCCCCAATAGTTTTCTCCGACGTTGATGTAGCCTTTGCTATGTCTCATTGTGTACTTCCTTGCCGCATGCCTGCGCGCCGCCTAGTTGTCTAGCCTTCCCCTTTCAGCTGTCGTATTGTCGGATTGTAATCGAGGCTATGTGTGGATTTGAATGTCTGGTGCGAATATGCTGAAGTATCTATTGCACTTCCTTCTGTTGTGTGTGTTACTTCATGAATCATTCCATACACCTGCAGTTTTTCTTGCTAAACTGCCCTTGTTGATTTGGCAGGATGGCTGACGATCCTCCACCTCCACCCTATATTGCCGCAATGATGCAGCAGTTTGAATTGAACCGTCAGCTCAACGAGGGTCTGGTAAGACATTTGGAACTCAATGAGGCTCGTTAGGAGCTTGGACCGATCTCGCTGCCAGAATTTGTGCGCCTCAACCCGTCCGTTTTCCGCAACTCCACCAATCCTATGGATGCTGATGATTGGCTTCATGACATCCTGTTTGAGATGGAGTCGGCTAATGTTGCCACTGACAGTTACGTCACCTTTGTGACATTCCACTTGAAGGGTCCCACTACTCAATGGTGGGAAAGCCACAAGGGTATGTCGCCTGCTGAGACTGAAACCACTTGGCAGGAATTTCAGTCAGCCTTTCATGCACGGTACATTCCTCAAGGTCTGATCGACCAGAAGAAGCAGGAGTTCCGTAAACTCTCTCAGGGTAAAATGACTGTGGATGAATATCAGAGGAAATTTCTCGAACTATCCCGCTTTGCTAAAGATGACGTCGACACTGACACTCGCAAGTAGGAGAAATTTCGTGAAGGACTACGTACTAATATAAAACTTGCACTTACTGTCCATGATTTCACAGATTTCGCAACGCTTGTCAGCAAATCTTTCCAAGTTGAAATAGCTCTGACTGAGTACCAGGAGTCGCTTAAGCGCACTCATGAAGCTGGCTCATCCTCGGGTCAGCCTGTTCATAAGCGTCGAGTGTGGATCCCGCACAATGTTCATCACCTACCTGCCCCTGTACCCAGGCCATCTTATGCTGCACCTCGTCTGCCTCCACCACCAAGACAATTGAACATCGCAAGTGGACAGCCCAATGTTGTAGTTTCTCCCCATAATGATGGTCTACGCCACCAGTGTGGACAGCCAGCGCACCGTACTATCAACTGTCGTCAGAGTCAGCCTCAACATGCATCACGTCCTTCTGCTGGTTGCAGGAAGAGCCGTCGAAAACATCCTGCTAGGAACGTTGAAACCAGACTACCTGCTTGTCAACTTGTTCATGTCAACCAAGTCAACATTGAAGAAGCTCGACAGGACCCCAAGATTGTGATGGGCACCCTTCTAGTGAATTCAATCCCAGCTTCAGTCCTCTTTGATTCCGGAGCATCGCACTCCTTCATGTCCGAAAGTTTTGCGCGAAGCCATGATATACCTTTCGAGGAGATGTCCACCCCATTAGTAATCCAGTCACCTGGGGCTAATTGGCAAACTACCATGGTAAGCCATGGTAACCACATTGTGATTGGAGGATTGATGTTCCTCGTTGCTCTCATTGCTCTCAAGACCTCTTACATAGACATTATTCTGGGAATGGACTGGTTGAAGCCTTATAAAGCTTTGATTGACTGTGCCACTGAATCAGTCCGGCTCACTCACCCTTCTGGCCAGAAAGTACAATACTCAGCTCGAATAGCTCAGGATGCTGAGACTCAAATATATGTTCTGAATGCATTGAACGCTTCACCTCTTGAAGGCATCGAGAACGTTCCAGTTGTTCGTGATTTTCAAGACGTCTTTCCAGAAGAACTTCCAGGAATACCCCCTGCTAGAGCTGTTGAGTTTGTCATCGACTTGAAGCCTGGCACAACACCTATTGCGAAGCGTCCTTATAAGGTGCCTCCGCATCATCTTCTCGAGCTTAAGGAAGAAATCGACACGTCACTTAAGAAAGGTTTCATTCGCCCCAGTTCCTCTGCTTGGGGAGCACCTTCACTCTTTGTTAAGAAGAAAGATGGAACTAACCGATTGGTTCAGGATTATCGGCCCATTAACCAAGCTACAATCCAAAATAAATATCCGCTTCCTCGGATCAATGATTTGTATGATCAACTTGCTGGATCATCGGTATTTTCTAAACTCGACTTGAGGTTGGGTTATCATCAGATCCGTGTTCGTGAAGAGGATATTCCCAAGACTGCATTTGTTACTCGTTATGGCTCCTACGAGTACACTGTCATGTCATTTGGCCTAACAAATGCTCCAGCCACATTCTCCCGTCTGATGAATTACATCTTCATGGATTACCTCGACATGTTCGTTGTGGTGTATCTGGATGATATTCTGGTATATTCGAAGAATAAGGAAGAACATGCTGAACACCTTCGTCTTGTACTGGAAAGGCTCCGAGAACACCAGTTGTATGCCAAGTATTCCAAATGTGAATTCTGGCTTTCTGAAGTAACCTACCTTGGTCATGTGATTTCCAAAGATGGCATTGCCGTTAACCCAGAACGAGTTCAGGCTATTCTGGACTGGACTCCTCCGAAGAACGTCAGGCAAGTGAGAAGTTTTCTTGGCCTTGCAAGCTATTGCCGTCGATTTGTCGAGAACTTTTCCAAGATTGCTAAGCCCCTGACTGATCTGCTTCACAAGGGCGTTAAATTTGAATGGACAGGAAAATGCCAGGAAAGTTTCCAGACACTCAAAGACAAGCTGACATCTGCCCCAGTACTATCTCCTCAAGAAACCCGCAAAGACTTTGTGATTTATTGTGACGCATCCCGTGAAGGATTAGCCTGTGTCCTAATGCAAGAGCGTAAAGTGATTGCTTATGGCTCTCGTCAGTTGCGCCCACATGAAGAGAATTATCCGGTACATGATTTAGAACTAGCTGCTGTCATCTATGCACTGCAGTTGTGGCGACATTACCTTCTCGGTAATCGTTGTGAGATATACACGGATCATAAAAGCCTGAAGTACTTGTTCACTCAACCATCTCTAAACCTCCGTCAGCAAAGATGGATGGAGGCCATTGCGGACTATGATTTGGGTATATCCTATACCCCTGGCAAGGCTAACGTGATGCCTGATGCCTTAAGCCGCAAGTCCTATTGCGACAACCTCATGGTAAGGCGAGCTCAACCTCGTCTTTATCAAGAATTGTGCAAGCTGAATCTGCGTATTGTTCCACAGGGCTCTTTAAATAACCTTGTGATACAACCAGATCTTGAGAAAGCTGCTAAGAATGCACAAGCTAAGGATGCTGAAGTTGATCTGATGAAGAAAATTCTTCACCTTGAAAAGTACAGGGATTTCTCCCTGTCTGAAGATGGAACTTTGTATTTCAGAAACCGCATTGTCGTACCTTGCTTCGAGCTTATGACTGACAAAGTCATGAAGGAGGCACATGATACCCCGCTGTCTATTCATCCGGGTAGCACCAAAATGTATCGTGATCTCCGTCAAAGGTACTGGTGGTCTAGGATGAAGCAGGACATTGCTCGTTATGTTGCCGAATGTGATGTGTATCGTCGCGTTAAAGCAGAACATCAGAAGCCTGCTGGAATTCTGCAACCACTTCCTATTCCTCTATGGAAATGGGATAAGGTTCAGATGGATTTCTTTACAGGACTTCCCAGGTCACAGAAGGGTCACGATGCTATTCTTGTCGTCGTCGACCAACTTTCTAAAGTTGCACACTTTCTGCCTGTCAAGGAGACGATCACTGCTAGTCAGTTAGCAGAATTATATATCTCCAGAATTGTATCACTCCACGGTATTCCGAAGGAGATCATTTCGGACCGTGGCGGTCTTTTCACTTCCAAATTCTGGGAAAGTTTCCAAACAGCTATGGGAACTCATATTACCTGGAGTTCAGCTTATCACCCCCAATCCCAAGGCCAAGTCAAACGAGTAAATCAAGTACTTGAAGACATGCTACGAGCTTGTGTTATTTCTTTCGGCAAGAAGTGGGAAGAATATCTTCCTTATGCGGAATTCTCATATAACAACAGCTACCAAGCCAGCTTGAAAATGGCTCCCTTCGAAGTTCTATATGGACGTAAGTGTCGAACCCCTCTGAATTGATCAGAAACTGGGGAACGACCGCTCGTGGGTCCGGATATTATTCAACACGCCGAAGAACAAGTCCGTATCGTCTGGGAGAATCTCAGGGTGGCTCAGGACCGCCAGAAGAGCAACTATGTTTGCAAACGATGGGGTTTGACTTATCAACCTGGTGATCAAGCTTATCTGCGTGTCACTCCTATGAAGGGCACTCACCGTTTTGGAATCAAGGGCAAGCTAGCTCTGCGCTACATTGGTCCTTTCCACATTGTTGCAAGACATGGTCAGGTGGCATATAAATTGGAGTTGCCGCCGCAATTCTCTCATATCCACGACGTATTCCATGTGTCGCAACTTCGTAAATGCTTCAAGGAATCTCCGCACCGAGCTGTGGATCACGAAATGCTCGAATTGCATGATGATCTTTCATATAAGGAACATCCGATCCGCATTCTCGATGAAGCTGAACGTCGGACCCGTCAGAAGGTTACCAAGTTCCTCAAAGTGCAGTGGTCAAATCATACTGAAGATGAAGCCACTTAGGAACGCCAGGATAATCTTCGTGCGGAATACCCCGAACTTTTTCCTTCTACTTCTTAATTCTCGGGACGAGAATTCTTGTTAGTGGAGGAGATTTGTAACACCCCATGTATTAAGCTAAAGTAATCACCCTTTGGATTATGCCATGTCATCATGATCTACAGTGCTTAATCAACATTAGTAATAAACCCCTTTTCAAATTCAAACTCAAATGGAAATTCAAACTTAAAGTGAAAATAAAAGTTGTTCAAATTTGAAAACTAAATTGTTCATAATATGGTAAATAATCCAGAGACACTTCTAAAATTATATTCAACATAAACTTAATAAATTATGTGACTCTAACAACCACAAAACAGGGTTGGTTAATACCTATTTATTTTAATAAAACCCAAATAAAAAGATATGGACACCAAACCAATTTCTAGCAGTGACTAATAATGTACTGATATTATATGAGCAAGTTCCATATTTTACAAAAGTGTTTTGGAATAAAAACAAAAGACAAAATAGGAAAGAAAAACAGAAAACAGAAAAAGAAAAGAAGAAATGGAAAAGTGCCCCTGTGCACTTAAGCCCACAGCCGCACAGGAGCCGGCCCATCCCAACTAGCCCCCCCTTCCCCCTACCCCCTGACGCCGCAGGCGCGCTGTCGAACAGCTAGCGCGCACGCGCGCTCGGCCCCCCTTCCCCTCGCTCGGTGCCGCGTCGTCCCGTGCCCGCCAGAGGGGATAAGAACCCCTCCTCCACCCCCAGGACGAACCCTAGCTGCGTCCCTCTCCCTCTGCGTCGACTTCCTCCGCACCCCCGACCGCCACCATGGCCGTGGTCCCGTGAAGCACACGGCCACTGGCCTTCACTCGCCTCGCCGACGCGCTCACCAGCTCCACCTACCTCTTCTCCTTCCTCTCCGGCCATCAGCTCAAGCTGGGGGCCGCTACAGCTCCGGGATCGAGCCCTTCTTCAAGCTCGAGCCGCCTGCCATCTTCTCCAACCACGGCGCCACTACTGCCCCTAAACCCTCGCCGAGCCTTTCTTGAGCTCCACGGCGAGCAGTCGCACCGGGTCCCCTCTTTCCATCCCTTCTTTTCGTGCCCAAACATCGCATTTAGCTAGGCCGTAGCCGCCGTTGCGCGAGCTCGCCACCGGCGACCAAACGGTGACCTTTTTGGTCCGCGTCGATGCCCGTGGTGCTCGCCCGCGCCCGTAGAGGCCCTCAGGGCACTTAGCTTGCTCGCTAACGCGCCGCGTCGCCGTTTCCTCTCGAACCCGAGCCCCGGCGTCCACCTAGCTCACCGCCGACGTCGATTTCGGCCACTCCAGGGCGAAGCATCACCACCACTCGATGCGGCCCATCGCCTGCTTTCAAACGCGACCGACCGCGCTCAAAACCGTGCGCCACAGCCGAATCCCGAGCTCGCCGGAGCTCGCCACCGCGCTCGGGGCTCGCCGGCGCGTCTCCGGCGGCTGGCGTCGACGTGGCCCGTCTGGCCCACCACCAGGGTCACTGACTGGTGGGCCCGGGGCTCCCTTTTGACCAGTCAGCGGTGCTGACTGGGCAGGCCGTGTCGCTGACAAGCGGGCCCCACCCCTTAAAATGTTTTAAAATAAATAAAAACCCTAATTAACCTACTAATTAACCTAATTAGTTAGTTAATTAAGTTAACAGACACTGACAGTAGGCCCCACCCTCCCTAATTAACCTAAATTAGTTAAATTAACACTAATTATGCCTCTGTCTCAATGACATGTGGGCCCCACACATCAGGTTTGACTCTGGTCAGCCAGAGATTGACTGCTGACGTCATCATTACATCATGCCGATGTCACCCTCGTACTGTTTTGGATAATGTTGATTTAAATAAATATTTAAATTCCAGAAATTAATAAAAACTTCAATAAATCATGTCTTTTAATCCGTAACTCGGATGAAAATACTTTCTACATGAAAGTTGCTCAGAACGACGAGACGAATCCGAATACACTGTCCGTTCGTCCGTCACATGTCTCTAACTGCCTGAACATGGTACATTCCCCCTCTGGATCGCCTGTCCGAAAATGCAACTTCGGGAAAACTTTCCCGGATGTTATTCCCCCTTCACCTATGTCGTGTAGCACTACGATAGGTCACCCCTAGGACCGTGTATCGTATTGTCGTGCATCTGTTTGCTAGTATTTACTGTTTCTTCCCCCTCTTCCTATTCGCAAGACCCCGAGACCGCGGACGATGTCCTGAAGACCGACGCCACCGTTGACGACCTTGCCCTTGCCGCAGAGCAACCAGGCAAGCCCCCCCTTTGATCATCCCGATATCGCCCATTCTAATTTCTCATGCTTGCATTAGAATTGCTGCTGCTACTGCTTTACCTATTCTGATGCACAGCCTGATTATTGTAACCTACTGTTGATAATTACCTGCATATCCTAAACTGCTTAGTATAGGCTGGGTAGAGACCTATCAGTGACCCCACTTATCCCATTTGCCCCGCTGGATTATCCAAAGACCCGATCAACGGGACTTCAAGACCAGGCCCCGACATCACACATCACCCCACCTTAGTTGTAACGACACTGCAGCGTTACTATCGAGTGCCGAGGGTGAAACCTCTTGTAGCACTTCTGATGTTAACTCTGTAGAGTAGCTATTCGGTCGTGGTCATCGAGGGTCATTCCTCCTTCACCGTTTCCGATAACGACGCCGTCGTACAACACCTCAAGTGTGAACCCAGCGAGGGTGATTCCTCCGAGTTCACCTTGACGGATACATCAAGTAGGAATCCAACGAGGGTGATACCTCGGATTCCCCTGATGTCATGGACACACGGATACTTGGACTTTACATTGTTACTTGGATCGGCGGGTCGACCCTGACGGGTACCCGCGTGCGCCTGAGAGGCGAATGTTGTGAAGACGGGTGCCTGTGTGGTGCCCGAGTGATGAATACGAGGCGCGGCCGGGCATTCTTAACCCTTGCAGCAAGTCCTCGAGACGGGGCGACGGGGTCATATCTTTCGTGAGTCTCTGCTCGTTACCGCAAGCCCAAGGTACTAACGGTTTGGATATTTGATCTGAGCAGGCCTCTGGCCTGATAGAACTAACCATCACGTGGGCATAGTATGGGCGTTCTGCATCGTATGCATCAGCCGAAAGCTCTGTCAGATGTCCAGTTCAGTAGTGCGGCATGGAGTGATTGGCGCCATTCCCGAGAGAGGTGGTGCTTGGATCTGAGCCATGTGCGCAACGACCCGGAGGGCGAGGGGCGATGGCCCAAGACCCCCTTGCGCTTAGGATGTAGACCGGCGGGGACCTCTCTGCTGAGCTGTAGGTAGGGTTGCGATGTGTCGTTTGGCCGAGGCCGGGCATGACCCAGGAATGTTTGTCCGGCCCGAGTTAATCGAGCGTGTTGGGTAAGTTGGTGCACCCCTGCAGGGAAGAAAACTTCTATCGATAGCCGGTCCTACGGTAAAGGACACTCGGAGTTGTATCCTGATTGATACAGCTAGAATTTGAGATGAGACCTGGATATGAGGCTCTGGGATTGCTTCTCGCAGGGAGTCGAGAAGGGATCTCCGGACGAGGTTGATGACTGTATGGCTCTGGGATTGCTTTCTCGCAGGGAGTCGAGAAAGGATCTCTGGGTGAGGTTGAGACTTAATGATACTACTACATTATATGGTACTGTCTACACTCTTCTAATGCTGCAAGACCTCTGAAGATGCTAGTCTTCGATAGGACTAGGCCTCCTCTTTATTCTGGCATTTCTGCAGCCCAGTCCACATATATAGCCTTCTCTTTGAAAATGTTGCATATGTAGTGTAGATCCTTGCTTGCTGAGTACTTCTGAGTACTCACGGTTGCTTTGTTTTCCTTTTCTCCCCTTATCAGTTTGTCGTGACCAGAGGACGGAGCCCCCTGAGACAGATGCCCCGTCGATCTATTACTACTACTACCCCGAGGATGGATGCTACTACGAGTTGACTGACGGCCAGGAGTAGGATCGGAGGGTCCCAGGCAAGAGGCCTACGCCTTTCGATCGTAGTGTTTTATTTTGCCCCGCCTTTCTAAAGGCCTTTCTGTTTCTCTTTTAATATCTGTACTCAGATATCTGTTGCTTTCGCTGACGCTTGTACGCAAGCTTATGTATTCGAGCCCTCGAGGCCCCTGGCTTGTAATATAAAGCTTGTATGACTTTATTTATGTTTTAGAGTTGTATTGTGATATCTTCCCGTGAGTCCTTAGGCTTGATCGTGTGAAGTTGCGTGTATGATTAGTGCACGATTGAGCTGGGGGCGTCACATCATCTTCGACAAAGAGGATCACCCTGACCGCACCACCGCAGTAGGGTGCTTGCCGTTGTTGGTTTCACCAACGATCCGCAACCTCAAGGTCACAAAGAAGTTGGTTGATGTTGCGGCAGGGTTGAATCTGATTTCCCCCAAGGTAATCAGCAAGTTGCAAATATCAGATGAAGAGCTCAAGGTTACTGGAATGTTTCAAAGAATCAACCTCGGCAGGAGCCATCTTAAGGGAAAGATCACACCGCCGGTGACGTTCGGAGGAGAATTGAACTACCGGACCGAGAAGATTGTGTTCAACGTGGTCGAGCTTCCTTTGCCGTACAATGGGATTCTTGGTCGTCCAGCTCTTGCAAAATTCATGGCGGCATCTCACTATGCCTATAATACTCTGAAGACGCCAGGGCCAATGGGCGTCATCTCCATTCCGTCGGACAAGAAAGACGCAATCATATGCGTGGATAAGATGTACCAGGATGCGGTCGCTGCCGAGGCCGCAGAAGCCGCAGTTCCCACCAAGGAAAACAAGAAAGGAAAGACAGCTAACGGGGATGCCGGCAAGGAGTCCGGGAAGCGCGCCTCTCCGGAGTGCGCTGCACCCGTCGATGATTTACCAGAGAGTTCCACTAGCAAGAGATCCAAAGTTGCTTCACCTGCTGCGAAGAGGGTCCCGGCAGGGCTGGTTGGCACTGATGGTACATTCACCATCAGCTCCACCCTTGACGACAAATATGAAAGCGGCTCGTTGCCTTCTTGCAGGCGAATGTCGATGTGTTTGCTTGGCAACCTTCTAACATCCCCGGCATTCCCAGGGAGGTAATCGAGCACCACCTTGCTATCTGCCCTCATGGTCGGCCCGTCAAGCAGAAGGTCAGAAAACAAGCTTTGGAGCGGCAGCAATTCATTGCCGAAGAGATCAAGAAACTTGAAGCGGCTGGTTTGGTTAGAGGAGTGTTGCATCCGACATGGTTGGTGAACCCAGTGGTGGTGCGCAAGGCGAATGGGAAATGGAGGCTTTGCATAGACTTCACAGACCTAAACAAGGCATGCCCAAAGGACCCTTTCCCCTTGCCGCGTATCATCCAGATTGTGGACTCCACCTCCGGGTGCGATCTGCTTTCCTTCTTGGATGCATACTCCGGATACCATCAGATATTCATGTCTAAGGAAGACGAGGAGAAGGCCGCGTTCATAACCCCATGTGGCACATACTACTTTGTGCGGATGCCCTTCGGGTTAAAGAGCGCTGGGTCCACTTTTGCAAGAGCAGTGCAAATTGGGTTTGAGCCTCAGTTGCACAGGAATGTTGAATCTTACATGGATGACATAGTGGTCAAATCCAAGGACAGATCAATGCTCATTCAGGACTTGGAAGAGACCTTTGCAAACCTGCGCAAGATCAACTTGAAGTTGAACCCTGAGAAGTGTGTGTTTGGCATTCCCTCCGGCAAGCTACTTGGCTTCTTTGTGTCCCACCGGGGGATAGAAGCCAACCCCGACAAGATCAGAGCAATCGAGCAGATTCAAGCACCCAAGATAGTCAAGGACGTGATGCGTTTAACTGGATGTGTTGCCGCGCTGAGTAGGTTCATTTCCAAGTCTGCCGGGTGCACCCTGCCGTTCTTCAAAATTCTGAAGAAGGTAGGGCCCATGATTTGGACCCCGGAGGTAGAAGCAATGCTGCAGGACTTAAAAGCCTATCTTTCCTCTACTCCCACCTTGGTCGCTCCTAAACCATCAGAGCAGTTGCTGCTATATTTAGCGGCAACCAATCATGTGGTTAGTGCAGCACTAGTGGCACAACGGGAAGTAGATGAAGGGGTAGCCGCAGCTACTGTTCTTCCCGAAGAAGGAAGTGAACCAATCATGGCAAGGTTGGGAACTGATCAGGAGAAAGAAGAACAGGATAGCGAAGGCAATCCCAAGGCCACGGCAAAGAAGAAGGTGGTGCAGCGACCATTTTACTTTGTTAGCTCCCTGTTGCAGGGGGCTAGGTCAAGGTACTTTGGAGTGCAAAAATTGATCTCCGGTCTCATCATGGCCTCAAGGAAACTGCGCCACTAATTCCAAGCCCACGAGATCACGGTTTTCACTCGTTTCCCTTTGCAACGCATACTGAGGAACCCTGAGGCCACCGGAAGAATAGTTGAGTGGGCATTAGAGTTGTCAAGTTTTGGTCGGAAGTATGAAAGTACCTCAACCATTCAGAGCAGGGCACTGGCGGAGTTCATTGCAGAATGGACACCTACTCCAGACGAAGAGACACTGGAAACAGTTATCCCCGGCAAGGAGGCACCCCAAGAGTGGATCATGTACTTTGATGGTGCCTTCTCATTGCAAGGTGCAGGGGCTGGCGTGCTCTTTGTCGTGCCCACCGGAGAGCAGCTCAAGTATGTGGTCCAAATGCATTTTCCCCGGGAGAAAGCTACCAACAACACTGCAGAATATGAAGGGCTCCGTGCCGGGCTCAAGATTGCAGTAGAGTTGGGGATCAAGCAGTTGATCATTTGTGGAGATTCGCAGCTTGTGGTAAGATAGGTTAACAAGGAATACCAGAGCCCATTAATGGAGGCATACGTTGAAGAATTGAGAAAGTTGGAGGAACACTTTGATGGATTGCAAACAGAGCACATGCCGCGTGCGGAAAACCGCGCTGCTGATTATTTGTCAAAGTGTGCCGCACAAAAGCTCCCTGTGGAACCAGGGACCTTTGTCCTTCATCTGACACAACCATCAGTATCTCCATTGATGAATGTCAGGAAAAGGAGGAAGATGGACTCCGGCAAGCCTTTGCCAGTGGGGCCTCCAGAGGTCCCCAGTAGAGAAGCTGTCGGGAACAACTCCACTTCGCTTGGTGAGCTGCACTCTTCCATAGGATCACAGGTCCTTGCGGTCGAGGTAGGCGCTCCCACGAGTGAGGAGGTGCCGTTGGTCCTAGTTGTCGAGCCCCGAGCTCCAACTTGGGCATGTCACATCGTCCACTACCGCCAAACTAGAGAACTGATACGTCTCCAACGTATCTATAATTTTTGATTATTCCATGCTGTTATATGATCAATCTTGGATGTTTTACAATCATTTTATAGCAACTTTATATCATTTTTTGGGACTAACCTATTGACATAGTGCCCAGTGCCAGTTGTTGTTTTTTGGCTTGTTTTTTACTTCACAGAAAATCAATACCAAATGGAGTCCAAATGCAGCGAAACTTTTTGGTGATTTTTTCTCGACCAGAAGACACAAGTTGGGCCAAGGAAGTACCAGAGGGGTGCCCCGAGGGGGGCACAACCCACCTAGGCGCGCCTGGGGGCCCAGGCGCGCCCTGGTGGGTTGTGCCCACCTCGGTGGCCTCCTGCACCGCCTCTTTGCTCTATAAATACCCCAATATTCCAGAAACCCTAGGGGAGTCGACGAAAAACAATTCCAGCCGCCGCAAGTTCCAGAAACCACAGATCCAATCTAGACACCATCACAGAGGGGTTCATCATCCTCATTGGTGCCTCTCCGATGATGCGTGAGTATTTCATTGTAGACCTACGGGTTCGTAGTTAGTAGCTAGATGGCTTCCTCTCTCTCTTTTGATTCTCAACACAATGGTCTCTTGGAGATCTATTTGATGTAACTCTTTTTGCGGTGTGTTTGTTGGGATCCGATGAACTTTGAGTTTATGATTAGATCTATGTTTTTATCCATGAAAGTTATTTGAGTCTTTTGATCTCTTATATGCAAGATTACTTATAGCCTCGTATTTCTTCTTTGAATCTTTGGTTTAGTTAGGCTGACTAGATCGATTTGTCTTGCCATGGGAAGAGGTGCTTTGTAATGGGTTCGATCTTACGGTGCTCAATCCCAGTGACAGAAGGTGAAATGACACATATGTATCGTTTCTATTAAGGATAACAAGATGGGGTCTATTCCTACATGAATAGATCTTTTCTACATCATGTCAACTTCTTATTGCATTACTCCGTTTCTCCATGAACTTAATACACTAGATGCATGCTGGATAGCGGTTAATGTGTGGAGTAATAGTAGTAGATGCAGGCAGGAGTCGGTCTACTAATCTTGGACGTGATGCCTATATAATGATCATTGCCTGGATATCGTCATAATTATTTGAAGTTCTATCAATTGCAAAACAGTAATTTGTTTACCCACAGTATGTTTTTTTTTCTCGAGAGAAGCCACTAGTGAAATCTATGGCCCCCGGGTCTATTTTTCCATCATATACTTTCAGATCTATATTGCTATTTGCCTTTTATTTATTTGCATCTTTTATTTTCAGATCTATTAATCCAAAAACCCAAAAATATCTTGCTGCAATTTATTGTTATTTATTTTATCTCTCGTTCCCGCGAGATCTATTTATCCGATCTGCTACAAATTTATCTATCTCTTTACCCGGGAGGAATTGAGAACCCCTCTTTTATGTCGGTTGCAAGTATTAGTTCTTTGTGTGCAGGTGCCATTCACGTAGTGTTGCGTGGTTCTCCTACTGGTTCGATAACCTTGCTCTCATCACTGAGGGAAATACCTACCGTAGCTGTGCTGCATCATCCCTTCCTCTTTGGGGAAATACCGACGTAGTTCAAGCCGCATCAAGAACTTCCCGAAGAGCAAGAAGAAGCTAAAAGAGTAGCCCGGAGGGCCAGTATGTATCAGTTTGTCGATGACACATTATACAGAAGGAGGCCCAACGGTGTGAAATTGAAGTGCATTTGCCGGGAAGAGGGGAAGGAACTGTTGGCAGAAATACACAAAGGCATGTGCGGCTCCCATCTTGGATCAAGAGCCTTGGTTGGAAAAGCTTTCTAGCAAGGTTTCTACTGGCCCACGGCCCTCCAACATGCAATTGAGCTAGTCACCAGATGTGAAGCCTACCAGTTCCACTCCAAGAACATCCATCAACCCGCTCAAACTCTCCAGACAATCCCTTTGTCATGGCCATTTTCGGTCTGGGGGCTCGACATCATGGGCCCCTTCCCCCGTGCTACCAGGGGCTTTGAATTCTTGTATGTTGCAATCGACAAGTTTACAAAGTGTCCAGAAGTGGAACCTGTGAGGAAGGTAACCGCACAATCAGCTATCAAGTTCTTGAAGGGATTGGTGTGCCACTTCGGAGTACCCGCCAGAGTTATCACTGACAATGGCACCCAATTCACAAGCCGCGCCTTCATGCAGTACGTTCAAACAATCGGAAGCAAGGTTTCATTCGCCTCTGTCGCTCATCCCAAGAGCAATGGATAGGCTGAGAGGATGAACGCTGAAGTGTTGCATGGGCTAAAGACAAGGACTTTTGATAAGCTGCAAAAGTGCGGCAGACGCTGGATCAACGAGCTACCGGTGGTTTTTTGGTCCCTCCATACGACACCAAATCGAGCTACCGGCCAGACTCCCTTCTTCCTAGTCTATGGGGCAAAAGCAGTGCTCCCCATGGAACTCATATACGGGTCACCTCGAGTATTTGCCTACGATGAAGTAGAGCAAGAGCAGCACCGGCATGACGATGTCGTGCTCCTTAAGGAGAACCATCTCCGGGATACTGTGCGTGCTGCACGCTACCAGCAAGCCCTGCACCGCTATCACAGCCGCAGGGTCCATGCCTGGAGCCTTGAGGAAGGCAACCTTGTCCTTAGGCATGTTCAGTCCACCAAGGGTTCCAACAAGTTGACGCCAAAGTGGGAAGGCCCTTACCGGGTAGTACGAGTCACCAGACCTGGCGTAGTCCATCTGGAGACCGAAGATGGCATCAAAATGCAAAACTCATGGAACATTGAGCATCTTTGCAAGTTCTACCCGTAAGGCGCGGCTGCCAGGCCCTGCCCCTGCAGCCACCCTTTTGTACAAGCCTTGTTGATGCGCATGTAACCCTTTGTACAAAGCCAGGCGCAGACTCTGAGCATAGATAATAAAACGAAGCATTGGCGCCATAAAAACATGCATGCATGATTAGCTTAGCATAAACTTGCCATGGTTATTTAGATTGGATCGTATGCTGCTATGTTTTCCTCTGTTCTAACTACAGGGTTCTTGCCGCGGACTTGATCCCGGGAAGGAGAGATGGAAACAAGCTTGCATATCGATCTCCGACAGACCAAACAGATAAGTTCCCTTTTATCCATAACATATCTCTGTAAGGAGAAAACTTGTGCATAGAGAAACCTTATCACCTTCAAAACAATTGTGCTCCCATCCTTTGATCCGAACGTTATTTCGGTCAGGATGGTTGTAGTGGCATTTGACAGAGAAGGATCGACAAGGGGCCGGTTCCCTTCCATAGTTTTGAGCCCGGCAGGCCAAGCCTCCGTGGTTACGAGGGAAGGCGCCGGCAAGATAGCTTGCCGGGAAAACTTGTTTACTCGAAAGTATAGAGGTATTCCTCCTCTGCATGGGTATGGTACATGCACAAGTACCTGGCAAAGCTTGTCTTTTTTCATCAATATGCGGACAAACAAGTACAAACCTTACAGAGTACAAACATGGATAAAAGAACCTACATATCTAAGACTAAAATTTGGCAAATGCCTACATGTTTTAAACTGAAAAAAGATAAGTGCCCCGTAATCCATTTCTTGTCCCTGTCCTCTAAGGAGCTACGGTGGGAGGCGAAGAGGGCAAAAGGAGCGCCTGAGCAAAAGCCCAGCCTGACCCCATCAGGACCGGCGGGACGCAGCCTGACAAGATCGGGAGGGCGCGGACGAAGGTGATGGGCGGGGAGAGCGGCTAGGCGGTGCCCTGGTCACCGCCACTAGGGCCAGCAGGACATGGCAGCATGGGCACCGGCAGGAAGGACGAAGCCGGAGTCCACGGGGAAGCCTGCCGGGGTCCACCTGGAAGACTGCTGGAGGAGGTGGAGACACCATCCACCCCCATCACCCCGGTAAATCGCCTTGCCGGGGAGAAGATGCAGGCGCAGATGTTGGTGCCGCCGGCCACCCGCTGACGGTGACGGTGCGGCTGGTGTTCAGCCGGAGTCGGAGCCGTCGTCCTCCCCATAGATGCCGCCGTCACTGTCCTCCTCGTCGCTGCCGCTCGAGGAGGAGCTTTCGTCATCGGTTGAGCTCTCCGCCCAACACAATAAGAGAGCACCCGAACGCCCAAAGACCTTGACGGAGAGCAGGGTGGCATCCATTAACTTGAAGTGAAGGACATGCCCTACCGCCAAGCTATGGGCACGAGCAAAGGTCTTCCAGCCACGCCAGAGAAGCATGATGTGAGGTGCAGGGAACTCCACGTCCGCCCGCATGCTGCCATTGCAGCATCCCCTCATGTGCAGCCTCAACCTCGGCGGTTGTTCAACCTCCATCACTCTTGCGAATGGAGATGGAAGCCGAAGATGACTGCGCGGGGGACCGCGCAGCTTGGCGATGAATTTCAGTGGCCGATCCCCGATGTGGCCTTCGGTCGGCCCCAGGGCGACTGGAGGAAGAGAGATTGAGGCACCTTCCCTCCCTCCTCGCCCCCGGACACCACGACGGCCACATCCACATCCTCATCCTCTATCGCCTCCTCTTACGCTAGGCTCCGCCCCTGCATCCCCAGCGGGAGGAGGGAGGCGTTGTCGAGCAGAAATCCTCATCGCCACTGCTAGGGGTACCACCACGCCCTCTCCCCCTTACCATGGTGGAGTGAAGATGTCAGAAGGAAGGAGGAGGAGATGGGTGTGAGCTAGCACCTCGCCCACGTTCCCTTTTATAAGCGAACGAGGCCGGGGGCTGGCCCCTCACCCAGGAGGCAACTACCCCGCTCCACCAATTCGACTCCTCTGCGTCACCAACGGCGCACAGAATCAACACCGACCTCCTGCGCCTATCTGCGGAGCCTGGCTTTCTGCCATGGCACTCATTCCCATGCCCTCCGCGTTTGCCACCAACCCCGCGCAATGCATGCAGCATATATATGTGGCAAAAACGGCAGGTGTGGGGGAACTAGTAGAATGGCAGTTACCGCCCCGTGAACGTGGGACGTGGGCGGCCCACGGATCGTGGCATAAATCTCCCCCACAACGTCTTGCACGACGCACGGGAAAACAAGAAACTGACTCAAGCATAGGTTAATGAAGGAGCAAGGAAAATATCAAGAAGAGAGCCACCACAAGCGCCCTGCCTGTGTACCTGATAAGGTCTACCCCAACGGTGCTCGGCAGCATGTTTGGGCCAGGCCTAGGGGCTCCTGTCGGTGCAACAAACCTTCACGTATGTTGCCTAGACTGTACACAAGCGTGATGGCGAGGATACAATAGAACCAAGCTCCAAAGTCGAGACCAAGCTAGAGAGATAGCTCTTTGAGAAATCAAAGAGCGAATCAAGAAGACCAAGACAAGCCAAGGGAACAAGATGTCACTAAGAAAAGACCTCCCTTGCCGGGCAGACGAGCCTGGTCAGGTCAAGGCCTCACCAAGAACAAGTCCCAAGATTTCCCCGCTAGGCTTGCCGTGGCCGCCAAGGGAAAATCTCCCCGCCAAGACTCCACCGCTCCACCGCACAGTGACACAAGTCACTTATCAGTGTGGTGTCGAGCCTCCGAGTGATTAAGTGGCTGTCATTTGGCACGTGGCAGCCATTTGGAAGGGAGATTCCCCCTATATGACACCCGTCCAGAGGCGTGTCATGCAGACAGGTAGAAGATGATTAAGTGGCGCGGCATGCCTACTGGGCGGCATCCTCAGCGTGACACGTAGCAGTGCATTTAATGCACTTTGTCCTAACTGCCAGAGTTAGGTATGATAGCACTGTTGGCTATCTAATCAGTAGATAATGACTGTTTTGCCACTGTGGTAACCCCTTAGCCTATAAAAGGAGGGCCATGGCAACCTGAAAAAGGATTCGGACCCTTGTACACTCATACGTGAGTAGCTGCTCTCCCCAAGGTGACCTTGCCGGGCTTGAGCGCTGCGTGTCCACCACGGTCCTCCCTTCAATCCACCAAAGCAGGAGTAGGGATTTACGCTTCTCAGCGGCCCAAACCTGGGTAAAAACCCCCGGCGTCACCTCTGTCATGCTGTTCCATGGCTTCTGCTCTTTGTGCTACATGACCCCCCTGCCGAACCACAAGGGGCTGATGGCCCCATAGGTGATCGTGTTCCGCCACGACAGGCTGCTATATTCTCTAACTTTTGTGAAAAGATTCTTGAGGTTTTCATGGATGATTTCTCCATATATGGAACTTCTTTTGATGATTGCTTAAGCAACCTTGATCGAGTTTTGCAGAGATGTGAAGAAACTAATCTTGTCTTGAATTGGGAGAAGTGCCACTTTATGGTTAATGAAGGTATTGTCTTGGTGCATAAAATCTCCGAAAGAGGTATTGAAGTTGATAAAGCTAAAGTTGATGCTATTGAAAAAATGTCGTGTCCAAAAGATATCAAAGGTATAAGAAGTTTTGTTGGTCGTGCTGGTTTCTATAGGAGATTTATTAAAGACTTCTCTAAAATTTCTAGGCCTCTTACTAATCTCTTGCAAAAAGATGTTCCATTTGTTTTTGATGATGATTGTGTAGAAGCATTTGAAATCCTTAAGAAAGCCTTAATCTCTGCACCTATTGTTCAACCACCTGGTTGGAACCTACCCTTTGAAATTATGTGTGATGCTAGCGATTATGCTGTTGGTGTTGTTCTAGGACAAAGAGTTGATAAGAAATTAAATGTTATCCATTATGCTAGTAAAACTCTAGACAGTGCTCAAAGAAATTATGCTACCACTGAAAAAGAATTTTTAGCAGTTGTATTTGCTTGTGACAAGTTCAGATCTTATATTGTTGATTCTAAGGTAATTGTTCACACTGATCATGCTGCTATTAAATACCTTATGGAAAAGAAAGATGCTAAACCTAGACTTATTAGGTGGGTTCTCCTGCTACAAGAATTTGATTTACATATTATCGATAGAAAGGGAGCTAAGAACCCCGTAGCAGACAACTTGTCTAGGTTAGAAAATATTCTTGATGACCCACTACCTATTGATGATAGCTTTCCTGATGAACTGTTAGCTGTTATAAATCCTTCTCATAGTACTCCATGGTATGCAGACTATGCTAATTATATTGTTGCTAAATTTATACCACCTAGTTTCACATACCAACAAAATAAAAAGGTTTTCTATGATTTAAGACATTACTTTTGGGATGACCCACGCCTTTATAAAGAAGGAGTAGATGGTTTTATTAGACGTTGTGCACCTGAGCATGAACAGGAACAAATCCTACGCAAGTGTCACTCTGAGGCCTACGGAGGACACCATGCTGGAGATAGAACTGTAGATAAGGCATTACAATCTGGTTTTTATTGGCCTACTCTTTTCAAGGATGCTCGTAAGTTTGTCTTGTCTTGTGATGAATGTCAAAGTATTGGTAATATTAGTAGACGTCAGGAAATGCCTATGAATTATTCACTTGTTATTGAACCATTTGATGTTTGTGGATTTGATTATATGCGACGTTTTCCTTCCTCCAATGGATATACACATATTTTGGTTGCTGTTGATTATGTTACTAAGTGGGTAGAAGCTATTCCAACTAGTAGTGATGATCATAACACCTCCATTAAAATGCTTAAAGAAGTTATTTTCCCGAGGTTTGGAGTCCCTAGATATTTAATGGCTGATGGTGGTTCACACTTTATTCATGGTGCTTTTCGTAAATTGCTTGCTAAGTATGATGTTAACCATATAATTGCATCTCCTTATCAACCTCAGTCTAGTGGTCAAGTAGAGTTAAGTAATAGACAAATAAAATTGATCTTGCAAAAGACTGTTACTAGATCTAGAAAGAATTGGTCTAACTTGATGATGCATTATGGGCTTATAGAACTGCTTATAAGAATCCTATGGGTATGTCTCCATATAAAATGGTTTATGGAAAAGCATGTCACTTACCTCTTGAACTAGAACATAAAGCTTCACTACAAAAAAAAGACACATCCGTGACATTTTGGCCCGGACGATTTTTTTTCTGTCATGCTTATGACACTTCTATGACGATAATTGTGACAAAACCCGGTATCATCATAGATGTGGTGGGCTCCTACTTCTATGACAAAAAATCATGACAGAAAAATGGGCTTTTCGTCCTGCGCGGGCCGGGGACGCACCTGCATGACATTCTTGCGCATTTCTCTTGTACACGTACGCGTGTGTGTGCGAGGCGTTGGGCTCTAACTGAACCCGAGCGAGGCGTTTGCTTACTGAACCCGAGCGATTGCACTAGCTACGTTACTCAACCCGAGCGATCGATCCCTTGGATGTTAACTGAACCCGAGCGATTCCTTTGCTACTGCTGCTAACTGAACCCGAGCGATCGATCGCTGCTGCTGCTGCTTACTGAAGCCGATCGATCCTGCTGTCTCTTGATGAACAGTGAATGTGGGGGTTGGTTGAACGAGTCGAGATGTACGTGGTTGGGGTTGGATGAACAGTTCCTAGTGGGGGTTGGATGAACAGGACCCCGTGGTAGTAGAGGCCGTTGCCACTGGATTAACAGGACCCCGATCGAGCAGCTGGTGGGGGTGGATAAACAGTAGCCGGTGGAGGGACCCCGTGGAGGGCTGGTTGAACAGGACCCCATGGAGGGCTGGTTGAACAGGATCCCGTGGAGGGCTGGTTGAACAGTAGCCGGTGGAGGCTGGATGAACAGGACCCCCCGTGGAGGGCTGGTTGAACTGTAGCAAGTGGAGGCTGGATCAACAGGACCCCGTCGATGAATAGTAGCTGGTGGAGGCAGGAGGAAGTCGATGGTGGATGAACAGTAGCAGGTGGAGGCTGGAGGAAGTCCACGGTGGGTGAACAGTAGCCCGTGGAGTCCCGTTTTGTGGTACGCCACACCCCTCCCGATGAACAGGACCCCCGTTTCGACCGTAGCGCTCCAACACAAGTCCGTTTCCTCCGTTTTGCGGTACGCCACACCCCTCCTGATCAACAAGACCCCGTTTCAACCGTAGGCACTTGAACAGAAGTCTATTTCCTCCGTTTTGCGGTACGCCAAGTCCTTCCCGATGAACAGGACCCCGTTTCGACCATATGCGGTCGAACAGAAAGGCCGTTTCCTCCGTTCTGCGGTAAGTCAGACCTCGTTTCGGCTGTTCCGTCCAAGGCGGTTGGCTCCCGATGAACAGGATGCCGTTGCTGCCGTCCGTTTCCTCTCCATGTACACGAGCCCAGGCCGTACGTATGCACGAGTACGCGTTCAAGACCCCGCCCGTATGTACGTACGTGGCCGTATTTTTTGGCATGTGGTTGTACGTACGTGTACAAGGTTTAGAAGGGACTGCCTGAACTGCTACGTCGGGGGCTCTACTACTACACGTGCTGCTCCTTGCTCGGCCATGGTTCATCGTTGCACAGAGACCGATCGACCAGTACGTACGTACACGTTCACAACCAGACAAACAATGCTACGTACGCTTCGACCGGGTGGGTCCTAGCTGTCAGGGAGGATAAGGACAAACTTCCTTGCGTGTGACGATATAGCTGGTGGGTCCCGGCTGTCAGGGAGAGGAATCGTTTTTATTTTGCGAGTAATAAGGAGGCACTTCCTTGTGTTCGAAGATGTAGCTGGTGGGTCCAGCTGTCAGCCTCACAGCCTAATTTCCTCTTCTGATGGCTGTCATTCGTTGACCACACCGCACCGAGAGCACCAAGGCGGTGGACGATGGTGAGACCTAGGAAGGGAATGACGCGGAGCAAGGGAAGACGCGGCAGTGCATGCCCACGCGGAGGGGAGTACGAGGGTTGACTGCTTCGGCTGCGGTGTGAGGCTGCCGTCGCCGGAGAATAACAAAAGCTGTGGGTGAGTAGAGGGATGGCATGGCCAGCGGTGGTAGCATAGCCGGCCACGGGAGGCAGTAGCAGGCGGTCCAGCCGGCGCTGGTTTCGGCGGCTGGAGTAAGAAGATCAGAGATTGAAGAAGGAGCGCGACCGTTGGATGTTAATCCAACGGTCACTGCTGCTAGAATCGTTTGTTGACTAGGTTAACAAAGCCCTGCGTACGTGTCAACTTAGTAGGTCCACAAGTCAGCCTCCGAAGCAGGTGGGTCCGAGTTAGCAGGGGGAGGAATCATTTTTCTTGTGCGTAATAAGGAGGCACTTCCTTAAGTGCGAAGATGTAGCTCGTGGGTCCCAGCTGTCATGGGGGGGACTTTTTCGCGTAATAAGAATGAACATCCTTGCGTGTGAAAATTGTAGCTGGTGGGTCCAACCTGTCAGGGGGAGGAATCATTTATTCCTGCATAATAAGGAGGCACTAGCTTGCGTGCAAAGATGTAGCTGGTGGTTCCCAGCTATCAGACTCTCGACGTACTCCATGTTGGCTCTCGTTGTTGACCACGCATCGTCGAGCGGTCCACGGCGGTGGACAATGGCGAGGCCTAAGATGGGAAAGATCTAGAGTCGTGGAACAAGGGGCACGGGAGTCCCTGGCGGAGGGGAGTACGAGGGACTGGTGGCGGAGGGGAGTACGAGGGACTGGTTCGGCTGCCGGGTGAGGCTGCCTTCCCCGGATAATAACAGAAGGTGTGGGAGAGTACAGGTATGACCTGGCCACCGTTGGGAGTAGGGTGGGGCGGTGAGGCCTCTGCGACAGCATAGCCGGCCATGGGAGGCAGATGCAGGCGCTCCAGCCAGTGATGGTTTTGGCAGCTGGAGCAAGAGCAACTAGACCAGAGATTGAAGAAGCTGGATCGCCGCTGGATGTCAATCCAACAATTACAGATGTCAGAATAATTTGTTGAGGTTTTGTTTTAGACCATAAAATCGTTTTGTTCACTAAATGGACAACACCTTGCGCAAGCTTCGTCTAGTGGACCAGCAAAGTCAGCTTCGAAAGTTGTGGCGGAATGCAGCCCATTTATTTAGGTTTTACAGCCCATTTCATTTTGTTTGCCAATACATCTATTTCCTGGGCTTTGACTCAAAAAATAATCTATTTCCTGGGCTGGGTAAAAATAATAATGCTGATTTACTATTTATGATAATTTACAGCGCATTTGATTATTTATTCGAATACACCTATTTACTGGGCTGGGTGAAAAATAATATTGGGTACATGCAGCCATTTATCATTTCTGATAATTTACAAGCCATTTGATTTTAGTAGAAATTGACCCATTTTCCAGGATGGGTGAAAAAACAATGATGGTCTGGACTAAGCATTTCGTATAAAAAATTATATTGAGCTAGGAATATTATAAAAAAATAAGTTGGGCTTGGTAATCTTATTATATAAAAAATGAACTGAGTTGTGCATTTTATTAAAAGAAACATAGGCTAGGCTGCGCTTATTTTAGGATCTTGTGTACAACTATCGGCCTAGTTGCATTGCTGATGTTCATCGAAAAAGCCCTGTGTAGTACAATACAACTTTACATGGCTACTCAGCCCACATTCAACGACGCCAGAAAAGGCCCAAACAAGGCTTCTGTACAACTTTTTGAAGTCGCTGAGCTCAATTAATTACTTAAGAAAAAAGTTAGAGTATAGTGGAACCTAATTAAAAGCTGTCACGAGCGAAGAAATAATTCAACGGTCCCACTTGTGTGTGTGTGTGTGTGTGTGAGAGAGAGAGACAGAGAGAGAGAGAGACCCATCGGTCGATGCTTGTAAATACATCTGTCAGCCATATGCTTTGCTGATGCTCAGTAAAAACTTATATAGTTGACACAATCATATAGAATATCATAGCACACTAAACTTGCATACAAAAATTTCACGCAGGCAGCAGAATCATGGTGGAAGCAGTGGATCCCTACTGGTAGGGCTATGTTGAAACCAACGAACTCATACATAACCGTTCATCATCTTTATCAATGACAGGGAAATATCTTGAATGTTGTGTAAAGAAAACAGACAGACAACACAATGAGTTCTGCTAGCACATTAAGTTGACGTACACCCCTTTCTAAAAAATGTTCATGTACAAGAATAGAACATGTCACAATCAAATGTACTGGCGCATCAGTGCTTCACACCGATAGCTCAGATTTAACTAGTATCTGAGAAGATTCAGTTGTTACCTCAAATTAGAGCACATCCAGGCAGCCAGCCCTGCCTCTTCTCCCAAAGAAGCAGTGGCCTCTGCCACGCGATGGAGTAGGCCCTGTGCCATCCATTGTTCCGAGCAACACGGGGAAAGTCTGACGTTGACTCCTATAATGGACGTCGTCGACGGATCCTGGCACCAGCGGCGGCGGCAAGACTTCGATTGATGGATTGACCACTTCTTCGACATGCACGAACACTCGATACAGGTACATCCCTAACATGGTCCGCGACGGCCTTGGTGGCGATCAATAGTACAACCCCGGTTCCTGCACCGGTATCTCAACACCAATCACCTTCGGTATGGTGGACGGCTTCTTCATCCATGCCATAACCGTCAGAGCCCAGTTGTCTGGAGGAACAAACAAACTTACGAGCTCACCTCCTAGGTCGTTGATAAGCTCATTCATGGACTCGCTGTTCCAAGCACGTCGAGGCATGCCATGGAAGGTAAGCTTTGTTAAAAACTCAAGCTCAGAGGGCACCGAGCCCCATCCTGGGTGCCACCGATCAAAGCTCACCACCGCGCCATCGCAGAACAAACGACGGGAAGATTCAAACACATGACTGCAGTCCAAAGTTGTCCGGAACCTGATGAAGAAATCAGCCGGCGGCGGACAGACTTCGATGAGCAAGTCACTTATTTGGATGCCGTGCGCAATGCCAAGAGCTTTGACAAGGTCAACCGGCAAGACGGGAGGCCGGTCGCCGTTGATGGTTACCATCAGCACTTTGTCGGCAAACTGGTCGTCAAGCGCCGCCATGCCACTGTTGAGCGACAGCACGCAGCGCCCGAAGGCAGGACGGACCTCAGGATCTCCCGCTCGGAGATCCGCGTTGACCGGCGACATGATAGCTAGTGCACTTGAGTACAGGGAGTACAGGAGAGGGATTTGGGGGAACTAGAGTAGGAATTGAGATTCCAGTGGTGGGGGAGGGGCGGGAGATCGGGGATGAAAAGGTAGCATGAATTTCGAACACGCGCCAATATGCTCTTGGCGCACAAGCGCACGAAAACACCGGTGGCGCCCACATGTCGGCCTAAGAGTCCTTTTTCTTTATTTTTTTGAGCGCCTGGCCTGAGAGTCATAATTGACCTGTTTGGCATTGCATTACTAGTCGGCCCATATTCAACGACACCTCACTGTACATCATCGAAAAGACACCGAGCTCAAATTATATAACTTGCAAAAAGGAGATATACTCTTAACACTGGAGAATGGTGATGCCCTCATTTAGCCCACCAGCAGTTCGAGACAATAAACAGTTCGAAACAACAATATATACAACATTCAAACACTGACTAGTGACTACTACTGACATAAACATCAAGACATGATAGTTCATAAGAAGTCTTGCTACATCACCAAAACGCACCCATCTGCAGTGCTCAGACTCTCGTGATCCAGACGAGAATGACATTCTAAATAGAGGCAACTATTACATAGTAAGAGTAACATAGACGAGGATGACCAAATGACAAGGAGTATGCATACAAAAGAGAGAACTACCCATCCAAAACAAGCAGCAAAGACAACAAGTCATTCGAAGAGGGATGATCCAACACCATCATAATTTGCAGCCCCGCTTCAGCCACCAGTGATTCGGAGACACCAGAACTCCACCCCTTCGACGCAACAGCCCAATTACCTATCAACCTGAAGGCTTGAACCACATCACTGCCGGTCGGACTTGAGACATCCAAGGATCAAAGTTAATCCAGATGCCTTTGTCATTCTAACCTTCTTTTGGCTGCAGGCTGTATCCTTGACAATCAGGGGAGTCTGCTCCCAAAGTCCTAGGGCTCGCTGTGTAGAGATAGTTTTCCCTAGCAAACAGAGCCTCTCTTCCATCAAGGTCCTTGCCAACGGTGATCTCCTGGTTAATCGGATAATTGAGTCCGAGAAACAGAGAGTGTGAACCAAGGCTGTTTACCCGCCTCCAACTCAAAAATCCTGAAGGCCCCAACAAGCTGGTATCCTGCTCATAGACGTAACAACCACTGTCCGGATACTCACGTATTTCACGGTGCTTGTACATAGTGGGGTTTTTGCAATATAACTCTTCCGGCTCATGTGTGCGAATGATCATCAGTCTTTGCCGTTGTCTGATCGAGCAAGGAACCAGTTGTGCTTCCCTATTTATGGCAAAGGTGGTGTGATTACAAAGGGCAATAACTGTAGGGACACTGCATCATATCAAAAAGGACATGCATTGTTAATGTAAGATCAGCATTGTTCAGAGTATGAGTAGGATAATGCAAGAAACAACATTGATCTGTCCCTGTTGGAACTGAGAGTAAAATACAGGGAAATGTATATTGGGTTCGAAAATATAGAAGTGCCATGCATGGTTATACTCATGTTATCTCACAATCGATTCTTCACAGGAAACTACCATGTCATGCATGTTATGTAGTCATGTTCTGTCCTCACAAACAAATTCTTCAAGGAAACTAACAGACCATGCATTGTTATATACTCATGTTCTATGGGCAAAATTCTTGTGAGGATATTATTCTAGCCATTGATTGCTAAAGGGCGAATATAGGTATGTACACATGGTAAGCATTACATTATTTCCCTACTTCCAAATATAGAGTTCTCCATATGCACATTTACTTCTGTAATGTATGGTTAGATGAAACCAATAGTGTGATGAATGCTTCTACATCATGAAAATGAGGAAACTAATATGGCTATTGATACACACTCATATTTAGTAGTATATAGATTACTATAAAGTAAGGAGAATATCCATATCTTCCTAACCGTTTGATTATTCAAGGGTACAAATTGGCTGTAATGATATAGTCACAATCGCATGAATTAACTCATTCCAAATATAACTGATTTATGGCATCTTTAATACATTGCCATAGTTCTACTCAAATTGTGCTCAAACAGGGATATGCCAATCATCACAAAAATTTCTAACAGTGTCATGGCGTTATCATTAACATCAGACGAAAACAACTTACACGCGCCCTCCCAGCAATACGTGATGCCATCTGCTTTGTCGATCGCGTAGATGATGCCATTGTGTTCAATAGCATCACAGAAGTGTGTATCAGCTTTGACGATCCACTGCGAGCTGAGTCATCTCTAGCTAAAGAAGGCACCGGCGTAAAGATAGGCGAGTCCGCGGTCGAACAAGGCAATTAGCTTGAACTTTGCGTAATCCACATGTCGTGTGGGCACTTGGCAGATTACAATCTTCTACAAAACAAGGTCCGTCCAACTGACGTGGTAATCTAGATGACTTGGACCGCGACGGTAAAACCCTACATACTCCAACGAAGGAAGGATAATCTCATGGGAGGTCTGGAAGTTCATGAGCACCAACTTTTTCCCGTCTTCTCTGACAGCAGCCATCCAGTGGGAGTTCATGCCGACCTAGCACATACCTGCCAAGAAGTTTCGGGCGATGGTGATCGGATCGAAGTCGATGCAAATGATGTACAGCGACCCACTACATACCTGCAAAGAAGTTTCGGCTAATGGAAGTCGGATTGAAGTCGAGGGGCATCATGTACGCCTCCGTATCATGGTGAGCAAATTTCACAAGACCAAATAGTAGCAAGCAGGGTGTCTTGAAAAGCTTAGGCCTCGCTTCGACGATGGCCGTGTGCATGTCCCTCGAGCATGCAGCCAGCCGCACGGCGCTCAACATATCCATACATGAACAACAGAGGTCGAGGATGTCACTGGGGAGATTGCTCCAATCACGGCTCATATGGATGCTGTGCGGTTCGCGTTCGGCCATGGTGGAGTTTGGAAGGTGGGGTTTTTGGGGGCTTGATTGACGGGGGAGAAGACTCTCGGTGCTGTAGCGGCTAGCGAGGGAATAGTGGTACTGGGGGAGGCGAGCGAGGCGAGGGTACGCGGGGGCAAAGTGAGATGGTGAAGAGTGACCTCAGGATCTCCGGTGAGACGAAGATGGAGATGGATTGGTGATAGGAGGGGAGAGGGAGACGAGGCGAGGCATGCTATACAGCGGTGGTGACAGTGACTGCACAGTGCACAAGGTGAGGCTGACTTTGCTAACCCGAACACGCCGCCTGGACTAGTGTCACCTCGGGCGCAGGGTCTTGTCACTTCACTGTGAGGACCGGATGAATAATATTTTGACCATCAAGTGTACCACTGTTGTACTACTACTAGTTGTAACATACGGAGTAGTACTGTATAGCGGAAATAGGTCTCCCGTGCTAGCATGCCTCTGGGTTCACTTCATCCTCCAGGTAGCATCCATATTGCGAGCAGAACCAAATTCTCGTGCATGCGGAAGCGCAAAGAAGGGTTTTTTCTTTTTTTTAGGATAACCGCATATATTCGATAACCAGAAAAGGACGTGTTTCATAGGCACGCGCCAATATCAATCCAAACCAGCTACGACATATTTTTTTGTGCAAAGAGATGGATATGTTTGTATATCTGTTCGTCGACCCAAATGGGTTTTGCGTAGATCATACCTGTCAGGAGGGGTGCAGAAATAAAAAGTAATCATAAAATGTTTTGCCACGGTGATTCGAAAGAGTGACCTCAACTAACCAGTGGCACATGTAGCGGTAGAAGGATGGGCACGTACACGGACACAGACCACTCCTCAGTATGCTACCCGCATAGCCTTTTCGTTTTGCAGGTTGGTCTACCTAGCCGTCTAATCAACTGCCTGGATGCCACTTCTCCCATTTACTTCTCCATCGGGAACCGATTTTCCTCGGCTTCTTCACCTCTCGTTCATTTCCATTCAAACTGCACTGGACTGGATTCACATCCTCCTTGAGTAATTCCCAAGCCGCTTGAAATAATCATCTTCTTCAGTTAGACTAGCCATCTTAATCCTAATTCTCCAAACCATAGCCCTCCGGTCCAGCTATTCCAAATGGCGAAAGAGATCCCTATGCAGGTTTTTAGCATCAAACATGTCCTCGTTGAAGGCTCATTGAGCATAGTTGCCACCGTCACCGACCACCCAAGGGTTGTTCGAGAGTGGATCTACAATGTATCCAACTCCCTCCAAAAGGTGGAGATGAAGGTCGTCGGTCTCGATGCAGAGTACACGGAGCGTGCCACTGGGAAGATCCAACGCACCGCCGTTCTTCAGCTGTGCCTCGAAGATGAAGTTTTGGTGTATCACATCATACACGTGCCCTCCATACTCGGTGAGCTCCACGATTTCATGTCTCGGGAGGACATATACTTCTGTGGGATAGCCATCGAAGGGGACAAAGAGAAGCTAGCGCCGTACAACCTTGACTTGAAAAACATCGCTGACCTACAAACCAGAATTCCTGTAGAGGATTGTGATAAAAAAACACCATCCCTGTTCGACGTAGCAAATTCTGTGCTCAGGACAAATCTTGAGAAGGGTGAAGAGACGCTGGGATTAAGGTCGTCTGGATGGGAGAATTATCCCTTGACCTACGAGCGGATAAAATATGCTGCCCTCGATGCCCGTGTGAGTTTCGAGATAGCTGCAAGGTCGAAAGAGCTTGTTGCGAAGCCTTCTCCCATAGAAAATGAGAAGAAGAAGAAGAAGAAGAAGAAGAAGAAGAAGAAGAAGAAGAAGAAGAAGAAGAAGAAGAAGAAGAAGAAGAAAAAGAAGAAGAAGAAGAAGAAAGAAGAAGAAGCTGCACCAGCAGCAGGGCATTATAGATGGATGAACTATTTCCTCTCTTGTAAAAAATATATTTCCTCTCTGTGTACATTGATATAGATGAACTATTTCGCTGGTGTGCATGTCTTTGGAAAAAGTGTACTCTGTGTACATTGATATAGGTCCGCTTGACTATAATGAACTCTTTATCCGCCTAGCTTTCTCTACTACTACTCCTTGCAGTGAGCGGTATGCAATGCATGTGTCATCTCTACCACAATGCATGTGTCAGTAGACATGACAGCTTGTCCATGGAAGTTGAACCACGGCGGCCATCATGTTTCTACCACTACCACACGCGATTCCCACGACGTCGCTCCATCCCACGCCACCACGTCCCCCGACGTGCGCCTCACCCCTCTCGGCCCCATCGCTCCTCTGCCTTTGTGTGCATGACATGTGGGCCTGCTGAACTGCGGCGACCATCAAGTTTCTACCACAGCCACATGCGATTGGATGCTGCTTGCATGCTCCGCTCCTGGCTCCGATCCGTACTCCCGCACCATTTTTCATCCAGCGGTTGTGCCACATTTCGTCCCGGGCATCACTCCTTAGCCACAAATATAATAAATAAAATAAAGGCCTGCCTTTGCCTTCTACTTCTGTAATACAGGTAGTACCCGCTGGTGTGGCCACCTACGCCTCGTAACACCCCGACGTCCAGCTATGGCACCCACGGCCAGGCCACCACCGGCCGGTTCATCTCGAACGAGTGAGTCGCGAACGTCACCGCGACAACGGCCAGCTGGGCATCTCGAACCACACCGATGCCGTTCCCTGTAGCCGACCTACGCTGGCCCGTGGCCGCACGCCGTTGAGCCACGCATCAACGTACGATGGCAGGAATGGCTCCAGGCTCGCTGGCTCAACTACGTCGAGTACATCACGTTCGCAAACCGGTATCCGTTAAGCAGGTTGCTCCCACCCATGAGCACACGCCTATACGTATCCAGCATTCCAGCCTCGCCGCTGAGTGGTACATCCTCGGGATGGTGCAAGTGGTCGGAATCTCGAGCCCAAGTCGAGCTATGTGCCCCGGGTAGATCACTGGCTCCCGCCCGAGCTCATCCGGAGCGCGATCTAGTAAACGTCGTGCGGCACGTCACAACAGACAAGCACCTCGACATGCGTCGGCCAGGCAGAGACTTTTCTTGGCCACAACCTCCATGGTCTCGTCCAAGATCGGTGTGGTACTGCAGTCGAACATGCGGGTAAAATACTACGGGAGCAGCTGCATGTGCATGGCCCACACACCGATGTTGGCGTGGAGGAGGTGCTACTCGTTGGCGGCGCAGCGTGCTACATGGGTTAGGCAGGCACCTGTTGCCATGCTCGGAGGACGAGCAGGAAAGGAAAGGGTCTTGCATGCGTGTACAGATTCATGCAGGAAATTATTTCCTGGAAATACGGCCTTTGTTTACCTTTTTTTGAGGCTATAGATGACCCACACGAGGAAATCTATTACAGTATAACCGTTGGATGAAAATTAGTGGTGCGGGAGTACGGATCAGAGAAAGGGAGGGGAGCAGGCAAGCCTCGTCCCACTCGATTCCCACGACGCCGCTCGAACCCATGACACCACACGTCCGCCGACCTGTGACTCACCCCTCTCGGTCCCACAGCCCCTCTGCATTTTTGAGAATGACATGCGGGCCAGACGCATTTAGGGTCCACATATCATTGACTCAAAGGCAGGTGCAATAGCCGCTGAAGCTCGGTCCCATGGTCCCCAAGAGGGAAATGTAACTCCTGCGCCAGGCCTTGTCGTGCTCCCGCGGTACACTAGTAGAAAAAGGCCCATTTGTCCCGGTTCATAGGGCCCATTTGTCCCGGTTCGGGAACCGGGACTAAAGGGTCGGGACTAAAGCCCAACACCTTTAGTCCCGGTTCTTATATGAACTGGGACAGATGGGGCTCCACGTGGCCGCTGCGGCGAGCCCAGAGAGGAGGGCCTTTAGTCCCGGTTGGTAACACCAACCGGGACCAAAGATCATCCATTGTAGGGTTAATTTAGGGGTTTCATATCTTGTGTTAGCTAGCTAATAGAGAGAATTGTCCTCTCTTATCTCTGTGCTTGGTCGACGCTACGTACTATACGTATAGAGAGGACTCGACACGCTAGCTAGTAAGCAAAAGAAGGAAACCATTAAGTACACAAGATCGTCATGAACATATACAGAGAGAAGTGATCGACCTCCTCCTTCTCCGAGAGATTGGTCGAACAACAAGTTTTCGTATATCTATCTGACGCTACTAGCTACATATATACAATATAAGATCCCTAACATCTGATGTCAACTTCCACATGGTATTCTTCGGCTGGATTGATGACGTGGTCAAGAAAGAATCCAACCAATTCCTCTTGAATTGCCTTTAAGCTATCTTGTGGTAGGAGTTCATCCCGCATCTGCCAAATCTAATTTGAAGAAGGGGGTCAATACATATATATGAATGAAACTCAACACAAATGATGGTAATAAAATAAAATTGTGAATATTATTGCTTACGCACTTCATATTGTTTTTCAGAGTAGCCCCGCTTAGAGGTCGTTGCGTTGTAGATGTACTCGCAAACGTAGTATCCACAAAAATTATTCCCGCCTTCCTGCCACAACCACTTTACGAGAAATAGAGGTCAATCAAACTGATAGTCAAGCATTATTAATGGTATTGATGAAACTAGCTAGAATCAACGGGAGATGCGCGGAACTAGCTAGTAGTACTTACTTTCGGGTGTGTAAATCGCAGATCCCCCGGCAGTCCCGGAACTTCTGCGGTGAACACTTTCCAAACCCTGCGAGACAAAGAAAATAACTACTTGATATCAGGAAATGAACAAAGTTGCCGATATGGTGCAATAATGATCGATTGAACTTACTTCTGGAGCATTTCAGTCATGGCCGCATACTCCTTGGGTTCTTTTCGTCTTGAGTCTAAGACGGTTACTAGTCCCTGCTCAAGCTTAATCTCTAGGAGAATAAAGTGGAAGCTGCGCACGCATGCATAACTCATCAATTACATTACTATAACCTCGAGTAATAATGGAAACCGAATATGCAGAAGACAGTAACACTCACTTGAAGTTGTATGGAAAGAGTATTTTATCTTTGTTTTGATTTTTAAGCAACGATTGTAGCAAGTTGGCCTCGGTTTCTTTCGGATTATATGTAACCGTCCATTCATCTATGAGATTTTTGTTAATGAACCCAATATCATAGATTTCTGCATTTCTGCATTCGACGATCTTCAATCTGCATAATATAGTGAGGATAATTATATATACATGCAATGAAAGAGCTGAGCTATATATAGAGACTTAATTACAGAAGTATAGTACTTACAGACAGTAGCAAGTGATGATTATTTTATCGAGGTCCTTATGATTGAAAAACTAGAAGAACTCCTCAAATGGAACAGACAACAGATCAATTCCAACGAGGTCGTGCTCCTCTTTAACTCTCAGCGTCAAAATATCCTTCCCAGACTTGCAGGTGTCCATGTACCACTTATGGAATCTTCGCATCATCGTTGTTAGAGGAGGATCACCAGGTCTGATGAGAGGCTTCCCGTACTGGTATTTGTGTTCGTCCACCTCCATTGTATCAAAATGTGCATCGTCAGGCAGGTAATCACCAGGATTGGTACCGGGCAGCATCCCCGGCAGATTTGCGACGATATCGCTAGACACCTTGAGCGGGAGGCACGATTGGTTTGCCTGTTCACCGAGCTGGGGAATTTTGTTCCCACTACTTCGTTCTTGTAACCTTTTGTTAGTTGAAGTAGTTCCCGACCGGCGCGCTCCTTCCACTGCCTTTATAAGAGCGCGGACATGGTTGTCATCCGGCGGAGGCGGTGGTGGTCGCTTCAGGTTCTTCATAGTGCGCTTCAATTTCACCGGATCCATCTTCTCCTCCGGAGGTGGATTTTTCTTTGCAAAAAAGTCCCTCACTTGGGCTTTACAGATCTCCGCGTTTTCCTTGTCGGTCATCTCGTATGGTAACTTCTCTAGAGGCGTGAGAGTCGGACCGAATCTGTATTGCCTCCAGCCTCTGGCTGTACTGCTAGACGCCGGAGCAGTCGGAGTGGCTGCGGCTGTCTTCCTTCATTGCTTACGAGGTGGAGAAGGAGGCGGAGTGCTACGACGAGCCGGAGCGGCGGCGGCTGTCTTCCGCTATTGCTGACGAGGCGGAGAAGGAGGGGGCTGCTCGGACGCGCCGGCGCAGGCGGAGAAGGAGGCGGAGTGCCCTGATCACTCGCCAGAGGAGGAGGCGGAGGAGGAGGCGGAGTGCCCTGACTCGCCGGAGGAGGAGGCGGAGTGCCCTGACTCGCCGGAGGAGGAGGCGGAGGAGTATGTTCGGAAGGTTGATGAGCTCCTTCCGCCATAGACATGGATTCTTCAGAGCAAGACCCAGCTGAGTCTCCCCTTCACTGGTAGGGTGGTCAAGCTGGAGCTCCTCAAATCCCTCCGTTATTTCATCGATCATCACAACAGCATAGCCTTGTGGAATCGGAAGGCAGTGAAAAGTTGCGCCGGGTTGAGGAGGTGTAACAGAGCCGACAGCCGCCTTGACTTTGAGGTGCTAACATTGCGTCATAAGGTGACAATCTTGAGCCTCCGTGATAGCATCCACAGGGTAGCTGGGACCCGTGAAGTCAGGCTGCTGAAGGACCTCGGGGTAGATGGAGGGGTAGCTCCGGCAGGTCGCTGGCTCTGAACTAGTAGTGCTTGTACCTCTAGCGCTCGTACCCTTGCATTCAGCAACTGCAGTTCCGTCTGCTCCACTTTCCTCCTCCTCTCCCGGGTTTTGTAACCGCCTGCGCTGGGAAACCCAACCCTCCACGCAACGGAGCCTGCCGTGCCTCGTGTTCGTCCTGGGTGCTCAGGATTCCCGAGGGCTTGTGTGAGCTCGTCGTTCTCTCTGTCGGGAACGAACGTCCCTTCCTGCGCTGCGGCGATATACTTCTGAAGCTTTTTGACAGGTATTTCAAGTTGCTCCTTCGTCCAATGGCACTTCCCTGTTTCAGGGTCCAAGGTTCCCCCAACCCCGAAGAACCAAGTCCTTGAACGGTCTGGCCAGTTCAATGTCTCTGGTTCGACCCCTTTATCAAGCAGGTCCTTCTCAGCCTTGTCCCACAATGGACGGGCTTTGAGGTAGCCACCTGACCCCGTGCGATGGTGATACTCCTTCTTTGCAGCATTTTTCTTGTTTGTCGCTGACATCTTCTTACTCTTCTCCGATGTCTTGTGGGCCACAAATGCGGGCCAGTGATCTCTTATCTTCTCAAATCGGCCGGTGAATTCTGGAGTCTTCCCTTTGTCGACAAACGTTGATTTCAACTCATTCTTCCACCTCCTGAATAGATCTGCCATCTTCTAAAGAGCATGAGCCTTGACCAATGGCTCTATAACTGGCTTATCCGGATCATCCTCTGGCGGTAGGGTGAAATTTGCCTTCAGCGCGGTCCAAAGATCATCTTTCTGTCTATCGTTGACAAAAGACACTTGAGGGTCTTCGCTCTTAGGCTTATTCCATTGGTGGATGCTGATCGGGATCATGTCCCTAACAAGAACCCCGCACTGAGTAGAAAATGCTTCCTTGGTCCGGCTGGGTTCAATCGGTTGGCCATCGCCCTTGATTGCTGTGATCGTGAACCTTTCATCCTGGCGCAACCTTTTCTTCGGGCCTCGTCTCGTTACCGAAGTTTGGCTCGATCCGGAGGGCTAGAAAAGAAGAAAGAAGAGAGTTAATATGTGTACATACCAAAACAGTTAATGCATCAATTAGCTAGTCAGCACAGGCTTAATTAATATATATACCTCGCCGGACTTTGCAACAGCTCCTTCCTCCGTTTGCCCATCGGAGCCATCATAATCATGTCCTTCCACCTTCATTGTTCGATCACCGGAGCCTGCTTCACCCTCTCCTTCTAGACCATCGGTGTCGTTGAGATACGACAAGATATCACCTCCGCCGAGGATTATGTCCCCCAACAACTATTCTGATTCGATGTCTCGGTGCTCCATAGTTTCTGCAAATATTACAACATGGCAATTAATATACAAACATGACATATGGATATATTAGTGCAAACGTAGACCTAGCTAGTTCGACGCTTCTACGGTTTGGGGTGGCCTCGACAACTCTTCTACGAACCGCCTCTCTCATGAATGTCCGACGTCCGGACCGACAAGGGATTTAACAAAATGACGCCATTCTGGATGTGCAGAAAATGGTCCATATTTTTCCTGATCTCATCTACCCTTCTATATGTCACGTTGTCTAGTGTCAAAGAATTCAAGAAAACCATGACTTCATCATTAGCCGGGAATGACAGGCGTATAATGGTACGAAGCTCTTCAAAGTTGTTTTGGAACGGAGTTCCCGATAGAATAATTCACTTTTTGGTACAAAGTTCAGCAAGAGCCTTCCGAATATCGCTATTTGGAAGGCCTTTGCTGAAATTCGTATCAAAAGGAGAATTATTCTATCAGGAACTCCGTTCCAAAACAACTTTGAAGAGCTTCGTAGCATCATACGCCTGTTACTTCCGACTAATGATGAAGCCATGGATTTCTTCAATACTTTGACAGACAACGTGACATATAGAAGAATATATATATATAGATGAGATCAGAAAAAAAATTGGATCAACTTGTGCACATCCATAATGGGGGCATTCTTGATAAATCTATATATGTCACAATTCAAACTTTGACATATGATCAAACTTTGACATATGATCAAATGTTGCGTATGTCAAAATTCAAACTTTGACATATGATCGAACTTTGATATATGTCCACCGCGATATAAAATAATACATAGACTTGTTCGGGCGAGAGGGGGTTGATCGACGTCCCCCCTCATGTCGAAGTTACCGGAGTTATCTTCTAGTGGTTTGGGTGGCCTCGAGAGTTTGTCGAGTAGGGGCGGGAGGGGGTAGGAGATCGACAACGCTTTTTTATATATGTCCACCGTGATATAAAATAATACATAGACTTGTTCGGGCGAGAGGGGGTTGATCGACGTCCCCCCTCATGTCGAAGTGAATGAACAACTCTGAATTTTTTTACATATACTCCTACAACATGAAAATTTCTAAGTGATTGCCAAACTGTTTGCTAAACTTTTATGCTTCATTTATATGAAGATCAATTGTCCAATATAACTATGTTCGCGATATGAGGCATTGGACATTATCTAGATCACATGCCTCAAAATCAAAGGAAAAACTCCTCTCACAACTATCCGCGGTGCCCAACAATATGAAATCATTCACAAATATTGATGTTGGACTCGACTAAATATGCACTCCATAGTCCAATCAAGTATATAAGTCCGCGGTGATCAAACACATATAAGTTACAAAAATTTCTATGCTCACAAAAATATAAGCCCGAGGGGAATTGAAGTTATCGGGGTTATGTTTATACAACAAATGGACAACTCATCTCATTTCATCTCATCTGAAAAAACATAGCACATCGAAAAAAATACATACATACATGGAAAAAATTGCTATGAACAAAAAAAACATCATATATGAACATTTTCTATATCCATCCATACATACATACATACATACATTGAAAAAAATGCTATGAACAAACACATCAGTAGTAATTATTTTTAGAATGATTTGGCCTCAAAAAATTCTTTTATTAGTATTTTCAAACTCTAGAATGACCCTGTTGCACTAGAACTATTTCAAATAATTCTTTTCAAATGCCACAAATTTTTTGAGAAGTCCTCTGATGCCTATAGATCATTTTTATGCAAAAACCCACTTTGGTCATTTGAAACTTTTGAGCAGTGGTAGAGCAAGGCCGAGCTCGGGGGAGCACGCGGCGAAGTTATCGGGGAGGGGGTATATCGACCCCCCCCCCCACTCATGTCGAAGTTATCGGGGAGGGGGTATATCGACCCCTCCCCCCTCATGTCGAAGTTATCAGGGAGGGGGTAACCCCCCCTCATGTCGAGTTATCGGGGAGGGGGTATATCGACCCCTCCCCTCATGTCAAAGTTATCGGGGAGGGGGTATATCGACCCCCACCCCCTCATAGCATATATAGCTACCACTACATATATACATGGAAAAAAATTACATTATATATATTATGAACAAAAAAATTACATCAATTATTACATATGTACATCGAACCCCACCCCCCTCATCATGAACAAAAACATGCTCTGAACAAAAAAATTAATACATTATGAACATCTACAAACATATAGGCACATACATAAATATATATATTATATATATATATATGAACAAAAAATTAATCTAATAAAAAATGAAAAAAAAACAGAGACGGGGCTGCGCGGCGGCTCACAGAGGGGGCGGCTGGCGACGGCAATGGCGACGGCGACGGCGATGGCGACGGCGACGACGACGACGGCGACGGCGGGGGCGGGCCGGGGCAGGGGCTTGGGCGCGGGGCAGGGGCCGGCGCGGCGACGGCGTGGTCGGGGGCAGGGGCGCTGAGCGACGATGACGAGGTGCGGGGAGCGGGCGGCGACGGCGTCGAGGGCTCGGGGCAAGGGCGGCGCGGCGACGACGTCGGAGGCAGGGGCGACGACGGCGACGAGGAGCAGCGCTGGGGCGTCGGGCACGAACTGGCGATTGAAATCTGAAAATTTCCTCAGTGCTGGCTTATATAGCAAAGGCTTTGGTCCCGGTTAGTGGCACCAACAAGGACCAATGCCCCCCTTTAGTCCCGGTTGGTGCCACCAACCGGGACCAAAGGTGTTTTTTCAGCAGCCCAAAGGGCGGGAAGCAGGGACCTTTGGTCCCGGTTGGTGGAACCAAACGGGACTAAAGGGCGTGCATTGGTCCCGGTTGGTGCCACGAACCGGTACCAATGCACCCCTTTAGTCCCGGTTGGTGCCACCAACCGGGACAAAAAGCCTTGTGCTGCCCACATCGCGGCCAAAAGTTTAGTCCCACCTCGCTAGTTGAGAGAGCTTGAGAGTGGTTTATAAGCGCTGCTGCGCCCACTGTCTCGAGCTCCTCTCAACTGCAGGCTTTGGGGCCTAAACTTGCACTATGTGCTTGTGGGCCTACTGGGCCTGCTGCGGGCCTGAATCCTGGCCCATGGTTGGGTTTCTAGTCGTATTCAGGCCGTGGTGGCCCAGTAGGCGGCACTTTTTTTATTTTTATTTTGTTTTCTTTGTTGCTTTATTTATTTTATTTTGTTTCTACTTACAACAAAATACTTACTGTTGCTATTTTTATTTATTTTAATAAATTTTATTTTTATTTTATGTTGTTCTACTTATTTATTAAGTTTATTTTGTTTCTACTTATTTATTTTATTTTGTTTCTACTTATTTATTTTTTTTCTTTTTTGCTTTTTTTATTTATTTTATGAAAATTCTTTTCTTTTAATGTTTTGAAGAGAAAATACTTTGAAAATTTTAGTTTGCATAAATTTTATATATTTAGTTTCAATAATACAAGAGGTTAAAAGTTTTGTTAGTTGTGTCCTTTTGAGCTATTAAAGTTTTCTAGTTCATTCTTTTTCTATTAGAGTTTCATCAAAGTTTTCTAGTTCATTCTTTTAGTTTATTATTTTTGCTATTAGAGTTTCATAAAAGTTGAGAGGGTTACGGCAAAAACTGGATGCACTTCGTGTACAAAATGGACAATCTCTTTCGAAGTATCAGGGTTTCGGAGGAAAACTCATCTGTTACAAAGGGATTTTATTTTTTTGAACTTATTTGAACTCCAGACTTTTTGTGTGCTCAAAATGAACCATTCAAAGCAACATCATCAATTTTCAACCCTTTCTGACTTCATCTGTTATTTTTCATGCATTTACTGATTTTTTTGAGCTAAATGACCCTGAAATTGAAAAGCACTTCAAATGAACTCTGAAGAGGTTGAAAATGAGCATGATATCATCATTTCACCCACATAGCATGTGCTAAAAAGTTGAGAGGGTTACGGCAAAAACTGGATGCACTTCGTGTACAAAATGGACAATCTCTTTCGAATGAAGATATCAGGGTTTCGGACGAAAACTCATCTGTTACAAAGGGATTTTCATTTTTTGAACTTTTTGAACTCCAACTTTTTGTGTGCTCCAAATGAACCATTAAAGCAACATCATCAATTTTCAACCTTTTGAGTTCATCTATTATTTTTCATGCATTTACAGATTTTTTTGAGCTAAATGACCCTGAAATTGAAAAGCACTTCAAATGAACTCTGAAGAGGTTGAAAATTGGCATGATATCATCATTTCACCCACATAGCATGTGCTAAAAAGTTGAGAGGGTTACGGCAAAAACTGGATGCACTTCGTTTACAAAATGGACAATCTCTTTCGAAGTATCAGGGTTTCGGACAAAAACTCACCTGTTACAAAGGGATTTCATTTTTTTGAACTAATTTGAACTCCAGACTTTTTGTGTGCTCAAAATGAACCATTCAAAGACACATCATCAATTTTCAACCCTTTCTGACTTCATCTATCTTCACTTTTTCTTCGCTTGTGTCCTTTGCTTATTGCGCCGTAACCATGAATATTCTTCATCGCTTAACAGGGTGCTTGGGTCAGCCTTGACTTTGAAGGGAGGAATTTCATGAAACTTTTCATAATCTTCAGACATGTCTGTCTTACCCTCCACTCCCACGATGTCTCTTTTCCCTGAAAGAACTATGTGGTGCTTTGGCTCATCGTATGATGTATTCGCTTCCTTATCTTTTCTTTTTCTCGGTTTGGTAGACATGTCCTTCACATAGAAAACCTGCGCCACATCATTGGCTAGGACGAATGGTTCGTCTGTGTACCCAAGATTGTTCAGATCCACTGTTGTCATTCCATAATGTGGCTCTACCTGTACCCCGCCTCCTGACAGATTGACCCATTTGCACTTAAACAAAGGGACCTTAAAATCATGTCCGTAGTCAAGTTCCCATATGTCCACTATGTAACCATAATATGTGTCCTTTCCCCTCTTGGTTGCTGCATCAAAGCGGACACCACTGTTTTGGTTAGTGCTCTTTTGATCTTGGGCGATCATGTAAAATGTATTCCCATTTATCTCGTATCCTTTGTAAGTCAATACAGTCGAAGATGGTCCCCTGGAGAACGAGTACAGCTCATCAGAAACAGTGTTGTCACCTCTGAGATGTGTTTCCAACCAACTGCCGAAAGTCCTGATGTGTTCACATGTAATCCAATCGTCACACTGCTCCGGGTGTTTGGAGCGCAGAATGTTCTTGTGTTCATCGACATACGGGGTCACCAAGGTAGAGTTCTGTAGAACTGTGTAGTGTGCTTGAGACCAAGAATGCCCGTCCCTGCATATTATTGAGTCCCCTCCTAGCGTGCCTTTTCCAGTCAGTCTCCCCTCATACCGCGATTGAGGGAGACCAATCTTCTTAAATTCAGGAATGAAGTCAACACAAAACCCAATGACATCCTCTGTTTGATGGCCCATGGAGATGCTTCCTTCTGGCCTAGCGCGGTTACGGACATATTTCTTGAGGACTCCCATGAACCTCTCAAAGGGGAACATATTGTGTAGAAATACGGGGCCCAGAACGACAATCTTGTCGACTAGATGAACTAGGACGTGCGTCATGATATTGAAGAAGGATGGTGGGAACACCAGCTCGAAACTAACAAGACATTGCGCCACATCACTCCTTATCCTTGCTATGATTTCTGGATCGACCACCTTCTGAGAGATTGCATTGAGGAATGCACATAGCTTCACAATGGCTAATCGAACGTTTTCCGGTAGAAGCCCCCTCAATGCAACCGGAAGCAGTTGCGTCATAATCACGTGGCAGTCATGAGACTTTAGGTTCTGAAACTTTTTCTCTGCCATATTTATTATTCCCTTTATATTCGACGAGAAGCCAGATGGGACCTTCATACTGAGCAGGCATTCAAAGAAGATTTCCTTCTCTTCTTTGGTAAGAGCATAGCTGGCAGGACCTTCATACTGCTTTGGAGGCATGCCGTCTTTTTCGTGCCAACGTTGCAGGTCCTCTCGTGCTTCCGGTGTATCTTTTGTCTTTCCATACACGCCCAAGAAGCCTAGCAGGTTCACGCAAAGGTTCTTTGTCACGTGCATCACGTCGATTGAAGAGCGGACCTCTAGGTCTTTCCAGTAGGGTAGGTCCCAAAATATAGATTTCTTCTTCCACATGGGAGCGAGTCCCTCAGCGTCATTCGGAACAGATAGTCCGCCGGGACCCTTTCCAAAGATTACGTGTAAATCATTGACCATAGCAAGTACGTGATCACCGGTACGCATGGCGGGCTTCTTCCGGTGATCTGCCTCGCCTTTGAAATGCTTGCCTTTCTTTCGACATTGATGGTTGGTCGGAAGAAATCGACGATGCCCCAGGTACACATTCTTCCTGCATTTGTCCAGGTATATACTTTCGGTGTCAGCTAAACAGTGCGTGCATGCGTGGTATCCCTTGTTTGTCTGTCCTGAAAGGTTACTGAGAGCAGGCCAATCATTGATGGTTACAAACAGCAACGAATGCAGGTCAAATTCCTCCTGTCTGTGCTCATCCCACACACGTACACCGTTTCCATTCCACAGCTGTAAAAGTTCTTCAACTAAAGGCCTTAGGTACACATCAATGTCGTTGCCGGGTTGCTTAGGGCCTTGGATGAGTACTGGCATCATAATGAACTTCCGCTTCATGCACAACCAAGGAGGAAGGTTATAGATACATAGAGTCACGGGCCAGGTGCTGTGATTGCTGCTCTGCTCCCCGAAAGGATTAATGCCATCCGCGCTTAAACCAAACCATACGTTCCTTGGGTCACCTGCAAACTCAGTCCGGTACTTTCTCTCGATTTTTCTCCACTGCGACCCGTCAGCGGGTGCTCTCAACTTCCCGTCTTTCTTACGGTCCTTTCTATGCCATCGCATCAACTTGGCATGCTCTTTGTTTCTGAACAGACGTTTCAACCGTGGTATTATAGGAGCATACCACATCACCTTGGCAGGAACCCTCTTCCTGGGGGGCTCGCCGTCAATATCACCAGGGTCATCTCGTCTGATCTTATACCGCAATGCACCGCATACCGGTCATGCGTTGAAATCCTCGTACGCACCGCGGTACAGGATGCAGTCATTAGGGCATGCATGTATCTTCTGCACCTCCAATCCTAGAGGGCATACGACCTTCTTTGCTGCGTACGTACTGTCGGGCAATTCGTTATCCTTTGGAAGCTTCTTCTTCAATATTTTCAGTAGCTTCTCAAATCCTTTGTCAGGCACAGCATTCTCTGCCTTCCACTGCAGCAATTCCAGTACGGTACCGAGCTTTGTGTTGCCATCTTCGCAATTGGGGTATAACCCTTTTTGGTGATCCTCTAACATGCGATCGAATTTCAGCTTCTCCTTTTCACTTTCGCACTGTCTCCTTGCATCAACAATGACCCGGTGGAGATCATCATCGGGCACATCGTCTGGTTCCTCTTGATCTTCAGCTTCCCCCATTGCAGCATCATCGTATTCAGGGGGCACATAGTTGTCATCGTCCTCTTCTTCTTCGCTGTCTTCCATCATAACCCCTATTTCTCTGTGCCTGGTCCAAACATTATAGTGTGGCATGAAACCCTTATAAAGCAAGTGGGTGTGAAGGATTTTTCCGGTCAGAGTAAGACTTCGTATTCCCACATATAGGGCATGGACAACACATAAAACCATTCTGCTTGTTTGCCTCAGCCACTTAGAGAAAATTATGCACGCCCTTAATATACTCGGAGGTGCGTCTGTCACCGTACATCCATTGCCGGTTCATCCGCGTGCATTATATATAATTAAGTGTGTCAAAAACCATTACAAAACATCATGAACAGATAAGTGACCAAATTAATAGAAGTTCATAATCACATTAAAACCAAAGTACATACATAGATCTCATTGAACAACATATAGCTCTTCAGAGCATCTAATTAAACCATACATTATTGAAACTATGTAAAACATTTCAATGCAACAACAAATGCGATCATAATCGCAACCAAGGTAACAATTGATCCAACGGCATAATGATACCAAGCCTCGGTATGAATGGCATATTTTCTATACTTTCCAATCTTGAAGCGCATTGCATCCATCTTGATCTTGTGATCATCGACGACATCCGCAACATGCAACTCCAATATCATCTTCTCCTCCTCAATTTTTTTCAATTTTTCCTTCAAGTAATTGTTTTCTTCTTCAACTAAATTTAACCTCTCGACAATAGGGTCGGTTGGAATTTCCGGTTCACATACCTCCTAGATAAAAAAAATCTATGTCACGTTGGTCGGCATAATTGTCATAAACAACAAATGAACCAAATAGTTATAAAATATAATATATACCACATCCGAATCATAGACAGGACGAGGGCCGACGGGGGCGGATACCAAAACCATCGCACTATATAATAACAAACAATAATAAAAGTAAGAAAATTATACAAGTATCTACGTAAATCATATAAGTAAGAATTTTTTTCTTTTAGAAAGAAGATAAGAACAAGAGGCTCACCGCGGTTATGCCGGCGACGAGATCGGCGCGGGCGATCGACGGCGGTGAAGACGGGGACGGGACGTGACGGACCGCTAAACCTAGACAAATCTTGAGGAAAATGGAGCTTGAAGGTCGAGTTTGGAGAGGAGAAAGCTTAAGTAGTGTTGCTCGGGCATTTCATCGAACACCTCATGTGCATAGGAGGTGAGCTAGAGCACCACAATCACCTCCCCTCGCCGGCCAGAAAAAACAGAGTAGTGGAGTGCTCTGCTCGCGGACGAGGGGTATATATAGGCACAACATTGGTCCCGGTTCGTGGTTGGAACCGGGACTAAAGGCCACCCTTTGGTCCCGGTTCCAGCCACGAACCGGGACCAATGGATGTGGGCCAGGAGCGAGGCCCATTGGTCCCGGTTCATGTCTGGAACCGGGACCAAAGGGTCCAGACGAACCGGGACCAATGCCCCACGAGCCCCGGCCGGCCCCCTAGGCGCACGAACCGGGACGTATGCCCCCATGTGTCCCGGTTCCTGACTGAACCGGGACTAATGGGCTGGGCTGGCCTGGACCAAAGCCCTATTTTCTACTAGTGGTACGAACTCGTGCCAAACCCAAAATTTGTTTCTTACTACTACCAATGTGTCGGCCCGTGCGTTGCAATGGATCCAACGTAGTAGAACAATACTTGTTCACAAACTTGAAATATAAACACTCTAGTTTTGATATACATATATCAGTAAAAATAAATTATGCTTCACTGAAGACATATTCCTCGGTCTGGTTTGATGAGGTGAGGGGCGGGTGTGGCTGGTTTCAAGATAATAATAGATTTTTAAAACATTGGAGCAGATTTTTTTTCTAACAGTTTGTAGCGTGGCACGGCATCCGGGGCACCTAAGCGTCTAAAAAAAGTGGAGTGCACTCTAAAGATATTTACATGCACCCATTTAGTGGAGTGCACTTTAAACAGATCATCTATTTATTTTTCTCTAGCCTTTCCTAGCCATGCAACCAAGCCACATAAGCTAGTCATGCATGCAATCCATAAATTGCAATATACTCCAGCATGCAATGCCGGCACATCATTTATTTATGCCTGTTAGTCATAGGTTGTTTTTTGCATTAGTCCAAATATTAATGTTCCATAAAACTAAACTCCAAATGTCCGCCGAAGCCGAGGCAGAGGACGTACGACAGGGGCGGTGGAGGCATCTTGGTAGGAGGAGGAGAGCTCAAAGGATAATCTTGCACGTCTGCCGCCACCTGCATATCGGCGCGGGACTCCTCGAGCGCCCACTGGAGCTCGCACTCCTCCAGGGAGCGGCGGAATCACGGGATTTTCCTAAACCACGATGGGCACCATGCAGTACTCCTCGTAGCCGGGGGCGCGGTGCTCGCGTCTCGACTCCTGGGGTACTGTCTGGAGCACCCGTTCAACCACCTCATGACCGCGAGGATGCCATGCTCGCGGCCATGCTGTTGGAGCACATGCTCGTGCGCCTGAGCGGCGAAGATGCGATGTTCGTGGGCGTGCTGCCGGAGCACGCGCTCATCCATGTCGAGAGCGGCGACGATGCGACGTTCGCGGGCGGCGATGATGCGATGCTCGCGGGCATGCTACTGGAGAACGCGCTCATCCACATTGTGAGCGGCAAGGATGTGATGTTCGCGAGCGTGCTGCCGGAGCACGCGCTCGTCCACGTCGAGAGCGGTGACATTGCGATGTTCGCGGGCATGCTCTCGATGATGCGATGCTCGCAGGCATGCTGCTGGAGAACCCGCTCGTCCACATTGTGAGCGGCGAGGATGCGATGCACCTCCTCGTGACCATCCAGGGCGTGCTGCTGGAGCACAGCTACCCCTCGTGGCCGACGAGGGTGAGCCGCAAGATCACACTGTCCTCCGCCTGGACAGTCAGCGCGCGCTACTCACGGCCGTAGAGGGCTTGCTCCACCTCGGCGATGTCGAAGACTCCATCCTCTTCCCAGGCTGCGGCGCCGTCGATTTCGGCAACGGCTGCGTGCTCCGGTGGGTGTTGTGTCTGTATGGAGCTTCGAGCTACAGTACCAGTGGGGGAGGGGGTGACCTTTTCGTGGTTTCACATGGTCTGAGGAGAAAAATAGAATCGGAAGTAGCACAATATGTTGGAACGTGTCGGAGGAAGGCTAGCAGGAGCAGTACAACAAACATCACATGCGCACCATATTTTGAGAAGGGTTTAATGTAATTTGTGTGAAATGGGTCGGTGTGATGTACGAGTAGTACATCCATATCATTTACATTCATGCACGCAACAAACATTTGGGTGCATGATTTCACCCTATTTTCTTATTCTGTTTGGGAGTGGATTTGATTTTTGTAATCGAAGCTCATTTTTGTACTTGGTTTCAATTTAGACTATGCATGTATTATTGTGAGAGATATATATAGAGAGAATATTTGTGTGACAAAGAGGGGGTTGGGGGCAGCGATACCTAATGAGAGAGGGGCATATGCGTGTTCAAAAGACTTTGTGTGTCGTAGAGAGAGGAGTGTCCGAAAGGGAGAAAGAGGGTGTGTGTGTGTTAGAGAGAGAGAGAGAGAGGTGCGTGTAACGTCGGGATCGACAAGGTTACGAGGTTGCGGATATGGGAGAGCGATAGTGTGTGTGCGATGAAGGGACACACAGACAGCGTCTGTTTGCGTGTGAGAGAGCTGGATAGACCTCGACAGCACGATGATCTTGTCGTATGCCCAAAATCAACCTGAATAACGAGATGGAGTTCCTCCAAGCAACCGAAGAATCGGCTAGAACTAAGATAATGCAATCGTAATTGCCAATATGAAGTAATTAAGTATAATGGTGGGGTTGCTGGTACTGAACAAAAGGCGGTAATCCTACACACACCCTGCAAATGCAAATTATAGCGAAAACAAAACAATGTGTACACAACAACGCGAGTTCTAACGTAGAAAAAGGGTACTAGCCTTATTTATATCTATAGACTATATTACTATATTTTTTATTTGTATAGTTATATCTATATCTATTCCAATTCCTCCGTTTGTAATTTACTCCGCACATATATAGCTTTGACTGCATCCAAATTTTATAAAGCTTGACCGGATTTGGTGAAAACAATATGAACATTTACACTAACAAAATTACATGATGTGGAAATAAAAGCAATGATGAATCAAATGATATATATTTGGTGGTGTATATGTTAATACTTTTTCCTACAAATTGTTGAAAGTATACAAAGTTTGACTTTAGAGAACCCAATATGCGGTATATGTATTATACATTCTATATTCATTATTTTTCTGGAGTCAATGCGTGTATTTGCATGTACACGATATAAACCGTTGATTGATGTTGATCCAATGGTCCAGGTGGCTGCGATTCGGATCTACTATAAGTACCCATACACGTTCTTCTTGAACGACTAGCACGACAGTGTGATCGATCCACACAAGAAGCTCTAAATAAGACTTGCAGATGTGCCACATGGCTTCATGGGTGCCCCCCACATCATGTTATTCATACTACATTGACTGAAATAAAGATAAATCACCCAAAACAAGATCTTCCCATTTTTTTTCGCGCGATGTTGTGTCGTACACGTACATAGTTGTATAGTGGTAGTAGTAGTAGTACAAACTTCATAGTAGGTGTAGTACGGAGTGCTCCTACTCTATCAGCGAGTCCCATCTGATACCAAATTTCTTGGCTTCCATGCTATAGCTAGATCTTCCCCTCCTCATTTCTGTTTTCCAACGCGGCGGGCCGGGCGCGGTTTGCCGATAGTCGGTTTGCTCAATTGCGGTCCCACATCAAAGTGAAAATACTAGGCAACACGCCTTCCCTAGGTATGTGGCGTGCCGGACGGGCCGTGGAGTACTCCCAATTCCCGGGCGTGTGGGGGTGCGACGCGAACGCGGCAGGCCTTTTCCTTTTACTAGCAATGTGCCCATGCATTGCAACGGATCCAAAGTAGAATAGTACTTGTTCACAAACTTGAAGGAAAACACTCTTGTTTTGATATATATATATATATATATATATATACCACTAAAAATATATTACTTTTCACTCAAAATATATTTCCCAGGCTGTTTTGATGAGGTGAGGGAGGGATGTGGTTGCTTCAAGATAATAAGGGGTTTTCTGCACATTGGAGCAGAGAAGTGGGCTATTGTTGCAAAAATGCCACAACTTACCTCATAGCCGTTAGATGCAGATCTAATGATCAGAAATGACGGATGCCAGACACACCACCATCACCAACTGAGTCTTTTATGGGAGTAGAGAAACATGTATAAATTGTAACATTTGGTTCTGCTCCTTGGCTCGATCGATAGATAGAAATAACGATTGGAAACACTAGGGCGGGACTTTTCCCGCCAGATAACCAGGGTAGTAGCTAGGTTGGCACATCGTTGGTATGGTCACATGCGGTCCCATATGTTGTAGTGACTAGCAAGATGCCCGTGCGTTGCACGTAACATCAATATGCATTTGTATGAGTAGTTTATCTTGTGAGAGAAAAGGATGAACGAGGGAAGGCCTTATTTGCAAATGTAGAGAGGGGTGTGGGTATCTTTTTGCAAAATTGTCATAGTTTCCTTCCTATCCGTCAGATATAAATCGGATGGCCTATATTGCAGGATGGCAGGCAGACCATCATCGCCAACTCTGTTTTTTATAAGAGTAGAGATATAAAGCCTAGCCAATGCGCTTGACCGGGGGGGGGGGGGAGGCGGAACGACAGTGTGGTATGCGACGGGGAAGGGACATGCTTCATGTACGTGTTCCAGTTTCTCGTTTTGAACTTGCAAACGTGACAGGCGTGCTGCACGAGTAGTTTTGAATTTATAGGTTCGGTCTCAGTTTTTGAATTTAGGAGTAGTTCATAGGTCGGGTCAAGCATCGAACGTAAATTACGAAGTTGATGGAAAAGGTAAGCAAAACTTATAAATTGACGGATGGAGTACTAGTTACAGTGATGCATAAAATTGCCTCCAAATGTGAGCAAAGGAATCACACATGTCTGTATTGACTGGAACGAGAATGCAATAGCACAATGAGAATTAAGGCCACGATGATGCAATTGCAGTGGTGGTTACAGGAGGCAAGAAGAAAGATGCATCAATCAACGTACGACCTCCTCCTCCTCGACTCAGTGCGTCGGGCCACCGACCAGCGGCTTACGAGCGGCGGCTTTTGTGGCGAGGTCAAGGTGCTTCCCAACAAAGGCGTCCAAGGCTTCCAGCCGGTTGACGAAGGCCAACGTCGTAGCGTCCTCACCGGCCTTGTAGATACCTATGTACATGACTTACTCGTACATGTGGATGTGTAGGTCGATGAATTCTTGCAGGGCGAGGCGCCTCGCGGCGAGCACGACTTCCAGGTGGACATTCTTCGTTGCATCGGTGGGCAGTCGCTGGGCCACCAGTGCTTGAAAGAGGTTCTCGCCATGGAGGCCAATTAGGGTGGCAGGCAATGACGAGCCCAGGCACGTGGGCTGGAGGAGTATGGCGATGTTGTCCGCGAGCTTCTTGACGACGATGAACTTGTTGATGGTGGCAACGATCACCTGGTCCAACAGAGAGTCGTAGCTGGCGTCGACGATGGCCATGAACCAGCCGGTCGCCAAACACCGTTTGGAGACGATCCTCAGTGCCATGCCGGAGGCCGGCGTCGTGGACCATCTACCACAGCGACTGGCCACTCGCGCGCATCGCCGCCATGGGTCTGGAGTGAGCACTTTTGCGCTTAGTGTAGGTGCTTAGGTGCGTACGATCTGGTAGATGCATTGGAATGGAGGGGCGCCTTTATATGAGTGCAAACAGCATAGCATTCACATCGTGCTGCCTCTTTTCTCCGTCCTCCTCCCATTACTGTAACACCCCAAAAATTTAATCATGTTTTTACTAAATAAAAATTTGGCCAGAAATAAAATTTTGAATTATATTAAGTCTTTTGTTATTTTCAGAGTATTTTCTGTTTCTGTTTTCCAAAATTCTTCCCTCCGTATAGAAATTTTTGGACATAATATTGTGGCTTTGGTAGTTTTCTTAAAACTTTCAATTATAGTAAGAATTAACTTCATAATAAAATTTGCCTCTAAATAACTATTTTAATAGCATTTTTTAATTATGTAAATGCCTCTGTTGCACTACAACCACTTTAATTAATTCTTTTAAAATTCAAAAAAATTATGGGGGGTCATGTGATGCCTAAATATCACTTTTATGCAAAAACCTAACTTGGTCTTTTGGAAACTTTGAGGGATACAACCTCTTTTTAGTTATGTCCTGTATTTGAGTTCCTACTACAACCCCATTTTCCATTGCCCCAAAAATCCTGAAATTTTTCCCACTTATAGTCCTTCCAACCAAACCCTTAATTCCAAAATTTTAGCTCCATTGGAATCTTTTTAGTTCACCAAATATTCGTCTGAAGTTTCTGTCCAGAAATGAATTCTATTAAAACTTGCATTAGCAAGTATCCCTTTTTGCCAAAACAACTCCACCATCATCCATACCCACTAAGAAGACACCATCCTGGTAAATTTCACACCCAGCAAAGTCCCCTAGATTGCCCTAGCATTTTATCAAACAGCTCATGTGCATGACAACAATTTTGCCTCTTCCTAAACTACATTGCATGCTTGATCATATGGCCAAACCATCTTGTCCATCATCTCTGGGATCTCCAGGAGCATCCACCTGCCAAAAACCAGCATGATTGGATCACTGTAGAGCCCCCTCGCATTGTGTCGAGCACGTAGCATGCAAGCATAGAGCATGCCCAGAGCGCCGGAATTGCAGGCTTCGGCACCGCTCTGCGCTACCCTCCCTGCTGCTGCTCCGCACGTTGGGCACTTCCAGGAGCTGCGCGAGACACTCACTAACCCCGCCGACACCTCTCCTTGGCCACTAGTGCCGTCCATCACCGTCCACCGCCGCCGTTCATCGCCGCCCGACGAGTCCCTCTCGGACACGTCTCCGCCAGGGTCTCCCGCCTTAACTCCCAACCACCGGAGCTCATCCGTGGCGTGCCTACCACGCCACCGTCCGCACCGACCTCGCTGCCCTCGCCACCGACCACGCTTCACCATCAATGGCCGCCGCCGCAGTCTGCTGTGGACGGCACCGTCCGAGCCACCTGGCGCCCCTCCAAGCCAACCAGCACACTCAGGGCATACTTAATGACCACCATCACCCTCACCAACACCGCCGACCATGCCAACAACCTCGAAACGCCATCAATGGCGATCGCCACCACATCCATGTTCGGGAACCCGTGGAACCGTCTTGCCTCGCCTATAAAAGCCACTCCGGGTCCTCGATCATCACCACAGCACCTCCCTCTCCCTCAGTGATCTCCCATGAGCAGCCACACGACCGGAAACGGCCGTCTTCCCCAAATCCGGCAACCATGGCCGCCGCCCCTGTCTAGTTGATCCCTGCACAACCAGAGCCTCCGCACTCCCATTCTCTCCGCCGTTAGACCTCTCGTAGTCCCACGAACCCACTCCGCTCATCAATTTAACCGGGAAAGTACCATGGACAAAAGCCCCAATCCGGCCGATGACACCGCCCGCTGCAGAGCTCACCGCCGGCGACCTGGTAACTTCCTGTGGTCAAGGCGCAGCTCCCTGGGTCCGTCTCGGTGAGGGGAGCACGCCCATGCGCTCAACCCCCCGATTGACGCCTCCGTTCGCCGGCGCCGGTCGCTGGAGTCCCCGCCTTTGTTCTGCCGCGGGAGAAATGGCGAGGACGACCAGCCAAACCTGACTGGTGGGCCCGTGGGACACACCGTCAGTGACTGGGGTCGAGACCCGCGTCTGCAAGTGGAAGCGTATTTTGCAAATACACCATCGACGTCATCCACCTACCACACAGCCGAGCAGCTGGGCTCGGCCCAGTAGCGCCAGGGGACTAAATCGCACCTAGGCGTACTTCTGCCCTTTTCCCTTTTTCATTTCCAGTAGATTTCAAATATTTCTACAGCCGCCTTTTCAAATCCAAATCTGATGCTTCAAATTTCTACAGTCTTATAAAATCATGATCTAATTATCCAGATAGGGTGAACATTTTTTTCTAAGCCTTACCTTCACTGGATCTTTTAAATAGTCCTTTTCTTTATTCTTTTCAACTTAGAAATTCCCTAAGTAAATCATCTGGACTCCAAATAAATTGATTCTTTTTTTGTTATTTTTCATTTTTCATCTAGTTTATTTTAGTATTTATTTCAAAAATATTTGAAACACTTTTTAGCACTATTTTTGAATTATGTGGTAATTGCTATAATCTTTAAAATAGGAAAAATGCAGGGAAGGAACTTTTCAAAGTTTTGGAGTGCACCCAATATTTCTGCATGCTCAAGACAAGCATCTTGAACACTTGATATGGGGAATGCATGATAGATTAATTGCAAGAATAATTTGATCATGACTATGTTGAATTCAAATTAAATTGGCATCTTGCTAGTGGTGCTTGCATGGTTTGAATTCGAGTAAAAATTTGCATGCATGTAGTGTTGGCATGTTTCATCGTACCGTGCATCGTGTACTCATCATGACTAACCTGCAGGAGCAGGCATAAGAGAAATACCGTTACCGGCAGAAGGGTGATCACGTTGGAGCGTGATCATGCCTTGTTTGTTATGCTTGTTGGAGCATGCAAGGGTTGTGGCCCTGTTGGTATTGCTGTTGAAGGAATACTTTGTTGTGCTAACCGTTGTAGGAAACTTAAACCTCCTGAGTCGACGGTAGATCGAGTCTTGTTCCGGTAACCCCCATACTTGATTCGTGCTGCCACTTGTCCCTGCCACAGGTGGGGTATGGTTTAGTAAGTTGTTAACCCCTTTCCATGCACACACCGTACTGAGGGCCACGATGAGGGTTCCAGGGCCATGGACTAAATCCTGTCATCGGGTCAGGGGGCATGGGTGTTACCGGCTGTAGCCGAGAGGGAGTGTCCCCTTGGCATCCGCGCGTATTAATAGTGATCCCATGCAGGACGTTGGTCTCTTCGTCTTAGAGTTTTTCTTGAACGATGCTTTGGGTGATTCCTGGCATCCGAAAAGTTAATCTGGTGTGTGCTGGTCAGGTGTGTTTTCAACCCAAAGACCGTAATGGGAATTAGTCAGTGTCACGGTACTGACTAAAGAATTTTTTTACTTGTGGGTAAAGAATACACCCTCTGCAGAGTTTAAATCTATTCGAATAGCCGTGTCCGCGGTTAAGGTCTACAGTCTGGGTTGGTCAAGTGTCGTTCTTAGTGTCGGTCTTCGGAGGAAGATAATTAAATTAGGCCTGAACTATTTTCCAGGATATTGTTGTAATCACTAACACGATCGTGGTTATTTTGAATACTATTGCTGTGAATATTTTTATGGTTATGCATATTATTGAGGACTAACCCGTTTCTCTTATTTTATATTTCCTAAGTGTCTCAGGGGCTGTCTAGACTACCCCGGGGACTCAACTTTATTTTCAAGTCCGACCGTGGCGTCACTTTTGACACCCGACTGGCATTTCTTTTCAAGACCTCTTCGCGGCGTCCCTTGAGTTTACAGGCGGCCCCGCCACTACTCTTGTGGACACCCGATTGGCGTTTCTTTTATTTCTCTGAATGACACTTGGGCTGGCTAGACTACCCGTGGCATTCATTTGCTTTATCTCTAATAAGTTTGATTATGACTAACATGCTATGTTCACATCCATATCATTTTATTGTCATGACATGATTTAAATTTCAGTCAGCATGAGCATAACATTTAATCCAACATGAGCATATGCATACGCTATACCTTCTGTTCATGACGTTTGCGAGTACATTCAAACGTACTCACAGGCTTGTCCCTGGCTATTTACTTTGCCAGGTCAGGATTTCTTCGAGGAGTTCCACCGCAATGTCCGTGCGGAGTCTAGGATTAGCGGCCACACGGATAGGAGTTATCCGGTCAGCTGTTCCTGTGGGAATGAAGCCCCATCGACGTTGGAGAACCACGAGTCGCTTCCGTCACCCGTCACTAGAATCATTGTTGTATCATTAGACCTTTATGGTCTTGTATCCAATTTTTTTTGTAATTTCTTGGTAATCTGTAACAAGGACGTGCCCACCAGTAACAGTAATCCTGGGCTAGTGGTAACACGAGGGGTTAAATTTCTGGGATATTATGTGTCCCCGAAATCCGGCCCCGACAATTACTTCCCTCATGCATTCAGGATGCTAATTGAAGGAGGATGCATCATTGTCCATTCAACATTTCGGGAACCGCTACCCTCTCCCTCATCTGCATTTAAGCTGTATTGGGAACTGTCCTGGTTTACTAGTAGTTGTCAAATCGAATAGTACTACGCCGCCTGCTGTACGCCCGGCTGAACATGCCTCCTCGCCTCCATCAAACACCTCCATTAAACCCGCATGCAAACCAAGAAACCTACTCCGGACACACGTCCATTCATGAGCGGGCCGGAATTAAATGCAACGCCGGCCGAGCTCCTCCCTTCCGCCCTCAGTTTAAACGAGGCCAGATGCCGGCCAAGCTCCTACCGTCCGCCCTCTATTTAAACGAGGCCAGACAGCGGGCAAGAATCGCACCCCTCCGCCGCTCCCCCATCTCCTCCTTCACCATTTTATTCACTCTTTCGATGGCTTCCGAGGAGCCGTTCTCCGGCATACTACCCGGCTAGGTGGCCCGTCGAGCCCTCCGGATACGAGCGAGGCTGCTCGGTGCTTCACCTACCTCGCTTGGCCCGACGAAGCCAATTGCCGCCCCAAGCCAGCGCGTGGTTCAGCAACTCGCCGCTCCAGTTCAGCTCGATGAGGAGTGGCGAGTTGCTGCATGCCGGCACGGCGGCGAGCACGGCGGCACGGGTGTCATCGCTGCCGCGTCGTACCGCGCCACTAGTGTTTGCGGTTGTGCCTCCTGTGTCTGCGGTGGTCTTGCCTCCCGTGTTTGTGGGCGTGCCTCCCGTGCCTGCAGCAGCGCCATGCAGGCAGAGACAGAAGCCGGGTGCGTGGAGAGCAATGAGTCGATGGCTAGCTTCTCTGTGTCCGCCGCCATCATCGAGGAGAAGTAGAACACGGGAGGCCGCCGCCACTTGGGTCCCATGAAGGCCACCGCCGAGGCGACGACTGCGTATACATGTGGTTTCTTTGCTGCTTCGTCTCTTCCGAGGACATTTGTCGACCCCGCAAGTGTGTGCCAGACATGAGGACGACAAAGGGATCCACGGGCGGCCATTTAGATTAGGTATTAATTATACCATGAGAGACGGATTAGCACCGCTTAGTTCATCTAAATGTAATGAAATCCATCATGTTTATATGAAGATCCGGCTTTTTTATATGAAATCCTTCATGCTTATATGAAATCAGTCCGTGTTTGCATGAATTTCCTCTGGTTGGTTAGAGTTGTGAAAATGTATGCCGCAGGCGTTGGATGTCGTTCTCCATGGGAGGAAATTTGCCGGCTGCCGTTGGAGATGCTCTTATGCTGGAAATAATAGAGTCACATCCAATCCATTTGAGTTAATTGCGTGTATGATTCTCCCTCTATAAAAAGTTAATTGCATGTACAGTGTACATGGCTTGCAGGGTGGCTACAGATTCGTACAGAATGTTAAAAAGAAACAAATCCATCCTTAATCTTGTATTCTAAGTACTCTGTGGGTTCCACTGTCCGTACAGTAGCGAAAGAAGTATATATTAAAAAAATATAATATAAAAATCTAAAGTTAAAGACAGAATTCGAACTCAGGTCATCGCATTGCGAGCATCCGGCGCTAACCAGTCCAGCAGATGTTCGTTGTGGACGATGCTGGAGATATATCTCTATGTCTACTCTTATACTCCCTCCGTTCCTAAATAGTTGTCTTTTTTAGATTTCAAATGGACTACCACATACGGATGTATATAGACATATTTTAGAGTGTAGATTCACTCATTTTGCTCCGTATGTAGTCACTTGTTGAAATCTTTAAAAAGACAAATATTTAGGAACGGAGGGAGTAGAAAACAGAGTTGGTGATGATGGTGTGCCTACCATCCTGCAATATAGGCCATCCGATTTATATCTGATGGATAGGAAGGAAACTATGGCAATTTTGCAAAAAGATACCCACATCCCTTTCCACATTTGGAAATAAGGCCTTCCCTCGTTCATCCTTTTCTCTCACAAAATAAACTACTCATACAAATGCATCTTGATGTTCTGTGCACACGGGCATCTTGCTAGTTTCCTTTTAAATAGTTACTGCGATAATTGGGTTGAAGTGATATATTTATGTCTGCCCCGAATGATCTCAAATTCACTAGTAGTAACAAAGGAAAGGTTACCTTGTTAGTTAACAGAAAACAGGGTGAAAACTATCAGATGAGGCCTGTAATAAAAAGGCACACTGGGTTCAACATGTCGGATTCAGGGCTCCGCAGACCCAAGAAAGGTTCAAACTCTGGGGCGTGTGCGAAGGACTCAACCTCTCCAGCCAACCAACCCGTCGCCCTACAGCCTAGCTCGATGAACAAGGAAGAAGATGAACACGACAGTTTACCCAGGTTCGGGCCACCTTGCGGTGTAAGACCCTACTCCTGCTTTGTGGTGGATTGGCCTCACGAGGGACTGAGGATGAACTAGTACAGATTATGAACAAGCTCGCGGGGCTTGCTTTGGTGTGGGTGGATAGGATCTCACTAGTCGGATCAGCCCGGATCCGATCCCTCTACTGTGCTGGCTAGCTTATACTTATAGAGGCCTCGGTCCTCTTCCCCGAAAATGTAGGCAGGAAGGGATTCCACAACGGCCAATTTGAAAGGGGACAAGTAGTACATCTTATCCTAATGAAAGTGGTCTTCGCCTGCAAAGCTCCTGGTCGTGACGCTGCGGTGGGCTCGGCGATGACATCCGTCCTGCCGTCCTGGCGGTCTTGGTCTCGTTGCACGGGAATGGAAACCTTTGGCTGATTCCTCGGGACCCCTCGCCTGCGCTCGCCTCCTTAGCACCAAAGAGGAAACCTGCTCCTCTGCGCCCGCTGGCGCCCGCCTGGCCTTGGTCATCATGGCTTACGTCACCGCAAACTCATGAGTTTGGGCACCTGCATAGGAAACTCCACTCCTCAGGAGCAGCCCTGGGGTGGCCGCTCCCTCAGGAGGTCTTGGCGCCGTCTGCCTCACGAGGCTTGGTCCCCCGTGAGGGTCTTGTCTTGTTGGTGTCGAAACTGGGCCGTACCAGGCCGTCGATCGAGCCACGCCGTGGGCCGCAGGCAGGCAAGTCTGGGTACCCTGGTTCCCAGATCGCCAACAGTAGCCCCCGGGCCCAAGGCGCTCTTGGACTTGGCTTCGAGGCGAAGCCAAAGGGCAAGGGCGAAGCACCACAGGCCCCAATCGCCTGCGGATCAGGCTGACGCGTGGCGCTTTGATGGGATGTGGGCGCCTCCACTTCCCCACACTGCCTCGACAACTGTCCAAGCTGACAAAAAGACTGGTGCCCGCACCGCACCATCATTGCATTCTCTTCGCATTGCTCTAGATCCCCTTTCTTCCTGCCAAGAACACCTCCAGATCTAGCAGAGCTCTTCCTCCCTTCTATACCTCTTCCTCTGAGATCCCACGAATGGCGTCCGAGAATGCAAAGTCTACCGCGCCGGCCACGAGCTCCTCCTCCTCGCTTGCGCCGGTCCTTGGCCTGTCCTCCATCACCAAGGAGAGGCACCTTGCCACCGCGCTTCCGCTGATGGCGAGCAGTGACAACGAGTCGAAGGAGACGATGCTCCTGGCAGGCTTCGCTGACCAAAGGACCCTGGCGGGGACGTTTTATCCCTTCTTCCTCCACAACGTCTTCGTGGGGCTCATCCCGCCTTTCTCTGGGTTCTTCACCGCAGTCCTCGACCATTACCAGGTTCAGTCTCTCCATCTTCAGCCCAATTCCATCCTTCTCCTATCGATCTTCGCCTTTTACTACGAGGCGTTCGTGGGAGTGATGCCTTCCGTCGTGCTCCTCCGCCACTTCTTCTCTCTCTGGATACACGACCCAACCCAGTGTTCAGGCTGCGTCTCCTTTGCCGCGGTCCATAGTGGCAACACGCTCATGAAGGCCGGGAAGAAGGTGGAGAACTTCCGGTGCAAGTGGGTCTTCATGGACACCAGGGGCCTCCACGCGCGGCTGGAGTTGCCAACCGAGCTGCCGGAGAAGATTGATTGGTGGGGTCACGAGAAGCTCACCGACCCCCGAGCGGCGCCAGTCTTGAAGAAGATGATGGCGGACATGGAGGCCGGGGTGCTGACGGGGGCCATGCTTGTCAAGGAGTTCCTGACGCAGCGCTTGGCCCCGCTTCAGGCACACTCGCGCCCCATGTGGGAGTTCAAGGGCGCAGAGGATGACATCCGTCTACGCTCTGGGAGATTGACAGGTGAGGAGCTGGTCAAGGCCATGCATACCTTGCTTGAGAGGGATTCGGGCAACCTCCCGGCTGCCCACATCCCGCTGTACCGCCGTGCCGATGGGGCAGCGCTGGTCGCCGCCATGCCCATCTTCAATGAACTAGAGCTCGTGCTGCCTGAGCTCCCCAACTCCCCGGTGCTGGTGTCTTCCGGTGATGACGCCGGGGAAGAGGGGGAGGAGGACTCGGAGGCGACTATGGACGACGTGGCGGAGACCTCTCCCCCGTCCCAGAGCGAGCTTCTCCACGGCCTCCCCGATGATGATGATGCCGCCGAGCCCCCGGTCATGGAATTCCCACGCTCCTCCAGGGTCGTCACAAGGTCCGGGGCCACTCCCCCGGCACTGCGGAGGCCGGGACGAGCGATCCCGAAGAAGAGCGGGGCAGCGCCCCCTCCTCGGGGCGGCGCCCTTGCGTTTTCGTCTGCCGGCGCCACACCGAAGCCAGCCGTCGTGCGCCCTGTCAACCCTCAGGACGCGGCCAAGGCCGCACCCAAGAAGGTCGAAGGTGCCTCGGCCCTGGCCAGGAAGAGGGTGTACATCGCCTCTGACGAGTAAGCATCTTGCCTTGTTTTCGTTTGCCGCCTCTTGATACCATACTCGCAGCACTCCCCTCCTGGTGACTAGGGTGGGCGCCCTGGTGAAGAATAAGAAGGAGGATGCCGGGGCCCCCGAGGCACAGCCGCTCGCCAGGGCCATGGTGGCCCCAACGCAAGCTGAAGAGGTCGCCTTGCACCCACCTGCGATGGAGTGGGCCCCCAAAGGTATGGTGGTGGTGCCTCAGGAGGAGCCTACTTCCGCAGGCCAGCAGGCTCCGGAGCCGCCCGTCCCCGTCGTGCCCGCGGGGCGTTCGGGGGCTCCAGAGCCTCAAGCTGGCCCTGCTGCTGTGGCGACGCTAGTTCTTGCGCCGGCGCCGCCTCCTCCCCAGGCCCTTGTGCTGGCGGACCGCGGCCCCCTTGTCGGGCCCGGGGCTCTGGAGGAAGCCTTCAACGTGCTGGACCAGCTCTGGACCAATCTTCAGGACGCCGACAAGCGCGGGGCGAGGGAGCGCATGTGGCTGATCTCAGGATGGCTCCAGGCCGACGCGTCCGCCAGGGCGGCCTGGAGCCGGGCTGAGGCCACCGCCGCGGAGAGCAGGGAGGAGGCCGACAAAGCCACTAGGGCTCGTGATGCGGCGTTGGCCGACGCATCATCCGCCGAGGAGCGCTGCAGCAAGGCAGAGACTGAGCTGAAAGCTCTCCATGATGCGCAGGCTGCCCACACCCAACGGCTCCATCAGCAGGAGGAAGGGCTCAAGGCCCGCGAAGAGAGGCTCGCCGACCGCGGCGCCAAGCTGGCCCAGGTGCGAGCGTCCCATGCCCAACTCGTCTCTGAGGCGACGGCCCAGCTGGAGGCCAGGGATAAGACCCTCGCCACCGCCGAGAAAATGGCGGTCGCGGAACACGAAGCCTTGCTCTCCTCCGAACTCAGGTCTCGCAAGGCGCTGCGCTCCCTTTACAGAGGGGGTATGAGGAGCCGCTGGTGACTCTGGAGGATGGCCCTTCTAGGCTTCTCCCCAAGCTTGCTTAGGCGCTTGAGGGCGTCGCCGCTGGGATGGATTCTGCGGTGGAGGAAGAGTGACGCGCGCTCTTCACCTCGGCCGCAATGTGCGTCTTCAGCCACCTCCACCTTTGGGACCCAAGCTTTGACCTCAGCGCGCTAATCAAGCCAGTGGCGCTTGAATCCCACACCGCTGCTGCCGAGGCCATGAAGAAACAGGTGGAGGCCTTGTTGGGGAAGTTCCTCTGCGTCCCCGACCCCGCACCTGCGGCGGCAGGAGCCGGCGGCGAAGGTGGTGGGAGCGTCATCGACGACGGGCTTCCCAAGGCGAGCGATGGCGGCCACCAAGGCGATGGCGATGCTTCTTCCTAGTTGACCCTGCAACATTCATGGTGCCTCGCGGAGGCGTGAGAACTTCTGTTTGAACTCGTAGAACATTATGTTTTGTAATAAATTGTTAGAACTCCGCGATTTCTCTCTCGTGCTTGGTTTCCTTTGTGTTTGCCTCAGCGTTCTGCGTCGGCAGGGCCCAGCCCCGCGCGTACCTCATCCGCTGTTGGGGCGTCCGGATCACCAGGATGAGACCAAGGGGCGAGGGGCTACATGACTAGTGAGGCCCCTGAGGCGCGATGCTCAGGGGTCCCCCTTGGCGTATGAACAACCTTGATGTTCTGCGTCGGCAGGGCGCAGCCCCGCGCATACCTCGACCGCTGTTGGGGCGTCCGAATCACCAGGACGAGACCAAGGGGCAAGGGTCTATCTGACTATTGAGGCCCCTGAGGCGCGATGCTCAGGGGTCCCCCTTGATATACGAACGGCCCTCATGAAGGAGAAACAAGCAGCCATACAAGGTAATTTGGAGTCCTCCATACCTTCGCTCACCAGCTTTTGCCTAGGAGGGATGCGAGAAAACAGGTAAGGTGGCGTGCGCCAGGCATGGCCTGGGCGTAGCCCCCGTGCCCAGCCCCCTCGCGCGGGCCTCTTTAGGCGAAAGCCGTGAGGTGTTGCCGGCAAAGAGCCAAAAGGCTCTCCTGAGGTTGATGCAGCCACGGGGGCCACCCTCAGTTGTTTATTCACCAGTGCGGAGCAAGGTGCTTCCACTTTAGTGTGCGCATAGCCGCTCCTCGAACGTGTCGTCTGCCAGCGCGGAGCATGGGGCTTCCACTGGTATGTGGGCATAGTCGCTCCTCGATCGTGTCGTCTGCCAGCACGAAGCATGGGGCTTCCACTGGTGCGTGGGTGGGAGTTCCCTCTGGGGGAAGACTCCGGGGCGTGTACAGCCCCGTCCGGACACGTGGCTTGCACGGTCGGACTGGAGGAGGTGTATATGGGCACCCGTGAGCCAGCGCGGGACTCACGAGGCCCTACCTCAAGGAGGGTTGCGCCTGAATTTTGTTACGGGGTGCCTGTAAAAATCATGAGAGATGTTGGGGTGGCCTATGCCGAGTGAATCTCCGAAGGACATCGCATGAGAAGGCCAAGCACCAACTACCCCAGGAGGTGACGTGAATGGGGCCGGCCTGCCAGACTGAGCTCAGCCATTGGGTTTATCGACGCTGCAGGGACGGACCCGAGCACAGACGCCGTGCCCAGTATTCTCATGCAACAATCCTAAAGAAAAACAACCGGCGCGCGGCTCCCACGGCGGTGAGGCACCGGGTCACGCGCCCTAACTCATCCACTCTTGATTAGCACATGCGAGAACAAGGCACCAAGGACCATGGGAGGTGTCGAGCATGGGAGCGAGCCCGCGAGACAGAGCTCAGCCACTTGGGTTTAGCGACGCTACAGGGACGGACCCGAGCACAGACGATGTGTCAGTCCTTAATCATGAGGCGGTCGTGGGCGGGTTCATGAGGGCGCACAACGTTCATGGTGGCGAAGCACTGCACATGCAGGTGATAATATAAAGCAATTCATGGAAGGGCGAAGCCAATTCTGATACATGCGCAAAGTGATACATGCTGCAGGGGCGGGCCCTTGCAGCTTGAGGATAATGCAGCCCGAGGGGCGCCCTCAATTGAACAAACCAAAAAGTCACCTGGCACCATTGTCGCAGAAGTGTTGGAGTAGCTGAGGATGCGTGCTGCGGAGATCGCTCCTCACGAGCCTGCTGGCTCCTGATGCTCGGGAGGCTCTGGAGGCCTGGGAAGCTCGTGAGGGTCCGGCACCTCCTCTGTCAGGACCGCCTGGCGCCGGGCCTCATGAGCCGCCAGGGCACCCTGCATGTAGTGTTGGTGCAAGGCAGCCATGTTCAGCAAGCCAAACGCCATGCGGACATAGCTGCGGGGGCAGCCCCCACTCCGCCCAATACGGGACGGCCAGAAGAGCTCCTGAGAAGCAACCCTATTGAGACCTGGGATGTTGACACAGACGCGCAGCTCGCTACCCATGTCAGGGGCGGCAGCTGCACTGGACGATGCAGGGCGATGCTCGCTACGCATGGCTCGCGCCTCCTGAAGCTCCTCGATCACCTTGGTGATGAACTCCTGAGCGCCTGGCGCCTCGCGCCTTGCGCCACGCTCACGGAGGCACGCGTTGAAGCACGCCTCCACGTGGTGCCCGAACGCCTCCCTCGTGACGCTGGTCAGGTCAGAGGCCCTCCAGAGGAGAGCCCCCGAGCCCGTCCTGAGAGGGATGCCGGGCGCGCCTTCCTATGCGAGAGGGAAAGGCGCCCCAGCAGTGGGCGCGGGGCCTGAGGCATGGTCGTCGGGCGCGCCAGCCTCCTGACGGCCCTTGGGGAGGAGCTGCTTCTTCTTCTTCTTGGGGATGGCCTCAGGAGGTCGAATGGCACCCTCGTCGTCTGAATTCTCGACTGCCGTAGCCTGGTAGGCGCGCTCAAGGGAGCACACCGCAGCCTTTTCATCGCCAGCGACCATGATGATGCCGCCACTCCGTGGCATCTTGAGGACATTGTAGCCGTGGTGCGTCGCCGCCATGAACTTGGCGAGGGCTGGATACCCGAGGATGGCGTTGTACGGAAGGCGAATATGGGCGACGTCGAAGTCGATGAGCTCAGTGTGGTAGTTGTCGCGCTGGCCGAAGGTGACAGGGAGGCGAATCTGCCCTATGGGGACGGTAGAGCCATCGGTCACCCCTGAGAAAGGCTTGGTGGGAAGGAGCTGGTCCTACGGCACTTGGAGTGTCTCCAACCTTGAGCCCTGCACCGCCATCGATGAGTGTCTTGGTGACGAGGACATTGCTGACGGTTGGCGAGCAGAGCATCAGGAGCGTGCCAGCGACAGCTGAACACTCGAGCTGGTCCATGGAGTCAAAGGTGATGGTGTACTTGGAGCATCTGAGGGGGCGCGACGCTTCAAGCTTGGGGAGGTCCGTGCTCACCTCACGAGCGAACTGCTTGAAGATGCGATGAGAAGCGGGAGCCTGAGCACCGCCCAGGATGCAGGCAATGGCACGGGGCCCTTGGAAGCCCCCAGCCCCATCGTCTTGGCAGTTGTCGTCGTTCATTTTTGGCAGTGGCGGCAGTGGAGGGAGGCCAGCATTGCCCTGAGGACGGTCCTCGTGAGGCTGGTCACGCCAAGGGCCATCGCGAGGCTGGCCCTGCCAGCGGTCCTCGCGAGGCTGATCGCGCCAGTCCTGGCGGGGGTCGTGGTTGTCCCAGCGGCCTCCGCCGCGGCCTCCTCCGCGGCAGTAGCCATGGTTGTCACGCTCGGGACGGCGGCCAATGCGCCCGTCACGGATTGCCCTGTGCTCCTGGCAGTCGTTGGTGTTGTGGCTGTGGACATTGTGCAAGACGCAGTATGGGTGGCTATCTCTGGAGGATTCAGGGTGGTCGCGGCCGCACTTCATCTCAGGTTCAGCCGCGAGCACAGCCGGGCCCTTGCGCTTCACTTCCTTGGCCTTGGCCTTCTTGTCTTCAGGATCTGCCTCCGGAAGCTCCAAGAGGGAGAGACAGCCTTCCTCCGCCCTCGCGCACCTGGCCGCCAAGTTAAACATCTCCAGAGCCGAACACAAGTCCTCGTGTATGGCGAGCTCTTCCTTCATCTTGACATCCCAGACGCCATCAGAGAACGCTGAGATGATGGCCTCGTCCGACACCTTGGGGATCTTGAAGCGAATGGTGTTGAAGCGCTGTATGTACTTGTGCAAGGTCTCGGCTGGTTGGTGCTTGATGCGTCGCAGGTCGCCTGCCGCAGGAGCGCGGTCGCGAGTGCCCTGGAAGTTGGCGATGAAATGCTCGCGGAGCTCGTCCCAGGAGGAGATTGACCCCACCGGAAGGTTCAGGAGCCAAGAGCGTGCGCCGTCCTTGAGGGCCATGGGAAACCGATTCGCCATGATCTTGTCATTGCCGTTTGCCACCTCGATGCTCAGCTCGTAGAGCTAGAGGAACTCAGTGGGGTCGAGGGTGCTGTCGTAGCGCGGAGGCATATACGGCTTGAACTTGCCGGGTCAGACGACGCGGCGCAGCTCCGGGGTGAAAGCACAACACCTGTCGCACTCACAGGGGCCTGCCGCTGGGGAGGAGCCTGATCTCGACACCCGCGCGCCGCTGCCTCTGGCGGTACGTGGTCTTAATGTGGCGGTGCTGGAAGAGCACACGCTTCTCCTTGGGGCCGCTGCACCACCTTACAGCTTTCTTCATCGCGTGCCAGCGCCCTGCGCGGCGGGTCACGCTGGGGTGCTTCATGGCTGGGCTCGGGACCCAAGCCATGTAGAGGTGGAGGAGGAGGCACGCCGTGAGCCACGTCGCCCGCCAGTGACGGTGGAAGGCGAAGCGAACGAGACGGCGCAGGGGCCTCGCCAGCGGCGTTGAGGACTTCGGCGATGCGGGCGAGCCAGTTGTCGTAGAGGTCATTGGCCGGACGATAGCGCAAAAGCTCGTGCACCATGAGCAGCGCAGACTGCGCGTTTGCCGGCCCACGACGGCCATGAGAAGATGACGCCGTGGCTACAGTGGGTCATGGAGTCACGGTGCGGCCGTCGTGCTGCACGAACGGTGGCAGCAACGAGTCCTGTTGTTCGCGGGCAGTAGGGTCGGTGGCGGCGTTAGCCACCGGGGAGGCAGAGCGGTAAGGGGCACCATTGCCCGCGGGTGCCGTCTGGGTGACACAAGCGGCCCGGCGCTCGGCCCGAACACGGCGAGCGTTGGCCATTGGAACGGCGGAACGGCGGTGGAGCGAGTGGTGGCAGAGAAGCTTCGACATGCCCCTACCTGGCGTGCTAAATGTCGGATTCAGGGCTCCGCAGACCCAAGAAAGGTTCAAACTCTAGGGCATGTGCGAAGGACTCAACCTCTCCAGCCAACCAACTCGTCGCCCTATAGCCTAGCTCGATGAACACGGTAGTTTACCCAGGTTCGGGCCACCTTGCGGTGTAAGACCCTACTCCTGCTTTGTGGTGGATTGGCCTCACGAGGGGCTGAGGATGAACTAGTACAGAGGATGAACAAGCTCGCGGGGCTTGCTCTGGTGTGGGTGGAAAGGATCTCTCTGGTCGGATCAGCCCGGATCCGATCCCCTCTACTGTGGTGGCTAGCTTATACTTATAGTGGCCTCGGTCCTCTTCCCCAAAAATGTAGGCGGGAAGGGATTCCACAACGGCCAATTTGAAAGGGGACAAGTAGTACATCTTATCCTGACGAAAGGTGGTCTTCGCTTGCGAAGCTCCTGGTCGTGACGCTGCGGTGGGCTCGGCAATGACATCCGTCCTGGCGGTTTTGGTCTCATTGCACGGGAATGGAAACCTTTGGCCGATTAGCACAAAAGAGGAAACCTGCTCCTCTGCGCCCGCTGGCGCCCGCCTAGCCTTGGTCGTCATGGCTTACGTCACCCCAACCTCATGAGGTTGGGCCCCTACATAGGAAATTCCGCTCCTCAGGAGCAGCCTAGGGGTGGCCGCTCCCTCAGGAGGTCTTGGCGCCGTCTGCCTCACAAGGCTTGGCCTCCCGCGAGGGTCTTGTCTTGTTGGTGTTGAAACTTGGCCGTACCAGGCCGTTGATGGAGCCATGCCATGGGCCGCGGGCAGGCAAGTCTGGGTACCCTGGTTCCCAAAACGCCGACACAGCGTCATCGTCACTACAGTTGTGCGTGCATGAGAAGTCTACATATCGAGGGGGCTACAGAGAGAAAAATGTATCGAGTGTGTGTGAGTGAGGCACGGAGACACAACAAGTGTGTGTGTGTGTGTGTGTGTGTGTTTGAGGGAGAAGCCAATTGAGAGATTAAGATCAAGACCGAGTTGTCACCCTTCTGCTGTCATTCTTGGGGGGTGGGGAGGGGGAGGGAAAGAAAGACGTATCAAGAGTGTGCGTGCGGTAGGCACAGAGGCACAACTAGAAAGTGTGTGTGTGTGTTTGAGAGAGAAGCCAGTAGATAGATTACTATCAAGATCAAGGTGCCACCCTACTCCTTCGGCGTTGGGTAGTGTGTGTGTGTGTTTGAGAGAGAAGCCAGTAGATAGATCAGTACCAAGATCGAGGTGTCACCCTACTCCTTCGGTGTCGGGAGGTGTGTGTGTGGGTGTGGGGGGGGGGGGCAGTGACACTTAGATATAGGGAGAAGGAGTTTGTGTGATACATATCTATATTAAGGGATAGGTAGATAGCATGTGTGCGAGGCATACTTAAAGCATCACGGAGATAAACAAGCGGTGTGCATGCAAGTGCCAGAAAAAAGTGAAGAGAGAAACAATGTGTATGCGCGCGTGCGCGTGTGTGTGTGTGTGTGAGAGAGAGAGAGAGCGAAATCTCAAAACAAAAGGTGCTCTACTGGAATCCCATTGTTTGTATTCATATGGTTCCGGGACTCGAGTTAACCTTAGGCATATGTGTGCGAGACATAATTATACTTTGGGACATTAGTGTCGGTGGGTGGGCATAATTAAAGGGGTGGGCATGTTCGACAGAGAGAGCGTGTGTGTTTGTGTGTGACAGACTTGTAGGACGGGGTAGAAAGACGAATTCTAACCTTGATGGAGGGAGAGAAATACACGAAGTGTGCGTTTGTGATTCTGATGCCCACGGAGAAATCAGATATGTATGCGTGTGAGAGAGATTGCACAATTCATTCACGTATCACTATCTAGCGATCATGGACGTGCATCGCTTGAACATAAATCAATATCTACTTTGTATCGTGGGCAAAGATACAATATCGATTCAACGCTATAAAGATTGGACACTCACATATCACATTTTTTCCAAATAATTCTTTTCAATTGTGCATGCCAAAGTTACGGTGATGTTTCTTCAAACAACCACTGTAGCTATCATGTACATGCACCATTGTTAGTCTTGCATTCAAAGTCATTAGTCTTTGGATGATTTAAGCTTCTATTATGAAGTAATATATATAATATTCATATATGAATTCAACGGGTACGCAAATTATGAAATGGAGGCCATGTAACCATATGAGGTAACACTTTTAAGTAGCAGACTACAATATCCATTTCTTTTGTGGGACTACAATATCCATTTCTTTTTGTGCGCCTCTAAAATAACACATCAATGCATTACGTTTAAAGTAAATAAACAATGGCACTAAATTATATATTTACACGAGAAATGCATAGGCTGAGCATTTGATCCATTTTTTTGTGAATGCGCCTCTACACCCGTACGATTGGCCGCGCCCGTGTGAACGTCCAAATTATCGGTGCATCATCCCAAGTTATTGTCTTTTTTTCTGGGGTGGACTTCATACCAGTTATTAACTGCTGACGTGTGCCCCGTGTACACAGTCTCGCATGACCTTCCCACTAGCACTGTCCAAAATTAGTTGAAACTGGATACGAACGATCCCGCGGGCGGCAAAATCTCCCGCCTCCTTCTAAAATTTCCGCCATCTTGTCTTTAGCATGTGAAATTCCCCTTTTGTCCTTGGTGCACGGAGAACAATAGTTACAATACGGCCCTCATTACATAATAGGTCGGGGCTGCTTTGGTAACTTCTGGTTCCCCCCACCACACGGCACCCCCATTTCCTCTCCCCCTCCAGCAAAAATGACTAACTCCACAGCACCAGAGCATCTTACATCACGCCGTCCGTACTTCATCGGCCTTTCTACCCCTCCCCTCTCGAAACCCAAGACTGCTCATCCACCGGCGTACCAGAGCCCATTTACTGCTAGCGGCGTCCACCTCACCGGATCTGCTTCTGCGGCCGCATCTACCCCTCCCACCTCCCCTAGAAACAAGTAGACTGCTCATCCACCACTGTACCACAACCCATTCAGTGCCGGCCTTGTCCATGGTGCCGGATCTGCTTCCCCGGTACTCTCGTCAACCGCAGCACATCTGCAGCGGCTCCTTCGTACTCCCCACTGGAGACGCTTCGTCCACACCCCCGGAGCCGCCCCACCGACGCCCCCGTCGACGGCCTCTGATCCTCTTCGCCGACACCTTCCTCAACCCTATCGGAGCCGCTTTGCCGACACCATCCTCAACCCTCCCGGAGTAGTTTCGCCTATACCATTCTCAACCCTACTGGGGCCACTTTGCCAACGCACAAGTCCACGGCCTCAGATCCGCTTCGTCACACCCTCGTCCAACCTACCGGAGTAGCTTCTGACGCCCCGTCCACAGCCGCAGATCCGCATCGTCGACACCATCCTGAACCCAACCGCCAGAGCAGCTTCACCGACGCCCTCGTCCACGGCCTCAGATCTGCTTCGCCCACACTGTAGTCCACCCTACCAGAGCCGCTCCACAAACACCCTACTCGACTGTTCTAGATCTCCTTACCGGACCCCGACAGCCAGTGCAACGTCATCACCCTTGACGTTTCTAACCTGATTCCCACCGTCTAGCAAGATGCCAAGCACCCGCCACGACCTAGGTACTTTTCACCTTTAAACCCGTCCAGCATCACCTGCCCGATGTACTTCAAATATACTAACATGTCACTTTTACATGTTATGCAGCTGGAAAAACTACAAGGACGATGTTTCTTCTGAATCTAACAGCTTGGCCAACCAAGATCCTGGACTGAGGCATTGCTATGATCTTGTAAGTGCGTCTCTCTCTCTCTCTCTCTTGTATTGTTGTGTGCCTGGCAGCGTGCTTTGCTAGGATTTACGACCAGTAATCCCTTTGTGCAGACAATGATTTCCACTACTGGCTGCTAAATTAGAGATGTAGATGTCATACATGATACTCCCTCTGTTCCTAAATACAAGTCTTTCTAGAGATTCCACTATAGACAACATACAGAGAAAAATGAGTGAGTCTACACTCAAAAATGCATCTATATACATCTGTATGTGGTCCATACTAGAATCTCTACAAAGACATATATTTAGGAACAGAGGTAGTACCACTAGTAGAAAAAGGCCCATTTGTCCCGGTTCATAAGGCCCATTGGTCCCGGTTCGGGAACCGGGACTAAAGGGTCGGGACTAAAGCCCAACATCTTTAGTCCCGGTTCTTATATGAACCGGGACAGATGGGGCTCCATGTGGCCGCTGTGGCGAGCCCAGAGAGGAGGGCCTTTAGTCCCGGTTGGTAACACCAACCGGGACCAAAGATCATCCACGTGTCAGCAGCTCAGGAGCTGGGGTTTTTTTTTGAAAGGGGGGGTTGGGGTTTGCGGGTTTTGTAGGGTTAATTTAGGGGTTTCATATATTGTGTTAGCTAGCTAATAGAGAGAAGTGTCCTCTCTTATCTCCGTGCTTGGTCGACGCTACGTACTATACGTATAAAGAGCACTCGACACGCTAGCTAGTAAGCAAAAGAAGGAAACCATTAAGTACACAAGATCGTCATGAACATATATAGAGAGAAGTGATCGACCTCCTCCTTCTCCGAGAGATTGGTCGAACAACAAGTTTTCGTATATCTATCCGACGCTACTAGCTACATATATAAATATAAGATCCCTAACATCTGATGTCAAGTTCCACATGGTATTCTCCGGCTGGATTGATGACGTGGTCAAGAAAGAATCCAGCCAATTCCTCTTGAATTGCCTTTAAGCGATCTTGTGGTAGGAGTTCATCCCGCATCTGCCAAATCTAATTTGAAGAAGGGGGACAATACATATATATGAATGAAACTCAACACAAATGATGGCAATAAAATAAAATTGTGAATATTATTGCTTATGCACTTCATATTGTTTTTCAGAGTAGCCCCGCTTAGAGGTCGTTGCGTTGTAGATGTACTCGCAAACGTAGTATCCACAAAAATTATTCCCGCCTTCCTGCCACAACCACTTTACGAGAAATAGAGGTCAATCAAACTGATAATCAAGCATTATAAATGGTATTGATGAAACTAGCTAGAATCAATGGGAGATGCGCGGAACTAGCTAGTAGTACTTACTTTCGGGTGTGTAAATCGCAGATCCCCCGGCAGTCCCGGAACTTCTGCGGTGAACACTTTCCAAACCCTGCTTGACAAAGAAATAAATTACTTGATATCAGGAAATGACCATAGTTGCCGGTATGGTGCGATAATGATCAATTGAACTTACTTCTAGAGCATTTCAGTCATGGCCGCATACTCCTTGGGATCTTTTCGTCTTGAGTCTAAGACGGTTACTAGTCCCTGCTCAAGCTTAATCTCTAGGAGAATAAAGTGGAAGCTGCGCACACATGCATAACTCATCAATTACATTACTATAACCTCGAGTAATAAGGGAAACAGAATATGCAGAAGACAGTAACACTCACTTGAAGTTGTAAGGAAAGAGTATTTTATCTTTGTTTTGATTTTTAAGCAACGATTGTAGCAAGTTGGCCTCGGTTTCTTTCGCATTATATGTAACCGACCATTCATCTATGAGATTTGTGTTAATGAACCCAATATCATAGATTTGTGCATTTCTGCATTCGACGATCTTCAATCTGCATAATATAGTGAGGATAATTATATATACATGCAATGAAAGAGCTGAGCTATATATAGAGACTTAATTACAGAAGTATAGTACTTACAGACAGTAGCAAGTCATGATTATTTTATCGAGGTCCTTTTGATTGAAAAACTAGAAGAACTCCTCAAATGGAACAGACAACAGATCAATTCCAACGAGGTCGTGCTCCTCTTTAACTCTCAGCGTCAAAATATCCTTCCAAGACTTGCAGGTGTCCATGTACCACTTATGGAATCTTCGCATCATCGTTGTTAGAGGAGGATCACCAGGTCTAACGAGAGGCTTCCCGTACTGGTATTTGTGTTCGTCCACCTCCATTGTATCAAAATGTGCATCGTCGGGCAGGTAATCACCAGGATTGGTACCGGGCAGCATCCCCGGCAGATTTGCGATGATATCGCTAGACACCTTGAGCGGGGGGCATGATTGGTTTGCCTGTTCGCCGAGCTGGGGAATTTTGTTCCCACTTCTTCGTTCTTGTAACCTTTTGTCAGTTGAAGTAGTTCCTGACCGCCGCGCTCCTTCCACTGCCTTTTTAAGAGTGCGGACATGGTTGTCATCCAGCGGAGGCGGTGGTGGTCGCTTCAGGTTCTTCACAGTGCGCTTCAATTTCATCGGATCCATCTTCTCCTCCGGAGGTGGATTTTTCTTTGCAAAAAAGTACCTCACTTGGGCTTTACAGATCTCCGCGTTTTCCTCGTCGGTCATCTCGTATGGTAACTTCTCTAGAGGCATGAGAGTCGGACCGAATATGTATTGCCTCCCGCCTCTGGCTGTACTGCTAGACACCGGAGCAGTCGGAGTGGCTGCGGCTGTCTTCCTTTGTTGCTTACGAGGCGGAGAAGGAGGCGGAGTGCTACGACACGCCGGAGCAGCCGGAGCGGCGGCGGCTGTCTTCCGCTGTTGCTGACGAGGCGGAGAAGGAGGCGGGCTGCTCGGATGCGCCGGCGCAGGCGGAGAAGGAGGCGGAGTGCCGCCACGCGCCGAAGCAGCCGGAGAAGGAGGCGGAGTGCCCTGATCACTCGCCAGAGGAGGAGGCGGAGGAGGAGGCGGAGTGCCCTGACTCGCCGGAGGAGGAGGCGGAGGCGTCCAGTTCGGAAGGTTGATGAGCTCCTTCCGCCATAGATATGGAGTCTTCAGAGCAAGACCCAGCTGAGTCTCCCCTTCACCGGTAGGGTGGTCAAGCTGGAGCTCCTCAAATCCCTCCGTTATTTCATCGACCATCACAACAGCATAGCCTTGTGGAATCGGAAGGCAGTGAAAAGTTGCACCGGGTTGAGGAGGTGTAACAGAGCCGACAGCCGCCTTGACTTTGAGGTGCTGCCATTGCGTCATAAGGTGGCAATCTTGAGCCTCCGTGATAGCATCCACGGGGTAGCTGGGAGCCGTGAAGTCAGGCTGCTGAAGGACCTCAGTGGAAGCCACGCTGCTTCTCCGCTGAGATGGAGGGGTAGCTTCTGGGGTAGCTCCGGCAGGTCGCTGGCTCTGAACTAGTAGTGCTTGTTCCTCTAGCGCTCGTACCCTTGCATTCAGCGACTGCAGTTCCGTCTGCTCCACTTTCCTCCTCCTCTCCCGGGTTTTGTAACCGCCTGCGCTGGGAAACCCAACCTTCCACGCAACGGACCCTGCCGTGCCTCGTGTTCATCCTGGGTGCTCAGGATTCCCGAGGGTCTGTGTGAGCTTGTCGTTCTCTCTGTCGGGAACGAACGTCCCTTCCTGCGCTGCGGCGATATACTTCTGAAGCTTCTTGAAGGGTATTTCAAGTTGCTCCTTCATCCAATGGCACTTCCCTGTTTCAGGGTCCAAGGTTCCCCCAACCCCGAAGAACCAAGTCCTTGAACGGTCTGGCCAGTTCAATGTCTCTGGTTCGACCCCTTTATCAAGCAGGTCCTTCTCAGCCTTGTCCCACAACGGCCGGGCTTTGAGGTAGCCACCTGACCCCGTGCGATGGTGATACTCCTTCTTTGCAGCATTTTTCTTGTTTGTCGCTGACATCTTCTTACTCTTCTCCGATGTCTTGTGGGCCACAAATGCGGGCCAGTGATCTCTTATTTTCTCAAATCGGCCGGTGAATTCTGGAGTCTTCCCTTTGTCGACAAACGTTGATTTCAACTCATTCTTCCACCTCCTGAATAGATCTGCCATCTTCTTAAGAGCATGAGCCTTGACCAATGGCTCTATAACTGGCTTATCCAGATCCTCCTCTGGCGGTAGGGTGAAATTTGCCTTCAGCGCGGTCCAAAGATCATCTTTCTGTCTATCGTTGACAAAAGACACTTGAGGGTCTTCGCTCTTAGGCTTATTCCATTGGTGGATGCTGATCGGGATCATGTCCCTAACAAGAACACCGCACTGAGCAGAAAATGCTTCCTTGGTCCGGCTGGGTTCAATCGGTTGGCCATCGCCCTTGATTGCTGTGATTGTGAACCTTTCATCCTGGCGCAACCTTTTCTTCGGGACTCGTCTCGTTACCGAAGTTTGGCTCGATCCGGAGGGCTAGAAAAGAAGAAAGAAGAGAGTTAATATGTGTACATACCAAAACAATTAATGCATCAATTAGCTAGTCAGCACAGGCTAAATTAATATATATACCTCGCTGGACTTTGCAACAGCTCCTTCCTCCATTTGCTCATCGGAGCCATCATAATCATGTCCTTCCACCTCCATTGTTCGATCACCGGAGCCTGCTTCACCCTCTCCTTCCAGACCATCGGTGTCGTTGAGATACGACAAGATATCACCTCCGCCGAGGATTATGTCCCCCAACAACTGTTCTGCTTCGATATCTCGGTGCTCCATAGTTTCTGCAAATATTACAACATGGCAATTAATATACAAACATGACAGATGGATATATTAGTGCAAACATAGACCTAGCTAGCTCGACGCTTCTACGGTTTGGGATGGCCTCGACAACTCTTCTAGGGTTTGGGGTGGCCTAGGCAACGCTTCTAGGGTTTGGGGTGGCCTCGACAACGCTTCTAGGGTTTGGGCCGGACCGCCTCTCTCATGAATGTCCGACGTCCAGACCGACAAGGGATTTAACAAAATGACACCATTCTGGATGTGCAGAAAATGGTCCATATTTTTCCTGATCTCATCTACCCTTCTATATGTCACGTTGTCTAGTGTCAAAGAATTCAAGAAAACCATGACTTCATCATTAGCCGGAAATGACAGGCGTATAATGGTACGAAGCTCTTCAAAGTTGTTTTGGAACGGAGTTCCCGATAGAATAATTCGCTTTTTGGTACAAAGTTCAGCAAAGAGCCTTCCGAATATCGCTATTTGGAAGGCCTTTGTTGAAATTCATACCAAAAGGCAAATTATTCTATCCGGAACTCCGTTCCAAAACAACTTTGAAGAGCTTCATAGCATCATACGCCTGTTACTTCCGACTAATGATGAAGCCATGGATTTCTTCAATACTTTGACAGACAACATGACATATAGAAGAATATATATATAGATGAGATCAGAAAAAAAATTGGATCAACTTGTGCACATCCATAATGGGGGCATTCTTGATAAATCTATATATGTCAAAATTCAAACTTTGACATATGATCAAACTTTGACATATGATCAAATGGTGCAAATGTCAAAATTCAAACTTTGACATATGATCAAACTTTAATATATGATCAAATGCTGCATATGTCAAAATTCAAACTTTGACATATGATCAAACTTTGATATATGTCCACCGCGATATAAAATAATACATAGACTTGTTCGGGCGAGAGGGGGTTGATCGACGTCCCCCCTCATGTCGAAGTTACCGGAGTTATCTTCTAGTGGTTTGGGTGGCCTCGAGAGTTTGTTGGGTAGGGGCGGGAGGGGGTAGGAGATCGACAACGCTTTTTTTCTAGGGTTTGGGTGGCCTCGAGAGTTGGTCGCCCGGTATATCGAGAGGGGGGTGAACATTTTACCTTAGTAACTTAGAAAAAAAATGTTATCGGGGAGGGGGTATATCGACCCCCCCCCCCTCAGTCAAAGTTATCGCGGAGGGGCTATATCGACAACGACATACATATAGCCACAAACATATAAAAAAAATGTTATCGGGGAAGGGATATATCGACCCCCCCCCCTCATATTGAAGTTATCGGGAGGGGTATATATCGAGTGGGGGGTGAACATTTTACCTTAGCAACTTAGGAAAAAATGTTATCGGGGAGGGGGTATATCGACCCCCCCCTCATGTCAAAGTATCGGGGAGGGGGGATATCGACAATGACATACATATAGCCACATAACATATAAAAAAATGTTATCGGGAAGGGGTATATCGACCCCCCCCCCCTCATGTTGAAGTTATCGGGGAGGGGTATATCGAGAGGGGGGTGAACATTTTACTTAGTAACTTAGAAAAAAATGTTATCGAGGAGGGGGTTAATCGACCCCCGCCCCTCATGTCAAAGTTATCGGGAGGGGCATATCGACAACGACATACATATAGCCACATACATATAAAAAAAATGTTATCGGGGAAGGGGTATATCGACACCCCCCTCATGTTGAAGTTTCGGGGAGGGGTATATCGAGAGGGGGGGGAACATTTTACCTTAGTAACTTAGAAAAAAAATGTTATCGGGAGGGCGTATATCGACCCCCCCCCTCATGTCAAAGTTATCGGGGAGGGGCTATATCGACAACGACATACATATAGCCACATACATATAAAAAAAAGTTATTGGGGAAGGGTATATCGACCCTCCCCCTCATGTTGAAGTTATCAGGGAGGGGGTATATCGACAAAGACATACATACAAGGAAAAAAGTTATCGGGGAGGGGTATATCGACAACGACATACAACATGGAAAAATGATATCCATCTATACATACATAGCCACATACATATATACATGGAAAAAAATGCTATGAACAAAAAATACATATACAACAAAAAATTAATACACATATAACAAAAAAAATACATATATGAACAAAAGAATGCTCTGAACACAAAATATTAATACATATATGAACATCCATACATACATATAGCCAATACATACATATATACATTATATATATATGAACAAAAAATTCATCATATAAAATATGAAAAAAAATCATCATATACACAGAGCCGGGCGGCGGGAGGCGTACACGGGCGGGAGGCGCGCGAGGGGGTCGGGTCGAGGGGGCGATCGGGGGGTGGGGGGTGGCGGGGGGGGGCCGGGAGGGGGGGGGGCGGGGGTCCGGGGGGAGGGCGAGACGGCGAGGTGGGGGGCGGGGGGGGAAGGACGCGGCGCGTCGGGGGGGGGAGGGACGGGTGGGGCTGCGGACGGCGACGGCGTGGGGGCGGACGGGGCGGCGTGGACTCGGGGCGGGGCGGGCACGGGCACGGGCGACGGCGTTGGGGACGGCTATATACACGAAGCATTGTTGCCAGTTCGTGACACCAACCGGGACTAATGACCCCTTTAGTCCCGGTCGGTGCCACCAACCGGGACCAAAGGTCTCTTTTCAGCAGCCCAAAGGGCGGGAAGCAGGGACCTTTGGTCCCGGTTGGTGGCACCAACCGGGACAAAAAGCCTTGTGCTGCTCGCGTCGCGGCCAAAAGTTTAGTCCCACTTCGCTAGTTGAGAGTGCTCGAGAGTGGTTTATAAGCGCTGCTGCGCCCACTCTCTCGAGGTCCTCCCAACTGCAGGCTTTCGGGCCTAAACTCGCACTATGTGCTTGTGGGCCTACTGGGCCTGCTGCGGGCCTGAATCCTGGCCCATGGTTGGGTTTCTAGTCGTATTCAGGCCGTGGTGGCCCAGTAGGCGGCACTTTTTTTATTTGTATTTTGTTTCTTTGTTGCTTTATTTATTTTATTTTGTCTCTACTTACAACAAAATACTTACTATTGCAATTTTTATTTATTTTATTAAATTTTATTTTATTTTATTTTGTTTCTACTTATTTATTAAAGTTTATTTTGTTTCTACTTATTTATTTTATTTTGTTTCTACTTATTTATTTTATTTTATTTTTTGCTTTTTTTATTTATTTTATGAAAATTCTTTTTCTTTTAATGTTTTGAAGAGAAAATACTTTGATAATTTTAGTTGCATAAATTTTATATAATTTTAGTTTCAATAATACAAGAGGTTTAAAAAGTTGAAAAGCACTTCAAATGAACTCTAAAGAGGTTGAAAATGAGCATGATATCATCATTTCACCCACATAGCATGTGCTAAAACTCTGAAGAGGTTGAAAATGGACAATCTCTTTCGAAGTATCAGGGTTTCGGACAAAAACTCACCTGTTACAAAGGGATTTCATTTTTTTGAACTAATTTGAACTCCAGACTTTTTGTGTGCTCAAAATGAACCATTCGAAGCCACATCATCAATTTTCAACCCTTTCTGACTTCATCTGTCTTCACTTTTTCTTTGCTTGTGTCCTTTGCTTATTGCGCCGTAACCATGGATATTCTTCATCGCTTAACAGGGTGCTTGGGTCAGCCTTGACTTTGAAGGGAGGAATTTCATGAAACTTTTCATAATCTTCAGACATGTCTGTCTTACCCTCCACTCCCACGATGTCTCTTTTCCCTGAAAGAACTATGTGGCGCTTTGGCTCATCGTATGATGTATTCGCTTCTTTATCTTTTCTTTTTCTCGGTTTGGTAGACATGTCCTTCACATAGAAAACCTGCGCCACATCATTGGCTAGGACGAATGGTTCGTCTGTGTACCCAAGATTGTTCAGATCCACTGTTGTCATTCCGTAATGTGGCTCTACCTGTACCCCGCCTCCTGACAGATTGACACATTTGCACTTAAACAAAGGGACCTTAAAATCATGTCCGTAGTCAAGTTCCCATATGTCCACTATGTAACCATAATATGTGTCCTTTCCCCTCTTGGTTGCTGCATCAAAGCGGACACCACTGTTTTGGTTAGTGCTCTTTTGATCTTGGGCGATCGTGTAAAATGTATTCCCATTTATCTCGTATCCTTTGTAAGTCAATACAGTCGAAGATGGTCCCCTGGACAATGAGTACAGCTCATCAGAAACAGTGTTGTCACCTCTGAGATGTGTTTCCAACCAACTGCCGAAAGTCCTGATGTGTTCACATGTAATCCAGTCGTCACACTGCTCCGGGTGTTTGGAGCGCAGAATGTTCTTGTGTTCATCAACATACGGGGTCACCAAGGTAGAGTTCTGTAGAACTATGTAGTGTGCTTGAGACCAAGAATGCCCGTCCCTGCATATTATTGAGTCCCCTCCTAGCGTGCCTTTTCCAGTCAGTCTCCCCTCATACCGCGATTGAGGGAGACCAATCTTCTTAAGGTCAGGAATGAAGTCAACACAAAACCCAATGACATCCTCTGTTTGATGGCCCATGGAGATGCTTCCTTCTGGCCTAGCGCGGTTACGGACATATTTCTTTAGGACTCCCATGAACCTCTCAAAGGGGAACATATTGTGTAGAAATACGGGGCCCAGAACGACAATCTCGTCGACTAGATGAACTAGGACGTGCGTCATGATATTGAAGAAGGATGGTGGGAACACCAGCTCGAAACTGACAAGACATTGCGCCACATCACTCCTTAGCCTTGGTATGATTTATGGATCGATCACCTTCTGAGAGATTGCATTGAGGAATGCACATAGCTTCACAATGGCTAATCGAATGTTTTCCGGTAGAAGCCCCCTCAATGCAACCGGAAGCAGTTGCGTCATAATCACGTGGCAGTCATGAGACATTAGGTTCTGAAACTTTTTCTCTGCCATATTTATTATTCCCTTTATATTCGACGAGAAGCCAGACGGGACCTTCATACTGAGCATGCATTCAAAGAAGATTTCCTTCTCTTCTTTGGTAAGAGCGTAGCTGGCAGGACCTTCATACTGCTTTGGAGGCATGCCGTCTTTTTCGTGCCAACGTTGCAGGTCCTCCCGTGCTTCCGGTGTATCTTTTGTCTTTCCATACACGCCCAAGAAGCCTAGCAGGTTCACGCAAAGGTTCTTTGTCACGTGCATCACGTCGATTGAAGAGCGGACCTCTAGGTCTTTCCAGTAGGGTAGGTCCCAAAATATAGATTTCTTCTTCCACATGGGAGCGCGTCCCTCAGCGTCATTCGGAACAGATAGTCCGCCGGGACCCTTTCCAAAGATTACGTGTAAATCATTGACCATAGCAAGTACGTGATCACCGGTACGCATGGCGGGCTTCTTCCGGTGATCTGCCTCGCCTTTGAAATGCTTGCCTTTCTTTCGACATTGATGGTTGGTCGGAAGAAATCGATGATGCCCCAGGTACACATTCTTCCTGCATTTGTCCAGGTATATACTTTCGATGTCAGCTAAACAGTGCGTCCATGCGTGGTATCCCTTGTTTGTCTGTCCTGAAAGGTTACTGAGAGCAGGCCAATCACTGATGGTTACAAACAGCAACACATGCAGGTCAAATTCCTCCTGTCTGTACTCATCCCACACACGTACACCGTTTCCATTCCACAGCTGTAAAAGTTCTTCAACTAATGGCCTTAGGTACACATCAATGTCATTGCCGGGTTGCTTAGGGCCTTGGAGGAGTACTGGCATCATAATGAACTTCCGCTTCATGCACAGCCAAGGAGGAAGGTTATAGATACATAGAGTCACGGGCCAGGTGCTGTGATTGCTGCTCTGCTCCCCGAAAGGATTAATGCCATCCGCGCTTAAACCAAACCATACGTTCCTTGGGTCACCTACAAACTCAGTCCCGTACTTTCTCTCGATTTTTCTCCACTGCGACCCGTCAGCGGGTGCTCTCAACTTCCCGTCTTTCTTACGGTCCTCTCTGTGCCATCGCATCAACTTGGCATGCTCTTTGTTTCTGAACAGACGTTTCAACCGTGGTATTATAGGAGCATACCACATCACCTTTGCAGGAAACCTCTTCCTGGGGGGCTCGCCGTCAACATCACCAGGGTCATCTCGTCTGATCTTATACCGCAATGCACCGCATACCGGGCATGCGTTCAAATCCTCGTATGCACCGCGGTACAGGATGCAGTCATTAGGGCATGCATGTATCTTCTGCACCTCCAATCCTAGAGGGCATACGACCTTCTTTGCTGCGTACGTACTGTCGGGCAATTCGTTATCCTTTGGAAGCTTCTTCTTCAATATTTTCAGTAGCTTCTCAAATCCTTTGTCAAGCACAGCATTCTCTGCCTTCCACTGTAGCAATTCCAGTACGGTACCGAGCTTTGTGTTGCCATCTTCGCAATTGGGGTACAACCCTTTTTGGTGATCCTCTAACATGCGATCGAATTTCAGCTTCTCCTTTTCACTTTCGCCCTGTCTCCTTGCATCAACAATGACCCGGCGGAGATCATCATCGGGCACATCGTCTGGTTCCTCTTGATCTTCAGCTTCCCCCATTGCAGCATCATCGTATTCAGGGGGCACATAGTTGTCATCGTCCTCTTCTTCTTCGCTGTCTTCCATCATAACCCCTATTTCTCCGTGCCTGGTCCAAACATTATAGTGTGGCATGAAACCCTTATAAAGCAGGTGGGTGTGAAGGATTTTCCGGTCAGAGTAAGACTTCGTATTCCCACATATAGGGCATGGACAACACATAAAACCATTCTGCTTGTTTGCCTCAGCCACTTCGAGAAAATTATGCACGCCCTTAATGTACTCGGAGGTGCGTCTGTCACCGTACATCCATTGCCGGTTCATCTGCGTGCATTATATATAATTAAGTGTGTCAAAAACCATTACAAAACATCATGAGCAGATAAGTGACCAAATTAATAGAAGTTCATCATCACATTAAAACCAAAGTACATACATAGTTCTCATTGAACAACATATAGCTCTTCAGAGCATCTAATTAAACCATACATTATTGAAACTATGTAAAACATTTCAATGCAACAACAAATGCGATCATAATCGCAACCAAGGTAACAATTGATCCAACGGCATAATGATACCAAGCCTCGGTATGAATGGCATATTTTCTATACTTTCTAATCTTGAAGCGCATTGCATCCATCTTGATCTTGTGATCATCGACGACATCCGCAACATGCAACTCCAATATCATCTTCTCCTCCTCAAGTTATTCAATTTTTCCTTCAAGTAATTGTTTTCTTCTTCAACTAAATTTAACCTTTCGACAATAGGGTCGGTTGGAATTTCCGGTTCACACACCTCCTAGATAAAAAAAATCTATGTCACGTTGGTCGGCATAATTGTCATAAACAACAAATGAACTAAATAGTTATAAAATATAATATATACCACATCCGAATCATAGACAGGACGAGGGCCGACGGGGGCGGTTACCAAAACCATCGCCCTATATAATAACAAACAATAATAAAAGTAAGAAAATTATACAAGTATCTATGTAAATCATACAAGTAAGAATTTTTTTTCTTTTAGAAAGAAGATAAGAACAAGAGGCTCACCATGGTTATGCCGGCGACGAGATCGGCGCGAGCGATCGACGGCGGTGAAGACGGGGATGGGACGTGACGGACCGCTAAACCTAGACAAATCTTGAGGAAAATGGAGCTTGAAGGTCGAGTTTGGAGAGGAGAAAGCTTAAGTAGTGTTGCTCGGGCATTTCATCGAACACCTCATGTGCATAGGAGGTGAGCTAGAGCACCACAAACACCTCCCCTCGCCGGCCAGAAAAAACAGAGTAGTGGAGTGCTCTGCTCGCGGGCGAGGGGTATATATAGGCACAACATTGGTCCCGGTTCGTGGTTGGAACCGGGACTAAAGGCCACCCTTTGGTCCCGGTTCCAGCCACGAACCGGGACCAATGGATGTGGGCCAGGAGCGAGGCCCATTGGTCCCGGTTCGTGTCTGGAACTGGGACCAAAGGGTCTAGACGAACCGGGACCAATGCCCCACGAGCCCCGGCCGGCCCCCTGGGCGCACGAACCGGGACGTATGCCCCCATGTGTCCCGGTTCCTGACTGAACCGGGACTAATGGGCTGGGCTGGCCTGGACCAAAGCCCTGTTTTCTACTAGTGTACATTACACAAAATCGTAGGTGGCATGTAGGAATTCTAGTGCACTACATTAGGCTCCCTTAGAGTGCCTGCTAGTCCAACACACAGAGTCATGGCTGGTTTATGCTACGCACACAATCGTTAATTGGTGGTTTAAATATGTGCAAGGGATATGCAATGTATTATCATGTTGAGATATCTGAAATTAGCCGTGTCAACTTGCAGATAGGGTTACGCAATGAAAAAGTACAAGATGTATGTGGCAATTTCATGGAACATCGCAAAAAAAGGAGAGGCAGCGGTGAGCCTATACAGTGTGCTATGGTAGGTCACTCCTGCATTGCAATCATCATGACATGTTATTTGTATGTCAGTTCTATTGGCCAAGTTTCTTAGGGACAATTATTTCGAGTTATCCTAAGAAAATAAGCACCTTTGAATATAAGCTCTAGATAATAAGCCAACCAGTTCTTTTCATTGCCTACCTTTTCAGCTTATCTGTGGTATGATCTATGAAAAGTCTAGATTGCATTATATTTTGTCATTTTCCTGCCCATATGAAAATTAATTTGACTTGCAAACATCACAAATTAAACCCAGTGCAATAATTAATATGATAGGAAAACAGACCATCAATATTTGTTCAAAATGCAAATACAAAGATACCATCTACTTTGGTCAATGTCTTCCATAGAGATCCCATTGCCTAATTTAAATGAAGAACGCATGACCTAAATTTAAATGAAGAACAATTATTTATCGAAATTCGATGGTCCAAGTGGTTGGTTATTATCATATAGCAGCACCACCTGAAAGCATCATATAGCAGCAGCAGCAGCTCATAGCAACTCATCATACAGCAGCAGCAACAGCAGCTAGCAATTCATCATATACCAACAGCAGCTCATAGCAATTCATCATATAGCAGCAGCAGGAGCAGCTCATAGCGATTCATCATATAGCAGCAGCAGGAGCAGCTTATAGCAACTCATCATATAGCAGCAGCAGCAGCAGCTCATAGCAATTCATCATATAGCAACAGCAGCTCATAGCAATTCATCATATAGCAGAAGCAGCTCATAGCAATTCATCATATAGCAGCAGCAGGAGCAGCTCATAGCAATGTATCATATAGCAGCAGCAGCAGCTCATAGCAATTCATCGTATATCGGATCAGAATGAAAAATTGGCAAAAAATCAGAGGAGATCCTCACCTTGTTGGATGAGCTCATCCTTCAACACCACCTCAAGGCCACGGCCTGGGAGGAGGGGAGGGGGAAAGAGGTGCCTTCTGCCGGAGTGGGGCATCGGCCATAGTTGTGCGGCGCCCGCCGGAGTAGTGCGTTGGACGGACCACAGCGGAGCAGCTGCTGGAGACCATGAAAATGAGGGGCGCCGTCAAAGGGAGGAGCAGCCGGGGAAATTTGGCCCTACCCGCCGGCCATGTAGCCTAGCTGGACAGAGCATCGTCGAGGACCAGGTTAGATGGGACCAATGGTGACGGCTCGCTGGAGGAACCCTAGCGCTGCAGCCAGGGGATCGAGGTAGAGGGAAAGGGGAGAGGAGATGCAAGCGGGCAGGGCAATGAACGCTTACGTGTTTGTTTTTACTTGAGGGTCAGGTGTGATGCGGCCGTGAGCAGTGGCATTTTGTGTGTAATATAGGCAGACAACAGAGTCATTTCACTATTCCCCTTCCCTTCAATTTTTAGTGAGCTTCTACCCGAAGCACCCCCCTCCAAAGCGAAATAAGTTAAGCCCAAGCCCATAACTCAAAGATGACTTCTTTACATCTTTTATGGCTTATTTTGACAATAAGCTCTGAAAAGACGGAATAGAACTGGCCCTTAACCTGCAATTCAATTGTGCGTGCAATGATGAATCACTCCTGCCTGCTATAGTGTACATTTAGGCATCATACATGGCATAACCTAATACATGTGCATTTCATTATAGAATCTGAAATATGCAATGTTTATGTTAGTTCATACGTTGCACATGATGTTTAAATGCTCCTTATATCTGGTCAGTCAAGTGATGGTCTTTAAGCCTCCTTCTATGCTTCTTTTCTTGATATGTAAGATTTGCTCACACATCTGTTCAATTGCTTGTTTGTATCAGCCAGCCATACTAGGACTATTTGCTTTGATTACTTGTTGTTCTTGACCTAACAGAGCTTGTCAATGATTTAAACACTAAGGGTTGCTGTAGTGGGGGCTTGTATAACTCATAGGTGATATAAAAGTTTGGCTGTACACTAAAGTAGGCTCTCCAAGAGTACCTGGAGATCCAGTTCGAAGGTATGTCTAGTTTTTACACAGTGCACACATAGTAAATGCTCATTTCATTGTGTGCAAGAGATGTGGCATGTTTCATTATGTGGTGTTGTTTTGTTATAAACTCATCCTTTTGTGTAGTTCACAGACTGGAAAGTATGCATATTTATCTTCCAAGGAGACTAGTAACTAGTTTGTGTCACCTTGCAGAGGGGGTGCAATGAAGGTAAGATTGAGGATTTCCAAGTACAAGATGTTAGGAAGGAGCCTTGCAAGAGAAGGAGGAGCAGCGCTGAGCCTGTTCAACCAGTTATGGTAAGTCACTGTATTACAATTACCAAGACATCCTATTTGTCTGACATTGTGCTTGCGTAGGGTTCTTCACCTGTAACCCAGTCATTGGGCCATTGATTAAAAACCCCTCCGCTCACTACTATATGATGTTCTAACTTTTTTGTAAATCAGATGTATGTAAACACATTTTAATGTGTCTGTTCACTCATTACGGATGTAGTCTACTTTTAAATACCTAAAACATCTTATAGTAGTGAACAGTGTGAAACTGCTTCCTGCCATGGTAGAGTTGTCGATGTCATAAATGTCATAACCAAACGCATATTCACATCATTAGCCTCCCTATCATTACTAGGATATTGATTACATACTAGTCGAGATACTTCATAGGGGGCAAACAATATTACATTACTTGTTCCTTTATATCGTAAATGTAGCCAGGCCATGGATGTTATTGAGGCGTGCATGTATGCATGCTGCCAACTCAACAGTTCAATTCCTTGTTTGTTTCAGGCATAGTTAAATTGCTCTTTTCAATTGCTTTATTTGTCCTCAGTTAATGAGATGCCCAAACAATGATGCCTGATGTTGGGTACTTGTATAACTATTAGTTGACATAATTAAAGGCCTTACCATTTAATTACTCTGGCGAAGTGTGCCTGAAGCTTTGAAGTCTATTAACCAACTGTTACTGCATGAGGCTCACAACCTAGTTTACACTAGGCTAATGATTGCATAGTTTTGCTTGCTGTAGTAGGTTTGTATGAATCCCTCTGCTGTTCATTATGCTCCCTAAGACTTTAATTGAGCTACAGAATGACCAACTGCTTGCTTACTTATACGCAACACACACACACACACACACACACATATATATGTATATATATATATATATATATGTATATATATATATATATATATTTGTAACCTGTCTGTGTTTTGGATTTGGCCCCAACATCATGCTCCTCTGGTGAGCTAAGAGAGATTTCTGTATGCGGGCTGCACAGACTACCATTTTTATAATTTTTTAAATATCACCTGCTTATGCTTCATGAAGTGTAACATTATTGTTAGTCCTGTTTTGCCATGTACAAAATAGTCTGTCTTGCTCGCTTCACTGTTGTAACTATATTTTTGCCCTAGTCATGTGTACTTACAGAAACATTTCAGGATGAAGTGACATCAACACAAAGATCTGCGAGCAGTGTGGCATGGTCGTTACCAAATGATTATGGATTGGAATTGGAATGTGCTGATGTTCTCGAGAATCAACGTGAGGTGGCAAGACAACATGTACATGATTCTCAACATGCATCAACAAGTTGAGACTGGAGTTGCAGGTATTAGATGCAGGAGTAAAAAAAATGAAACGAGACATTGAGGTAACCACGAAGGAATTGGAGATTTTGCAGACTGAAATTTGTGCTATCTGAATCCGGCCAATCCTATTTTCTGAAGAGATTATAGTTCAAATGGTAAGTTCTGTTGATGCGTGTCCATGATGTTTGAGCTTTATTTGCCCAGTGTATGTAATTTGCTGTTTGTGTACGCTTTATTATCACTGGTGCCGAACTATAATGCCCAGTGGGTATAATCGGTTGTAATTTCTTTATTGTATAGTGTAGGATTATTCTACGTTTCTATGCCTTAGTCTCTTTATTGTATAGTGTATGTTTTTTAGAGGCGATAGTATAGAGTAGGATAATTCTTTGAATATGCTATATCGTTGAAACGGGGGCCAACACGCCCAAACATTACCTGGACGCCATACGAACGAACAAACATGTGTAGTCAAAGCGGGCCTTAATTGGGCTGGTCAAATTAATATTTAGTGGATCCCAAATGATGTGGCCCATCGTAACAACGGCTCTTAGGAGGCCGTTAACAGGCCGAAAGCTCGATAGGGCCGTATAAATGGAAATGGCCCGCGGGCCTCTAGCAGGCCGAAATAAATGTCAATTTTATCTCGGCCCTTTTACTTTACGGGCCAGTAAGAGGCTGAAAGTGTTTTGGGCCAGAAGAGGCCCAATTTGCAAACTAGGCTTTTAACAGGCTGAAAGTCGCGTCGGGCTGAAATTGTGCCCTGCGGAACGTGGGCCGCTAATGGACCCAAAATTAGGTTGCACAGTCAAAGGCCCAACTATTGTGCGGGCCGTTAACAGGCCGAAAGACAAAATGGGCTAGGAATTGGCCCATTTACCGAATGGGCCGAGGAAAGGCCTAAAGTCACAATGGGCTAGAAGTTGGCCCAACTGCAGAGTGGGCCGAGAAAAGGCCAAAAGACGTTCTGGGCCGTTAACGGGCTGGAACTGACGATGGGCTGTTAACAGGCCGAAAGAAGGTCGGGCCGTAATTGGGCCCAAAGTCATAGTGGGCCGTTAACGGGCTGGAACTGACGATGGCCTGGAAATTGTCAAATCTAGAATGTGCCTTTGATGGGCCGATTCTGTGTAACTTGTATGGGCCGTGCTTGTGAATGGGCCTGACTCAAGTAGGCCGCTAATGGGCCGGCTCGCTTATTTTGACTGGCCTGGCCTTTTAACCTAAACGGGGCAATGTTGGGCCGAGCCACGTGTCGACATACCATAGGCTCGTCCCGTCCACTCGCTTGATGACACCTGTCCTAACGAGGAGCTGACGCGTGGATCCTCCGGCGAATGAGAATTTTACATGTGGAAAATCCCCATTGGTCAGGGCTGTTAACGGGTTATTGGATCCAAAACCGGACCCGATAGCATAACGGCGACCCGTTACGGTGGATGCCACGTGTCGGTTACCCTTGATGAAAGCACTTCCATGACACGCCATTTATCGTCATGGAAGTGGACACTTCCGTGATGATAATTTTGGTATTGTCATGGAACACTTCTACGAGATCACAGGTATGACTATCTTGATTCTGTCATAAAATCGTCATGGATGTACATGCATGACAGAAAACATGACCTACTGTGACACAGACGTATCATCACGAAGTGGTTTTTTTTGTAGTGCTTATTGGTCAATTAAGGAGCTCAACTATGATTTCAAACTTGCCGGTGAGAAGAGGTACGTTATTTGACATTAGCTCACTTGATGAATGGAGAAACCAAGTGTCGGTGTCAAAACCGGCAGACCTCGGTGTAGGGGGTCCCGAGCTGTGGACCTAGGATTGATGGGGAACAAGGGACGACGAACACAGTGTTTACCCTGGTTCGGGCCCTCTCGAAGAGGTAATACCCTATGTCCTGCTTGATTGTATTGGATGTATAATGTGGTTTACAGAGTAGATATACCTCGAGATTAGCATGAGCTAAACCCTAAGGAGATGAGATGATGAATGTAGCTCTAGCCCTAAGGACTAAAAAACCTCGGTTTATATGGACACCGGTAGGGTTAGGGTTACCGAAGATAGATTACAATAGGGGATTAAAGAGATCATTCGCCTTCTTGACTTGGAGGGCACACCACGGCTTCATAGATCTCCTTTCACTATACGGCACCACCAGTCCGGCCCATGTACAATGGGCCGTCGCCCCAAGGACCCCTTAGTCCATAACTCCCTCAGTAGCCCCCGAACTTGCCACCAACGACGGGGATTGTCCTCTGGAATCTTTAGATCGGTGCCTTGAGAGATGAGTTCTTCTATTCCTCTATTTCAACTTGGAGCCGTGTTACTTTCGCCGAACCCTATTCGGAAACCAGACTAATGTGCTTCAAGCCTGGTCAAGTTCAGGACTCTGGGCTCCAAAGACATCTCGAGATCAAGGTGGGACCATCAGAGTTTTAATGCCATTCCTCGGGGCGAGAGCATTGTGCACCTTTTCAGAAGGCGTGCGGCCCAATGCTGACTTTTGACGAGCCCGTCCTTCCAGCTTCAAGGCAAGACGCCCATTTATAGATCCAAAGGTGCGGGGGACAACTTACTTCCCCTTTCTGACAAGGAACAGCACCGAAGAAATTCCCTAGCGCCATGGCTGATCTCCTGGGTTCATCCTCGCGCCCGCACGGTCCACTCCCGGGAGATTGGTCGAGCTGTTCAATTTCGCATCTTCATCTGAGGCGCTTGCAGACGCAGTGTTTCCTCCCTCCAGCAGATTTGGTTCCTGTCTGTGCCGGTCTCATCTCCGTCGATGGATGCGCCCTTGCCGAGAACTCCCCCGCTCTGAGTAAGGAGGAGAGGGTATGTCTCGTGCCCTTCCTGCTAAGAGGTTTGGGTTTTCCTATTCATCCCTTTTTGCGGGGTTTGTTAGAGTTCTACGAGATCCAGCTCCACAACCTCACCCCGGGGTCCATATTGCACATCTCTGGCTTCGTAGCCCTGTGCAAGATATTTCTGAGTTGCGAGGCCCACTTTGACTTGTGGAGGAAGTATTTCTGTCTTGTCCCTCGCCTTCGGGAGGGATCCATATTCGAGGTGGGCGGCGCCGAAGTATGGCAGATAGCCGGGACAGGGTACCCAATCGGGACCCCACAGAAAGATCCCGAAGGATGGACTTCGGAGTGGTTTTATATTGAAGACGTTCCCCTCACCGATCCAATTCGGCAAGGGTTGCCCAAATACTCAAACGACCTACCTATAAAGCAGTTCAACTGGCGGCCTAGAGGCCCTTCCCAACGGGACAGTGAAGAGGTGCGTGCGCTGGCAGCCAAGATCAGGCTGCTTACCAGCAGTAAGCTGACCATGGTTGAAGTAATGGCCATCGCTATTACCCGATGCGTGCAACCCCTCCAGCAGCGGGGTCATCCTTTATGGTGCTATAACGGGACCAACGACGTAACCCGTTACCAACGACAAGGGCCAGATAACAAGGTGGCTCTGGCCAAAATATTGGCCGATCTCTTGAAGGGAGAGGAGGCAGAGTTCGCTCGCATGAGTATTCAGGAAGGCTGCCCCGGATACAATCCAGCCGACTGGGTAAGCCATGATCCACTGTCTTGAGCTCAAGGATTACACCTGAACTCTGACTGGTTATATTTGAATAGGGCTGGAGGCGTCAGGTTGCGTCCATTAATTGCCCTCCTCCTCAACTGGAGAATCATTCCCGTGATGACGATCCGGGGTATCATGACGACCTAGAGACATCGATCGATTTCGAAGACGGGGTGTTCTATCAGGAGAGCCTTGATGGCGTCAAAGTTGCTATGACAGCCGATCACCCCGGGGCTCTTCCCTCTTCCATAGTAAGTGAAAAGAAGAGCCTTACCTGAACACGGCGCTCATCTCGCAATATTCCCCATGTGCTGACTTCTGCTCCCAAGGGTTGCCACACTACGCGTAAGACTGTCTTGGGAGGAGTGCAGACCGCGCCAACTTCGGCCCCTAATGTGAGATCAAAGCGGAAAGCCTCCACCGAAGCGGAAGCACCTGCCCCCACGGCCCAGAGGTACCGTATTTTGGAATTGCAGTGAGGGTTGATTTTAGCACTCTTTTACTAAAGCTTGCTCAATTTTGAAGAAGGCGTATGCCTCTGCACCAATCCGAAGATTCCCCGAGCGCGCTGAATCGCAGCTCTGGTCCCAAGTCTTCGGCACAAGCCAGAGATTCCTCCGAACACACGGCGAGCGGCACGCCTCCGGCTGACTCCGACAATGTTTCAGTCACCAACTCCGAAGTCGAGAGCGTAATGAATCATCGCCGCCAGAGGGAGATGTTATGTCATACCGCCTTTGCCAAATAGGAATTTAGTGCCTTTAATTCGGTGGATGCGTACCTTGGAGCGGCCCGGATAGGTCTTGAAGGGATCGACGGTCTTTTTCCCGCCAAGGTGCAGGTATATAGCTTGAGAGCAGATCATGTTCCCTAACCACCTAGCCCCCAAGCCTTAATTTGGGCGGGACGGCCGAGTTAAGGGTGTCTAATGATATTATTTTGGAGGCCGCAAGAGAGCAGAACAAAAAGTTGTCCGAGGACCTTAAGGTGAGTCAGACATAGTTGGTCGAAACCAAGGCCGAACTAGATGCAGCTCGAAAAACCAGCAGCGAGTTGTCCGGTAAGTTGAAAAGACTTGTTTCGCAGGTATACATTGTATTTTATGCATTAACACCTTATTCTCCGTATAGCCGCGGGAGCTGCGAGCGAGCTGCGGAGGGAGCTAGAGGCTGGCAACCGGGTGCTGACGCGAAGTCAGGAGGAGAAAAATGAGCTCAAGGAAGAGAATCGGCGGAAAGCCGAGGAAATTGAAAGCTTGTGAACTCAACTGGCGCAAGCCTTGGAGGAAAACCAGAAGCTAAAAGGTGTCATATTTGGTAAGTACTGCTCTGACCGGTACGTTGTTCCAGTGGCATTGGCGTTGTAATGACGATATGCCACACCTACTTGTTAGGTCTCCTGACTGGGCAGCCCGAGGAAGAAGTCAGTGCCTATGACGGGAATCTTTTAAAGGAGCTACAAGACGGCCCGGAAGGCCATGAAGAGTATGGCAAAGGCGTTATGACCGTCGGAGGTGCCGCCAGAGAGCTTGGCCGAACTAGCTAGTTGCTTTAAAGGAGCTCGGCGAAGATTTGAATTATGGAAGATCTCTTCTTGCCGAGAAGGGGCGCGCGAGGCATGGGCTATGGTGAAGACCCATTTCACCAAGCTGGACCCGGAGCACATGGCCCTGGTTGGTCCAGTGGGCCCTGACGGCCGAAAGATACCTCTAACCTTGGTGTATGATGAGGTGATGCCAGCCGCTCGTCATTCTCAGAAGGATTGTGCTTTAGAGCAATTGATAGACAATGTAGATCAAGAGTAGTTGTGTCAATTCTATGTATCTATGTACTGTACATTGACCGAGCTCAATCTACGGTCTTATTTTAAAAGAAATGTTGTATTAACCGGCCATCGGCTTCCACCTCCCCGATCTATGATCGGGAAGTGTTCCGTACTACGTGCCGAGGGAAACAAGGCAGTACTTCGCGAACCAGGCAATCCGGCCATTTGGCTCGAACGGACAAAACATGTGCGGAGAGTAATGTTATATTACTGTTTGACGTAAGAAACATCTTCTGACGAAAATAGTTCCTCTAAAGGTTCCTTTCTTCGGGTAAGTTTATAGTCCGGATGCATGAAATCAACAGAGGCAATGGCTGCGAGAAAACCCTGGTGATATGCGCGAGGCTATATTCACTTCTCTTAGGCCGACTTATTGTATTCTGTAAGAACCCTGGCTTTCGGCTTCACCCGTCTGAGGTACGGTCCCAGTTGACCCGGTCGTAACAATCGCAGAGGTGCTCCCTTTACTCCCTAGCCGAACAATCGGGAACGTAGGGCTAAACATAGGAGCCAGGCAACCCAGCTTGGCAATGATCTTAAGTCAAACAAGTGCTTGTGTTGTCTTAACATGTGTGAGAAGGCTGCAATCAGTACGAATGCGATTTATACTTATATTCGGCTCTTTTGAGTGAGCCCCCATGTAAAGCGGGGTGTTTCATTCAATGATGTATATAATACGAGCTTGGTATGGTTCGGTTTAGCCGAACTAGCACCATGTCAAAAAGGGAAAAAAAGGAAAATAAAAGAAGGAAAAGGTGGAGATATATGTCAAGCTCAGGCGGGCTGCGTTCCACGGGTTCGGCTCGAGGCAGTCGTCGGACGGGCGGCGAAGACGATATGCTCCTCCAATGAGTACTTCATCGATGATGTACGGTCCCTCCCATTTAGGTGATAGTTTATTCTTCTGTTTTTCGGGGAGTCGGAGGACGAGGTCTCCCACGTTATATGTCTTCGCCCGGACTTCACGATTGTGGTAACTTCGCGCTTGCTGTTGATAGAACGCGGACCGAACTCGAGCTATGTCTCATTCTTCTTCCAGAGCATCCAGATCATCCTGCCGATCAAGCTGGGCTTCCTTTTCTTCGTACATGCGCACTCTAGGCGCGTCAAGGATAAGGTCGCATGGGAGGACTGCTTCCGCACCGTATACCATAAAAAATGGTGTGTATCCGGTTGACCGATTAGGAGTAGTGCGCAGCCCCCACAGTATGGAATCGAGTTCCTCGACCCAATGGTAGTCTGATTGTTCAAGGGATCGAACTGGGCGAGGCTTAATGCTTCTCATAATGAGTCCGTTGGCTCGTTCGACCTGTCTGTTGATCTGTGGGTGGTACACCGAGGTGTAATCGAGCTTAATGCCCATTTTGCCGCACCAGTCTTTAACTACCTGGGCGGTGAAGTTGGTACCATTATCGGTAATTATGTTGTGGGGGACACCATAATGGTGTACGACATCGGATAGGAAGTCGATGACTGGTCCAAATTCTGCCGAAGTGATGGGCCTTGCCTCGATCCACTTGGTGAATTTGTAGACCATGACCAATTGGTACTTCTTTTTGTTTGTCCCCCCTTTAAGTGGCCCGACCATGTCAAGACCCCAGACCACAAAAGGCCATGTGATCGGTATCGTACGAAGAGCTGTGGGGGGCATGTGGCTTTGATTTGCGAGCAGCTGGCATCCGACGCAATGTTGGACTAATGTCCGGGCATCTTCATGGGCGATAGGGCAGAAAAAAGTTGCTCGAAAAGCCTTGCTAACCAAAGCCCGAGCTGCCGCATGGTGTCCGCCCATGCCCGCGTGTATCTCTGCCAAGAGCTGTTGCCCCTCTTCTTTAGAGATGCACCTTTGTAAAACTCCTGTGGTACTCTTCTTATAGAGTTCACCCTCATGGACCTTGTATACTTTAGAGAGACAAACTATGCGTCGTGCTTCGGTTTGATCCTCCAGAAGCTAATGTTGTGTGAGGTAGGCTAGCAGGGGCTCTGTCCAGGGTGGGATTACGGCCATGACTTCGTGTGCGGATTGTATCTCCTACTGGATTGATACGTTGGTTATTAACCGAGGGAAATACTTATCTCTACTTTGCTGCATCACCCTTTCCTCTTCAAGGGAAAAACCAACGCAAGCTCAAGAAGTAGCAGGAAGAATTTCTGGCGCCGTTGCCGGTGAGATCTACATTAAGCCTACCAAGTACCCACCATAAACTCTCATCTCTTGCATTACATTATTTGCCATTTGCCTCTCGTTTTCCTCTCCCCCACTTCTAAAATGATTTCAGAAAAACACAAAAAGATTTGCCTTATTATTTGCCCTTCTTCCGTCCGTCTTTTCATTTGCTTTTTGGTTTCTCATTTGCTAGATCGGTTTGTTGCCACCATGTCTGAATCTGGGGAGGTTATCATTGCAAATTTTGAGGGTCTTGCTAGTATAAATCTTGAGGAAAAACTTGGATCTTGCTCTTTAGATCACGAAACTGAAATCCCACCTAATTATAAAGCAAAAACTTATCATGTGGGAGACGGTAATATTATTGGGAAAAGTATTATTCAGGAATTCTTTGATTGTACGGGAACAATGCCTATTAATAAGAGATCTATTCTTCTTGATACAAATTGCTGTGCGGATGCTATTGTCATGCTTGTGGATAAATTAGAAAGAAAATTTGTGCACATCCATCCCGCTTTGCAAAAGGTATTTCATATATGAACTTGCCAATATGAATCATCCTAAGGCTAAAAAGATTGCTAGTATCATCCTTATGCGGGAATTTGATTTTATAGTACAAGAGGCTAGAGAAATTTTGCTTTCTATAATAAACATGTTGAGCGTCCTCCTATTGAACAAATTCTCCATGATAAAGAAACTTTGCGTAGTTTGGAATCTAGAGATTATCAATCTTACAGTGACAATCTTAGGAGGAGAGTTCCCTACTCCGAAATTACCCAAACTATCTACCTTGAAACTTATGGTAAATTTGATTGGATAACTAGGGGAATTTATGTAGGATTCAATGATGATTGGTTAGAAGAGATGATTAGGGAACCCATTAAAAATGAGATACGTGTTTTATATGATGATATTTATGGTGATGATCCAAACTATGGGTTTAAGAATGTCAAGGTCACTAATCAGAGTCCTTTTAATGAATTGAGTTCACTTGCTAAAAGGGAAAGAAAAGAAAATAAAGATTTATTAAGAAAATTTTGGAAGATTTGATTAAGAAAGAGTTGCATACCAAAGATTACAACACCTAGATCTATGTTTTATGCCTAGCTAGGGGCGTTAAACAATAGGGCTTGTTGGGAGGCAACCCAATTTTATTTTTATGGTTTTTGTTTTTGGTTCTGTTTTTCAATAAATACACATTATTACCTCTGTAGTAATTTTTTTGGTGTTTTAATTAGTGTTTGAGCCAAGTAAGGACTTTGGGATGGCTTACGGTGATAGTTGATTTGATCTTGCTGAAAAACAGAAACTTTTGCGTCCAGTAACAGAATTGTTTAAATTCACTGGAGCGTGGAAAAAGCTGGAATTATTTACACAAGATTGATATACAAATTGCCTCTGTTTTCCCCATTTTTCAGGATTTTTGGAGTTACATAAGTATTAGAACAATTCAGATCTTCGCAGACTATTCTGTTTTTGACAGATTCTATTTTCTATGTGTTGTTTGCTTCTTTTGATGAATCTATGGGTAGTATCGGGGGGGTATGAACCATGGAGAGGTTGGAATACAGTAGATATTACACCAATATAAATAAAGAATGAGTTTGCAACAGACCAAAAAGTGGTGATTTATTTTCTTATACTAACGGATCTCATGAGTTTTCTGTTGAGTTTTGTGTTGTGAAGTTTTCAAGTTTTGGGTAAAGATTTGAGGGACTAAGGAATAAGGAGTGGCAATAGCCTAAGATTGGGATGCCCAAGGCACCCGAAGGTAATATTCAAGGACAACCAAGCATCTAAGCTTGGGGATGCCCCGGATGGCATCCCCTCTTTCGTCTTCGTCTATCGGTAAATTTACTTGAGGCTATATTTTTATTCACCACATGATATGTGTTTTGCTTGGAGCGTCTTATATGATATGAGTCTTTGTTTTTTAGTTTGTCACAATCATGCTTGCTGTACACACATTTTGAGAGGGACATGCATGAATAGTGAATTTATTAGAATACTCTATGTGCTTCACTTATATCTTTTGAGCTAGGCAATTTTGCTCTAGTGCTTCACTTATATCTTTTTAGAGCACGGCGGTGGCTTTATTTTATAGAAATTGTTGAACTCTCATGCTTCACTTATATTATTTTGAGAGTCTCTCTATACAGCATGGTAATTTGCATAGGTTATGAATTTAGTCCTAATATGATGGGCATCCAAGAGGGATATAATAAAAACTTTCATATAAAGAGCATTGAATACTATCAGAAGTTTGATTCCTAATGATTGTTTTGAGATATAAAGATGGTGATATTAGAGTCACGCTAGTGAGTAATTGTGGATTGGTATAAATACTTGTGTTAAAGTTTGTGATTCCCGTAGCATGCACGTATGGTGAACCGTTATGTGATGAAGTCGGAGCATGATTTATTTATTGATTGTCTTCCTTATGAGTGGCGGTCGGGGACGAGCGATGGTCTTTTCCTACCAATCTATCCCCCTAGGAGCATGCGTGTAGTAATTTGTTTCGATAACTAATAGACTTTTGCAATAAGTATGTGAGTTCTTTATGACTAATGTTGAGTCCCTGGATTATATGCACTCTCACCCTTCCACTATTGCTAGCCTCTCTAGTACCACGCAACTTTCGCCGGTGAACTACACCCACCATATACCCTTCCTCAAAACAGCCACCATACCTACCTATTATGGCATTTCCATAGCCATTTCAAGATATATTGCTATGCAACTTCCACCGTTCCGTTTATTATGACACGCACCATCATTGTCATATTGCTTTGCATGATCGTAAGATAGCTAGCATGATGTTTTCATGGCTTGTCCATTTTTTGATGTCATTGCTATGCTAGATCGTTGCACATCCCTGTACATCGCCGGAGGCATTCATATAGAGTCATATTTTTGTTCTAAGTATCGAGTTGTAATTCTTGAGTTGTATGTAAATAAAAGTGTGATGATCATCATTATTAGATCATTGTCCCATGTGAGGAAAGGATGATGGAAGCTATGATTCCCTCACAAGTTGGGATGAGTCTCCGGACTTTACAAAAATAAAAGAGGCCAAAAGAAGCCCAAATAAAAACAAAATAAAAGAAAAAAATGAGAGAAAAGAGAGAAGGGGCAATGCTACTATCCTTTTACCACACTTGTGCTTCAAAGTAGCACCATGATCTTCATGATAGAGAGTCTCCTATGTTGTCACTTTCATATACTAGTGGGAATTTTTCATTATAGAACTTGGCTTGTATATTCCAGTGATGGGCTTCCTCAAACTGCCCTAGGTCTTCATGAGCAAGCGAGTTGGATGCACACCCACTTAGTTTCTTTTTGAGCATTCATAAACTTATAGCTCTAGTGCATCCGTTGCATGGCAATCCCTACTCACTCACATTGATATCTATTGATGGGCATCTCCATAGCCCGTTGAAACGCCTAGTTGATGTGAGACTATCTCCTTCTTTTTGTCTTCTCCACAACCACCATATTCTATAGTGCTATATCCATGGCTCACGCTCATGTATTGCGTGAACGTTGAAAAAGTTTGAGGACATCAAAAGTATGAAACAATTGCTTGGCTTGTCATCGGGGTTATGCATGATTTGATACTTTGTGTGCTGAAGATGGAGCATAGCCAGACTATATGATTTTGTTGGGATAACTTTCTTTGGCCATGTTATTTTGAGAAGACATGATTGCTTTATTAGTATGCTTGAAGTATTATTATTTTTATGTCAAAATTAAACTTTTGTTTTGAATCTTATGGATCTGAATATTCATGCCACAATAAAGAAAATTACGTGGATAAATATCTTAGGTAGCATTCCACATCAAAAATTCTGTTTTTATCATTTACCTACTCGAGGACGAGCAGGAATTAAGCTTGGGGATGCTTGATACGTCTCCAACGTATCTATAATTTTTTATTGTTCCACGCTATTATATTATCTGTTTGGATGTTTTATATGCATTAATATGCTATTTTATATTTTTTTTGGACTAACTTATTAACCTAGAGCCCAGTGCTAGTTTCTATTTTTTCCTTGTTTTTGTGTTTTACATAAAAGGAATATCAAACGGAGTCCAAAAGGAATAAAACTTTCGCGATGATTTTTCTTGGACCAGAAGACACCCAGCAAACTTGGAGTTGAAGGCAGGGGAGTCCCGAGGACTCCACAAGTCAGGGGGCGCGCCCTAGGGGGAGGGGCGCGCCCTAAGGGCTTGTGGGCTCCTCGGAGCTCGCCTAACCCTAATTCTTCCTCTAAGGGAGGAAAATTTTAGCCTCGGACGCAAGCTGGGGAAGAAGAATGCTACAACCCCATCATCACCACCTCCGAAGAAGGAAACTTGAGTACATGGGTATGGGCACTCCCCTTGGCTTGTGCCAAGCTTGGGGGAGGTGCCCTGGTTTCGTATCACCATCACATCTTTACTTTTATCGCTTTTCTTAGTTCGATCCTTTTGGTTATATCTTGGTTTAGTAGAATAAAGTTTTCAGTATGACCTAGTTTCGAGTTTTGTTTTGTGTTCCCTCTATGTAATCGAGTCCGAGAGTTATATAATAAAGATTAGTTTTGAGTTGAGGGCTTTGTTTTTTTGCTATGATCTTGATAAGAAGAATAGAGATAAAAGAAATAAAAGATTATATAATAATCCTATGGGAAGTGATGATTTCACATATAAGAAGTATGTCGAATAAAATTTGTTAGGAGTTGACAAACATAGTTTTGGTCATTGTTGCAATTAATAGGAAGTAATAAAGAAAGAGAGGTCTCACATATAAATACACTATCTTGGACATATTTTGTGATTGTGAGCAGTCATTAAAATATTGTATGCTAAAAGGTTGATGTCGGACAAGGAAGACAACATAATGGGTTATGTTTCCTTATATCCGAATAGAAGTTATATTGTCATGGATCCTCCAACATGTTGAGCTTGATTCTCATCCTATGCTAGCCAAATCTTCTGCACCAAGTAGAGATACTACTTGTGCATCCAAAATCCCTTAACCGAGTTTTTCCATGAGAGTCCACCATACCTACCTATGGATTGAGTAAGATCCTTCAAGTAAGTTTTCATCGGTGCAAGCAATAAAAATTGCTCTCTAAATATGCATGATCTTTTAGTGTGAGGAAAATAAGCTTTATACGAACTTGTGATATGGAAGAAATAAAAGCGACGGACTACATAATAAAGTTCTTTATCACAAGCGGCAATATAAAGTGGCATTCCTTTGCATTAAGATTTTGTCCATCCAACCATAAAAGCGCATGACAACCTCTGCGTCCCTCTGCGAAGGGCCCATCTTTTACCTTTACCTTCTACCTTTATACAAGAGTCATGGTGATCTTCAGCTCTCCTTTTTATACTTTTTCTTTTTGGCAAGCACTATATGTTGGGGAAGATACAGATATATATATCCACTCGGATGTAGGTGTTCATAAACTATTAATGTTGACATTACCCTTGAGGTAAATGGTTGGTAGGCAAAACTATAAGCCCCTATCTTCCTGTGTGTTTGATTGAAAGTTTGATCTCATAAGTATCGCGTGAGTGTTAGGAATTATGAAAGATTAAATGATGGTTGAGTATGTGAACTTGCCAAATAAAAGCTCTTACATTGACTCTTTCCGATGTTATGATAAATTGCAATTGTTCCAATGACCAAGATCATAGTTTGTTGGTTTTCAATAAAGTTTTTGATTCATACTTTACCTTGTGGACGAATTGTTACTTTAGCATAAGAAATTATATGACAATATATGTTGTTGTTCTAAACATGATCATGATGCCCTCATGTTCGTATTTTATTTTATCGACATCTTTATCTCTAAACATGTGGTCATGATTATCGATTTCGGCTTTCGCTTGACGACAAGCGAGGTCTAAGCTTGGGGGAGTTGATACGTCCATTTTGCATCATGCTTTTATGTTGATATTTATTGCATTATGGGCTGTTATTATACATTATGGTGCAATACTTATGCCGTTTCTCTCTTATTTTACAAGATTTACACAAAGAGGGAGAATGCCGGCAGCTGGAATTCTGGACCAGAAAGGAGCAAATCTGAGAGACCTATTCTGCACAACTCCAAAAGTCCTGAAAATTTACGTAGAATTATTTTGGAATATATAAAAATTATTGGGCGAAGAAACTACTAGAGGGGACCCACCAGGTGGCCACAAGCCTGGGGGCGCGCCTTACCCCTCGGGGCTCACCCCCAGGGCTTGTGGGCCCCCTGGCAGGTCTCCGGTGCCCATGTTCTGCTATATGAAAGGTTTTGACCTAGAAAAAATCATATAGAAGCTTTTGGGACGAAGCGCCGCCGTCTCGAGGCGGAACCTGGGCAGAAGCAATCTAGGGCTCCAGTGGAGCTATTCTGCTAGGGAAACTTCCCTCCGGGAGGGGGAAATCGAAGCCATTGTCTTCACCAATGATCCTCTCATCAAGGGAGGGTTAATCTCCATCAACATCTTCACTAGCACCATTTCCTCTCAAACCCTAGTTCATCTCTTGTATTCAATCTTTGTCCCAAAACCTCATATTGGTACCTGTGGGTTGCTAGTAGTGTTGATTACTCCTTGTAGTTGATGCTAGTTGGTTTATTTGGTGGAAGATCATATGTTCAGATCCTTAATGATAATTAATACCCCTCTGATCTTGAACATGAGCATGCTTTGTGAGTACTTACGTTTGTTACTGAGGACATGGGAGAAGTCTTGTTATAAGTAATCATGTGAATTTGGTATTCGTTTGATATTTTGATGAGATGTATGTTGTCTTTCCTCTAGTGGTGTTATGTGAACGTCGACTACATGACACTTCACCATGATTTGGGCCCAGAGGAAGGCATTGGGAAGTAATAAGTAGATGATGGGTTGCTAGAGTGACAGAAGCTTAAACCCTAGTTTATTCGTTGATTCATAAGGTGCTGATTCGGATCCACATGTTTCATGCTATCGTTAGATTTATCTTAATTCTTCTTTCGTAGTTGCAGATGCTTGCGAGAGGGGTTAATCATAAGTGGGAGGCTTGTCCAAGTAAGGACAACACCCAAGCACCGTTCCACCCACATATCAAAGTAACGAACGCGAATCATATGAGCATGATGAAAACTAACTTGACAATAATTCCCATGTGTCCTCGGGAGCGTTTTGCTTTATATAAGAGTCCGTCCGGGCTTATCCTTTGCTACAAAAAGGATTGGGCCACCTTGCTGCACCTTTGTTACACTTGTTACTTGTTACCCGTTATGAATTATCTTATCACAAAACTATCTGTTACTGTTGGGGATATAATCCCGCGGTGTGACCCGCCCAGGAGGGGCCCGGTTACACTGTTGGCGACTCAGAGATAAAGTCCAAGTAGGCCCATGGGGCCAGATGGAGAACTCGGAGGGTGACTTACGCGGTGATCCCCTAGAGGCCCAAGCTCAGAAGGTGGTGCTAGACCCGGCGCTTGTAACCCGCCCGACGATGACTTGTCCAGAAAGGCAAGGTGATTTAGAACCCAGATCGGTCACGTTGTGTGATCCGACTTGGAATCTTGTAAGCCCAGGGCCTCGACCTGTGTATATAAAGGCGAGACCCTACGGCGGGTTAAGTCGAGTAACGATTAATCGATAGCTAGGTCAAGCAATTCCGCTCCCTTGTAATCGATACCCAATCAATACAACACAAAGCAGGACGTAGGCTTTTACCTCGTTGTGAGGGGCCGGACCTAGGTAAACTCGTGTCCTTTGTCCCGATCAACCCCTTCAAGCTAACCCATGTTGCGATGGCTCCACACCTCAGTCCTTTCGCAAGGGCATCTGCCATGACAAAACCACGACAGTTGGCGCCCACCGTGGGGCCAGTGCACGGTGGTTTCGAGTTCTTGAAGGGCTCTTTCCTAGGGATCAAGGGATACGCCATTGGCAGGATGACTTAGAGTCGCCGCGGCAAGCTCTACATCGACGACGCTGGCTGGGGCCCAGAGGCCGACTCAATCGAGTACAGGTACCGGGTCCCCTTCGGCGGGATTCACGTCTTCATCGGCAAGATTGGCGGATCAAAGCCTGAGCCGGACATCTGCACTGACATAGTCGAGCCGGCTCGGCGTGCGCGACCCGCCATTGTCCAACCTGGCCGGAAGCGTGTCTTCATTGGATTTGCGCATGGCACGAACCTTGCAGAGGATTCTGGGTCTGGAGGAGAGACCCTCGTCTATTCAGGGGATGAGTCCTTGACTAGAGAGACGGAGTCAATTTACCAGCTTCAAGACAGCGGGCTTGGGGGCTATTCTGATGGTAATAGTATTCCGAATCCCTTTGAGTCGCCGTATTGAGCTGCTATCTTTATGGCTGGTACAGGGCCGGCTCTCAACACATCAACAGCGGCGACTATGATGTCTGGATCAACTGCTGCTGCAACAGCTGGGGCTAGCGGCTCGGCTCGACCGCCAGCTCAAGTTTTGTCTGAACTTTTGGGCACTTTGACAACCCTATTAACAACAGAGGTTACTATGGCGAATCAAGCACAGCATAACGCAGAGGTTGCAAAGGTGTGTGATGAGGTGGCCAAGGCTCAGGAGGAGCTTAATGCAGAGAATGCCAGGATGGCAACTGAACGAGCTCTAATGGACGCCAAGTCACAGCGTATAAGGGCGAAGGCTTTTCGCCTGAGTCTGGATCAGAATGCGTCTAATGTTGTTTTTTGAAGGAGGTACCAAACCCGCCTGCCTTTGTAGTATGAGGCGCGGAACCTTTTCAACACGCCCGGTGTAGGGCCAAGTAACCCACCAGGTACAGCCCAGGCGGCTGAAATCCCAGGGAGCGGGGCGGCGGCTCAGCCTCGATTACCAGACCCGCCCCGCAGGGATCAGACCCCGCCTCGACATTTTTCAACACCATCTGGCCATTATTCTAACCCGATGGATAACATGATAGCGACGGCTACCCGGCTCAATGCAATCCCAATTACGAATGAGACGCCCTTCGCAGCTGAGGCGCGGAACGCAACTAAGCTCTTACAGACGGCGGTCGCACATCAAGAGAAATATTCACATAGTCGTGAGCGGGTGCACTCGACCCCCCTCCCAAGCCGCAGTTACAGCCGGCGCGTTGAGTCGCCGGCGGTTTCTAGTAGCGAACGACGTCGTCGAGTAAATCAAGATGACCCGCCCCGTGGGAATAACCCGCCCCTTACTCATGCTAAGGCGATTGTGAACGATGCCAGAGCTCGGCGAGAGGCGGAGGTTGCGGTGATGGCTCAACTGGGGGCTTCTCAGCAGCCTCCGGTGGCCCCTTCGGCATCAGTAGGGGCTGATGTAATTTCCAGGTCTGTTGGGGTGCCTTGTTTAATACCAGCTTTACGTAATGAACGTCTGCCTAAGGATTTCAAGGGTCCTCGTAAGGTGGCTAACTATATAGCTGATCTCCCTCCTGAGGCCTGGATTGAGAGTTATGAGTTAGCCATAGAGATGTTAGATGTCAATGATGCTGTATGTGCCAAATACTTTACCATGATGTTGGATGAGCCAGCTCGGACCTGGTTAAAAGGATTGCCTGCTAATTCCATCAGTTCATGGGCAGAGTTGAAAGCACGATTCATTCAAAACTTTAAAGGAACATGCAAGCAGCCTCTGACGATTATCGATCTTGATAATTGTGTGCAGTGTGAGGATGAGTCGGCCTATCATTGGGTCCGATGGGTCTCCGCTATTATTCACTCATCGGATAGTATTGCGGCGGGTCAAGCGGTTCAGGTTTTGGAGAAGAACTGTCACTTTACCCCCCTTAAGCAGAAGCTTGGGCGACTTAAACTTCATTATAATGACATGGGTGAGCTTATGGCGGCTCTCATCAAATATGCCGACTCTGATACCACCAAAGATCCTGGATATGATGATGAGAAATCCAAAAAGGGCAAGAAGAATGGTAATGGTAAAGGTCACCAGCAGAATGTAGCAGCGCATAATGGTAATAACCAGGGCAGTGGTGGTAAGCGCAGACACCCCGAGGGCGGGTCATATCTCGTAGCTAACACCAACACTGGATATATAAACCAGCACCGTAATGGTAATGGTATGCCGTCCTTTGGAGGGAAAAACTTTAATATTGATGCAATGATGAATGAACCTTGCCCAAAACACAGTCTTCCTGATAAGCCGGTGACTCATGCCTAGAGACTGTTTCATCATGCGAGAGTACAGGAATTACAGTTTTAACCAGAATCATGGTAAAAATAATGGCCCGCCCGACGGGTCAGGATCAGGTTCGCAGGGGCCCGACTTTGGGGGCGGCGGTTCAAATTTTGGTTATCAAGGCCAGGGCAGTCAGGGTGGTTATAACCAACAATCTGGTCAGGGTAACCAGCAGCAAGGTAATCAGTCAGGGTATCAGAGTAATCCAAAACAGCTCAACAGTGGCCAGTATCATGTTTTCACCACAAGTCCTTGCAAGCGAGATCGGAAGGTTCATAAGCGCGCGGTCAGTAGAATTGAGCCTGCGGTGCGTCAATACTTGCAGTGGTCAGAGTATCCAATCACATGGAGTCGGGAGGATCACCCGCCCCTGGTTGAGAATCCGGGTCATCTGGCATTGGTGGTAGCCCACTACTAGGGAAAACCCTAGTAGTAGCGCTTGAAATACATATAGCAATAGCGCTGGGTCCAGCGCTACTGCTAACGCGCTACATCTAAGTTGTAGCAGTAGCGCTGGTCAGGGTAGCGCTACTGGTAAGTATGGTTAGCAGTAGCGCTGCCACGACAAGCGCTACTGATAACTATCTGTAGCACTTGAATAAAGAAAGCGCTGATGATAATCCAGCGCTGCTGCTAGATGCTTTCCAGCGCTACTACTAGTATTCCTGCTTTCACAGATTTATACCCCCTCTACGTATTTGTGATGTATTTGTACAGGCTCTATATAGTAGTTTCATCAGATCATACTAAACATACACTATTCTCATCATATCATACACATACAGTAGTCTCGTCATACCATCATCATCATCATCATTCAACACAAATATCAACACATCTCGAAAATAGCGATACACAAGTCGTGTCAGGTCTCGAATAAGTGCAACTGCATGGTCATGGCACACACACACAAGTTTCATCATCTCTATCTAAACCATGATGTAGAAGAGAAGAGCGATCAGCATGAGCAAGACCGCGACTATGTAGTACTTGAGGCACTGGCGGTTCCGCCCCCGCTCTTGCCGGAGCGTCCACCTCAAGTAATTACTTTCCGCTTCAGCTCTGCTGTCGAACCCTCTGTGTCTAGCACCCGGGTACTTGTCCACCTGGGCCTGAGCGTCTGGCCAGTGGTCATAGACTCCTGGAACCCTCCCAACGAACACGGCGTAGCAGTCCTTCGCCATCTCTGATCTATGTACCTGCATCGTCAGTTGATGAATTGAACGATAATATGCAACATAATGTACTTAAGAAAACAAAGAGGCATAATTAGCAAAATACAAGCAACATATAGTAAACATAAAGGAGGAAGTTCCTCATACCCAAACTAATTAACTAGAGCCATCTACGATAGTTAGGACCACGCGGTTTAATTACATCACATAGTTTCGCCGTGCATAAATTCAAAGTTTTGCGGTAGAAAGACAGTAGTGACACATTGTCATCGACAATCAGTCCTCCATGTTGGTGGTCCAATCTTCATAGTCAGGGAGGAAGCACCCGAGCTTCTTGAAAGGCTTCAGGTCCAGACACTGAGCGAGTAGCAGTGCTCGGACATCATCCCGCGTGATTGGCCCATGGTAGAACATCCCTGTTGGTTCGAGGACCTGCTTCATGATCACTTGGGCAAGTTCACACTGTACGTGATAAAACTCAGCTCGGATTCGATGATCCGGTGTCTTTCCTATGCTTTTGGCCCAGTTGACAATCTCGGCATCGTTGGTAGTAGCTGACATGCAAAGGCATTGATTATCCCTTCTGTACTCGAGCAGGTGATGCATGAGGTAGAATCCATCAGCCTTACTGGTGTGCGGTTGCTGGATGCAGCAGAAGTCAGTCTTATGGCAGAAAACTAGCCCGTTCTTCCTGTGCCTTTTCACCTTGATATATCCACCAGACAGGCTGAAGGTTAACAGGGCACTATCGAGAACACTCTTTATGTGCATGTAATCCTTTTTCTTGATGTTCTTCGATGAGTCCAAGTACATAGCATGGGAGTATTCTGGGTACAGAACGATGAGGACTCCCCCCCCCCCCCGCGCTGTGCAAATTAAGTACACCTCAAATTAGCCTCCATGCTTGCAAAGCAATGATTAACACTTACGAAAGGATATGCGTGGATGACTTACGTGGGATGATAAGGTAGGAGAATCGCTTCCTTGTCCTTATTAGCGATCATGAAGTCGCTGATGTACTTGGTCACATAGTCACGGTGCTCTTTGCAGACTGCCAAGAAGCTCTCGTGCATATAGTACGGGTCCGCGACGCAGATATATTTTATGTTCTCGATCCTGATGAAGTAGTTGAGATATAGCGCATACATGCGGATGAACTGGAATTCCACCTTGGTCATGTGGAACATGTCATAGATGTAGTCAAATCGCAGGATGAACTGATTCGCGGGCAAGGTCTCGACGTACAACTTCCCACCCAGCACCTGAGCCGCGTAAAGCGGGTATCCTGGTTTTTCTGCGATGAGAAGGCTTTTCTCTCTGGCTAGCACATCTTCATGGTGTCTCCTTAGATCATTGTTCAGTATGTGCTCTAGCGCTTTGGCAGGTAGGATCGGGTCGCCGGCAACATGGAAATGCTTCTTACCTTCGACAGGTATTCTGTCTACCACCCGGGGCTTCAGAGGCGGCTGGCTGCTTGAAGCAGCTCTGGCACCTTTAGGGCCTTTCCTATCCGGTCTCCTCCTTTGCTTCTTGGTGGGTGGCGGTAGTGAGCCCACCATACCTTCCCTAACCACCACCCCCTATGTCGTCATGCTAATCAGTGGACGGCCCTCAGGTTGTTGCTAGGTAGAGGCGGCATCTAGAGGCGTCTCCTGCGAGGATCGCTTGAAGAGAGACTTTTTGCATTCCGCCTTAGGACGTTTCGGCTCCAGCAAATCAGGTAGCATCAAGTCATCATCTCCACGCTCATAGCCTGAGTCTTCGTCATCCTGAGCCATCAATCCTCCATCATCCTAGGCGGTATTGAAATACTTGTCTGGGTCATCATCATCCTCCTCCATGTCATCATCAGCATTTGCTTCTTCGACAACGGGGGCGACATCATCTGGCACTAATGGAGGCTCTCCCTCGCGTCGTCCGCTATCACCCGCCATGATAGGTGCAGGTAATTTGGTAGGTGGGGTGGTGTTCATACCTTCTTGAGAAGCTGTCGTTGGTGTGATACTGGGCGCCTCGAGACGAAGAAGAGTCTTCGGCCAAGGCAAGAACCAGCTCTTGCATGTGCCAATCCGCTTAGGGGTCTCCTCGTCATCGACTGGTACCGGAGGAGGCAAATCCTCGAAGCCCGCTAAGACACTGGTCACATTAACCTTGAAGACGCCATCGGGCATCTCTCGGTTGTGGAACATGCGGTCCTTCGGCTTCACGATTGTTGCCTTTCCCACGGCCTCCTTCTGGCCCTTGATGTCATAGAGTAGGGTGCACGGGGTATCGTCGGCCTACGAAGAAGACATGTCTGCGACATCAAACATCCGAAAGGCAACTGAAACGGAAGACTATAGACATGCTGGTGAAAAAGGTATGACGCGTAATTACCGTGAGGGCGTCGAGCTCAGCCAGCGACCAAGGCCTGACGAGCATGCCAGAGACGGAGGTCGGGCTGCTATGAACAGGAGCGGGACCTTTTGTGGTTGCTTGAGCAGGTGCTGGTGCTGTGATGTTCACCGAATTGCTCCCGACAAAGCTGGGAAGGGGAAAGTCCTCCTGCCCTTTATTTGGATTGCTCTTCGACCAATCAAAAATTGCCGGAATCAAGCTAGCCACCGCGTCACTGACCGCTACATTGACTACCCCGAGCAACTCTTCTTTGGTCTCAGCTTTTGTCTTATTGACTACAATCGCGACCTTCTCGTCGATGGTCTGCTGAGTGACGACCAACCATCTCTTCCTTCTTTCCTCTGGCTCCTCACGGTAGCACGTCTTCCACGAGGCGACATCTCCGATGCCGTGCACACATCCATAGGACGGCGGTTTGTCCTCCGAGACCTTTTTCAGTATGTTTAGGGCCCGGTTGAATGGGGTGTCCCACTTGGGCCTCGCCGACGACTATGACGACTCATCGCTTTCGGCTGCCTTTTGGTGCTGCTCTTTCTGCAAAAGGAACATGGATGGTTTACTAATGTGACAAAACTTGTAGTTGAATTGATTGGAAGCTAATATGATAATGTGGTAATATAACAATTACCAGAAGTCTCATGAACTCCCTCATGTTCGGGTCCGTGTAAAAGATCTTTTTGACGCGTCGCAATTGTACTGGGCCCTGATCCAGTCATGCTCCAGCGTGTCGGTGAACTCCGCCAACGGGTCTGGGATTCTGTGACTTTCACGTTCGGCGTCGTCCTTGGCCCATGCGTGCCTCTTCCCCTCATAACCACGGCTTCCGAGGCGGTGGGGAGGCGTGTTCCTGGCCTGGAGCGCCTCCATTTTCTCCGACCTTGCCTTGACTTCTTCTTTAGTGCAAGTCTCCTTGAATTTTTCAAAGTCCTCTTCCGTTATTGACAGATTATCAGCATGAATCTTGGACCACGGTTCATTCTTCGCAATCGCTTTTTTCACCCGAACTTTCCAGGAGGACAAGTCGTTGGTGAACGTCACCATCGCCTTGTCGTTTATCTTTGTCATGGCGTCGTCGTCCCACGGATCTTTAAATTTGCTTTCATCCCGGCCTGGGAACAGGAACCTATTGTGCAACTTCTTTAGGAGCATGTTCTTCATATGTGGTATCTTCTTCAACTTCTCATTGTTGATGTTGGTGGTTTCCCTGAGGATGCATCCTAGTTGATTGCCCCAGTACGAGTGCGCTTCCTTCGGCGCCGTTGGCTCTAACTTCTTGGGGTGCACCTCCGTGACCACAATTTGTCCGATGCCGAGCTTGTTTGGTCTTCGTGACCTCTTCTGCTTCGGTGCTTTACCGGCTACGACAGCATCGTTGCCGGTCTCGGGGGTGGTGTCGGTGCCGGTGCCAGTGTTGGTGTCGGGGTTGGTGCCACTACCGCCACCGTGCACCCCCCCCCCCCTGGTGTTCGTCCAGGTAATCAAAATAGTGATTTGCTGCCTCGATGGGGTCTTCTTTGAGGCGAGCAGAACCCCCGGCTTCAGCGTGGGTAGACATGTTTCCTATTCAACAATTGTAAATAAAAGATATAATGAAGAGAAAAACGAGGCCTATATTTGGTTGGAATGTTGACTCATTCCCCTTCCGGCAAATCCCGGGCACTCCATATGTCCTAGTTTCTAGCACAAGTGATGCCAAAAATCACGGAAATTTTCAACATGACCTTTGCTAAAAAGTGGACATATGGAGCGCCTGAAATTTGCCAGAACGGAAATGAATCAACATTTCGGCAAAACATAGGCCACTCGGATATTCTTCGACATTCAACCAACATTGCAAAATCATATAACATCAATGACATATATCATTTGCAAAATATATCATTCAAGCAAATACATAGAGTGAAATTACCTCACTAAACATTGCAAATTAGTTGTCTTTTCAAAAACTAAAAACCTTTGCAAAATGACCTCACTAAACATTTGCTACTGTTTTTAATTTATAGCTATTATATATACCTACAAAAATTCCTAAATGCTCTCTCTCTGCTACTGCCCTAACCAACTAAATTGATATTATATACCCTAAACTAAATTGCCCTAAACAAATTTGCTAAATTTCCTAAACTAAATTTCCATAAACTAATTTGCTACTGTTTTTTTCTAGATGATCTCTCTCTCTCTCTGTTTGCTATTGTTTGCTAATTTGCTACTAAACTAATTTGCTAATTTGCTACAAAAATTTGCTACTAGTTTGCCCTAAACTAATTTACTAATTTGCTACTATTTTTTATTTATAGGTATTTTATATACCCTAATTAGCTATTGCATTAGCTACTGCCCTAAACAAATTTGCCCTAGCTAAATTTGCTAATTTGCTAAAAAAATTGGCCTTAGCTATATTTGCCACTGCCCTAATTAGCTACTTTTTTATAAATTTTTGCTACTGTTTTTTATAGCTAATTTATATACCTACAAAAACTAAATTGCCCTAGGGTTCATATACTTCATCTAAATTGCCCTAGGGCCATGGTCAAAAAAAATTTTCCTAGGGTTCATCTAGAGAGAGTGAGAGAGAGGAGGGCGGGGGAGAGGAGAGGGAGAGGCTTACGGAGTGCCGGCGAGGTCAAGGGCGGGGGAGATGGCGGCGGTGGCGAGGTCGAGGGCAGGGGAGAGGGCGGCAGCGGCGACGAGGTCAAGGACAGGCGAGAGGGGGCCCGCGCGGCGACGGTGAGGTCGAGGGAGGGCTCCGGCGATGCGGTCGACGACGGTCGACGGCGGGCAGGGGCAACGGCGGGTAGGGTCGATGGCGGCGAGGACAGGCAGGGCGACGGCAGCGACAGAGAGTGGGGGAGAGAGGGGGGAGAGAGAGGGGGGAAAAGGACTTGGCGAAAATTTGAGCGCCCTCGCGGGGGTTAACTAAAACTAGCAGTAGCGCGCTGGACTAGGACCCAGCGCCATAGCTAACTTAGCTATCGCGCTGGGTCCTAGTCCAGCGCTACTGCTAAGTTAGCTATAGCGCTTGGTCGTTAAACAGCGCTACTGCTATTATTCTTTTCTTTTTATTATTTTCCTTTTCTAGTTTTTAGTTTTCTTTTCTTTTATTATTTTCCTTTCCTTCTCTGTTTACTTTTCTTTTTCTTTTGTATTGCTTTCTCCCTTTTGTTGTTGTTTCTGTTTTTTTGTTTTCCTCGCACGCAGTGGACGAGAACGTCTCCCTCCCACACTGCGCGAATATCACCGGAACCATGAATGTGGTGGTAATTGAAGGGGATACGATGTATACATCATTTGACCGATAACGGTTACTTAAGTGCGTACACAAAATAGATAGATATATATAAATGATGGTTTCTCAGCTACGTCGACGATGTTTCACATTGAGCTTCTTCCCTTTCTTGTTCGTTGCCGAATAATTGAGCCCCTCCTTGTGACTTTTCCGGAACCATGGAGTACGATCTTTCTTAGGTAATGTAGTATTGATTCTTCTTTTCACGTATGCTTCATCGTCATCGTCATCTTCCCTCATCGGGTTGCCGTATTGGTCGTAGTCTTCCTCATTGGCGACTCCATCCATTCCGACGATGCTCCTTTTGCCTCTCCTCACGACAACACGGCTGCGATTGGCCGAGTCGGTTATGAAGAAGCATTTTGTCACGTGCTTAGCGTGTACCCATGGCTCATTTTTGGCGATGACATTAACGTTCACGGGAGTGCTCTTCGCGTCGGGTATAGACATGGAAGTGAAATACTTGTTTTCTCTTACGACGTCCTTAGCCCATCTAACACGGAACATCGTCGCATCGTGCATTCTAGCATAGTCAAGTTCCCAGATCTCTTCGACCCTTCCGTAGAATCTTTCAGCTGTGCCGTTGGCGTCGGTCACGCATTCAATTGTCACCACGGAGTTCTAGTAATCACTGTCCATGTCTTTGGCCTCCGTGTAGAACATGTACCCGTTGATATCGTATGACTGATAGGTCGCGAGTTTGGGCGCGGGACCATGTGCTAAGGCGTGTATGAGCAATTTGTCCGAACTGCCCTCTTCCGGGGGATTTTCAAGAACTTGCTCTTTGAACCAATGCAAGAAAGTGGCGTTGTGCTCTACAGTAACTTCGTCGTCCGTCTTGAGCATCCCCTTATCACGGTACTTCTTTGCGATGCTTTCTTTGTGTCGTGCCACATAATCATCTACCACATCTAGGTGTTGTAGCACAACTAAGTTAGCCATGTCAAAGTCGTTCCGTCGATCCGAGTAGTCCACGTGCAATTCCCTCCGGCCATTGTTTTGACCTTCTCCTTCGAGCCTCCCATCGTGCTTCTTGACGGGTAAACCAACAACAGGGTCTCCGACGCCTATATAATTCTCGCAAAAGGAGATGCACTCATGCGTTAGATACCCCTAGACGATGCTCCCATCAGGACGGGACATGTTGCGAACGAATCCTTTGATGACCCCATTCATCCTCTCGAACGGCATCATGCTGTGAAGGAATGTCGGCCCGAGGTCGATGATGTCGTCCATGATGTGGACACACAGATGCACCATGACATCAAAGAACGCGGGCGGGAAGTACATCTCAAGCTCACATAGTATGACAACGATCTCTTCCTGTAGCCTTCGGAGCTGCTTCACACTTATGGACTTTTGAGAGATAACGTCGAAGAAGTTGCAGAGACTAGTAAGCGTGTCACAGACATGCTTCTCCATTATCCCTCTAATGGCAACCGGGAGTATCTGCGTCATCATCACGTGACAGTCATGAGACTTCATCCCGCTGAACCTTTTCTTCTTGGGGTCGAGAAATCTGCTTATTTTCCCACAGTGACCAGAACTGACTTTGATTCCCATAAGGCACTTGATGAATTGATCGATCTCCTTCACACTTAAGGTGAAGCAAGAAGGGGGGCAATAATTCTCCTCCTTCTTGTTGACTTTTCTGCCACTTTCCCCCTCCTCCGTCTTCGTCTCCGTCTCCTCCGTCGACTTTTTACGGTGGAGATCTTTCCTGATCTTCAAATCTTCCAAGTCTTTCCTTGCCTTCGGCCCATCCTTGGTCTTCTCCAGCATGTTCATCAGTGTGCCAAGAAAGCTATCGAGGACATTCTTCATGATATGCATTTGATCAAGGCAATGAGGCATGTCGTGATTGGGCCAGTACTCCAAGTCCCAGAAAACAGACCTCGTTTTCCATACCTTCAGCAGCGGCTCCGGCGCCTTTTTCATCTTTCCCGGCGCGGGGCACTGTTCCCAGTTTTTCAATAGCTCGTTGATTTTGGCGCCGCCCCTCTTACATGGAGGTCCTCGATGCTCAGCCAACCCACTGAATAGATCTCCATGCTTTCTCCATGGGTCATCCTTCTCGAGCCATCTACGATGCCCCATGTACACGATTTTCCCAGACCCGCCATCTTTCGTTGACGTAAGCTGCTGAGACGTTGTATCATCCATGCACCCCGTGCATCTGCAGTATCCGTGGCACACCTGGCCTGAGGTGTACCCGTAACCGAGATAGTCATGCACCGTCGTCATCAGCGCGGCTCTCATATGGAAATACTCTCCTTTGCTGGAGTCCCATGTCCATGCCGGTGTTTTCCATAACGTGTCTAGCTCCTCTTTCAGAAGCCCCATATACAGGTTAATATTATTTCCCGGTTGTTTCAGCCCTTGAATCAGCATGCTCATGTGTATGTACTTTGTCTTCATGCGCTTCCATGGGGGGAGGTTGTACATCCATACAAAGACGGGCCATGTGTTGTGGTTGGTGTTCTTGTTTCCAAACGGATTCATGCCATCGGTACTCGTACCAAGCACGATGTTCCTTGGATCTTTTGCAGCAAATCCATATGGCGTTGAATGCTCTCCACTGGCTACCATCTACGAGGTGTCTCAGCTTCGGATCATCTCCATCGTCGGGCTTCTTCCTCTCCGCATGCCAGCGCATGAGGTTTGCTTCCTTAGGATCTACGAAATACCGCTACAGACAGGGAGTGATCAGAAAGTACCATACAACTTTCTGAGGAGCTTTCTTTCCTGCCTTCTTGTATCGAGAAGCATTGCACACTGGACAGCTGGTTTTTTCCGCGTGCTCCCCCCGATAAATGATGCAATCGTTGATGCATGCGTGGTACCTAATGTGCGGCAAATCAAAAGGGCAAACAATTTTCTTGGCCTCCTCGACACTAGTAGGACACAGGTTCCCTGCGGGAAGAACTTTATTATGTAGATACTTCAAATGCAAATCGAGGCTTTTGTCTGTCCATTTGTTTTTTGTCTTTGTCTTTAGAAGTTCGAGTGTGAAACTCAAGCGGGTCACCTCGGGATCGCAACCGTCATACAATGGAGTCTTCGAGTCTACTTCAAGTTCCGCCAGCTTGGCCTTCTCTCTAGAAGCAGCTCTTTCGCTAGTCGTACTCTTGCGAAGGAGGTCTCGAACATGAGGGTCCTGCACGACTGCACTTAGTAGCATCGAAGACTGCAGCGTGACCGCCGCCTCTTCTCCGCCGTGTCCGGACTCTTCTTCGCCGTGTCCGGAATCTTCTCCGCCGCCATCATTTCCGGACTCTTCCCCGCCGCCATGTCCGGCGCCATCGTCTTCGTGTCGATCGGTCATCTCTTCGTCTAGCCCCATGTCGTTATTCCCTGCCATGTGGACGTCCTCATCATCATCATCTTCTTCACTTATCCACCGAGTATAGCCATCCATGAAACCATTCATCAGCAGGTGCACCTTCAAAGTGCCACGATCAAAAGGGTCCAAAAGGACTCCTTCTTTGCATCTTGCACACGGACATCTAATCCTAGTCCGATTATTTGCATACATGTCCATCACCGCGGATTGCATGTATCGCTCCTCGTTCCATCCACTCACCATCATGACCCACTGCACGGTATAACAAGCAAAAGGGTTATAAACAAAATGCATGCATGCATCAAAGTCATATAAAAATTTGGCATGACCTTGCCTAAAAATAGGACATATCGAGTTTGCTCGAAATTCACCGAAACGGAAATAAATCGACATTTCGGCAAAACATAAGCAACTCGGGGGCATGTCACTCGCACAAATCTCTCCATATCCCAAACACACATATTACCATTCACACACATATTCCTATTCTTGAAATGAACAACTTTTTACTCACCTATATATCTGGAGAGACCGAGCACGATTAGATGAGGCCTTTCGCTACCTATAGGGATCGAAAGTTTGGATGGCTAAATAGCTAGCTGGATCTAGTTGTTGGGGAGGAGAGATGACTCTAGCTAACTAATGGAGAGGGAGTAGTTATGGTGGAGGGGGGCATTAATGGTGAGAGAAGAGAGGTAGGAGGAAGAGAGAGATGAGAAGGCCATTTATGGAGGAGAGTTATGGTGGAGGGGGGCATTAATGAGGAAAGAAGAGAGGTAGGAGGAAGAGAGAAGAAGGGCAACAATGGTGGAGAGGGGAGAGGGGAAAGGAGGGGGAGAGAGGGCAAAGGGAGGAGGAGGGGGAGGGGTGGGTGAAAATGTGGCACCAGCCGCAACTAGCAGTAGCGCTGCTTCCCAGAAAGCGCTGCTGCTATGGTACTTAGTAGTAGCGCTTTCCAGGAAGAGCGCTACTATTAAGTGGGGCCCATTAGCAGTAGCGGTGCTGTAAAATAAAGCGCTACTGCTAAAATCTTAGTAGTAGCGCTGTTTTCTGGACAGCGCTGCTACTACAGCTAGCGTCAGTGGGAGCGTTGGGTCCCACTTAGTAATAGCGCTTTTTCTGTTTCCAGTGCTACTGCTAAAGCATTACTTGTAGCGCTGGCCCGGACCAGCGCTACTGCTAATTAGCAGTAGTGATTGCTTTTTTCCAGCGCTACTACTGATGTCCTACCTATAAGCATTTCCCTAGTAGTGGCCCCTCAAGTCGGGGGTTATAAATTCACTAAAGTACTCATGGATGGTGGCAGCAGTATCCAGATGAACTTAACTGACAAGGATCTTAAGCCGTCTTCTACAGTTTTCAATGGTGTCGTGCCTGGTAAGTCGGCCTATCCTGTTGGAAAGATTGCCCTGGAAGAAGCTTTTGGTGATGACTATGACTACAGAGCAGAGACTCTATGGTTTGAAGTGGTTTAGATCAAGAGTCCATATCATGCTCTGTTTGGACGGACGGCTTATGCCAAATTTATGGCTCGGCCTTGTTATGTCTATTTATAGCTTAAGATGCCAGGGCGTAAGGGCATAATTACAGTCCATGGTGATCGGAAAATTGCTCTGGAATGTGAGGAAGGAGATGCGGCTTATGCAGAGTCGGATTGTGCCACTGAGGAGCTTAAATTTTATAAGCGTAATGTTGACCCAGCTGATATGACCCCTTTGAAGAAGCCCACCACTGAGCAAGACCCTTTGTTGAAGTTTAAGTCGGCTGATGACACTAAGCAGGTTGACTTTGTCCCTGGCGACTCATCTCAGCAGTTTACAGTGGGGGCTAATATGGATCCTAAATAGGAAAGCGCGCTCATCGAGTTCATCCGTGAGAATTAGGACATCTTCGCATGGAAACCTTCTGACATGTCGGGTGTACCGAGAGAATTCGCTGAGCACACTCTTAATGTGGATCCTAAGTTTAAGCCGGTCAAGCAATTCCTTCGTCGTTTCAATGAGGAGCGATGTAAGGCCATTGGAGAGGAGGTAGCCCGACTCTCAGCAGCTGGGTTTATTGTGGAAGTCTTTGACCCTGAGTGGTTAGCTAACCCTGTGCTTGTACTCAAGAAGAATGGCACATGGCGTATGTGTGTTGATTACACAGATCTTAACAAGGCTTGTCCAGCTGATCTGTTTGCTCTCCCTCGTATTGACCAGATTATTGATGCCACGACGGGTTGTGAGAGTTTATGTTTCCTGGGTGCTTATTCTGGTTATCATCAGATCAAGATGGCAGTTAGGGACCAAGAGAAGACATCTTTTATTACCGCTTTTGGAGCTTTTTGCTATGTTTCTATGCCTTTTGGGCTCAAGAGTGCTCGGGCGACTTATCAACGCTGTGTTCAGAATTGTTTTCACAGTCAGATTGGGTACAATGTGCATGCTTATGTGGATGATATTGTGGTCAAGTCTAGGAAAAAGGAGACTGTCCTAGACGATCTGAAAGAAACTTTTGACAATCTCCGTGTCTACAAAATGATGCTCAACCCGGCCAAGTGTGTCTTTGGTGTGCCTGCAGGTAAACTATTGGGGTTTCTGGTTTCAGAACGAGGTATTGATGCTAACCCGGAGAAGATTAAGGCCATCACTTCACTTGCTAAGCCGGCGTGTGTCAATGATGTCGAGCTCCTGGTGGGTCGTATCGCGGCTTTGAGCCGGTTCATAAGTCTCTTGGGAGAGAATGCAATTCCTTTATACCAGATGATGAAGAAGACAGATCACTTTGTCTAGAGTGATGTTGCTGATAAGGCGTTTGAGGCACTCAAAAAATAGTTAGCTGAGCCGCCCATCCTTGCGGCTCCCATTGAGAAAGAGCCTTTGCTCCTGTATGTGGTGGCTAATAGTAAGGCTGTCAGTGTGGCAGTTGTTGTGGCGCGCAAGGAGGCGGGTAAGGATTACCCGGTTCAGCGGCCGGCTTATTATGTTAGTGAGGTGTTAATTGAATCCAAGCAACAATATCCACATTGGCAGAAACTTGTGTATGGGGTGTTCATGGCTAGTCGCAAACTGAAGCATTATTTTCTTGGTCATCCTATTACTGTGGTCAGCTCTGCTCCCTTAGGAGACATTATTCAAAACAGGGAGGCCACAGGCCAGGTTGCTAAGTGGGCGATCAAACTTGGACCTCATGGTCTGAAATATGTGCCAAGAACGGCCATCAAGTCTCAGGCTCTGGTGGATTTTATCAATGATTGGACAGAGTTGCAGACACCTGAGGAAAAACCTGACAACACATATTGGACAATTCACTTTGATGGGTCCAGACAGTTGGAAGGCTCGGGGGCTGGAGTTATTTTGACTTCCCCATGAGGTGACAAATTTTGTTATGTTTTAAGGCTAATGTTTCCTTGTACTAACAATGCAGCTGAATATGAGGCTCTACTCCACGGCATTTGTATGACCAAAGAGATGAATTTAAGCCGGGTCAGGTGTCTGGGTGACTCAGACCTTGTGGCTCAGCAAGTATCAGGCACGTGGGATTCCAAAGACCCGCTCATGGCGGCTTATCGCCGGGCGGTTGACAATATTGCTGGCTACTTCAAGGGTTATCATGTGGATCACCTTGATCGACATAAGAACGAAGCAGCTGATGCCTTAAGCCGGCTTGGATCTCAACATAAGCCGGTGCCTCCTAATGTGTTTCTTGATGTATTGCACAATCCCTCGGTCAAGTTGCCATCCAAAGAAGACCTTGCTGTCCCTGACCTGGAGGCGCAGTTGGTGGTGGCTCTCCATGCTATTCCTGATTGGACGCTTCCCTTCTTGGCCTATATGACCCGGGGCGAGTTACCGGAGGATGATACTTTCGAAAGGAAAATAACCAGGAGGTCTAAGTCTATGGCTATCGTCAACGGCGAGTTACACCGATGAAGTGTGACAGGCGTGTTACAACGTTGTGTTTCTCCTGAAGAGGGCCGTGAGATCTTACGAGAGATTCATCAAGGTGATTATGGTCATCATGCCAGCTCTAAGTCTTTAGTGGCTAAGGCTTTTCGTCACGGGTTTTACTAGATGACAGCTCATGCTGATGCAGAGGATATCGTTAGCAAGTGCGACGGGTGTCAAAAATTTGCAAGACAAGCTCAAGTGCCGGCTCAAGAATTGCATATGATTCCAATAACTTGGCCATTTGCAGTTTTGGGGCTTGATATGGTTGGACCGTTCAATAGGTCTAAGGATAAAAAGACCCACCTTTTGGTGGCGGTTGACAAGTTTACCAAGTGGGTCGAGGCGGAGCCAGTTACCAATTGTGAGGGGGCCAAAGCTGTTCAGTTTGATAAAAAGCTAATTTTCCGTTTTGGATACCCTCATAGTATCATTACTGATAATGGCACTAATCTGTCTAAGGGTACTATGAAGGAGTTCTATCAAAGAGAGCATATTCGTCTTGACGTTTCTTCAGTGGCTCATCCACAGTCTAACGGTCAGGCAGAGCGAGCTAATCAAGAAATTTTGAGAGGCATCAAGCCCCGGCTCATGGTCCCTTTGAAGCAAACACCGGGTTGTTGGGTTGAGGAGTTACCTTTAGTGCTTTGGAGTATCAATACCACCCCCAACATATCAACAGGCTATAAGTCTTTCTTTATGGTTTATGGTGCAGAGGCGGTTCTCCCAAGTGACATTCGTCATGACTCGCCTAGGGTGGCGGCTTATGTTGAAGCTGATAATGAGACGGCATGTCAGAACTCATTTGATGCTTTGGATGAAGAGCGTGACCTTGCAGCGGCTCATTCGGTGATATATCGGCAAGATCTACGTCGCTATTATAGCCATAGAGTTCGAAGCCGGACCTTTCAAGAGGGCGACTTAGTGCTCCGTTTGATTCAAGATCACACAGGGATGCATAAGCTTTCTCCTCCTTGGGAAGGACCTTTTGTGATCAGCAAAAATTTCAATAACGGGTCTTACTACCTCATTGATATACGAGAACACAAGGATTCATGCAAGTCAGAAGAGGAGACCCGCTGGCCATGGAATATTGCTCATCTTCGGCCTTACTACACTTGAGCCACCGGCTCTTAACCTTTGTACATACATTTGTTAATGTATATATCTTTTATGTTTAATATAATAAAGCCGGCATCCCTGAAATTCAGGGCCTCTGTCGTTTCATTTCTGTGCATCTGAGTCTTTGTTATTTGATCATAAGGTCACTTGGGGGCTTCCAACCACCGGGTTTAGCTTTCATACCCTCTTGGCCGGCCTGAGTTGCCACATTATGAGTTACACCTAACTGTTTGCAACTTGCTGCTCTGCCAGGTGACCCGACAAACTCTTAACAGTCAATCCTTTTTAAGACCCTGAACTTGTTAAAGTTAAAATGACGGCTTGTGTCACGTGAGAGCCGGCTTACAGTGAGCTAGGATAAACTCAACGGCTATGCGGCCTTGAAAGCAAAAGGCCTGTGAGCCAACTTTTTTGGTCGTGTCTTGAAAACAGGCCTAACAAATATCTGAGATTTTTTGTATATCTTTTTGGATTTTTTGGATGTTTTTATTTTAAGTTTTTGCTTTTGTGCAAATTTTGACTACCCGGGTCGTGAGGCTCCGGGTTATGATAATCATATTTGAATATCTCGGGCTGTCACCCGCCCTGGCTTTTGATTTTAAGTCACCTATATGTTTTGGCTTGAATAGCCGTGGTTATGATTTTCTGCAGTAGTCATATAAGGTTACCTGTCTTTGGGTTGTCACCCGCCCTGGTTTTTGACTTTAACTCACCAGCACATATGTTGATTGGTCTTCTGTAGGATATGCAAAACCTTAGGCGAAAATAAGAGTCGTGGTACGGTTCATATATATGATCACATCAGGCATGCAATAAAGTTTAGCTGCCGGGTCAAAAGTTGAGGTCAACATGCACGAAGGCATGACAGGGCGGATCATTGTTTTACGCTACCCTATTACAAGGCTTCAAATTTAGCCCAAAAGATTTTGAGTCAACTGTTTTTGCGGAGCTGCACTCCTATAACCCGGCTTCAGAGCCGTCCAGCTTATGATCACCCCCGTTCAGTTCTCTTCTTTGCGCTTTGAAGATTCCGGGTCATCCCGCGCCGGCTCTTCCTCGTCGACTATCTGGAGGTCAGCCGATGTCCAGTCGATGCCGGTTAAGGCCTCAAAGGTGGCTTCATCATTAAGAATAATGGAATGATCAACATCAGGGGCGAAGGTATGCTTACGCCTTGGAGGAATAAGGTCCATGACAGCATGAGAAGGCGGCTTAATCTTGTTGTTGTTATCATCATAAGCTGGCATGTATTTGTTCAGATTCAACTCTTCTATGAGTTTGCATGCCACGGGCCGCATCCCCCTGACGCATTGATTGGAGTCTTTTTCTTCAAAGCTTGACCCATCATCTTTGAACTCTGGGCATCCAGTAGCTATTTCCTCGGGGTCAAGTTCTGACTGGCACGCTTTGGCCTGGCCTAGAGCAACAATAGCTCCTGCGCGGGTGGCTGATAATTTGTGTTCTTCAATTTGAGCCGGCGCAGTTGAGAATTGCTCCAGCACAGTCTTGATCTGAGTCGGAGGCCTTTTCCCACCTGACAAGGCGACAAGGCTGTGAAGTGTGCCAGTGTATAGCTGTTCAGTCAAAGAATAAGCTGCCTTCAGTTTGAGCAGCATATTCTGACCAAGACTAGCGCTTCTGGGGCCTGTTCAATTTTTGCACGAGAGTCGCCCGGCGGGTTAAGAAGTATATGTTATGAATTGCAGATAGGTTAAGGAAATGTTCAATAATGATGAGTTGCATATGAAGCTTACCAAAGATGGCGGCTGACATTTGAGAGATATGTTCTTTTAAGCCGGCTTACTCTTCAGTTACAGGCTTAAGCTCAGCCTCAGCATATTCTGCTCTTTTCAGCAGCGCAGCCTTGTCAGTCTCCCAGGCGGTTCTCTCAGAATCAAAAACCGCCTTGATTTTCTCAATTTTTTCCAGTGAAGATTTTAGCTTTGACTCGACCTTGGAAGTTTCAGCTTGTTGCAGGTCAATATTCTTCTTTAAGTCGCCAAGATGCGACTCTTTCACATTCAACTCCTCTTGCAATACAATATAGAAGCAATGGTTACCATACAAGGAGCAACTTTTAGTGATACAATTACATTAAGTCCCAAGCACATTGCAAGCAATATACTTGGCACTTGGGGGCTAATGTAGGTCATTTCAATTTCTGATTGAGACCCGGCTTATCTTATCAGTTTAAGCCGGCCCTTGGGGGCTATATGTTTGATTCTATTAAGGTTGTTGAGACCCGGCTCATCTTGTCAGCTTAAGCCGGCCCTTGGGGGCTACATATTTGATTTTGTTAAGATCATCAAGATCTGGCTTATCTTATCAGTTTAAGTAGGCCCTTGGGGGCTACATATTTGGTTCTATAAAGACAATAAAGACCCAACTCATCTTTTCAAGACAAGCCGGCTCTTGGGGGCTACACTTTGGAAAATTTTACAAGTCTAAAGCATAGTCAGCATTTTTCCTGCACTTCAGACTTGGGGGCTAGTATGGATATATGTATATGCACAAGACTAAAGAGAGGCTGGATATTTACCTCATACTTTTGTTTCATCAACTCAACCAGCCCGGCTTCCATATCCCGGCTTGTGTTAAGGCGGCTCAAATTGCCCGCGTACACATCACCTGCACTCAAGGAGGAATAGCTCTCCAGGTCGAGCATAGCTTTGCCTTTCTCCAGTGAAGGCATTTCTTCCTTGGCTGAATGCTTGGCTAGGACTCTGGAGGCCTCAGGCGGCTTAAAAGCTGACCCAGTAACAGTGATGTCATCAGCGTCAGTAGCAGGGCTCTTGACAGTGGACTTGGTAGGACTGGGCGACTTAACACTACTGCAGGATGCTGCTAACGCAACACTACGATCAGAGACCCTTTGACGAAACAGTGTGCGATGCATTAATCGCAAACGGTGGTGTAAAAAACCGTAAAAAAGATGCAAAATGTTTGCGATGGCAGATACATCAAACACGGTTCAGATTTTAGTTGTGTGCGCGATGCTGGGCATACGGTTCAGCCCAATAAACTATTTGCGATGAGGCAGAAGAACAGAAATGGGCAGCCAGATGAAGGTGTGTGCGATATACAGCACACAGTTCACTCGGATGAACTGTTTGTGATTAGGCAACACAACAGAAACGGTCAGCCAGGTGAAGGTGTGTGCGATATATGGCATACAGTTTACTCGAATGAACTGTTTGCGTTGAGCCAAGAGAATAGAAACGGTTCAACTTAACAAGATGTGTGTGATACACGGCAAACAGGTCTGTAATCGGAAATGTGTGGGAAGACCGATAACAACACAGACGATTCCTGTTAACAAGCCGTGTGTGTTGTGAGCAAATGATTGCTGGTATATTATTGTCAGTGATTGATGAAACCATCACCGATGGGTTCCATTGTTTAGTCCGTGTGCGATGTGATTTGCTCTGTCCGCACAACATCTATGCTCTGTCTACAAAGCATCAACATGTATATTTAAAAAGACAGCATTGCATAACCAAATTAAGCATACAATTACACAAGTGACTACACACATAACATTTCCACACACCAAAGTAAGCAATTACATGCATACTAAACTAGGAGAAACGAGGATCTAATCATCTACTTCTTGTTGCGACGACGCTTGCCATTGCTCTGCTTCCGGCTGGATCCCTGGACGTTTTGGGGAAGGAGGCACTTCCTCATGTCAACGATCCGCCTGTACATCTCGTAGCTCGTGTACGCCTCCTTGGCCGCATACACGACTTGAGCTTTGTCGAGTTTCTCCATCCAGGCCGAGTGCCAGGCACGCTTATCCTTGTTTCAGGAATCCTTCATGTCTCTATAGTAGGGATCGATGATGACCTCGGCGAGGTGAACCAGTGAGTCCTTCTCATGCTCGTTGTTGTCCCAGATCTTGTATTGGCCCTGGATGTCGACAAGATTCTGGCAGGCGATGCCCGAATTCTTGAGCATCTTTACATCGTTGGTGATGTCCACCATAGCGAACATGTAGTGGGGGTTGTTGACAAACCTGGCGAAACGCTCGCAAGGCCTTGTGGCAAGGCAGTAGTGGTAGACGAGGACGTGATTGCGCACGCACATCTGGGCGACGGTGACCTTGGGATGAGACCCGGCACGAGCGTGGGTGTACTCGAGGTCGAACCCGACCACCTTGTACTTCTCCTCAGCAAGCAACAGCTCCATGCTGTGGATGGAGTGCTCCACCCAGACCGGGTTGTTGGTGTACACCACCGAGAGCTCAGTGAACCTTCTGTGGGTGTCCACCACAGCATGCATGGTGAACTGCTGCTCGTCGTCGGCAGCCGCTCGGAGCGTCATTGGAGCCGCGCAGGATACCCTCTAAGAATTTGTCGTGGTGGGTGTGCTTCTTGCAATGGTGGTGCACGATCAAAAGGTTGAAGAGACACAAGGGTTAAATGGCCGCTGTAATAAATGGGAGCCGGCTGCCTATAATCGTCACGTCTTGTCACTGCGTTCATAGCGGAGGATTCCAGTGCACGCTTAACACCCCACGCGTTCTGTTTGACCACGCGTGGGCTCGAAGAGGCGCCAAATGTATCATCGGTGAGCCTATTCCCGCGCTACCATGCAGTTTACGGTGCAAGCTTCCCGCCCGGCTAGTTTGGCCACGCGTCGGCTAGAAGAGGGACAAATCGTGGGCGTTTATTAGCAAAAAGCTGTGTAAAAGTGAAGTGTGTGGAATGACTTCAGTCATAAGTTTACCCCTGGGTGATGAAGTCAAAGTTACACAGAAGGGTGATGATGGACACTCGAGTGCGATAATTAATTCTGCGCTCTATAGGGCACACGGTTGAAGAAACCAACTATGTGCAATAATGTCTAAGATCGCAGTCGAGTTAGCTATACAGATCATGTGCTATGAGATCGACAAGGTAAACACGTTCGAGAATGGTTAATAAAATCTAAGTACATTGCATATTAAGGTCAAAATAGTGCTACCAATATACGAGTCTCATACAATGCCATTTCAACGATTGTACCACAAAAGCTCGAAATATTACAAGGTTCAAATTCCAGAGTTATATGGCTCAAATTCGAAGATTACAAGGTTTAAACTGATATTAGAAATGAAATTCAGCTCATCAGCTGCAAATGCTCGCGCTGATCCGCTGAACATGGATATAAGAGAGGTTCAAACTAATATTACCACTTGTAAGGCTGGTTTCGAAACCTCATAATTTTTGCAAATGGGTCAACCACTGAGAAGTCATGTATGGGGTTGACACGATGACTTCCGATTACTCTGTCATCTGAAGTTCCAAAATGAAATTCAGCATTTTTGGAGCCTATTCCATTCTGCCGCAGCCACCGGCGCTGATCAACAAACCATTCATTTTTGCGAAATAAATGTAGGGCAAACCTCATTACCTTCAGCACCCTTGCTCTGACAACAAAGAACCTAGCGAATATAATCTCCGGTAAGGTCCCTCGGTAGGAGTCCAAAGTAATTTCTGAGAGGTGCCGATCTAGGCATTCGATGTGATTGTTATATTGTATCACATTATCCACCACCGGGCCTAATCTTATCTGCAAAAGAAGAAAATGTGTTAGTGCCTACATGCAGTTTTGAACACTACTACAGTCCTATTTGGTTTGCAGGATTTTTAAAATGCACTAACGTGCCATCTTCGATCTGACATGATTAACATGGGCATTTGATTACAATCTAGAAAAATGGAGCCTTCTTCACAAGAGGTTGGAGTGGATGAAAAGTTCCCTACGAAAATTAGTACAGATGAATCCAAAGGAGAAATGCTTATGGATTGTAACCATATGAATCAAGCAACCAATATGGGGGGGGGGCATGTATGTACTGAAATCCTCCAAAAATCCTTCAGAAATCGTAGTCATTATCATTGTAAACTTGGAAAAAGGTGTCACAAATTGAACTCCCTTATGGTTAACATTTAATAGGAAAGGAACATCACCTCGATATATAGCTTCTCCAGGCACGGAAATCATCTCAGGAAACTGACAACTTGGTCCAGATTGGGGCCGATAGATTCTAGTGCCAAGACCTTCATTGTGCGCAATTTCAGGGTCAAGTTTGTCGGAATCATTTTCTGGATGACAGACGAACATACATCTTGAAAATTTGAAATAATGTTAATTTCTAGAAGGAGAGGTAGAAGGCGGCTGTTGTACCTGAACAGGTGTGGATCCAATAACAAGTTCGGAGTATTTGTCAGACGAGTAGCCCACCACTGTTAATTTCGGCGCAGAAATGACATTGATTCTTGTTGGACCTTCTTGATCAATTACAAGTAATCTCTCAAGTGAAGGTGTGTCCTCAATGACCATACCGTGGTACACATCTTGTGATGTCTTCTTGCAGCACCAGCAACACACATAAATAGTCCGGAGAGTCATGGATGTGATGTAGAACCTACTCAACCCATTGATCGCCTGAAGACGAAGGTACTCGAGTGCAGTATGGCCACGGAGCAGGCGCTCCATGTCACCATTTGGGAGGCAGACAGCGACGAGTTCGAGGTGCTTCAATCGTGGTAGAATAAGAGCGGGCGCGTCATTAAGGGGGGATGGCAGTTCCTGAACTTGGCGACGTGCAGCGTGGGCGCGAGGCGGAGCGCGGACATTGGAAGCAAGCGCATATGCCCATCATCAAAAGAGAGCTCCTCGAGCTGATCTAGGGCGGGGGATCGGAACCAGTCGTCAAGCTTGGCTCGGTCCTTGCTGTTGGAATGGAACTTGCCCATGCTAAGGCCTCTGGTTGGGCCAAGGTGACTGCCGAGGATCTGGGAGAACGCATCCAAGCTTTTGCGATAACCATGGCAGAGCTCGTGGGTGTCGATGAGGTCGAGAGGGGTGGAGTTCCATAGGGGGCGCCACCGTCGGGAAAGGACGGTTGTCCGCGCCCCATAGTTGATTGGGAGGACGGAGATAATGACTGTCAACATATCATCGGGGAGGCTGCTGATGAAGTCTAGGCCTGTTGGAGTCGCTTGCGGTTCTTGCTCGGCCCGCCTCCGCTTGTTGGCAGCCCCGTTCTCCACCTCCGGAGTCTCCTCATTAACGGCGCTTTCTGATAGGAGTGGGAGTACAGGGAATATTTAGTTAAAACAGGGCAATAGAAAAGTGTGTTGGTAACTAGAAATTAGTAGGTAGGAATAGAGTAAGAAAATGGAATAACAATTGGTTGCTTAAATACTACACAATTCCTTTGATATTGCAGGGTAAGTCAACATGCAGATACTTGAAAAGAACACTTACTTCAAACAAAGTCTGGACGGATGATATCGTTGGGGAAGTTAGCATATATCTCATGACCAGGCTCTTTTATGTGCAGTGCAATTTTAGTGCCAGCTTTCAGTACATAAAACTTAGAAATTTCTGTCCAAAGGCCCTTGGCAAAATAGGAGTGACCACATTCATCAAGTCTTACAGAAGCAACGATTGTAAATCCATGGTTTGTGTTCAGTATGACATCCATGCAGTCTTGATTTATGTAAAGGGAAAGATTGTGTACTACAGATTCTGTTGCATAGCAAGGGACGCGCTGCAGAAAATGGTAGGATTGTTAAAGAATATGGTAACATGCAAATATGGGCGAAATTGAAAGAACTGTATAGCAGTTGAAATCAAAGGACAAAAATCTATAATTAAACAGATAGGGTAACCATGATGTCATGGAAATATGAGAGTAATCGAAAGAACAATACATCATTAATTTGCCTAATATAGAAAGAAGAGGGGGAAAAATCCCCTTTGACGTATATGCTGCATGTGGCACCTTTTATCCAAATGCAGCAATATATAATATATGTTCAGGAAAGTAGGCCATGCCAACCGATTTACGGTGAGATTGAACATACCGCGCGCATCCTCAAGTCATATGGTACGGTGAGATGGAACTCCATGGATGTCTGGCCAAGACCGCAAAGTCCTGATGTGTCCGTGCACTGTAAACCCTATGAATGAAAGAAAATCCTCAAATCAGCTTGAATAAAAATGAATTCAGGGTGATTTCAGCCGGGTGATTAAAGGAGGCAGATGAACTGGGATAAGAGATGAGATAATATCTCATTAAATTAGTTACCTTATTGTCCATGAGAAAAAACCCTCAATACGGCTAATTCCCCAACCGGGCGGAGCTGGGTCGACCGCGAGCAGCGTCGAGAACGTCGATGGCGATAGGCGGCGGCAAGCAGAAGTGGCGAAATGCGTTGAGCTAAGTGGTTACCATGGCGATAGGCGGTGCCATGCATAGACGCGGAGGAGCTTGTGTAGGTGTGAATGGGGACCGGAGGGGGTGGCGGGCGGGGTGAGGGTGAGGGTTTTTTGTGACGTGGGGATGGTGAGGGTTTTCTTTTTTCTTTTTTGAATTGGGTGGTGAGGGTTTACTGTCCCACAAAGAGTTTCGGAGGCAACGGTTCGCTAGAGCCAACCGTGTGTGATTGACGTAACAGGGAAAATGAAAGTCATTGCACACGGTTCCAATTTTGAGAACCGTGTGGGATTGACGTACTACCTCCGTCCTGGTTTATTGGTCCCCTTTATAATTTGTGCCAAATTATGACCAAAGATTTAACTAACAAATGTTTATGCATGTCACCAAAAATTATATCATTGCACACTATGTTCAAATACGCATCCAACGATATAATTTTTGCTGACCTGCACTAATATTTTGTCAGTTAAATCTTTGGTCAAAATTTAACACAAATTACAAAGGGAACCAATAAACTAGGACGGAGGTAGATTCCATCAACCGAACTGATTGCATCCATATCCCACATTTAGACATAAGTAAACATAGATTAAACATATTCAGACATAGATAATAAGCGTACACAAGCATAGTTCAACCATAAGTACATAGTTCAACCATCATTAAGCATACTCAAGCGTACATAGTTCGATCCCACATCTCATCTCATCTGCCGGCACGATCCTGAAGCTTCTCTAGGTACTCGGCGTACGCGGCGTGCGCCACCCTGCAAGAATACTTCTGCCTGAAGGAGCCATCGGCTCGTCCTCTTGCATGCGCCAGAACACTTTGATGTGCGTCATGAACCTTTTGGTTGCAAAATGGGCATCGATAGCCGCCATCCCAAGTCCTAATACGCCTATTATGCATTCCCGCATAAAGCTCCCTAAGGATTTGCCTCTTGTACCTCCTCTGGCCATCTTCATCCTTGCTGTCGACATCGTCAGACAGCACCTATACATACAGTAAAAAATGTGGCGTCAAATTAATGTTTACAAACTAATCTCTAGCGAACATTTGGTAGTTGCCAAAATTTGGCATCAAATCAATGTTTACATGACGTAAAGTAGGATTAGGAATTTATGGATTTTATGGCTATTTTTTAGACATATCCAAAGATTATGGTTCGATTTTTAAGCACAATCATCTATGTACAGACCAATCTTGAAAAAAATGGCACAAACATATATTTAGGTCATTCAAAAATCAATTGTCAAGCCCTGGCTAGGAATTATTAGCACGAAACACTAACCCTAGTCGGATTATTAGCAAAAATCATTTGTACAGATGAAACAACTAATCACTTATCATTTCGACCATTCAAACAATCAATACACTACACGGATCTAATGAAACTTACTCAGATTTCATGGATTGAGAGAACATAACCATAGGATTTCTATTTCAAAAAGGGGGAGGCAGGAGTAACCAGAGAAACCCTAGGATGTATTTGATGTCGTGGGAACGATTCCGACAATAGAGAGAGGTAGTGTAAGGGAGCATGATCTATCGAGATGCAAATGGGTGACACAGTGGTTTTAGCGAGTTCGGGCCTCTCACGGTGGAGATAACAACCCTACGTCTCATGCTCCGGAGAGGCTTTCCTTTATCTGTCATGAACACAGAGTTACATGGTGTATTTGAGAGAGAGGGGAGACTGGATCTCCATGTCTGAGCTATGTCCTGAGACTAGTGGTGAGAGAGATGAGAGCGAGGGGAAGAATGAGGGCCTGCCCCCTTAGCTACATGGTGGGGGTGGCTTATATAGAGTGCGCCACCCCCTCACCTCTTATGTTAGAAAGTGGGGCATGAATGCCATAATGTAAGCCCACTACGAAACCTCCACTATGAGAATGATGCTTTGACTGCCTTGCTGCCTGTTGGTCTCCGCGTATCCGAGTGAGTCATATGGCCGAGTGGTGGACTGTCATCCGAGTGGATGGTACGCTGCTTATCCGAGTGGATAGTACGTCTGTATGAAATTTATCTAGACCCACCTGATATGTGGACCTCATGCTTTAATATATTCTTTTCATGGGCCTATACCTGTTATGTGTGTCCCCAACATTAGCCCCCGAATCGGTTGTGATTTTGCAGAACGAGTTTGTGAAAGGCACAATTTGGCCCGAGTGTTTATGGAAATACTCCGTACCCGTCATCGTGCTTTCAGACAACCAAGGTTTGAACAAAATCTCAATGGATTCTGGCACTGCGCTTCCCGACTGATCTGGGGTAAGTGCCCGCGAGGAGTAACTTGGTGACATTCGTTCATCTCTCAGAAGAGGTTAACTCGTGATCAGAGTATGGGTGTGTCATTAAATCCGAGCAACAAGATTGATGCATGGACTGCTCTCTCGGAGAGATGCCATTCTTATCCTGGAGGAACGTCAATACGAGTCGGATCTAGATCCAAACTTATGAGTTTCACGCTTTGAGTCCTAGAAGAAGGCTCAAAACAGGTCCACGGAGGAGTGTTAAACTCACCTTATAGCAATTATTTTTTTGGCAGTCGACGGGAGCCTTAGAACTTGTTTGTTTGTTGTTCGTCACTCAGACTGGTCAGGCCGTACCGAGTGGAGATTACTCCAGTGAGGGCACGCTGAGTGCACCCACTGGGTGTAGTCCCCGAGACCGCCGTCAACTGCGGGTAGTCGGCGGGGGTCTGAGAGAACTAAAAATCTTCTTAGCTGGTACTGATTGGACTTGTTCCTCTTTGACTCGGAAGTCGAGTAGTACTTGAGGATCTGGTATTGGTCTTGCATCGAGTAACAGATTACTCAGAATTTTGTTCTATGGGTGCGCGATCAACGCACCCATAGGGTGTAGCCCCCGAGACTCCGACTGATTGTTGGTAGTCGGTTGGAGTCTTTAGGGTTTGTTGTACTTGAGTGTTGGTGCTGGACTTGACCAAGCAAAATGTTTCTTTCTGAGTTCTCTTCCAGTGGGGGCATGCTGAGTGCACCCACTGGGTGTAGTCCCCGAGCCTCTGTTGGACTAGATGAGTCTGGCAGAGGGTTTAAGTCTCCTGGTAAACCTCCATGCAGTCGGCACGGTAAATATTTTTTAGTCTGAAATTGAGTCAATCGGATGGATCTTCAGGCGCTTGGCATGGTAAATAAGCTCAGTCTGGAGCTGAATCAGTCGGACTGATCGTCGTGCACTTGGCATGGTAAATAAATTCAACCTGGAACTGGATCAATCAAGAAAATCTTCGTGCACTCGGCACGATGAATGAATTCAGACTTGAAACTGCCGACTGTAGAAAAATGCTGGACACTCCAGGGAGTAATCGTTCCAGTAGTACTTCTTACATTGACCGTTAGCTTTTTCTCTTGCCAACCAGACTATCGGGTTGGGACCGGGTTGGAGACGAAGAGTGAGCATTAGGTATTGAGCGTATTTTATGAAAAAATAGAAAGCCGGGTGAGGAACATGCCGACTGACGGCGCTCCCATAGGTTTAACCCCCGAATCAGTTGAGGTTTAGTACAACGAGTTTACTACAAACTTGATCTGGCCCGAGCACTGCGAGGGCACTCACGCCTGTCGTCAACTTTAGTCAACTACGATTTGAACGAAACTTCCACAGATTCCGAACTGTACGTTTGCCAATTGATCGGATTGGGTCGATTGCTGGCAAAACTTGGTGGCATTCATATGTCTCTCGGGAGAGATTAACTAGAGGTCCGAGTGAGGACATCCATGAAACCCGAGTGACGACGTCGGCGCGTGGGCTGATTCTTCGGAGAGATGCCACTCACTATCCTAGGGGAACGCCAGCGCAGGTCATCTTTGAGTCCAAGTTTGTGAAACTGACGCGTTGGAGCCTAGAAGAAGGGCGATATGTATCCGTAGAGAAACGTCGTTTTCACCCTTTTTTCCTGAAAGGGGTATTTGTTCGAGTGGACGTGCTTCCCGACTGATTGGGGTATGTTGACTGAAAGGAAAAACTTGGTGGCACTCGTATGTCTCCCGGAGGAGATAGACTAGTGGTCCGATGTGGACGTGCCATGAAACCCGAGTGGTGAGGCTAGTGTGTGGGCTGACTCTCCGGAGAGAGGCCACTCATTATCCCGGGGGAACACCAACACATGCCATCTCTGAGTACAAGTTTGTGAAACTGACACCTTGGAGCCTAGAATAAGGGCCAAGTGTATCCGTAGAGGAGCGTCGTTTTCACCCTTTTGCAGTCCTGAAGATGACTCCAGGTAATGATTTGGGCGATCGTCCGAGTGGACGGTACCACCCATATAGATCTTCGGCGGACCGGGCATGTATGGTCAGAAAAAATATTCCTGATGTGATTAACAGGTTGATCGAATGGGCGTAACTCCTGAGGGTGGCATGGCCTACGGCTGTGCGTAGCCCCCGAGTGATGCTCGAAAGAGGTAAGCTCGCTACAGAGTGTGATAAGAGGTTTGATCATATGAGTAACTTAGTTGTTCCCGTGTTGGGGGTGTAGTGGTGAAGACATGTCCAACTGATGGTGACGCGTGCGGCGGCCGAGGGGCGAGGATGTGTACAACCGAGTGACAACGCGCGGAGCGACCGAGTGGTGAAGACGTGCACAACCGAGTGGCGACGTGTGAGGCGGCTAAGTGGTGAGGATGTGGCCAGCCTAGTAGCGACGCGCGGGGCGATCAAAGCAAAGGCGTGTCTAGCTGAGGGGCAACGTGCAGGCGGCCGAGTGACGGCGCACGGGGAGGCCGAGTGGAGAAGACGTGTCCAGCCAAGTGGTGACGCGCGGGGTGGCCGAGTGACGACGCGTGTCCAGCCAAGTGGCAAAAATGGTCCTCGAAGGAGTTAGCCAGAAGCTTTCGAAGCTGATGTAGCGACGAGGTCGGTGTAGTGTGGTTGCGACCCAACAAGAACGGCGCAACAACTGAGTCGGAGTTGGAACGAAAGATGGCGCGCAGAGTGTCTGAGTGATTATGTAACTTGTTAAAGTGGCGGATCGAATGCACTTGTTAAAGTGAAGGATCTGACTGGTGATGAAGTACTCGACCACTCAGGAGAGTGTCATTCCGAATGAGCTGCAGCCCCCGAGTGCGGCGTAGCCCCCGAGCGTACTACAGGCTTCGACAACGGACATGTCGGAATACGAGAAATATAGTTTTGAATGGATAATTTGTAATTCATCGAGTTGGACTCGGGTAAAGATGAGGAGAAGCTTCCGAGTGATGCTCGAAAGAGGCAAACTTGCAAAGGAGTGAAGTGTGCAGTTTAATTATAAAAGGGACTTATCTGTCTCATGCTCAACGAGACGATGAGGCCTATGTCGTTGACGCGATGAAGAGGACTCCACGGAGGCGTTGGCCGGATGTGTTTGAAATCAACAGAGCGGCAAGGTCGGTGTTGCGGTGCGTTAGGATCAATACAGTGACCGAGTCCGAGTAGCGATGAAGTTGGCGCATAGGGCCGTTGAGTGATCACGTAACCCGTGTATAAAAAATAGCACAAGCCAACGTAATAATTTCTCAAGGAAATTTGATGTGTGCTGAAATGATTTGTGTAAGTAACACCCATAGACACCCGCTGGGTGTGCGAGGGCTTGCTGGTTCAGAACCAACAAGAGTCTAGAAGAGCGAAGGAATTGATCGAACTTGATGAAGTGACTGATCCAACTTGATGTGTTAGAGTGTCGGACTCAGATAAAAGGTAGTGTAGTGTTTCGACTGAGTTGCAACCCTCGAGGACCGATGCAAACTCGAAATGAAGAACACATGGTGTTCGTGAATGACGTATGCGTTAAAATGGAAGTTAGACTCGGGAGTCAAATAACCAGTACTAAGCAAGTATGTGAAAATAAGCAACCGAGCGTAGAGGCATACTCGGTGGCGTGGCCTCCGAGTGAACGTGATGTGTGAATGACGGGATACTCGGGAACGCGGAAATAACAGAGTGTAGTGCATGTAGAATGACTTAGCTGTCTGAAGGCGCGCGAGTGGCCGAGTGGTGAAGATGTGTTCAACCGATGGCGATGCGCGGGACGGCCGATTGATGTAGATGTGTCTCATCGAGTGACGATGCGCGGGGTGGCTGAGTGGTGAGGACGTGTCCAACCAATGGCGACGCGCGGGTCGACCGAGTAGTGAGGACTAAAAGGTTCTACGAATGATCGGATGTCGTTGATCGTCGAGCAAAACTTGGTGGCATTCATATGTCTCTCGGAAGAGATAGACTTGAGGTCCGAGTGTGGACATGCCATAAAAACCCGAGTGACGACGCCGGCGCGTGGTCTGACTCTCCGGAGAGATGCCACTCCTTATCCCAGGGGAATGCCAGCGCAGGCCATCTACGAGTCCAAGTTTATGAGGCATGCGTCTTGGACCCAAGTGGAAGGGCCAAGTTAACCCGCGAAGGCACGTCAAGCTCATCTCATAGTGATCCTGAAGATGACTTCAGTCGGGTGTTTTACGTGTTCGAGTGCACGGGTCCCATGAAGGGTAGTCAGTCGGACTGACAGACGTCCTTTCGGAAAGGAACTGTAGGCAATCGATCGGATCGATTCGCCGTGGAAATTCTTGGTGAGGCCTAACCCAACCGAATGGTGACGCGCGGGACGGCCGAGTCGAGCAAGTTGACGAAGACACTAGCGTGCCGAACGAAGGTTTGACTGAGCGTGTAAGGATTGTCCGAGTAGACGGTTGCTCTGGATGAATGCAGTCCGAGTTGGCAAGTTCGGTTCGAGTGAACCTCAATCCTCTGGCGAGTGGCTGGGGACTTATTCCTCCCAGCTCGTCGTCATCGAAGTAGAGCGCCACCAGCCCACAGAGGGAGGAGCCACCGCGCGCTCGGGCTGTGGCCGACCTTCATTGCCACATGGCCTGTGGAGCCAAGAAAAACAAAGTAAGAAACTTAGAAAGAATAGCTCGTGCCTGGAGGTTACCGAAAGAGTGCAGCAGCTGCACTACGTCCGGTAGTCTACGCCGGAGCGAGTAGCAGCGTTGCCGGCTGTCATGCTTTGTGGCTCGGGGGAGCCGGGCCGCTGACCAATTTGACGGACGCTCAGCCCACGGAAGTGCTGATATCGACGTTGGGAGTAGCGCCGCTGGTTGCCGTGCCTCGTCGAGACTGCGACTCCACCATGGGAGCCATCGCCGGTCCACAACCGAGTACCGGTGCAGGAGCGACGAACTGCCGCGCGTGCGGGGGTTCGGCCAGCCTCCGCTTCCACCACGGGAGTCACTGCAGAGCAGCACTCAGTCGGACGCGTCTCCGCGGCGCGAAGGCTACCATTGGTCAGCTGACTCGGCGGAGGAATCCCACGCTGTCGGTTGCTGCGTCTTGCCGCTCGAGGAGCCGGACCGCCGGCCGGGGCCACAAGAAAGACGAAGAAGACGTTAGGATGCATTGATGGAGTTGCCCACATCCAGGACATGTACGCGCATGCAGGAGGCGTTAATTGGCGGTAATTAAGCAAGATGCATTACCGTTCGTGCATGTAAAGGAAGTTTCCTTCTTCCACGGGCCATTTATCTCCCTGCCGGTTTATTGCCACATCGTGGGCTTGTGCCCCCACTGCGGATGTTGCGGCAGGGTAGCAGACGCCGGCCGGAGGAGTCGCCGCCCATGGGGGGTGCGGCCAGCCCCGGCACCTGCCCCGGTTAACATTTGAGAAAGCATAGGCTTTGGTACACCCTCTTATCTTGCCATCCATTTTTGCATCGCGATTAGTGCAAGCATTTTTCTCTTTTTTTTTCTTCCAAATAAAAGAACATATGAACTTCAAACTTTGCAGGACAACAAAACATTCTAACTAGAATGTGAGAAAAAACTTTCAGATTTTTTCGTGAATCATATATACTAAAAATATTATTTTTTACACAAAAAATTCTCATTTTGTATATTTATGTCGGTCGAAAAAATCTAAAAGTTTTTTCCCACATTGTAGTAAGAATGTTTTGATGTTCTGCAAAGTTTGAAGTTCATACGTCGTATTGTTTTGAAGAAACAAAAAAGAGAAAATTTCAAGTACTAAGTTAGTTGTGTAGCACAGATCTCAAAGCAATATTGAAGGGTATGGATAAGAGGTGTGTGAAAGCCTGAGCTTTAAGAATCCACGTTCGCGCCTGCGCCGCGTCGGGCCAGCGCACCATCGCGGAAACCACGGCCGGGCCGCGACGCCTGTAAGAGGACTCGCCGTGTGCGGGGAGCGTGACCGGCCTCCGACAGATGCGCCGTGTGGGGCGCACCGCCCATGCGGCACCCTGCCGTGCGGGAAGCCGGGCAGTTGGTCGCAGAGACCATGGCCAAGCGGATGATCGGAGGAAGGAGCGGGCCGACGATGACGGAGCCGATGGAGCGGTTGTAGAGGACGTAGAATTCACCGGACAGTCATGCGGGAGCCGGATAGCCGATAAAGACTGCCTGGAAGAAGAAGAGGAGGTCGTTCTGAAGGGCGGCGCTGCAGCGTGCCACGTCAGGCCATCCGAAAGATGAGGTGGCCGTCCTCCACGATGCTGGGAAACGAGGCGGTCGCCCACCATGTCGCTGTGAGATGAGGTGGTCTTCCTCCACGCCTGGTGCCCTCTCTTCTTCTTACTCTCGATCCATGATCGATCATGCATGCCCGCAGTGTCGAGTAAAAGATGTACCTTTACCCCTTTTTGTGATGCTTCAGAAGCTCACTGTGGAGATGAACAATATGTGATATATCAAAGAAAATTAAATACATATGAATAAGAAACCATTTGCATCATGGCTCGATAGACGCCATGCCCAAGGTGGGCGCCAACTGTCTTGGGAACGATTCCGACAATAGAGAGGGGTAGTGTAAGGGAGCATGATCTATCGAGATGCAAATGGGTGACATAGTGGTTTTAGTGAGTTCGAGCCTCTCACGGTGGAGATAACAACCCTACGTCTCGTGCTCCGGAGAGGCTTTCCTTTATCTGTCATGAACACGTAGTTACATGGTGTATTTGAGAGAGAGGGGAGAACGGATCTCCATGTCTGAGCTATGTCCTGAGACTAGTGGTGAGAGAGATGAGAGCGAGGGGAAGAATGAGGGCCTGCCCCCTTAGCTACGTGGTGGGGGTGGCTTATATAGAGTGCGCCACCCCCTCACCTCTTATGTTACAAAGTGGGGCATGAATGCCATAATGTCAGCCCACTACGAAACCTCCACTGTGAGAATGATGCTTTCACTGTCTTGCTGCCTGTTGGTCTCCGCGTATCCGAGTGAGTCATACGGCCAAGTGGTGGACTGTCATCCGAGTGGATGGTACGCTGCTTGTCTGAGTGGACAGCACGTCTGTATGAAATTCATCTAGACCCACCTGATGTGTGGACCCCTTGCTTTAATATATTCCCTTCGTGGGCCTACCTGTTATGTGTGTCCCCAACATTTGACACATAAATGGGTATAGATGACTAACCGGTTGTCCGTCGTCGTCGGAGTCATCGCCGGAGTGGTCTTCGGAGTCGTCACCGGGGTCGTCGCCGGAGTCGGTGTGGACCTCCGGCTCCGGCTGTGGAAGCAGGACGCCGTCGATGACGTCAGGATGCAACGAGACCTCGGCGGCGGCGACGGCAAACTCTGTCTCCATCTTCACGCCGTGCTCCGGTGCTTCCGCAGCGCCGGCGTCGGCACTCCCTCTGACGGGCGCTTCGGGGGCATCCTCATACACAGACGGCGGTGAGGACTGAGAGCGGCGTCGAGGATGCAGGCGGAGAGAGAAGATTGTGTGTGCGGCAAAGATGGGGGTGTGGCCGCTCGGGCGTGCGATTAATATGGAGTAGTGGGAGAGAGGCGGGCGACGGTCAGACCGCTGGCTCTCCTCCCGGTGAGCCTGCGCACCGGACTGCTGGCATGCCTACCGTCATTTCACACAGCTACTCGCACGCCTCCCGATGACACTACGCAGCGAGCACGCCTCCTGTCAATTCACACACCTGCACGCACGCCTCCCGGTCTGCCTACGCGGCGGACTGGTCGCATGCATCCCGTCAACTCACGCCTGCTCGCACGGCACAGGGGTCGCGTGGCGGCACGTATATTGTTTTTCTATTTTGATGATTAATGTTGCCGCTTTATTGCTTAACCGAAGCATGGCACGTATCCATTGTTAGTCTAACGCCCACGGTTCGAATAAATAATCCGTTTGCGATATTGGTTCCAATTATTAATAATCTCCTGTTTGTAAGAAGATAAAGATTACATCAAAACTGGTCTCAAATTTGACAAAAAAAAGTACAATGCCACTTTGTATTGGTGTCCATATGACAACACGATAAGTTTCATGAATTTCAAATAAATTTTGGATGTACTAGAATTTAAAAATCAAGATTCTCAATGTTTGAAATTTCTTGCACGAGGAGTAAACATGCACCCAATGAGACACATGTGTTTTTCCAATCCATTTAGGTGCACTGTCACGTGTGCATGTAGCCCAATTTGATTTTTGCACATTATACCCCTAGAAAATCAATCAATGTACTAAAACGTCTTAATGATATTTGTTTTTTTTTCAAAATTGAAACATCCCTCCATTGGTAACATATGTTCACCGCAGGAATATTTAACATGCATCGTAGTTGCGGTGGATGCGGTGTGTGTATGTGTGTGTGTGCGCGCGTCTGGGGGTGGGGGGTGGCTGGCAGTACACTACGAGTCGTGAGCCACCGTGTGGCCGTGTTGTGAGGTAGGTGCCACAACAGAGTCGTGAATTCGTTATTTAAAACATTACACAACCCTTTCATACATACATGTTTTGGCCACATGCAGTCGGTGGTTGTCCTACATGACACTCACTCGCACGTGACGCTTTCTACGGGCCCGCGAGGTCGTCGTCCATCACTTTGACCAACAGCCGGCAGAGAGATTAATTTGACCAGCAAGGTAGAATATTTTTTGTTTATGTTATTGTGGGAGTATATAGTACGCGTCGAAGAGGTGGGAGGGGACTAGCATATATACTATACGTACGCGTCTATGAACAAGTACACCTCACTCGGTGTCTGGACTTTTCGGTTTTCGAGGCACGTGCCACATCAAAGTTGTGAATTGGCTATTCAAACATCACACAACACCTCTTTGGGGCACATGCATGCAGGCGGTGGTTACCCTAGGACACTCACGTGTGACGCTTCCATCTGTCGGCCCGCGAGGTCATCGTCGATGCATGCATCACTTTGACCTACATCGGGAGAGGTTAATTAATTTCACCATCAAGGAGGATTCTTTTTGGGTTGTATTACGGTAGGATCATATAGTATGCGTCGAAGAGGGGGAAGGGGACCATTATATGTAGTACGCTTCATGAACCTCGCTCTGTGTGGGGACTTTACGGTTTTCGAGGCATGTGCCACATCAAAGTTGTGCATTTTGGGTATTCAACATATGTTTGGCCCACATGCAAAACAATGGTGGTTGTCCTCTCACACCCACTCACGCGGTTATCAGCAATATCGATGCTTTCCATCTGTGGGCCCGCTTGGTCCATCACTACTTTGCCTGACAACGAGAGAGGTTAATTTGACTTAGGAGGGGATCATTTTTTTGTTTGTAATACGGTATATATATAGGTCATGCTCCGGGATGACATGATACAGTTTGAGCACACACATGCATGTGTACGCATGAATCCGGCCCTCCCATCGAGTCGAAGTGGCTAGTACCACGACACGTCATGAATTGATCTCGCTCTGTGTGGAGACTGTACGATTTTCGACGCACGCGCCACATCAATGTTGTGAATGGTATTCAAACATGGATGCACGCATCACCTCCATACATATGCATGTAGTGGTTGTCTTCGAATGGTACACTCCCTCGCGTAGTTATCGGCGACAAGCCTATATATTCGTGGGCCCGCCTGGACATCCATGATCACTTTGACCGACAACAAGATAGGTTACCATGGCGTATTCTTCCTTTGGTTCATGTTACCGTAGTATAGGTCATGGTGAGATTCAGACCTAATTAAGTTTGAGCGCATACTATGCACGCATGCATGCATGAATCCCCGTCATCAGCTCGAAGTGTGGTGTGACATACATATACATCGTCAACTAACCCTCACCCAGTGTGGGGATTTCTGGTTCGAAAGCATGGTGCCACATCAAAGTTGTTCCATTGTGTATTCAAACATCAACACCTCTCCATACATATGTTTGGGCCACGCGCAGGCAGTGATTATCTTCGGGGACTAGCTACTTGCGTGATTATTGGTGAGCTAGCCCATCTCTGGGGTCGCATGGACGGCCATCACTTTGACCAAGAACAAGAGAGAGGTTGTACGACCAAGGTGGATTATTCTTGGTCCGTTTTACGATACATCTTGGTGAGATGCCCTCTCCGGCCCGCCGACTGAAAGTGTGTGTGTGCGCGTGCGCGCGTGTGTGTGTGTGTGTGTGATGGGGGGCTGGTGCTTCGCACTTTGCTAGGTGAACCTCCGTGGGGGGGGCATGCGTTCATAGCTTAGGATTCCCCTCCTGCCGTTCACTCACACTAACCGTGTGCCATGCTGGTGCCCCTGTCACGCACATCCGCACAGTACATAGGGCTCCACAAGGCTTCCCCTCTCAAAAATATCTACCCGCCTGCAGGTTTTTTCGGTTTGATAACACACGGTTATTATGTTTCGACCGTGTGTGATGTTTGTTGTTCTCGCTCCTGCCTGCATCCCTCGAAAATATCTGCCCGCCTCGAGGGTTTTTCTGTTTCATAACACACGGTTGTTATTTCTGGACCGTGTGCGATGCACCATCATCCAAATTTTCAATAGCCTCGGCATTTCACTCCCGCGTTTGACTCCCGCGTAGTAAAAATTTTAGTAGCCGCGTCATTTCCTCAAACACACCCCCCCTCCACACACCAAAACCTCCTCGGGCGCGCGCGTGCGCACACACACACCCACCACAACCCCTCCCTCGCTCGAAACCCTAGCAAGGTCGCCGCTGCCGCCGCTACAAGGCCTCCATTGTCAACATCTGCCGGTTTGCCCATGCAGCTTACCCACCGATCTCCATACCCAGGCCGCCCAGAGTTTCTTAGATGACACCTGCCAAACGCCCCCTTTCCCATAGATCCCCATCACCATCCCCCACTCTAGAGCGTCGCAGCCTAAGCCCGGCTACGCTTCCCGTGGAGCTCGAGGAGCGACTGGCCCAAAAGAGGTGTATCGCGGTCTCTTCGCCCGACGTCGCCGAGGTGGCCGCTGAGGAAGCTAACGACCATTATAGGCCGCAGGCACTCAATCACTGGGCTAGAGTATGCGAGTATGTCACGGATGCCGGCTACAACATTGAGGTCATCGACAGCGACGGCCTGACGCGGGCTATGTCACAGGTTAAGTGGCCCACCCCCAACCCCTCGGGTTCAACCGCCGTCGATCTCATATATGGCCCCGCCGCTGATCTCCTCTGGCTCGCTGTCAAGAATTTGCCATCCTACGTCGCCATCGAGCCCCTTTTGTCATTTCTTAAGGACATGTTCTGCGACGCTAGCTTGGGATCCACAGCTTCCAAGTCAGACCTCATCGACGGCGACCATGAGGAGGGCACCCTCTCCGGCTCTTCCAAGGGGAAAGAGCGCATCTACTCTTCCAAGGGGAAAGATCCCGTCTGCGACATCAAGGAGGGCACCCTACAGCCGTACTCTTCCAAGGGGGAGGAGCCCATCTGCGACAACATGGAGCGCATCCAGGGTCCGTGCTCTTCCCACGGGAACGAGCCCATCTGTGACAAGTGAGGAAACCCATGATTTGTTTTGCCATGCCTCTTCACAGGGGGGAACCCATGATTTGTTTTGTCGAGTCCCTTTTGTAGTGTAGTGAGAATATGTCCAGTTTTAATTGCTATATTTGGTTGTTTGCAGTATGCCTTGTTTATTTCAGTTGTTCACAATGTGATGCTCTATATGTGTAGCTATTTACTGTGCAGTACATTTTCAACAA